>CM041026.1:10935000-12135000 GCA_022984855.1 Dimocarpus longan
ACTAGAAACTTGAAAACATTATTATCCTCTAAACTACAAAGTAAGACCGAAATTTTTTCTCCACCAAACTTGTAAATCTATTACTCTAGTCTACAATTACAACCAATTCTGAAATAGAAGATCACTAATAACAAGTCAATATCAACATCTCTAACATCCATAATAAAGCTTCTTTGCTCATGAATTCTAGTCCCTTCTTTCAGTGATAAACTGGAAAAGTCAAAATATAAGACAGTGGATGAGATACAATACTAAAAAACACAATATCAGTCAGAAAGAGAATACAAAGAAAGAAAAGGAAGGCAGAGCGCTTGAATATTACCATGTTATAACATGGACTAATTATTGTTTACCAATGTAATATGGATACCCACCCATTCCCATAGGATTAGTTGGTGGATGTCCAATTGGATCTTTCTTTAGAGGAACCGGTGGATAAGAAACTGGAGGTTGAGTTGGATATGGTGCAGGTGCAGTAGGACTTTGATAGGAAGAAGTGGGATACGATCCTACGGTCTGAGGGTAAGTGTAGCCAACAGGGGTAGTGCCACCATGTGGTTTTCCAGACGGGGGATATCCGGCTGCCAAAGGTAAGGCTAAAGGAACTACTGCTGCAGGTAATTGTGTTTGTGCAGGTTTGCCCTTGTGGGTATCAGCAAGCTTCACAATAAGAGTCCTTCCCTGCGACCAAACAAATAAAACAAGCAATTGAATCATGAAATTATTATCAGACCATAGTCAATAATTGGGTAATTGAAAAATTTTAACTTGAATTTTGAGTGAGCATAGGTCAGATGGCAGGATATCAAACTGAGGACCACTTGATGAAATGTAACATGTAGCCTCTAGTGTTATTATAAAATTGAGTCATTGCACACAATCAGAATGATTTTCAGTAAATGCTTCTCTCCTAACTTGTGTCCAATTGTAAATTTCAGATTTACAAAATAATAATGGCTCTGACAGAATTCAGTTTACATATATGAAATGGCACTGCAATTTCATCTTTGGCTCTCAATGTCCAAGCAGAAGATTTTACAGCGGATAAAGGGAGTTTTTATTTGTTTATTAAACATACATTTTCTCAAATGAACTTGTATGAAACAAGGTATACTAAATATAAAACTTATTACCATTCACTTACCCCAAGAATCTTTTGTGGATCATCTATGGCTCTCTTTGCAGCTTCAACAGTTTTGTATGTAACAAACCCAAATCCACTACACACAAAAGGAAAGAAAAAAGACAATGATTCTCCACATTAAGGTTTTAAGCATATAAAATGTAATGAAAAATATTTAAAGAAATACACACACACATTTCTCACAAAAGAGAGATAATATTGATATTAATACCGTGATTCATTTGTATCCTTGTCGTATGCAACTGAACCTTCCTCGATCTCGCCATGCCTTTCGAAAAAGTTCAGCAGCATTTCAGTTGTGATATCTGGAGACAAGCCCCCGATATAAAGCTTCCTCTGAGCGAGATCAGGTGTAGCACTCACCCCATTCAATCCCTCACAGGCTAAATTACAGACAGCCATCCGACCCTATAAACAAATACATATATAATAAAAAATAAAAAATAAAAAAAGGAAAGTCACAATGTCTAACAAGATACTCAATAAATTTTTTGTTTCTTTAAGGACCACTATAGGCTCCTTGATCCTATGTATAGATAGCAGAAGACAACACTCTCCAAACTAGAGCCTCTTGTTTGAAGGCATTTTAACAACAGAACTAGCTGACACCCACATAAAATGAACATGTTGGGAAAAGAATAACACGACAAGAATGAGTTCAATTAGTAATCCAAGAGCAGCCTGAATAAACAATCATGAAGTGACAAATACTTACATCAATTAATTTGCTAGGTGCTCTCAGTGCACTTTGAGTTGACTCCATATGTTTGAATGTGATGAAACCATAGCCACGTGACTTTCCAGTTGCTTTGTCATAGATGACAGCCCCTTCTTCTATTTCACCATGAGTTCGAAATGCCTAGACGACAACATACCCTTAAACCATTCAGTACAAAAGGTGCAATCCTCAGATCTCTCAGAAGTCTAAAGAAAGATAATGAAAGAAAGTTGTTAAATTATCAAGGAAAAGAGAATGAAAGAGCTAGAGCATCTTGCAGATTGGTTCTCCATGTGTTTACTGACTTATCTATGTATTTTTAACCAAACTCATTACATGAGAGCAATCACTCCATGGCACACAAAACACAATCAGCAATCAGTAATGCACTCACAGCACACAAGGTTTCTGAAGTTGTATTCCACGCTAAGCCACGAACAAAAAGCTTTCGATGAACTGGATCTGCACTTGCAACACTTTTAATTTCTTCCGCAATGGAAGGAAATTGGCATCCTCTTTATGCGTCAACATGCAAACAAACACACATGCACAGAGTCAATCACACAACATACAATTTGGAGTAGCTTTCATATGGCACCCATTCACACCCAAGCAGAACATACTGACATGCAGAATGAGCCACTGCCACATGTAAGTTTATAGTAGCTTTTGGTCAGGGGTATATGGTCTGATACTACTTTAGCATAGATATAAATTTCCTCTTTAGGATTGTCAAGATCCTATGGTAAATTACTGGTTCACTTCTTTTCTTTTAATAATATCTTCAGTTTCTTAATAAGAGATATGCTTCATTGACACCAATCAAAAGAAAGAGTAAATGCATACAGATAAACACTAGCATTCTTCTCAATTATTTTTGTACCCATACCTTCATTTAAAGATTAATGGCACACTAAGAATAAGACTTCAACTTCATTGTAATTGTAGATTAAATAACATACACCATAACACCAGTCCTCTATTTCAACTCAAAGCATGACAATTTCTCAACCGGTAGATTAAAGTAATTCCAACTAAAGATGGAACCAGAACCCAGGTGACAACAAAGAAAATTCTTAATTTTTCAATCATCATGTAGCAGTAGAAGTGCCATGCACTCCACCCTACTATCAAAATCAAGTTTACAGCTTACAAATATTGTTATGCACAATTTCGTAACCATATAACTTTTGAGTTCCAATAAGACATTGATATTAATGCATGAATGAAACAGTATTCATGACATGTAAAACTTCAACAACCAAAAGTAAGTATGAAGCTAGCTTATGGCCCCACAAGTTTGTTTTTCAACAAACACTTTAATTTATAAACTTACACCTTACTTTTAGGTTTTCCTTTGTTTTTTTTTTTTTTTTTCCAGAAATACCTGGAAACCGGATATCGAATTTGAGTTCGAAATTTGAGCCCCCCACTGAACCCGACTACCTTTGGGAGGCAGTAAACTATAGTAGTTGACCATGCAGGTGCCCATGAGAGTTTATGCCTTAGACTTTGAGGGAGCAAACCCCAAGGCCTAACTATTCTTCCTAACAACTCATAGGTTAAACTTTACCTGTAGTCTTCATGCTTGGACCCTCCTAATCATAATATATTTCTTTGAAAGCTAGATCAATCTAACAGTTGAAAAGCTCTCTAAACCAGATTACTTGTTATAAAAAGCCCAATTTGTCTAAACAAAACCTTAATTCAATCAAAAAACATCAATTCTTAACAAATCCAGATGTCTGATACTAAAAGCATAATAATGAATTCAATTCAAATTTCGAAATCATACCTGCAAACAGAAGAGAGAGATAGAGAGAGAGAACGTACAGTTTAGAAAGAAGATCGACGAGCTGAGACTTGGAAAGAGGGTCGAGCAACAGACGCAACTGTTCTTGCGATGGTGATGAGGCTAATTCTTGACCGTTGAGCATCTCCTCCACCTTCCTCTTCTTCAAATCCTCCATTTTTTGGCTCTGGTCGCGAGAATTGAGTGTGGTTATGGTTTTCGGCTTCTTTCAGGCCCGTTTGGCTGCGGGTTTGGGATCTATTGCTAGTCGATGCCTCCTCGCCTCCACCACGCGTTGCCTACTTGGATTAGCTTTTTAACGATAGCAATGCTATTCACCGTTCATTCAAAGTCCTAAGCCGTTCTACGTGTAATCAATCCAATCTGACCATTTTTATTGGTTAGATTAATTCTTGAAAAAATTAAGGTAAGTTGAATTAAAAATAATTTTCAACTTAACTTAATCGGCAAAAATAATTTTCTTTTCTCACTAAACGATAAACGAGCACTTCTTAGGGATAAGAATTAAAAATTGATTTTTGTAGACTTTTATTTATAATCATCGGACCTTTATTTATATTATTTTATTTATAATTAAATTGTCACTAACTAAAGGTTTTGTGTGATTAAATCTAATCCAATTTTTTTTTTTTTTAAAAAAAAAAAATTAGAAGGCCATATGTAAGAAGATACTGATTTTATTAATGGGAAACTGACTCTACCAGAAGAGTCGGATTACAAGCTATTTATAAAATATACACACTTTGAAAGATTACATGAGTGGAGGCACGTGGTCTCGGAGCATAAAGTAAAAGTAAACAAACTGATTACATAAGACAAAAGTAAACAGTTAAAAGCTAAAGCATAATTTGGATTAGATTTAATAGAAAAATTTATTGAGTTAGATTAAGATAAAGCTAACTCAATCTGTGCTCGAAAATGTTCATCTCTATATTCTATATTAATTATTTTTATTAATAATAATTTTATTCTTAATTAAATTATTAAAAAGATAAAGAAATTCTAAAAATACTATAAAATAATTATTTTGAATATTTAAGATTATCTATTTTCCTTCTTCTGTTTCAAAAACAAAAATCCAAAAACATATTTTTCTTTACTTATATATATATATATATATATATATTCTTATGTTTTGTTTTGATTTATAGTGATGGAGAATGATAAACAATGAAAAGTAAATTTCGAAGTTATTTTAAATGATTTGCAATAGGAAACCATTAATAGTCAAGATGTAAATTTTAATTAGTTTTTGACTTTATTTTTGGTTAAATGTCGAGGAGGATTTTGAATTATATAATTTTGTTGAAATTTCATAGAATATCAGTTTGTATCTTTTCAAAAGACCATGTCATGGTGTTGACAATCACAATCTTATATTGAACTATATATATGAGCATATCTCAAAGAAAATTTATATAAAGTTATAATTTAAATGATGGTTATCACTTTGAACTCTTTTGTACGTATTTGTATTTTGAAGAGCACGTAAAGAAGTACTATTTTATGGAGCAAAGTTCATTTCTGGGCACTTTCCTTTCTTGAGTGCGTAAATGTTCTTTTACAAATTCAAAAGGGAGGTTGTTATTATAACTTAATGGTGTTCTAACTTTGGAGTGATCTTAAGATCACAATCATTTTAAGTGAAATTAAAAACAAAATATTTCAATAAATATATATTAACAATATGGAATGAAAACCTAGCAGTTTGGATATAAATAAAATTTGTGATCCAATCTTACAGAATTTCCCTCATAAGTGTGATTGAGTTTGATTTGCATTTATGATTTATTATTATATAATTAAAAATTAAAAAAAAATCAAGAATTCATTTTCTCAAATTACTCTAGATCTAAGGATGTTCACACAAGAGTAAATATAATAAAGAAAATATAGATCGTATATTGTTGGGCATAAAAAATCATCATATGATATGAGAAGCATTATTTTTTATATTACATGGCTTTTTGCCATGAAAATTAACTTGGAAGGAAGACTAATTAACATTAAAGCCGATATGTGATAAAGACAATTAACTTTCTCACAAAACATTCTTAAGTAGATTCAGTTCTCTCTTTTTGTTGCTTCTCCAACATTATCTTCACCTTCTTCCCTTGTTCTTCAATCAACATTTGTAAGGTTTGTTGAATCTATCCCAAGAAAGAAAGTAATCATGAGTGGAAACAAATGAATAATTTTCACTGAAAATAAAACACAATAGAAGTCTAAGCACCATTTAATAATTTATACATTCTAAAGAACCTAAGAGAAAAAATTGCAATTAGAAATTTACTCTGCGGAAGGTTTTTATATCGTATTATTTATTTTAGCAATTTTGGAATGTTCAAATTATTGAAATTTTGTCCTAAATTTACTAGTAAGAACCATCCGTATAAGAGAAGACTCTCGTCAAAAACATGTAAACTTGAAGGAGTTTTAGTTGGATAGTTCAAATTCATTTCAATCCAATTCAGTCACGCATAGTAAACTAGACTTAGAGATGTACCTCTAATTGGTAATGAAGTTGTTTTTGGACATCTAGTTGCATTTGCACAGCCTCTCGGATTTGCTTGCCACTGCAGAATATAGATCAAGTTTATGCCAAAATTAGATTACATTTAATGTACATTTTCTTGCATTTGATACCATTTTATATTTTTACATAGCAGCTAATCAGCCGAATCAAGAAATTCATTACATTTTCATATAAAGCTGAGGTACATCACTGATACAAACTCCTTTATCAGGCTTTCCTGAAACATGTGAAAGCAGACATTCATATAAAAAAATACAATTAATAAACCGAATAAATCAAAGTAATTTGATTGTTACTTAATTCTATTAGATGGAGTTGTTTATTTATTGCTCACAGAGCATCCAAGTTAAACAAAATATTGATCAAGATAGGCCTATAACTAAAGTGGGTACCTGGGAGAGTTTCTAATTTATATTTTTCATATCGATATTTCTGAAAAAAAAAAAACAGAAAATACATAAATAAATAATTGAGATATGTAGAGACAAATCGTAACCAAAATACTTGAAAGTGAGATCTAAATCAAGTAATAATTTAGAAAGCAATTAATATCACCTGTAAATGACTCTTTACATGATAGATGGTCAATTCACTTGATTTCATTAGCTTCAACACTGCCTTTGGAGTCGCCTCTATGATTCATCCATAAACGAATAATTAATTAAAATAATGGATTTAGTAATACAGCTTGTAGGTGAAATTAAGATTATATGATTATTAATTTTTCTTACTCTCTGCCCCTCCAAGGCGATTAACACACTCCACGAACTGCTTGTGAAGATCCTGAGTCCATTTGATGCGCTTACTACAGGAGAGAATTGGACTTGGTCTAGAAAAAGCACAAGCACACAACTGCTTTTCTTGTTCAATTAAGCAGCTCTGCTGTCATGGTGGAAAAAACAAGTCAAATTTCAGCTAACATTAATGTAACTATATTGTTTTGTGATTTAAAAATAGTTTTCATTAAATATATTAATTACCACTAAATCCAAAAGTTTAAGTTGATAGGAAATGACCCAACTATAGTATTTAAAATTTAAGGTTATGATACATTAACATATACCATCATATATAATGTGGACGAATAACAGATGATGAATATATATTAAACGTCTCTTACCGTATAATATGTGTAACAAGATGACAAATAAAAGGGAAAAAAATGGTTTAAATCAGATACCTCCGAATTCTGATATTATGTTAGTTACTACAAAACACCACAAGACTCAAAAACTTATATGTTAGATAAAAAATTACTCAATTATAGTATTTAAGATTTAAGGTAATAATACATTAACAAAGTTAATTTGGATCACAAATCAAACATCCCCAGATTTATTCTGGAAATTAAAACGAGAACTTACTTTGTTCTTTTGCATGCTATCAGTGGAAGTTGGAAGAGTCTTGGACAGCTTATTTTGGTCTTGTCCCACAAAATTGCCGCATGAACTTGCGTCTAACTCGAAACATCCACTGCAATCGATGCTAGATAAGTGGGGTTTCACCACCGACTCCAAAGTGTCTCGTTCTGATTCCGATAAGTTGACGGGACATTTATCAGCTGAAGATTGATATGAGCATCCATCAGTCCCAGGAAAATGTGATGAACAGCTTGTAGTACTTCTACTTTTAGTGGCAACATCAATTTCATCCCCAGTGTAGGGTTGATGGATGGTAAGATGATAGTAGATGCCAGTTCTTCCAAACGGCTTGCAACTGGATGATATAGTAGGCTCCAAGTTTTGTAGTTCTGATCCTCCTTCCATGGCTTGCAGCCGATCAGTCACAATCTTTCATGCTTCTGGAACGTTTGTTATTATAATTTACCATATACTTGGAAGAATGTTTGATTACTAATAATCAATGTTCTCCTGCAATTGATGATCTTGGCAAAATCTATTTTCTAATTTTTAATTAAAAAGCCAAGCTTTTGTATGTTAAGAAGTTCCTTCACATGCATGAAGAAGAAATGTGAGCAAAATTGATATGTTGATCTATTCTTGCTTCGAAGCATTATATGTAATTAGGCAATTGAACTATTTGAGAAAGTGAGCTGTATTTTGTGTAAATGATAATGCAGTCACAGAGTAGGTGGAGTTACCTTGGCGTCATGCAGCCTCGGTTTAAAGAGAAAAATGGCAAAGAATGACAACATTGATAAGGGACTTTAAATTAATAAGACAAGGAATGACAACATTTTATGAACATTGTTGTACCTCTCTATACTCTCCAATGGGTCATTTTTTTGTTGGGACCCTTCAAAAGTAATTAATGATATACAGGACAAAATGCATATTTGAATTGTCAACCACACAACCACATTCAATACAGTAGATTAAATCTCAGTCTAATACGTGTCAAATTGGTATGGTAAGAAGAACCTTATTTAAGAAGTTCTTTTATTAAGAATGAAAAATCCCCAAACTAGCCTATCCCGATTAGTGTTGAAAAAAAAAATGATCTCAATCTGGATTATGTTTGATATGTCATACAAAGAGCACTTGTAAACCTACATATAGCCTAACAAAACTATGGTCTTTAAACAACAGTTGGGTTTCAACTTTTAAATGTTAGTTAGAATTAATTTGTGAAGAGAGGTGTCAAGGGGTTAGGTTGGGTCAATCTGATGAAAAATTTTAGAGTTCATTACACTTCGAACTCTGAATTTAGCTTGAGCCATGTTCTTTACGCAATGAATCAAGTGGTACTTGAATTTTTAACCTCATTGTCAAGCCAAAAGGTTAAGGACTAGGCTGGATTGAAGCTAGCCTAATCGATTTTTGGCCTTTGGAAATCCATATAAACATTTTATAATCTATCTCAAATTTGAGCTTGAGCTATGTACTGTTGGCAATAAATCAGACCGCACTTTAATTACTAACCTCATGCTCAAGCCAAAGGTTAAGGATTAGGTCGGATTGAAGCAAGTAAAAAATTTTAGAATCCGTATCGAAGTTAAGCTTGACTCATGTACTATAATGAATCGAGTTGCACTTGAGTTTCTAACCTCATTGTCAAGCCAAAGGTTAAGGACTAGGTTGGATTGAAGTTGGTCTAATCAGATTTTGGCCTTTGGAAATCCAATAAAAAATTTTGGAATCCATCTTAAATTTGAGCTTGAGTTGTGTATTGCGCACAGTAAGTCGGGCTACACTTGAATTTCTAACCTCATTGTCAAGCCAAAGATTAAAAACTAGGCTAGATTGAAGCAACCAATAAAAGTTTTAGAATTCATCTCAAATTTCAACTTGAGTTGTGTACTGTGCATAATGAAGTGGGCTGTACTTAAATTTCTAACCTCATTGTCAAAACAAAAGTTAAGGACTAGGTTGGATTGAAGCGGGTCCAATCATATTTTGGCCTTTGGAAAACAATTTTAAGGTTATAAAATAGAGGTAGAGAATCAACTCAATCACCCCTCGCATTTTTAACCTCATTGTCAAGACAGAAGAACTTGTTTCGATTGAAGTGGGCCTAATCAGAATTTGGCCTTCGAAAAGTAATTTAAGGTTATAAAATGGAGATAGAGAATCAAATCAATCACCCCTAACGTCGGTATAAGATGCTATACCACCAACATACACCAATTTCTTAGGAATGGATTTTGTCATAATAAAAATATATTTAAAATATTTACGATCTCATGAATTGTCGGATAAACCTATCAAACTAAATCAATTGGTGTTGTTATTATTATTATTATTATTTACTTTTAAGTTTATGATTATTTGAAAAAATAATTTACTGTTTGGAGCAGATTTTTCGCTTTTGGAGCAGACTAGATCGGCAGAGTAATTTACCAAAGCCTAGCCCATATGTGGGCTTTTAAAAACTATGCTCATACCAAATATGGTCCTATATGGGAATGGACTGGGCACGTATAGACCCCGGACTGGACTCGACCAAGCCGGACGAGCTTAGCTCTTTTGACACATTCACTTAAAAAGTGTTTTATCTTCATCTTTTATTGTTTGTTTGTTTAATCACTTGAGCACATTACCTTTAACAAGTGGATGCACTGCTATATCATCCCATCCGTTGAGGTGGCGGATATGATTAGCACCAAACACGTTATAAGCTTTATGCAAGTATTTTTTTCCCTCAAGGTCGGAGAGAGTTAATATTTGAATCACGTAAATAATGATTGATATTAATATATTCTGATAAATCTCTAATCTATTCAATCTCCAAGGCTTGATCCCTGCAGTTACGTTTTGTTTTACATATAAGTCATGTCTAAATTTTGAAAGGTAAAATGCAAAAGTACTCCCAAATTAACTGGACTCATTAATTTTGTCAATTCTCAATAATTTATTGTTTTTGTCCTCATTGGAAATTGCCCTTCAACAAATTTAAAAATGCATATGTATCATTTTACATTTTAATTTAAAAATTAAAAATATATCAAACTCCTCTGCCAGTAAAATCCATTAATGAAAATACGACTTTGTGTTATCGTGACTTACAAAGAAGAAGAAGAAATTTTAATGAAATATAAGGGCAAACATTAGATTTGAATGTTGAATTTTGTTTTCTTTAAAAAAAATTGAAGCAAACCTTTGAATAAGGCTTTGACGTCCACAAACTAACAAATAATCAAGGATCGATATTGTTGTTGACAGTAACCCTCCAACACTCAAGTCAAGTTTGAATTTTATGTGGGACATATCTAAGTATATAAGTTTGAAGTATCAAGAGGTCTATACCTTGCAGGGTGGGGAGTCACTTAATGCCAACTTTGCCTTAGTTGGACCACAATTGTGCATGTCATTACCATCACCATGTTAGATTGGGATGGCTGAATCAATTTTAGAAAATCTGTTTCAAGTTTTGTTTAAGGAATTCTACTCAGTTTAAAAAAATCATTAGTTATTTCTTTATTTTTTAAGAATTTGTTTTTGGAAATCCTTTAACATTAAAATTTCACTCCTGATAGAAAAGGAAAACATACCTTATAATTAGGGGGTTCATTGTATTCTTCTGTGTAGAGAAAAATAGGGAGAACAAGAGAGACAAAAAAGTGAGAGAGCCAAAATTAAAAGATTGTAAACATTCTTTTGACAGTGGATTAAGTGTCACTGCGCTCTTAGATGTAGGTATCACATTGATCACCTAACCATATAAAAATCGTGTTTCTTGTATTTTTAACATTGTTAGTGTGCTTGATTTTTTGCTTACAATTTTCTATTTCTCAACAACTGGTATCAAAACTTGGTCAATTTGTTTGGTATTCGTAATTAGAGTTGGAGCAATAGGATTAGAGAAGGATCTATACAAGGTCAAGACTTTGGTTGATATGAATTCTAGTTTTTGGAATATTTAGATGGAGGATTACTTGTATTAAAAAGATTATATTTGTTGCTGAAAAAGAAGCCGCAAAACATGGACAAGGAGTAATGAAAAGTGCTATATCACAAAGCCTTGGGTGCGGTTTGACTCAATCTATCAAAATCAGTCGCATTCAATAAAATAAGTCAACACAATAATTATCGAGTCTAAATCTAGGAACCGTCAGAACACCAACAATTTGTAGAACTAGAAAAGTAAGAAAAACGTGAATGCTAAATTGTAGAAAGATAGGGCAATACCAGCTTCAAAGCAGAGATCCCAAGTAGGACAATAATAGTCAGACCAGTACAAACTGTGTCTTAGAAGATTCAGATGATGCTCTAGAATCTATTCTTTGGAGAGTAAAACAAAATCATGTTTGTTAAATTCAGGGGCGTCATTTCATTGCTACCTCATGTATAGACTTATTTGAGAAATATTATGTCTTGGATAATCTCAAAATAGTTTTCCTTGGTGATGATCAAGCGTGTATTTGATACATAAAAGTGAGAGAATTTGATAATGAATTGAGTTTCGGTGCACTCCATACACGTAGAGATTATGTTGATCCACGAATCATATAAACTTGCACATCTCTTCTATTTTTTTGCATTGTGTGCGCTTTTAAATTTATGTTAGAAAAAAGGTTTTTAGTTTAAACTTCACCGTAAAAGCTAGTTCAATAGTAGAGATTTACCATCACTTTATAAACCAATATAAATCCACTTATTCAACCAAAGTGGGACGCTATCTAACGGTTTGAAACTTCATGTGTGTTGGTTCCCATGTCGACATTGTGCTTCTCGTTCGTTGATGTTTTGAAATGACACATTTGGGCTTATGCAATAAATATATATAAATTCTATGTTGATATAATCCATATTAGGTGGGAAATTCGTCTGAGGTTAATCTTAAATACTCTGTCTGAAATGAAGTGTACTCCAGAGGTTTGACAGGGACATGTTGTCTGATGACACTAGTTTGTCCGGGGCGGCCTCTTCGGCCAAGCTGGTCATTTTGTCCGAGTTGCTTTCTCGAAATGTAGAAACATGGTATTTTGGATTCCTCTGGTTCGTATTGAAAGAAAGGTTGTGATTGTATTCTTCCATTGCTAAACTTTGGGCACAACAATAAACAAGGTTTAAGTTATTTAAACATAAAAATAAATACAAAAACCAATTCAAATAACAAAAACACACATATTTTATGTTCCAACAATTGAACAGTAGACTCCTCGTTCAAACTAATTTAGTACCATATCCATAACTGATGAATCTAAAATCTTAAGTTCAGGCAAAATCAACCAATGATACTTAAACTCTCAACAACAGAGTAGTATTTCAACATATACAGCATGAGCATAATATATTACACTCCCAGTATCAATTCTGCTTCAATCCAGTTTCAGCTTTGTATACAACTCTGCTAAATGTCACCAACGTGTTCAAGTTTGTGTCATAATCGATTCATAAGGGACACTGAAGTGTACACAAATAATGCAATATTTTTGTCCTGACCATGATATACAAAAAAGAAAAGAACAACAGTACAGGAGCTATTCCAACTTCCAAGTTTTGAAAGGGTCTGTGGATCCATTCAGTTTGTATTTCTTGTATTGGAAGCAACATAGAGTTCGTTCTTGATTGTTGTGTTGCGGGGTTGTGACTTTCAATGCTGTAAATTTTGTTGTGTTTGTAAGTAATGAGAAATACCAAACAATATGTTTTAATGAGTTAACTGATCTTGGATGGGAAATGAGTATTTTCAGAATTTTCAGCTATCGAATCTTCGATATCATCAAGACTAAATGTTGGTTCATCATGGGGTGTTGTAGTGCTATCTGAGCTTTGATCCTTCACCTGGCTGCTACTATTTGTTTTCTGTTGCTGATCAAACAGCATCTTTAGCTGCCTCCCTTGCTCTTCAATTCTCAGCTGTAGATTTCGCTGAATCTGTCCCAGAAACAATTGCACGATCAAAAATTCAGTTCATAATGTTTGCTGATAGTATATGCCACTAACTAGCTGTTAACATGAAAGGGAAAAGAAATGATTCGTATATATACCTCTAACTGTTCATGAAGACGCATCTGAACATCCAACTGAATTTGTAATGCCTCTTTGATTTGCAAGCCACTGCAAGACATTATGAGGGAACATAATGACAATGAATTACCAATTATTTCTGTTAATTAAAGAGCAATGTATGTAGACGTTTACGCTTTGGCATCGAGCTCAGGTAAATTGTACAAGCTACTATTATTCTTTAGGCTGCTATTTCTTGTCTCAGATTTTCCTGCAATAGGAAATGGTAGTCGTTATATCAAAGTAGATCATTGAACAAGAATACAGGTGTGACAAACCAACATATGTTCAGAGTTTTGTTTAGTACTTGTTTGCTTCGTAGTCTTCCCATAACACTAATTCGTTTGATTATAGATTGTTCCACTTTTTTTAAATTAGCACCTGTACATATAATGGGCTTATTCGATTGAGTGTGAAACTCTTTTTGGGTTTGTTTAAGAGCAATCTCTTTAGTTTTCTGCTTGTAAATCTATAAATATATGTTTTGAGAATAAATTAAATAATATCATTAAAAAAAAAAAAAATTAACGAGATCTTCGACTCTTTGAACAGGCCCACGAATCTAGCATTGCCAAGTAGAAGGTTGATTTTTGTATCTTAACAAAGTTTTGTGAAAAGTAATTTTTCACTTTCTTTTTTTTTGGGTGCATACTTTTTCACTTTTAAATCATCTATCTAGCTTTGTCTATTTTATATTCATAGGTATTAGAACTAGAAACTACATTATTTTGAGTTTTTTTTTTTAACAAGCATTATAAATTAACATAATTTACTTTGAAACTTATTTTATTTGAACTTTCGGTTTTTGTTTTTACCTTTGAGACTAGTTGTCCTTGAGACCTTTTTTTATTTATTTATTTATTTATTTTATTTTTACTTTGGATTTTATTTGGGCATAGAACTTATTTGTCTGATGGTGAGCTGAAAATGAAAATAAGAGGTTCCATATCTAATATGGCAAAAAATGCTAAATAAAAATTATAAAAATTAACTTGTAATTTGAGACATAACATTTCTTCTTGGAAGTGGAAGTGGAACCAGTAAGAATATACAGGTGTTAAAGTGTTAGTGATGTTAGATGAACATGTTTCTGTTTATTGTAAATTAACATAGGGCAGTCTCTACTCTTATTCATGAAATCTTGACAAGTATCAAGCAACCAAACAAGCAGCAAATCAACAGAAAGTATATATATGCAGGCTTCAAAAGACAAAATGATAGAAATAATAGAAATGAAGATGTACCTTCTTCAGAGTCTGGGATGTATTTTGCCATTCTATATTTCTACAAAACAGATGAACAACAAAATGTAAATACTATTCAAATTCTCTTAATTAAGAACAATATTGATCAGAAACACAAATTACATACATATATTTAACTATAATAATTAGTACCTGTAAATGACTTTTCACATGAAAGATTGTCAATCCATGTGAGTCCATCAGCTTTAGTATTGCCTTCGGGGTTGCCTCTGCAATTCATCAATAAGTAAACATAGTATTCTCTGGAGTCAAACTTCCTATCTGATCAAACAAATTAAAATCTTACTCTCAGCACCCCCCAGGCTATTTACACATTCAACAAACTTTTCATGAAGATCCTGAGTCCATCGAATTCGGGTTTTGCAGGAGAGCACTGCCCCAGAAGATGAAACAGAACTACCAGGAGAGACTCCTCCCAGGGAAAATCTTGGGGATTGCTTCTCTTGCTGGCAAGTGTAGTTATTTAGCGACAGTGAAGAGTCATAAGAATTAGTACTACGAACCTGAAAACAAAAAAGGAAACAAAAAAAAAAAACAATCACAATCAATATAACGTTGGTTTCTTCCTGAAAATAAACGATATGGAAAAGTTCCTGGAATGGGAAATATTTACTCTAGGGTCTTGATTCTCTTGGAATGGACCAGAAAAGTGCCTGGAATCACTTGCAAGCAACTTGATTTGATCCGGAGGAAAAAGCTTGCTTCCAAGAAGACTATTGCTGGGAGGATTTGTGTAGGAATTTTCAGAGGATCCATAGTATTGATTGTTGCTACAGAAATCAGGCTTTGGTACTGATTGTAAAGTACTATTTCTCAACTCAACAGGTTGCTCAGCTGATAGAACAGAAAAGTTCTCCCTGGAAAATTGATAGGGAGGGAATTCTGAGTCACAACCCCTGGAAAACAGTGAACAAGGAGGATTACCAACTTGACAATCATACTGATCAGAAAACCCCATGAATCGTTCAGTTGCATAAAAAGCTGAAGCTGGAGACTCAAATCGGCCCAAAATTGTGCTGGAGGGTCTAACAGGCCCCAGGATTTGGTGGTGTTGTGGTCCTCCACGCTCCATGCCAGGAGGTTGCATCCGAATCCTCATGTTACAAGGCTGCTGCTGTATACCAAAATAGTCCGATGAAGGATTTCCAGATTCGATACCACAGTCACCCACTAGTCCATGTTTCTGTTGTGTTCTGTCCTGGAAACTGATCTTCTGAGTGTTCATTTACAGAAGTGGTATAAAATTTTCCTGACAAGAGAGAACAAAAAAAAAAAAAAAAAACCCATTCAGACGGGTCTGCGATGTGTTATGTATATCAAAACTCGTAGTGCAATGAGAATAGTCTCAAAAAAGAGAAGAAAAAAACGCAACAGACGCGCAAAATCTGAAAAAGAGAAAGATGCAGATTAGATTGACGGAACAGCTGTAGAAATAATGAACTCAAGATAATGGCATGAAATTCTACCTTATATTCCGCAAGTCTTGTGAGGTAAGGTATACATGAATATAAATGTTTGATTTCTATTATTTATTCCTAGTGAGGGTCAGAATGAGTTTTGATCTATTGACATTAACAAGGCTCACAACATTTATAAAACAATGCAAACAAAACAATTCCCTTCAGGATAAACAATTATAATTTCACAAACTTTTGTCCATTATAGCGTGTCCCAATCGCCAACAGAATCTAATAGTTTATAAGGATTATTTTAATTCAGTAAATTTTGTAATAAGCATGAAAATTTATTTGGTTTAAAAAATCCTTCTTTCGCACGGCGTAATTGTTGAATTGTGGCTTAATTAGCCATGTTAGAATCCCACTTCTAAAACATTAGATTGTGGTGGGAGATTAGTGGACTATAAATAAGTCCTTTAGTTAATTGATTTGGTACCCCAAAACAAGAATTGTAAAAGATCCATACATTTGTATTATTCTTGTTTTCTCCTCATATGTTTCTGGGTTTTTGGATCTTACCCAGATTTTGTAATATTTTGCTTTGGAGTTAGTGGAAGTTTTCAGCAGCGCCCGTGGACGTAGGTTTTATACCGAACCACGTAAATCCTGGTGTGTTCTTTCCTTTTTCGCTTTGCATTTATTTTTCTACTTTTCTGCTTTATTAGTATTTGTTATTTATATTTAATAGCTAGCATTAGTAGTTGTGTATTTGTTTAATTTCCGCTGCGCACAACAAGTGGTATCAGAGCCCTAGGTTTCGATTGATCTAGAAAATTGTCTAAGGCATTAGCTAGCTATTAAATATTTGTTTGTAAAGCTTCGGTGTTATTTTGGAATAGTTACAATTTAGGGAAGCTCTGTCAAAAAGACTATAATTGTCTAAGGAGACTGGATTTTAAGTGGGACCGGTTGTGACCCCTCCAGCCTTTCCTGGGAGCTAACCTTTTGAGTACTATTCATTTGATCACCAAGCTATTGGCATAAAATTGTCTAGGGCATTAGATAGCTATTTGTTTGTAAAGCTTCGGTGTTATTTTGGAATAGCCACAATTTAGGGAAGCTCTGTCAAAAAGACTATAATAGTCTAAGGAGACTGGATTTTAAGTGGGACCGTTTGTGACCCCTCCAGCCTTTCCTGGGAGCTAACCTTTTGAGTACTATTCATTTGATCACCAAGCTATTGGCATAAAACTTTTGTTGTAAAGCAGAAATGGCATCATCTTCACATGTAAAAATTGAAGTAGAGAAATTTGATGGTCGAAATAATTTTGGCCTATGGCAAAGCGAAGTTACGGACGTCTTGTATCAACAAGATTTGGATATTGTTCTGGAAGAAACAAGACCAGAGAATATTGAAGAAAGGGACTGGGAGAGGCAAAATGCGAAGGCATGTGGTTTAATTCGCTCATGTCTCTGTAGAGAGCAGAAGTATCCGTTCATGAAGGAAACCTCTGCTAGTAAATTGTGGAAGGCGCTGGAGAACAAATATATGAAGAAAAGCAATGAGAATCGGCTATATTTGTTGAAGAGGTTGTACCGTCTTCAGTTGAAACCAGGTTTGAATATCAATGACCATATTGATAATTTCAACCGTTTGTTAGCTGATTTGTTGAATTTGGATGAAACGTTCAAAGATGAGCAGAAGGCCATGCTGTTGATAGGATCTCTTTCTGATGAGTTAGATCATTTGTGCATTACACTTATTCATGGGAAAGAAAAATTGTCCTTTGAAGAAGTGTGTGCAGCTTTGCTTAATTATGAAATTCGTAAGAAAGATCAGAAAGAGAACAGGGATGAATCAGCAGAGGCGCTTACAGTTAGGGGAAGAAGTAAGAGTCGGAAACAGGAAAGAAGGGGCAGATCACAGTCAAGAAAAAGACCTGATAAAGATGAATGTGCCTTTTGTCATGAGAAAGGGCATTGGAAGAAAGATTGTCCGAAGCTGCAGAAGAAAGATAAGGGTAAGGGTAAAGCTACTTCCGATGCATATGTAGCCGAACATGAGAAAGAAGATTTTGTGTTGGTTAGTCTATCATCAACATCTGGATCTGGTGAGTGGATTTTAGATTCGGGTTGTACTTATCACATGTGTCCACATAAGGAATGGTTCTTCAACTTCGAAGAACTAAATGGTGGAATTGTGCTCATGGGTAATGATAACTCATGCAAAACTAAGGGGATAGGTTCAATCCGATTGAAGAATCACGATGGATCGACTAGAGTTTTGACAGAAGTTCGGTATGTTCCAG
This sequence comes from Dimocarpus longan, assembly GCA_022984855.1. NCBI lineage: Eukaryota > Viridiplantae > Streptophyta > Magnoliopsida > Sapindales > Sapindaceae > Dimocarpus > Dimocarpus longan. Next base: position 10,953,595 of record CM041026.1, read on the forward strand.
ATTTGAAGAAGAATCTCATATCATTGGGAGCCTTAGAATCTAAAGGCTACACGGTATCTATCAAAGATGGAGTTATGAGAGTGGTATCTGGGGCTTTGGTGGTAATGAAAGGTACAAGGAAGAACAACTTGTACTACTACAATGGTAGTACAGTTACTGAATCAGCAGCAGTAGTATCAGAGAAGGATGTTGATTCAGATATGATCAGGTTATGGCATATGCGTCTGGGACATGCAGGTGAGAAAGCTTTAAGCAGTTTGGTGAATCAAGGCTTGTTGAAAGGAGTAAAAACCTGCAAGTTAGATTTTTGTGAACATTGTGTTCTGGGAAAGCAGACGAGAGTGAAGTTTGCAACTGCAGTTCATGATACTAATGGTATTTTGGATTATGTTCACTCTGATGTGTGGGGCCCATAAGGACAGCCTCCTTGGGTGGTAAACACTATTTTGTTACATTTGTTGATGACTTTTCCAGGAGAGTTTGGGTATACACAATGAAGAAAAAGGATGATGTACTTGGGATTTTCCTTAATTGGAAAAAGATGATTGAGACTCAGACTGGGAGAAAGATTAAGTACCTCAGAACAGATAATGGAGTTGAATATTGCAGTAAATCTTTTCGAGAGGTCTGTCAAGATGCAGGTATTGTACGTCATTTTACAGTTAGACACACACCACAACAGAATAGGGTGGCAGAACGCATGAACCGAACGTTGCTGGAGAAAGTTCGGTGTATGTTGTCCAATACTGGGTTGGGCAAGGAGTTTTGGGCTGAGGCAGTGACTTATGCATGTCATCTCATTAATCGCTTACCGTCAACAGCGATCGGTGGTAGAATTCCATTGGAGGTATGGTCTGGAAAACCTGTTACTGATTATGATTCTTTACATGTCTTTGGTTGTTCTGCTTATTATCATGTAAAGGAATCTAAATTGGATCCGAGAGCAAGGAAAGCTATATTTGTGGGGATGTCTTCAGGGGTGAAAGGGTATCGTCTTTTATATCCTAATTCGAAGAAGATAATCTTCAGCAGGGATGTTACTTTTGATGAGTCTTTGATGCTGAAAAAGAAAATAGAAGATATTGTTAAGGGTAATCCGCAACAGGTGGAGTCTACTCGGAAGCAGGTGGAGTTTTTTCAGAAACAGATAGAGTCAACAAATAATCCAGCTAGAATTGTTGATGCAGATGATGACACTCCTATGATCGAGGAGGTTACTGAAGAAGAAGGAGAAGAAGAGGTTCCTACCCAAGAACCTTCGCAGCAACAAGAATCAATTGCAATAAATAGGCCAAGACGTGAGATTCGCAGACCTGCTTGTTTTGCTGATATGGTGGCCTATGCACTTCCAATTGTAGATGATGATGTTCCTTCCACTTACAGAGAAGCAGTCCAATGTTCTGAAGATGATAAGTGGAAGAAAGCTATGGATGAAGAAATGCAGTCTCTTCGGAAGAATGAAACTTGGGAGCTAGCTCAACTACCGAAGAATAAGAAGGCAATTGGGTGCAAATGGGTATTTACTAAGAAAGAGGGATTTCCAAACAAAGAAGATGTTCGCTACAAGGCAAGGTTGGTGGCGAAAGGCTACGCTCAGAAGGAAGGGATTGACTACAATGAGGTATTTTCTCCAGTTGTGAAACACTCTTTCATTAGAATTTTATTGGCCCTTGTAGCTCAATTGGATTTGGAACTAGTTCAAATGGATGTAAAAACTGCATTTTTACATGGTGATTTGGAAGAGGAAATCTATATGACTCAGCCAGATGGATTCAAGGTTGCTGGTAAAAAAAATTGGGCTTGTAAATTGAATAAATCGCTTTATGGTTTGAAACAGTCTCCGAGACAATGGTATAAGCGATTTGATCAATTTATAATAGGTCAAGAGTACACCAGAAGCAAATTTGATAATTGCGTATACTTTCGAAGGCTACAAGATGGTTCCTTCATCTACTTGCTCTTATATGTTGATGATATGCTGATAACTTCTAAGAGCAAAGTGGAGATTGAGAAGCTGAAGACTCAGTTGAGTTCAGAGTTTGAAATGAAGGATTTGGGTGAAGCTAAGAAGATTCTCGGTATGGAAATTAGCAGAGATAGAGGAAAAGACAAGGTTTGTTTGACTCAGAAGCAATATCTGATGAAGGTATTACAGCGTTTTGGTGTATCTGAACAGTCAAAACCTGTAAGTACGCCACTTGCTCCTCATTTCAAGTTGAGTGCATCATTATCTCCGAGTACTGATGAAGAACGAGAGTACATGTCTCGTGTTCCGTATTCTAATGCAGTTGGTAGCCTGATGTATGCTATGGTGTGTACAAGACCTGATATTTCGCAAGCGGTTGAAGTTGTGAGCAGGTATATGCATGATCCTGGTAAAGGACATTGGCAAGCTGTGAAATGGATTCTAAGGTACTTGTTAAAAACCGTAGATTTTGGTTTGATATTTCAGAAGGAAGATTCACTTGGTCAGTTTGCAGTCGGATATGTTGATTCAGATTATGCTGGTGATTTGGATAAACGACGATCAACTACTGGATATGTATTCACTCTTACGAGAGCTCCTATAAGTTGGAAGTCTACTTTACAGTCAACAGTTGCTTTATCTACGACAGAAGCAGAGTATATGGCATTGACAGAGGCTGTGAAGGAAGCAATTTGGTTACAAGGATTACTGGTAGAATTGGGAATGGGACAGAAGAATATTACTGTTTATTCGGATAGTCAAAGTGCCATTCATTTAGCAAAGAATCCGGTATTCCATGTTCGCACCAAGCATATTGATGTCCGATATCACTTTGTGCGGGAAATTCTGAGTGAAGGGTCGATTCTCTTACAGAAAATTGGGACTGCTGATAATCCTGCAGATATGATGACCAAAGTGGTGACAGCAATCAAGTTCAACCATTGTTTGGACTTGATCAACATTTTGAAAGTCTAAAAGACATATATGAAGGCATTGCTGAAGGCTAATACGCCAAGGTGGAGATTTGTTGAATTGTGGCTTAATTAGCCATGTTAGAATCCCACTTCTAAAACATTAGATTGTGGTGGGAGATTAGTGGACTATAAATAAGTCCTTTAGTTAATTGATTTGGTACCCCAAAACAAGAATTGTAAAAGATCCATACATTTGTATTATTCTTGTTTTCTCCCCATATGTTTCTGGGTTTTTGGATCTTACCCAGATTTTGTAATATTTTGCTTTGGAGTTAGTGGAAGTTTTCAGCAGCGCCCGTGGACGTAGGTTTTATACCGAACCACGTAAATCCTGGTGTGTTCTTTCCTTTTTCGCTTTGCATTTATTTTTCTGCTTTTCTGTTTTATTAGTATTTGTTATTTATATTTAATAGCTAGCATTAGTAGTTGTGTATTTGTTTAATTTCCGCTGCGCACAACAGTAATAACATATGTGGTTTGATACATTTTCATTCAATAGAAGGCCGGGAGTTCAATTTCCACTATATGCATTCTGAAATTTGTAATATTTAATCTCACTAGATTTCAGTAAACTTTTATCTCCTTTAGTGTCAACTTTAAAAAAATTTCAATAATTTTTCTTGTTTTCCAAAAAATTCAACTTTTAAATAGGTGACAACCACCTAATAGGTTTTTGCCTAACAGTATATGCTGATTTTACCTATTTTCATAATTGATTGTTTTTTTCCCCCCTCAGATCAAGTGTTTTTTTTTTTTTTAATTATTCTAATACCAATTAAGTTAGAGGTCCACTAATTACCTAGCGAGATAAATCACTACAAACACAATTTAGAATAAAATTCCAATTAAGGCGAGGGATCTCCAACACTTTGCAATTTAATTGTGAAAAGTGAGTTTCCAACCTCTATTACAAACATAAAGTGTAATTTGTATTATAACACTTTGCAATTTATTTATTTTTTTTTTTAATTAAGAACATATTACATGCATGTAGATAGAATATAATTAGACATATATCTTCTCCAATATATATATATATATATATATACACACACACACTTAATAGCTCATTTCATTTATTTTAATAGTGTAAATTATTTTAATAATTTGTTTGTTTCTTTTTTAAGTATGAGACAAAATCCACCATTTTTTTTATATAATTTCATACATTATTTTACTAGTTAATGTTAAGGAAATTTTATTTTTACTATTTTTCTCTGTATTCTTATTATTAAGCTTGTTTTACAAGTTACAGCTGACTTGCGATTTACTTTGATTTGATTTGAGTTTGTACAATAAAAATAATGTTTTTCAATTTTTTTTTTTGTTATTTATATTGTTTATAATGTTAGATTATTTGTTTTATTAATTTTTAATTTAAATGTTTATTAATTTAAATTTATTCCTAGTTGTTATAAGTTAATTTGGTTTGATATGAATATGATAAAATTGAATTATTAGGAAGTATGTAACTATTTGAAATTTAAGTATACTAATCGCTAACAGTATTTTTAAATATTTTTTAAAAAAATTGGCAAGTTCTATTTTAATTCATAAAGTTATAGTCCATTTTAATTATTAATTTATTTTGTTTAAAGACTAAATGACAATATAACATTTTACTTTTTAACAACTTAGTTTTTTATTATCATATTTGTCACACCTCAACTCTAATATTTATTATTGGTTTAGTACCCCATAATATAGATCCTACCCTGGTCACAAAGTTGATGATGAAATGCCCAACCATTTTGTTAAGAGTAGATATGTTTTTCTCATCAAGGTTTAAGGTATTGTTTTCGAAATTCTACCAATTTAATTCATTCTGATTGAATGAATCAATAGTTCAATACTGATGTTTTTTTTTTTTTTTTTTCTTTAATCGCATCATTGTTTGACATAGTTGACTATACCTCATCTTGAAATTTTTTGAGTTGACTATAGTGTTTGTCTTGAAATTAACATTTTGGGCAATGCTACATAATTACAAAGTTTAAAATTAAAAGGAGTTCAAAATTAAGAGAGAATTTAATCAATCTAGCTTACCTTATTAGAGAAGAATTTGGTGTTGGTATAAACATTCACACTAATAGGTTTTGGTATAATGATATCACAAATTGATTGATTGATTGGTAAAAGGGGTGTATTTATACATAAAAAAAAAAAAAAAATACAACGATTATGGTATGTAATATTTCCCAATCTTAATTAGAAATGATCTATTGATTAAATAGTCACAATAATTATGAAAAACTATTGAATAAGTAATTATAATAATTATAATAATTACAATAGATCTGATTGAATATTTAAAGATCTATAAATAACTACCTAGATAATTACACAAATTCTATAATTTTTATTAATTTCTATTCTTTTTACCTTTTTATTTAAGCTCGTACTCTTAATTCAAATGAATAATACCAAATTATACTACATTAAATACATATAATTTGATTATCTTCTTTTTTTTAAAAAAAAAATAATCATATAATTTGATTTAAAGAAGATCTTAGTGTTTATAAGTAGGATTGGCGCCCCATCTAACGGACCAATTCTTTTGGAATGGAAATCTAGTTCCAACAAATGGTATGAGAGATATCATATACATCTACTTTAATCACTTGAAACTTAGGCGTGAGTCCAACCAAAGTGTTGGACTCAAATGTTCGGACTCGATCGAGGGGTTTGTGTCTCCTTCATTGTAGGTCTTGTTCAAGTGGAATTGTTAATATCCTAGAGTCTTGTACGGATTGGCTTAAAAGATCTTGGTAACTATAAGTAGGATACGTTGAACTACATTTGAATTGAAGTTAGTTTCTTAGGTTGGATATCCGAATAATATATATATATAATTTATTGGATAAGAGTATTCCCAAAGTAAAGGTATCTTATCATTAAAAAAAAATGGAGAATATAGCATTGGGCATATGTGACTTAATAATATTATAAAAGAGATACGGGCATAAATTCACAACTACAAATCTATAATTATTCCTACAAAAATGATGAAATATAACACAATGTTATTTTTTCCTCTCAAAAGAAATAAATATCACGTCTCTGGCCATAACATTGCATCTTGAAAGTCGGTGCCCGAAGTTACCAGAAATATTCCGCTACTATTTTAGTCACCCTAAAGCTCACTGGAATTGCAACTATAAGATTCTAACACGTGTTTAAAAAGACCTTTTATACCTGGAAAACCAAAATTTATTCAGAGTGTTGAACTTTTCCTTTTCATTTTTCCTTGAAATTAAGCGATTTGGAAGTAATAATAATAATAATAAATTAATAATAATACCGACCTAATATCAAAGTCAGAAACCGAAAGCTAATGAATCCAAAAGGCGGTACGGACCTGCGGTGCCCATAAACATTAAGGATTTGTTTGAATGACATGTTGTTAAGAAAAGTGCTTTTGAAAAGAATTAGGGGTGGTTTGGTTTTTATTCCATTTCCGGTGACTGAAAAATCTTGAATTTTACTAAAATAATAAACGAAACATGAATCTGAATGACATTTATTTTTTATGTCAATTTGTCCGATTTTTAAAACAAATTAATTTAACATCCATACCCTTTTGTACTATTAATTATTGTATATTTTTATTCAATATGACGAAAAGAGTAAAAACAAATAATTTAGTAATTCTTAAGTCATTTTTATATAAATATCCAAAAATTCGTTATTAAGATATAATAAAAGAAAATTATGATATAGAAATTGTTCTCGTATTATTTGAAAAACAAATTAAATATCTAGCAATGCTGATAAATTGTTAATAAATAAGAGCAACTTTTAAATTATTTTCTATAAAATTAAAAAAGGTTTGGCAATTAGATTTTGTTTATTATAAGTTTACATTATAAAAACAATTTCCAATGAAACGATAGATTTGGAAGAAAATATATTAAATATAATCCAATAATTTACAATTAAATGAAAAGTCATAATTTGTTACTTTTTATTTATTTTTTTGGTCTTTTAAAGTTGTTTGACCACTTAAAAGCAAATAAAACAACCTAAAAAATCCAATTTAGATTCATTAAGTATTAAATGAAAAAAAAAAATAATAACTCTCGAGTTTGTCTTTCAAAAATATCACTTATGGTGCAACAACTGTATTCTAGAATAGTACTATGTAGAATGAGATGATAATTAGGCTAAATGAAAGATATTTAATATTACCACATTGAGTGTGATCTCATTAAAACGAGTTCTAATAATAAAAACAAAAAAATTATTCTAAATTTTACAACTGTTTTTACAGTTTATAAAAAAATATATATATTTACTCGATGCATCAGCTATAAAGCCATTACTTGAGTTCAACACTTAGATTTATATAATTTTTACAATTTTTAACTATGAAAATTTTCCTTTCTTCTTCGGCTTTAAAACTTCAAAATTCACTTTTTATAATTATATACTAATAAAATCAAAATATAACCAAACGGTAAGTATCAAGTGGAGATCAAATTCATACAAACTTTTATCTTGTAATTAATTTTTTTATGCTGAGAAGTAATTACTAATAAAGGTTCATTAACTGATGACATAAACGCAAGTGGAAGTATAATCAACAAATAATGCACAAGTGGAAGACACAATCACCTTCATAGCATCGATTTCTCCTCTGTTGAGAACGTGAACCAAGTTGATTTCTCTTCTGTTAACCTAATCGATTGAAGCTACGAAATCAAAAACATATGTGAGAGTTAAGTGAGAATGAGAAAATGAGGGAAATACAAATGATTAAACAAACTTGTGCAAGTCAAGATAGTAGGCACAATCACCTTCCCCCAATTTTTAGGGTTTCACTTAGGGTCAAGAGAAAAAATCAAAAGTTGAGAACGTGAAAAAATTAGGGCGGGAACAAAAAAATCACTGTAGATTTTCTCACGTTGGATTATCTATGTATCATGAAATATGGATCACGAGCTAACAAATACTCGTGATGGAAGCCTTTAAATTAACTTATTTTTGTGATTTTTTAAATGATCTACTCTATCACGGGCCTTTAAAAGCCCGTGATAACAAAATGTTTTCTAATAGGGACCATTTAAGCCCATGATAATTAGAGCATAATTAATAATCTCTTTTCTTATAGTGATTTAAATCAAACCCCCTGTGACCCTGTCTTAAAAAATTGATTTACTTTTTATATCAAATTTTTAGAAGAATAAATTCCTCTCTTAAAATTACAGGAATAAAAGAAGGGGGCTCCTCTCTAAAATCAAAATATTTTAATGAAAAGCAATATAGATAGGATATGATTGACGTCAGAATAGGAAACAAGAAAGGGACAAAACTTCGAAAACAAAAATAAAAGAAGAAAAATTAAAAACGGCTAAGCTGGCGCTGCCATTAATAGAGCATCATTAACAAGGATAGAGTCATGGTTGTTGCATGGGAATCTCAGAACAAAACAACCCTTATCTCTTTCCCTGGTTGGAATGATCCTTTCTTTATTATTATTATTATTATTATTTAGAAATTGGATCCTTTCTTTTCAATTTTCGTTATTAATAAAGCTTGTTAGATGCATGCTGTCTATTATTTTAGCGATAATTCAAAAAACCCAATATAATTTATAAAAAAAATATCTATTTTACTATCTATACTTTTATTTTTATCTAAAATCTCTATTGATGTTAATCAAAACACTCAAAATACTTTCTAGATGTGTGTGAAATGACAACAATATCTCTAATAGTGCTAGATTCTGTTAGGCTGATTTAGTTAAACATTTCACTCTAGGGACAAAATGAAAAATATGATAAAAAATTAATTAAAATAATATTAATTAAATGGGTAATATCAAAAAACTTATTGTAGTTTACAAAAATATCTATTTTACCACTTATGATTTTTATTTTTGTCCAAAATCCCTTCTGATGTCAATAAAAATATTCAAAATATCTCTTAGAACGTGTGAAATGACGACAATACTCTTAACGGTGATTGAAATGAGGACAATGCTCTTCATTGTCACAAATTCAGTTAAGTTGACTTGGTTAACCATTTAACTCTAGGAGTAAAATGAAAAATGTGATAAAATCTAAGTTAGATGGGCATTTGGGTTCGAAACCCAGATGGACATCATCTGGGTTTATGATGTTCGTCTAGATTCGATTTGAATTCATATGTCTGAGTTTGTGGAACCCAGATTCAATCTAAGTCGAACCAAAATTAAATTTGGAGATTGAATCTCCATCTTTAGATTGAGTTTCCAGTTTGGAAACCCAGAACTTTTTTAAATAAATATTATTTTATAATTAATTATTTATTAATAAAAATATCAGGGTTAAAATTATCTTTTAACCCTTTATATAATTTTTCTATTAATTTATTAACGTCAGGGAGAATTTTGGACAAAAATGAAACTACTGTAATAAAACAGATATTTTCCCAAATTACAATATGTATTTTAGGATTATCCCATTATTATTTTATTATACCAGGTAACATTTTTATTTTCCTTTAATTTGTTTTCTTGTACATTTTAGGTTGTCATTATTAAAATTTCAGAAAGAGCAACAGGAATCAAATACGATAATGAAGGCCTGGCCAAAATCTTAATCAATTCCTGGGTGGTAAAGTTACAGCTTCCTTATCCTGAGTCCTGATGCTCTTACAAAATGCATAAACGCTCTTCTGAAAACCTTGCTTCCTTCCAAACTGCATGAGCATGATAATGACATTTTCAACCTGCATGGACAGAATATTTAGGTGTCAACTTTGTTATTGTTTTAGTTGCTTTAATTTTGCTTGCAAAATGACAGAGTAGAGTCCAACTGTAATGTGTTATATTATTTATTTATTTAGTTATTTTAAAAGTTTATAACGAAGAGATAGAGACTTATTAAGATTTACCGAGATGAATCATGTGTCGGCACTATATATATATATATATATATACACCGTAGAAAGAAAGGTTTTTATTTATATACTTTTATAATGCCCATCAAAGTTGAATCCTTACTAATATATGGGTATCTTAATAAGTATACATTATAATAACTTATAAAGTTTTATTCTTCCTATAAACAAAATTCATATTTAGAATTTTTTTTTTTTAATATTATAAATACAGTTATAACTATTTATTAAAACTATCCCCAGAAAGCTAAAAGATTGGTGGGGCTAATTGAACCTACCCATTAGAAAGAATTATGATTGGTCGACTTGGGTCTAATCGTTTTCCATAACTGGTGGGGACAACACAGTTATGGGGACAACAGATGTGCGGAACAGAACTCAAACAATGTGGGACTTTAAGAACCCTGTTCCATGTCTTAATCATAGGCAAATTCAAAGTAACAGAGAGCTTGAACACTTTTCCATGATGTGTCTTTGCTTTCGTTCTAAAATTTTTGTAGGCACCAGGCGGCATATTGAAGGATAATCAATCGTAATTGAGTCCCATCACCATGCCAACCATTTTGGGTACAATGCACAGAAACTTTTCGTGATTTGACATCATTCTACTGTATACAACATAACTCAACTTTCATACCGTGAAAATGGAATTTCTGCAAGTGTTGCTATTTAAAGATTTTGCTTCAATTTTGAGCGTACTACTCGACCTCCTCCTTGATTATGGATGTTCGACTTTAGGTTGTGTTGGATTATATGGGCTTGGGTCAGGTTCACCCAAGATGACCCAAACCTGAATTCAATATTTGATTGGATCAGATCATGTAACTGCTATTAGCAGTTTTTTATAGCAGTTATTTGATTATAACTGCACATGGCAGTTATAAACTTATGCAAATATAACATGATGAAACTAGAGAGTATGTGTGAGTGTGAAAAACAAAACACGCAGTAGAAACAGAGGAGCAGAATACAAAACAAAAACAGAGGAAAACAGAGCAAGGTATTTACATTGTGGATTGAGTTTTCTTTCCATATTCTGTGATTGAATTCCGACCCAGTTGAACAACACGAAATCTTGATAATATTTGCTGAAAGACGGGTACATTTTTCTCATTATTTTTCATGTTTTAATGTAATATATATATACTGTTAATGCATGATTATTAATCAATAGGTTGGTTTAACTCAAGGAACCAAATCGAAGAGGTAACTCGATCTCCTTCTTGATTATGTATGTCTGAGTTTAGGATAATACTACATGATATATCTTTGGTCAAGGATGTCGAGCTTATTAATTATTTCGATTAAAAATTCGTAGTTCAATTAGAATTTTATAATGGTATAAAGTATAACTAATTTAATATAAATTACGATAAATCGAGTAACAGATTTATTTATGTCCTTATTTATGAGACACTAATTTATACTAAAGGGAAGCCAAAATAAATATTGCCTTAAGGTTTCCTTTTAAGCTTGACACTGAATAATTATTAGAATAATTGTTTATAGGTGCTTTATCTTAAATTAAAGAATTTATACAGCAGTAATTTATTAGGTTTTGTGTAAACCTAATTGAACACAATAAATGGTTGTTTAGGTGATTGAAAAAATTAGACAATATCAAATAATTTTAAATCTAAATTCGGCCAGAGCCTATGAGATAGATAGGGAGGTTTTGCGTTCTTCCGGGCCTATCTGGTATTTGTAAAATGTCTATTAGTAGTATATCTATTAAAAATAGAGTTTTTGAAAAAATATATACATACATACATATATATATTTTTTATTTGGTTGGCAATTTGAAAAAGCACTTCTATCATCTTAAAAGGTCCATTGAAATATTAGCTTTTAAAAATGATATCTTTATGCACTCTAAGCCAATAAAAAAAATGAAATAAAAAATAAAAATAATAAGGAAAAAATATTCACATACTGATAGAAATTTGTTTGCGTATGTAGCACAGAGAAATTAACCTATTTGTGGAGAGCAAATAACAAAGAATATTATACATTTAGGAGTTTTATTTTAATAAGTGTTATGGGTGTTTTCGTGATCAAGTCAAATGGGTTGTTAAAAGCCCAAAAAATGAACTCAAAGACCAAAGGCCTAAAAGGCCCAACAATCAGCTCGTCCATCTGCCTGTCCTTTCGCTCAATCATTTGCATATGCTTGCTTATCAGCTCGTCCATGAGCCCACTTATGTGATCGATTGTTTGCTGATCCATCAAATCGTCATCCAGTTCGCCTATCATCTCGGACAGCAGTCCGGAATGAGATCAATTCGGTAGAAAGCCTTATTCGTTTGTTAGCTTGACAGGATATCCTTCTCATTAAAGGGCTCGCTTCTGTCATGTCTCTCAAATTACAAAGTCAACTACAGTCAGAGTTATCAAACCGATTACAGCTCAAGGCATATTGTACACGTCAATCCCGTCAAATATTACAGTATGAATTAAACAAATCTCACTTAACCAGCATGTGATTACCATCTAAATTCATGTTTTGGCAGAGTTGGCCTGACAAATATCAGTATCATTAAATATAATTCATCATTATAGTTTGACTTATTGTATTTTATCTTATTATGCATTACTGTAACACTTCCCTTTCTCTATAAATAAGGGAGAAAATTCATTGTAAAAAAAGAGGAGAAACACTTTTATTGAGAGTGTCGTTATTCTGTCGAAATATAGTGAAAAAAACAGTGGACGTAGGCATCATTTTGGGCCGAACCACTTTAAAAATCCTATGTCTTCTTTTATTCTTCTAACCCATTTCTCCGTCATTTCCTTTGCATTTAATCCACTGCAGTACTGGACTCAGACGAACCTTAGTTAACTAATATAGAATGTCAACAATAAGGTTATTTCATGTCAATAATAAAAACCTAAAGATATTTAAATTAAATATTTTTTTAAAAAAAATTGTTATTTCGAAAAAATTTTCCCCATGAGCTTTTACTTAGTAAAGGTTTAACCTTCACTAGTCTTTATTTAATTTAGGGGTGAACAAAAAATTAGGATAGACTCAACTCGATTCGACCTGAAAACGACTTGAAAAAATTGGTTTTCAATTAGTATATATTTCGAGTATCAGAAAAATCGAAATCAGCCTAAAAATCGACTCAAAATAATTAAAAATATATATTTAAACCAAGACCTAAACCAACACTCATCACTTTCAGACTCAGTTCTCACTCTCATTATCTTACCTTGACGACCACCCCTCTCCTCTCAATTCTCAAAAGTCTCTCTACTCGCATTGCTACTATTTGCCAACTCGCACTACACATTCAAGCTATCTTCACTTATCTTGTTACTACTCGTTGGTCATTGTTGGTCTCATCTTTAATTGTTACTTGTCCTCTGCTCCTCGTCGTTGTCCTCGTCATCAGTCTTCCCAGTTGAAATCACTTCCCATGTGAGACAAAAGAGAGAATAGAGAGATGGAGAATGAGAGAGAGAACACCATGTCTACCATTTGTCATAGTTATGATTGATAAAAATTGCAGTTGGACCATTCTTCTAGCGCCAAAATGTTTACGTCAAAAATTAGTCAATCAGATTCTTCAAAGCCTAATGCTGCAAAATTGATCAAAACAATACAAAAAACAGATGAAAAGTAATAAAGAAAACAAAGGAAGAACAAAAGACAGTAATATTTTAAAGTGGTTCGACCAATTTATACCTACATATACTGTTCTTCTCTCACTATTTGGACAGAGTAACGACACAGTTTACACTCAGTGTTTCTCTCTTAATTTGCAATGAAAATCCTCCCCTATTTATAGAAAATGAGAGACGCTACAGTTGCATAATAAGTTAAAAATGGAATGATGAATTACATTTAATGAGGCTAACACCTGTCAGGTCAACTCTGTCAAAACATAGATTTAGATGGATTTAGACACTAAATCCATGTTGGTTAGGTGAAATCTTTTTAAATCACGCTGCAATTAGTCTAAAACAGATTTCGTGTACAGCACGTCATAAGTTAGGTCTGGCCTCACTCTGGGTGAGCTGAAGCTGGAGAGGGTGATTAGCGATCTCAGCCTAGCAGTAGTATACAACATTGGTTTAGAGAGCTTGACGTCGCTAAATTGCAATATAAACGAGCTGAGAACATGGTGTCCAGGGACCTTGCTTCTGCGAGCTGGGAGATTAGGCCTGGTCTATTGGACCGACTTATTAGATTTTTACCAGCCCATTTGAGTTATCCAAAAAATACCCATAACACATTCTTTTATCAATTTCTGGGTTTTCGTTTTGTATAATTTTCTTTGTAAGCTTCTAAAGCCCCTAATGAAGAAGCTCCATCTGGGTAAGATCAATTTCTGGGTTTTCGTTTTGTAAGATTTTCTTTGTGAGATCAATTTCTAGGGGATTATTTGTTTGTTATGTGTCTTGTATCCTCACATCTGTGTTGTTTGTTTATTTGTGCTGGTGGGGTTAAGTTAAAGAAATAAAAGAAGAAAAAAAGTAAAAACTTGCGAAGATTTTTGGAATCCTATGTTGTTTATGTTAAATTTTTTTTTATTTTTTTTTATGTATTATTATACTGGTTTAAAGGCTAATTGGATGCTCATTTACAAGTACAAACCGATATGGACCAACTTGAACCGAACCGATCCGATCAAATCGGTCCATGTCAATTTCAGCTCTCATTTCAGTTTGAAAATAGACCCATATCTTTTTCCGATCGGTTTTCTTCAAAACCGACTTGACCCAACTCATATCCATCCCTAATTTGAATTAAAAAAAAAAAAAAAGTCAATATCAAAAGTTCAACCAAATAATTCTAAACACTTAGTAGAGGTTTATAGAAATTTTAAGTGAATAGAAAGCCCAACCAAACAAGCACTTAGTTTCTCCTCTTTCAGTTCTATTTCTTTTTCTTACACGGAGAATGAAGAAAAAGAGTCATTGGCCTCTAGAAATTTGTGGTTTGTTCAATTGCAACTGTAGTAGAAGTTTTTTGCTCAAGGAAAAGTTTCACAAATCAACGTAAAAAATAAATTTAACATCCATCCATCATTTGTATTCAATCCAAAAATGACTTTAATATATATTCATTTATCCATTCTCATTAAATCAAAGAGTTGTTATCTACTTTGAATTCATCCATATTATTTTACTTTTGAATTAAGTGAAAATCAATAAGTGAGTATTGAAATTTCTTTAAGTCAAATTTTTAATTTGATATGGCCTAATCCAAAAATGTAATATTCAACTTCATATAAGATCAATTTTAAAAATAAAATAATTCATGTGAAACTATAAAAATTGTATTATCAGTACAAATATAATGTTACTTACAATTTATAAATCTATAACGAAAAAATATATTGAACCTTTAATAAAATGATATAGTGGGTTGCTTGGTTGTGGATGATTATCCATCAGCACTTCCAAAAACAAAATCCAATAACATTGTTTTTTTCATGATCGAAACACCAATTTAAAAAGTATTATTTCCTGCCAACTTGCATAGGAATTGACATTAGGGTGTGTTTGGCAAGCAGGAAATTTGATAAAATTGGATTAAGAATTTTTAATTCTATGTTGACCTATATTTGGAAACGTTTGGAAGAGATTAATAACACAATCCCATCATGTTTTTACATCCTGGGATTCACCAGGATTGGAAATGGCTTATTAATTGCACTTCCTACCTTTTTTTGTTAATAATGCTGCACTTCCTACTTTTTACTTTCTCTTTCTTCTGCTTTTCTTCTTTTTACTTCTTTTTGGTTCATTAATGCACACTTGCGCCGAGTTGCGCGAGCTTTCTTTCCCTTTCTTCTACAGGAGCTTTCACTTCATTTCATTCTGCTTTGTTTAGTTTTCTCTAATCTCCTGTTATACATTTAATTAGCTTCTCTTACTTTATGAAATTAATTTTATTATATACAAAGAATAATTTAGAAATATTATTATTATTTAAATAAAAGTTATTCCAAAATTAATCTTTATTTGGTCATCCTTTAAATTAATATAATTATAAAAAATTCCAGTATACCTTTTCAATTTGATTTGTATATTTTTTTATTTAAAATATTATTAACTTTATGTATAACATAATTGGGGCTATATACTGAAATATTTAAATTAATTTTATTTTAGTTCAATCTCAATCTATATCAAATACAATATAGTATAATTTTAATCTAATACTAAGTTATACCAAATTCGAGATTAATTTTTTAATTCAATCAAATCCTATCAATTCTCGCTCCATTCCAATCCTATTCTCATTTCCCTTCTAGGGTGCCTTAATGATTTGGAAGGACAAGTAGCCTTCTTTTTCAATAAAGAAGACACACACACGTTGAGCCACCCAAAACCTTTCTTGCTACACCCATATTTTATTAAATTTTTTTATTACCAATATATCCTTATATATAATTACTTAAAAGTACATAATTGTATAATTAAAAATCCAAATTTGCTTTCTACGCCCATAATTTGTACCCCCAATCTATAAAGCCTAATAATTTTAAAAAAGAAAAAGAAAAAAGAAAAATTCAGTATCACAGTAAGAAAATATAAATTTTCACATATATTCAAAAAAAGGATGAATAAAGAATTGGTTTAATGAGTTTCAAATATGTATGTATGTATGCATGTATATATATATATATATATATATTCTTACGTCTATTATTGTTTTTTTTTTTTTTAAACGAAAGTAAGGGAAATACAAATATGATTTTTCAAAATAATTATCATCTAAAAGTCTTCAACTTATTTAACTTCTACTTGGGAATTGATAGTTCACACAAATTTTAATGCACTGGGTACATAAAGAATAGATAGGAGTGCAGCAGTAGTACTTAAGCATTTCAAGATAAACCAATTATTTTATTCAATTATCTTTGCTTTTATAAGAAAGAAACAATCACACTGCTTTGACAATATTTTATTGTTTAGAGTTGTTTTCCCATTAAAACATTTCTTCAACATAAAAAAAAATCCTTCCTATTAACATATCTAAAGATCAAATATGTAGTCTTACAATCCTTTTGTTTTGTTTTGTGTTTTGTGTGTGTGTATGTATGTGAGTGTGGTTTTTTTTTTTTTTTTTTTTTTTTTTTTTTTTTTTTTATAAATTTTAAATTTTTATAATTTAGTCTCATCATTCCAATCATCATCACAAATAAATCATGAAAAAATGGATAACCCTATTTCCTCCTAATAACTACGTAATGCCAAAGACCTCCAATATTTTTAAAAATCACTAATATTCCCCTTACTGATTTATAAAATAGATAAAATATCTCATGTAATTTATTGAAATGTCCAAAAAAAGCATTGGAGTCCAAATTGATTTTGAAAATCAAAGTTTAATCGTTAATATAAAAGGGTAAAACTAAATAAGCATTTTGGTCGTTTTAGTAATAGTAGTATAAAAAGGGTAAAATAAGATTCTCCGAAATTATAGGGATAATTAGTGATTATGTCAAATTAGAAATAAAAAAGTGAGATTATCCACAAAAAAAAAGACATAAACCTAAGAATTGAAAGTTGAATAAAAGACGAGAAAGAAAAGAAAATCAAATGAGAAAGAGACAAAAATATTTTTAGAAGAAGTACCAAGAAAAATTTGGATAAAATTCATAGGAATCTTATTAGAAACACCAATAAATAAAATTGAGATAAGAACAACTAACATTATATTGCAAATGGATGTAATAAGAAAAAAATAAATGAAGTTACAAATGATATGTCAGCAGAGTTTTGGAATTTTAAAAGTTGCAAGCAGTTAAATTTTTAATTTTAATATGGGTGTAACAAGTAAATGAGAATAGCAAAAAAAAAAAATTATGAAGACTCTCAATCTTTAAAAAGTTAGAGAAAACCAATTAAATTCATTCATTGTGAAAATTAGGGAGCCCTCATTTTAAAAATATTATATATATTTTTTATGATCAGTACATCATATCTTTTAAATTGTTAAAATCATAAATCTCAATTATTCATTG
Organism: Dimocarpus longan; assembly: GCA_022984855.1. NCBI lineage: Eukaryota > Viridiplantae > Streptophyta > Magnoliopsida > Sapindales > Sapindaceae > Dimocarpus > Dimocarpus longan. The sequence goes on from CM041026.1 coordinate 10,971,402, forward strand.
CATTACATTCTATTTTTTAATTTTTTTTTCTATTTAATTCAAATGTAATGAATGACTAATATTTATAACAATTTAAAAGTTAAGACGTACTGAACATAGAAGTTATAAATATATATATAACTTTTATGATTAGTGTCTCCTAATTTAAAAAGTTAGGACGAGCCAATCAAATTCATCAATTATATTTTATCTCATAAAACAAATTCTCTATGTCTCTCTTATTCAATTCAAATTAAATACATAAATTTGATTGGTTCATCCTAACTTTTACAGTTAAAAAGCACTGATCATAGAAGTTATATATATATATATATATAGTGATTCTACTATCAGTGCCTTCTAACTTTAAAAAGTTATGACTAATTAATCAAATTTATCCATTGCATTTTTTCTCCTAAAATAAATTATTTCTCCTATTTAATTTAAGTAATAGATGAATTTGATTGGTTCGTTTTAATTTTTTAAAGTCAGAAAGCATTGATGGTAGAGTTTATATATATATATATATATATATTGGAGGGGATTGTCACCTCATAGACCCAAATTTATTATCATTTATGATTAATAAAAAATTATTGTTATAAACGTAGATCTGGCTTTTTGTTAACATGGGTCTCTGCGTGAAATAATATTAGAGGAAATAATAAATTGCTACAAGCTAAAATGTAAAGACTTATAATTTAAGTTGATGAGTGTTTAAGGTAAAAATCATGTATATAGTATACAATTTGCTTAATTTTCTAATCAACCTAATATTCACGAATATGATTTAAACTTGCTACGTTATGTTAGATTAGTTTGAGTTGTATACATGTGTTGTATGAACTTTAAAATTTTTTAAACTGTCTTTTATTTTCCAAATATAGTTTGGTCCACTATGTTAATTCCATATATATATAATTAGAAAGTTATGATAGATTTATTTAATTTATATAAATTTGATGTCAAAGATTGTTGAACTGTCACATTCGTACCGATATAAAGTCATATTTGCAGCATCTTCGAATCATATTATATTGGATGGTGCTAATAGAGCTAAAAAGTAAGAAGATTTCGAAGTAAACTAAATATGAGTCCACTTCATACTGCTAGGACATGGACCTCAAATGTGCCCACTAAAACATTCATGATAAAGATGAATAAAAAGGATTTATTTTTATATAATAAAAACATTTCCACAATTCATGGAAGAACAATTCTCCTAAAAAGAAATATGCTAATTTCTTTTTGCTTTCTTTTGTTTTTTCATGTTCTTTGATTTTCTTATTTTTTAATATTATTTTTGGTAATTGAGGAGAGAGTGCGTCATTATACAAATATTAACCCAAGCATGTGCCGATTACAGTAGAAAAGAATATCAAATTACATTTGAAAAACTGTACTTGATTGTCAATTTGCATCGGATTGGACCACCACAGTTTCTCTTTTTCAAACGAATTTATATATTATTATTATTATTATTTAAATATTCCCTTGTTAACAGTTAAAAGTTCACTAAAATTATATATATTTTTTTATAATTCAAAAGTATTTAATGACGTTAAATTTCTTTTTAGCAAAACTAATCATATAAAATATGTTTGTGATTGTTATGGATTAGTTTAAAGAAAATGAAAAATTACATTGACACAAAGTTGCTTGTCTCAGTAGCAAGCATGCCTGATGTTTCTCATTGAAGTGAGACTATGTTCGAGTGTGCCTGTCCACACCAAATAGACCCGTTAGAGTGTGGGCAAACTATATGGAAATTTATCCAGGCTAAGGTCAGTTTTTCTACTTCAATATGGGTTTGTCTTTCTCTCTCTCTCTCTCTCGCTTGATATGAAAGTAGAATTTAAGTAGTATTACGGTCCGAGTTGTACCTTAGTGTAACTATCAAGTGGTCCCAACTGTTATAACAATGTATTTATAATTAAAAAAATAAATAAATAAAAAAGGATCACATTGGACTCAATGAAAGAAGAATTGAACATTTATAGTTACAATTTTAGCCTTTTTTTTTTAAAGAGAAATCAATAGTTAATAATGGGTCAAAGATTTATTGAAACCTATTAAAATCAATTATTATTTATATAACCCAAATAATAATTCCCATAACTAGAGATATCTAGTCCTACAACAAGAGGAGAAAATTTTTTACATATATTTATAAAATACATTAAATAACTACTCTTATAATTAAATATATCTAATCCTACAGTAAAAGGAGAAAACTTTATACACGCATACTTATAAATGGGATGGAGTAAATGTGCACAACTACCTTTGCTCCAAGTAAAAGACAATGATATTATATGCTTTGTTTATAAATATATAAAGAGTAATGTTAGGTTTTCCAAATATTTTGTTCAAATAATTAATTTTTGAACAAATATAAAGAATAATTAATTGAATTTGAGTAAAATATTTGGGAACCTAAGATTACTTATGTATAAACTAATTTGTGTGTAATCAATTGTGTAAAATCTTGGAACATGATCACTATTCACTGGTGTGGCCGTATCTCCAAGCTGTTTGTAGAATGGGCTTGCAGCCAACGATGATGGTACATGGATTGGTTGGGCCAACCATTGGGCCGGCAGGCTATTATATTTATTATGGATCCATTCGTGGACCCAAAAACTGGTTGCACAGTGATGAATTTACTGTTTTTCGTTTTCTTTTTCATTAACGAAAAACAAAAACGAATTATATTTATTGCCTTTAAATTGGTAATGCCTATTATATTATACGGGTATGGTTATGTTAACTTAAAAATACATTTTAATTTAGGATTTGACTACCTTACCGATTGGATAACTTTACCAATCAATTGCAACCATTAGATTAGTTATAAAGGTGGTTATTGGAACAAACCCAATGGTTACTATGGACAATGCAACACCACTATTAAAACTCTTTTAAAATATGTAACTTGAACATAAAATAACCAGTCATTGTTTACCATTCGATTTGATTAAGGTTCTAGTAGCATTGATTTTATTAATTTTTTTTAATACTTACACTGTAATCTCCCAAATCTGTTTTGCCCTAAAATCTTAGTGAAAAAAATGATGGCTGCGACATACCATAAAAAATATTGATTGATTTTCTTCTTTTTTTTTTCTCTTTTTGTCTGAGTGCAATATATGGCGATGCACGCAAACTTGATGAAATAATGCATTACGTATGTTCATTGAATCATTCAAATGTGTTATAACACTTGGCGTGCCCAAGGTATTTGAACGAAAAACGAAAAAGGCAGTGGTATATATGGTGATGCACATATATGATCACACTAATCACACATTCATGTGCATGAAAGCATCGTATTCGTATCCATATAGATCATGAAAATGATGTGAGATTGTGATATTATATCATGCATATGCAAATGATTGTTGAAGATGAAGTCATGAAAGCTGTCAATGATTAATAATACTTTCTTTTTTAGTAACATTAATCCCGCACACATCAAAAGCTGCAAATGATTGTTGAAGATGAAGTCATGAAAGCTGTCAATGATTAATAATACTTTCTTTTTCAGTAACATTAATCCTGCACACATCAAAAGCATACATACATATATATATATATATATATATAGAGCTTATATATGAACCCTTTTAATTACCCAAGAGCTACATATACATGCTCCATTTCGTATTGTTAAACAAAAGTAGTTCCAATAATGTTCTTTCCTCAACCAACTTGGCTTGTATGTGGCTAGATCTCAATGGAGGCAAGCTTTTATATGTTGTTTGTTAAGTTTTCACTTGACCAATAACTGAAAGTACTGATACATAAAGATCAAAAGTATAATATTTAAGCTCTCCAGCTCGACATGTAAATTGAAAGGTTGTATGCACTGAGCACATATGTATTCTCAAAAAAGAGGAAAGGACATATATAGATGCAGTCAGATACAAATGAAATCACATAGACAAGATGTTAAAGTTACAGGCTTACAGCTGAACTTAAAAAATTATGTTTTTGTATAAGGATTTGATAATAATTAGGCAAGATGTCTAAGGAGAAATCACAGTTATCTAAATCATAAAGTGGGAACTTCAAACTGCCTTAAATTACAAGGGCAGACGGGACTGTCACCATTGGTAGAAAATCCGTAATTGAATTGCCTTGATGAAGATCAGTGTGGGAGGCCCTAAACTTTATATTCAAGCTTTTAATATTGGTGTTGACGTTATTTCTTTAAGAAGGAATTACACAATATCCCATAAGGTAAGGCCTTCTATATACATAGACGAAAACAGAGTTGCCCTTTTGTAACATGAAACTCACGTTAATAGTCACCATTAGTAGGGTGAATGGTATTTTAGTCTATTCATATAAAGATAAATTAAAAATATGAAATATAATTAAAAACTAAAAAAAGAAAAAATTAAATAAACAGAGAACAAATATTTACAAAAAATCTTTAAAAATAGACATTAGAGATTAATTTCATTTTAATAAATTTTTTAAAAAAATTATTAAAAAGAAAAATAAAATTCTTAGGGTGGAGATCCCAAATGGGGTCTCCACCCATCTCCTCCACTGTTCTTTCTTCTTCCACTTCTAAATCTTCTTTAACTATTCTTTCTTCTTCCACCCATCCATCTCCTCCACAGTTCTTTCTTCTTCCACCATCGATCTTCTCCACTATTCTTTCTTCGAACTTCGACCTATCTTCGCCGTCATCTTCATCATTTGAGTTTGTTGAACCCAGATGAATATCTTCATCTAAGTTCGTTGAACCTAAATAAACAATATCTTCAGCTAGGTTTGACGAACCCAAATGAACAATAACTTCATTTGGATTTGTCAAACGTACATAAAGATCTTCATCATTTAATTTATAAAAAATAAATAAAATGAAAAAAATTGAAGAAAAAACACTAATAATAATTCAATTGTAATTGATGATCATCAATCTGCAAAATCATACCAGATCAAAATTTACACAAAATCATACCTAATCATCATCAACCCACAAACAAAATCATACCATTTATGGGCTTTCATCGCTAAAAACCCAAGGTTTTTTTATCGCAAGGTATCCAATAAAGGAGAGAGAAAGAAAAGAGGGACAATTGATGAACGAGCTAGAGAGGAAAGAGAGTGATGTTGATAGAGGAGAAAACGAAGAGAGATATTGGCGAAGGAGAGAAAAAGAACTGAGGGACAGTCAGCGAAGGAGAGAGGGAAGAGAGTGATGTTGACGAAGGAGAAGGAGAAGGAGAAAAGAGAGAGAGAGAGAGAAGGGGAGAATGATAAACGGAGGAGAGTGAAGTGTTGGGGTTGAACATAGTGGATCGGTGAAGACTGGATCTTCGCCCTTCATTTTTTTTTTTTTTTAAAAAAAACTTATTTTGAAATTAATCTTTGTCATCTATCATAGAGATGAATAGTGGGGATTAAAGTTTCTTTTTTTATATTTTCTTCTATTTTGTGTGTAGAAGACCTTACCTTAAAAAGGTATCATGTAAAATTCTCTCTCTCTTTAATGGTAGAAATACCGGTAGCAATTTTGATTGTTTGTTTTGGGTAAATTTGAAGCAGAAATTATGTGTAGATGTGGATGCATGCAGCTGATGAAAAGATTATTTTTCTTTTTCAAGTAATTTGGCTTTAAATTCACTTATATTAAGAGATCTCTAATCATATAATTTTCTTTCAAGAATCATGTGCTGATCAAGAAGTAGGAATCAATAATTACATACTATAGGTTGTTCATTCCTCCTAATAGTAGATGATTTCGTGAGATATTTTATACATCGGTTGGACTTGGCAAAACTTCGCAAAAGGAAAACGAGGTTGTATGTATGGAAAAGTTAAAGATGTCACCATCTGACCTGGGCCACCTCCTGGGGCATAATTAATACTATGAAAATACTCAATCGTGTATAATTTCTAGATATAATTATCTGTGGATTTAATTTTTCAGATTGATTACATACTTATATTCAAATAACAATTAGGAATGAGCATATATATATATATACACACATTTATACACAATTAGTAATCACGTTTACAAATTCATTGTTGATCAAACAAGAACCTCATGATAACATAAAATTATCTTTTATAGCTTGTGAAACTATAACCAAACTAAAACTGTAAGCTATTGGTAAAACTCAAACAATATTATTAAGATTGAAGATTCTTAAGTATTCCCCATAGTACTTCTTATGATGCAGACTTCAACTCCTTATATGCAAGGACTTAGGACCTACGAATGGAGTTTATAAAAAGCCCAATGACACTTCTCTAATAGTTGCAAGATAGAATCCAACTGTTCTCATTCAACTGGAGAAAAAGATGTTGACATTTGTATTAAAGAATGACCTAAGCTATGACAATTCTAACACAAAAAGCCATGCATAATTAATTGATGGTAATATAGAGATCGTATATATACAAGCCATCAGATTAGATTGAATTTTAGTTTTTTTTTTTTTTTTAATTTTAATTTTTTTTTAGGAGTGGGATATATTAAGAATAAGTCGAATTAAATAAGATTTGACTTCGTGATGCGGTCCAGAAAATGACTGTCAAGTGGAGAGAACAATTTATACAAAAATGAGGATAATAATTCATATAAGATGAGAAAATAATTCATATATTTTAAATGATAGGAAAACTTATCTTTATCCAAATGAAAGTCAAAACACATGCTATCAGCATAAACCTACGCCACCAAACCCCGCTCAAACTAAGTTGGAATTTTGCACTTTATTATAGAGAGAAATTTGAACCAAATGACAAGAGAAATTCAAAAACCGAACCCACCAGGAACATGGAAAGTTGAAATGTTAACTACATGGTACTTTCCCTGACAGTGACAAGTGATTCTGAGGGAATATATTAAAGAAAAGATGATGTATTCCAATCTTCGAAAGCCACTGCATGTATCTTTACGCACACAGTAAAGGTGGGTTAGGGTTTTCCCTGTTCTTATTATTACCTCTGCGGCTCTGCCTTGCTTTTTCTTCTTTTTGTTCTTTAGATTCTCTCCTCACTCCTCATGTCAGAGGAAACACACTACAGTCTTGCCTTGTGTACTTCTTTTCAGTTCATTAGGCAGGACTTGATTTTATTTATAAAATTCTAATTACAGAAGAATATTTACTTTTATTTGATCTTTCAGATAGTGCGCTTACTTTTGAGTAATATTTCACTATAGTTTATATATGGACCCAATCAAAATTATGTCTAGACTCCTAGGTGGTTAATCACTTTAATTATTTTTTTAATTTGCTTCGTATTTAACATGGCATTACAACTAGTAATTAATTGAATATGTTCAAATGCACGAGGTTGTAGAGAAATTAGCAATTTCTCTGATATAGAATCCTGTCACTCGAAATCATAACATGGATTACTATTATTTTCGCCAAAAATGTAGCTAGATCGAACGCCTAATGGAAACCAAACTTTCATGGTATGTAGTTCACTTTTTTTTTATTTTTTTGTTTAAAGTTGGAATGGATCCAGAGAACTACCGGAATTAACTAAAATAAGAACATTGTGATACAACCCGAAAAACTACTCTCAAATAGAAAGATTCCACTTACACGAAAATGTGAGGGTTTTTATTTTTAGGTTACTGAGTGTTGAACCCATGCCACTAAAGGCATGAGGGCAACTGGCCAACAGCACTAGTTGTCAAAGACTAGGTAGTTCATATATATATTTTTAGTATAAGAATTGTATCTAGGGTGGATCCAGAGAACTGTAGGGATCAATCAATAAAGGACACTAGTGGTATAGTTTGGAGGACTGCTCTCAATTTAGAAAAATCTATACACACAGAGGTAAAGAAGAGACTCATATTAGAGTGAAGGAGTAACCCATATAAATGATGGGAGACTTATTATTATTATTATTATTATTATTATAAGCAACACACAGGGGCTACATTTGGAAGTATATATACTATAAATATTGGATAATAATTACACGTTAAAAGGTTTGGTTGTTGAGGGCATAATTTTCTGACAGTACTATTGAAAACGAAAACCGAGCCTTTGTCTTTTTTTTCTCTTTTTTTTTTAAGTATATATACTATAAATATTGGATAATAATTACACGTTAAAAGGTTTGGTCGTTGAAGGTTATATTTTCTGACAGTACTATTGAAAACGAAAATCGAGCCTTTGTCTTTTTTTCTCTTTTTTTTAATTTTTTGTCTTCATCAATTTTAAAAGAATATAAGAATGCCTCTCTTTTTGGTAAATTAATTATTTTTAAAGGATTAGATTGGATAAGATTATATAATGTTATGATAACTTTTATATAATTAGGATTTAACTAAAAATAATATTGTCCTTTATTTTGTATGATATGAGTTTGAACAAAAAATAATTTAATTTTAATAAGATAAAATATAAGATTAACCAATAAATTAAATTATCATTAAATCAATTTTTAATAAATTAGTTCCAAATATAAAATTATTTCAAGTTAAATAAAAAAGTATTTTAAATTATTTTCTAAAATAAATAAAACTATATACAATTATTACAAATAAAATAATATTTATTAATTTGTTATCATAAATTACATTTATTTTTTAGTCAATATGGACAGATGTCATTTTTAAAATTATTTTAATAAAATATATTATATTAATTTTTAATCATATTAAATATTTTATGCATAAATTATTTAATAAAATAAAAAGTAAACAACAAATTTGAGAAAAAAATAATAATAACAAAACATGGAATTCGTGACCCCACTACAACGGGATTACTTGTCCACGGGTCCCATCGAGACACTAACAAGTGAATGAAGTGATTGAAGTACAATTAATCCAAATCTTATTAAATGAAATGTTATCACAGACAGAGAACGTCAGTGACCAGTGGGAACAAGTTGCGTTCTGATCCAAGTCTTCCCCCGTATAAAAATATATGAGTTATCTTTTTATATTTTATAGACCTTTCATTTTATTTATGTATAAATTACACTTTCTTTTCTTTATGAAAACTACTCTTCGAATCAGTTCAAAGAGTAAGATTTCATTATAAAACATCTGGAGATTTAAAAGTGACCGGTCATATGATGTAATATTTTCATTTCATAAATCTCTATCACAAATAAATGTAAAGAATGGCCGTGTGACTAATTCTATCCACGATTAAAAAAAACAATATCGGTCTCTTTCATCTGATAGTATTTCAAACTAAGGGCAAGTTAAGAAGTAGAAGCTACTCACATGTCTCATTTTAATTAGTACAGCTTTTTTTTTTTTTTTTGAAGTAATTAGTACAACTTACCTAATGGTGAAAATCTTTAATTTAGAGGTAGCCGCAGACCTCCAAATCTTATGGGATGATTTTATTTTAGAAATCAGTCAAATTGAGAAACATGGCATACCTAACAAGCTAAGCTACAGTTAAACTGACTAGAAGTTTCTTCCCTAATTTTTATATGAATTTTGTTCCAAAAGTCAATGCATTTGAGTCAAGTATGCAACAAACTAATTTATTACTGTTGTTTGTTTAGAGATTTTGGTGGGTACTGGATAGAGATGAGTTTGGTTTCTAGTTCGTTCTCTTTTTTGTTACTGGCATTATTGTTTGTATCTGGTTTAATGAGTCAATGCCCTCAGCATGCTCAACTTTAATAATATTTTGTTTTTTAGGAAAAATATCAACTTCAATGCTTTTTGCATGATGTTTACTTATATCATCCTTATCTAATTTTCTGTGAGATAGCAATTTACATAGTTTATTTTAGGTGTGGGATATCCTTCACGATTTTTTATCCAACAAATCACGTAACAAGACATTCAAATAGCATTATTACTAGTTAGTTAGCAGAAAGACCTTCAGGCAACATGATGTATTGTTGAAAGTCACCCATAATTTAGATGGCACAAACTATTATCCAAGTAATGTTGTCCCGCACCATGCATTTTCTGTACATAAAAATTAAAATTCAGTGATATACATATATATATATATATATATATATATAGGGTTAATTCCAATTCCCTCTCTAGTTTGACACAATAGTCAAAAAAATCAATTGACTTAAAAAAAATCGTTAAAAACCCCTTATAATTTATAAAGATAACCAGAAAAACCTCTATCATTTATAAAAATAATCAAAAAATCCTCTACCGTCAACTTAGATATTAAAAATCAATGTTTAATCGTTAACCAGCAATGACAAAACCATCAGAGCAAAATTAAATATATAATAATATTAAATAATTGATTAAATATATATTAAATTAGCTTGTTTTTAAAAAAAGTTAAAATGGAAAAAATGAGATTAAAAAAATAAAACATTTCTTTAAAAATAAAGTCATGGAAACAGAAAAAAATATTAAAATAAAAAAAAATGTTTAACCTTAACTCCACCGTCCTTTTTCTTTTTCACTTTCCATTTTCTTCTTCGTCTTCCATCTTCTTCTTCTTCTTTCACCTTCTTCTTCATCCATTATAGGTAGCAAGAGCGGCAACAATGGGAGCTCAACACTACAACAAGAACTGGTTAATTTTCTTTGTCGGAAATCATCGATCTTCAACAAAAGAGACCTAACGGTCTCCATCGCGTGGAGGCCAAAACTAGTCGCCATGAAATGGAGACCAGAACTAGTCTCCTTGGTGATTTCGTCTCCATCGCAAGGAAATCAATTCCAGTCTCCATGCGATAAAAACTGTTAAGTCTCCAACAAAGGAGACCGAATGATCCCTCTTTTTACAATTTATTTTTTTCATTTTTTTTCAAATGGTTGATGATGATAATTGTGTGTTGATATTATTGATAGTAGGTTGATGTTGATGATGATTTTGATGAATGTGTTGATTATAGTGGACTGATATGGTGGATTAATGATGATGAATTTCGATTCGAATGAAAAACAATGTCTGTTCTTCAGTTTATTTTTTTCAAATGCAGATGGTTTCCAGATTATTTGTTATTATTGATGTGGTATTTGTTGATGAAAAATGTAGAAGAAGAACATTGTTTTTTCATTTTTTTTTTTAAATCTATATTTGGAGCTAAAAACAAACCCAGAAACATCTAAGTTCCAATTTAATAATTTTTTATTTTATCATATTTTAATAGTTTTAATATTATTATATTAAATATTTTAAGGGTAAATTAGTCTTTTTGTTAATTTGAGAGGTAATTTTGTCTTTTCAAGCATTATTACTACCATAATTAACTTTTTATTAACAAAGTTAACGGGAGGAGAAAAATGTAATCTACTCAAATTATAGGGATAATTAATAATTAGATCAAACGTTGGAGAGACATTAGAATTATCCTATATATATAAATATATATATATATATATATATAGCTGGCTGGGTTTAGCTGAAACCAGAAGAAGTTCCTAGGCTTTTATAATTAGGTTATCTAAATGGGCGGACTTTATTAGCCAGATTAAGATTGGTAAATTAATTAAGAAGTGACGTTTACGTCATACCAATTGAAATACGCAAAGTGCTCGAGCAGTTAAAGATTCATTATCAGGGGAATCAATTCTAATTATTACTATTACGTTGTTTACATCATATATATATATATTTATTATTTGTTGGGCTGGTAATTTTTGCGAAGATTCAGCCGGAATTGCCGTTCTCGAGTTGCATATTTACTAGATTTCTAACACTATATTTTAGGATCTGAAACCCGCCATAAATGTCATCACCAGTTTTTTTTTATCACCTGACAGAAAATTTCCTTGATATCCACATAAACAACACTAAGTGCCTCATTTGAAGGAAATGTTTTCAATAGAATATAATATTTTTGAGAAAAAATTGGATGGGTGGATGCGACTTGTTTTATTTGTATGGCTGTTAATTCACATTATACATCACTCACAGGTGGATTAGCGTGTTGGTCAGTGCCACCCATCTCATCACAAAGCAATATCATATTCCAATAGCAACATCTACAAAATGGTTTATTACATCCTAAGGTGGGCAAATTACACATAAATCATTTGGTTAAAAGTCAGTTTTTCCAATTAAATGTGAGCCTCTCTTCTCTATCTATTAGGGAGTAGAGTTTAATTAACGTTGAGTTTTAAACTGTATTTTAGAATCTTTATTAAAATATCCCAATAATTATAAAAGTATTAATAATATCAAAAAAAAAAAAATCATATATCATATGATGTGGACATGATAAATGTACACATTAAATTCATTTCATACAAGTTGAATCTGCCTCTCTCCAGTTTTCTCATTACCTATATTATAAAAGCATGTTGGCCACAAATTTATTGAAATTCTCCTTAATTAATATCGTCATTATTATTATATAAGAAGAAACATAGGTACGAACGACAAAGTTGTATTTTATACAGTAATCACCGACATATATAGGATCAGCATCCTGATTAATTACATGTGAACTTGAGTCTTCAACTGAATTTTTAATGATTATGTATCACATGTACAGTTAAGATATGCTATAACTTGTATATTAATATTGATTATCAGACACAACCCCTGTCACTTCTTGAGTGATCACTCAGATTAAGAAAATCGTTATCGAAAACAAGATATATACATATGTATATACACATAATCCATATACAGAAGGACAGGAGCTTTCTCCAATTTTCAAATATTGTAAGCGGGTCTTGTGGAAAAAGGAACTGAAATAGTTATATTATGTTTAGTCATTTTATAGATTACATATCCAAGGAAAAGAAGGAAAAGGTCAGACATGAAACATGTAGTAAGGCTAAGGATCAACAAAAGTTGATGGCACTCCTTTAAAAAACTCAAAAGTCAAGTGGCAAATTGGTAATGAACTTCCTTTATATATCCATATTTTGCACAAGGCATATGATTCCCTCACTCACACTCACACACATTGACACATATCCAAAAATGGTGAGCCCATCACCCCTCAGAGCCTTACACCTTCGAGCTTCTTCCTCAATCAAGTCACCATATTCCTCTTCTACCTTAAGCTACATGAACATGAAGATCAAAACCCTAATCCAAACCTTCATTTTCTCACATGTTTGCCGAGTCATACGTGCACTTTCCAAAGCAAAATCCATTCTCATTCAGATTCTGAGAGAATATGTTCAAGACATTCACTGCATTTCCCCTACAAAAACCACAAGAAAGAACAAAGTCAAGAAAAAGATATTCTTCGGTTCCTTTAGGCTGCACTACAACTGGTGTTCTTCACATGTGTGCCCGGTTCCCGCTCCGGTTCTAGACGGGCTCACTGCAACCCATTTGTACTATGATTCAACGTGGAACTCGGTGATTTCAACTCATGACAAGTTTGAGGAGGATGAGATACGGGAGTCTCATGAGCTTTCTGGTTATCTTCAATGGCTTGAAGAGAAGGTTCGTGACAACAATAATAATAACGCAGCAAGTGACCAGCTGCCAAATGCTAATGAGATTGATCGGCTAGCGGATATTTTCATTGCAAATTGCCATGAAAAGTTTAGGTTGGAGAAGCAAGAGTCTTACAGGAGATTCCAAGAAATGTTAGCTAGAAGCATGTGATATCATGAGGGACCGTGGACTGATTGAGAAGGTGTGGTTGTTAATTTTCTTTCTTTTATCTTTGGCCACTTTGCTTTCCCATTCTTCTATGTTTTATACATTGGTGAGGTGTGGAAAGTACAGTACTCGTTATTGAGCTGTATTTAGATGATCAGGTTTATTTTTTCTTCTTTCTAACTCTTTCATTAGTACTCTGATTATCAATGTTTTCGTTTAAATGTGATATGAAGAATTGTACATGAAATTATGGGTTTGTGGTCTTTGTGCAATTCTTATCTTGAAATGTTGGTGGTTGCAACTTGCGGGTCAATTATATATATATATATTGGTGGGTCTGGTTCTACTTAACACTTGACTTTTAAGTTTTAACATCCAGTATTATCTTCCTTTCCTTTTCATTATTTTCATAGTGTTTTTTACTTCTACTACCTTCTCAAATAAAAGATAGTTGTCTTCGTTTCAACCAGACGAAGACACTTCGACTAATTTAAGCCTAATATTGGTTTCTAGTTTCTAACTACATGCTATTTTAGTTAAGCTGTTATGCAATACACTGGAAGCCCGTTAATCATTTTTGATGTTTCAAAAAATATCAATTTTTTAAAGAACTTTTGAAAATAACTCTTTTCATCATTAACTTTTCTAAAATTCTTCAAAATAATCTAAACCATCGATAAATTGGCAATCACTGGTAACAAATTGTTTTGGTAGGAAGGGTAAGATGGTTTTTTAAAATACTTTTGGAAATAGCTCTTTTCGTCATTAACTTTTCTAAAAATTTTAAAATAGTCTAAATCATCAGTTAATTAATAATCATTGATAATAGATTGTTTGGTAGGAAGGACAAGATGGTTTTTTCATATGAGAGGCTAAGATTGTGACATATGAATTACTAGGATTTTAAACATTACAAAAAATTCAAATAATTAATTTAAATAATTAAGTATATATTTAAAATCAATTTTATAAAAAAATTGTAAAAAGAAAAAAAAAATAGAGATATTAGATTTGATGGATGGACGATGGAGATCCAATATGGTGGATCTCGACCATCTTCAATGCATCAAGTTAGTTCCAACCTACTTCATCAACATTATCTCCCATAGTTTTCAACATCATCAACAACGTAACAACATCATCAACATCATCGTTTCCCTTAACAAAGACATCATCAACAAAGACATCAACAACACTAAGAACCAACGGTTTATAAAAAAAATTATAAATAAACAAATAAATAAAACATGAGAGCTTCTAGATTTGACGAACCCAGATGAAGAGTAGGTTCGATCGAACCTAGAACTAAAGAGAGATGGAGGTTTTAGGTTTGATCGAGGTCAGACCACAACATCAAATTAAAAATAAATAAAGAAGATGAGAGAGAAAAAAAGAGATGGAGGTTGTTGTTGTTGATGGATTCTCGACAATGGTTATTAGGCTTGTCAATGGAGATGAAGGTGGCACCAGAAGGAGACAATGAGAGAAAGAGAGATCGAGGAGTGAGAGAGAAAATGATACGTGAAAGTTGAGTTTTATTGTCAATTGTTTTTTAGGGTTTTTTTTTTTAAATTATTGTTTAATTTAAAAGAAAACAATAATCATTTAAAAAATAATTATATTATTATGTATGTGTTAACTTTTTGTTGGTTAAATGATATGAAATACTTTGATTTTATTAGGGGTAAAACAATCATTTTAGGTGATGAAGGTAATTGAGTCTTTTTCATTTTTCCGTTTGGTTTAACTGTCAATTGATCAATAGTTTGGATTATTTTGAAAAATTTTGGAAAAATTAGGGATGAAAAGAGCCATTTGTAAAAATACTTTACAAATTGATATTTTACTAAATTTTAAGAACTAAAATGAAATTCTTCCTAAAATCTAATGATATTGTCTATAATTTCATGCGCATATACGATTACCGATCTTGTATGATAGTGGGGCTCAAATTATCTTGATGGAGTCCTTTAAACTTTCAAAACGGTTTTGAAATAATTGTAAAAATGGTTCATTTTTACATGACTTACCTCAAAAATAACTTTTATATTCGAATCATCTCAACTCTAAAGTTGAGATGATTTGAATTTATATTAGAATTCACAACCTGAAAGTTGAAATTCTTTACGTTGAGGTTGAGATTTAAATGAGTTATTAAAAGTGAGTTAGTTTTCAACAAAATCCAATGGTTTTCTTATTAATTAACAAAGTCCATATATAAAAGGAAAAGAAAAAATAGTGGAACAAAATTTTTATTTATTTTTTAACTAATAAGAGGAGGGTCTTAATTTCTTTTTCTCTTTGCGTATGCATTTCCGTCTGTCAAATTTGCAAGCCTTATGCAAAAGAATTCTTAAAAGAAATATATGACAGTTCAAATAGCCTCTTTTTTTTTTTTTTTGAAAAAAAGTTCAAATGGCTTTGATTCAATTAGTGAACAGATTACCACCTGTTTCCTAGTCATGAAAACCAGGTCTTCAACCACTTTCTCGTACTTGCCATTGCCGATTTCAAATATATACTTTTGGCGCATACCCTTTCATGAACTTTACAACTAACCATTTTGGTTATTGCGGTAATCATTTTGTCGATTTGATGAACTCTAATCTCGCGTGCGCGCACACACATGCATATATTTTATAATATATCTAGGATATTAATAGATCTGATAACTAAAAATAAATAATTACATTATAAAATTACTAACTATAATTTATTATATATTTATTATGTTTGATTATAATTAAATGAGCTAGATTATATTTACAACAGTCGATAATTAAATCATATTTATTGATTGTAATAAAACATATTTAATCATAATTAAATATAATAAAATATAATCGATAATTTTTTAATGTAATTAGACCAAATATATCGATATCTTGAACGTATTATAAACGATCCCATATATTTAGTTATTTATTTAGATTTTATAAAAATATAAAATTTGGGAGCCGTTGCCCCCGTCAACCCCTCACAGCCCATATATATATATATATATATCACATATTATTTTGAAAAAAAAATAAAAATATAATGAAATACTAAAAAAATTAAAAAAACTTTGCAGGATCTGCCAACCTAAAGCAATTGTACATTTCTATAAAAATAAATAAATTTATATTTGTAGAACTAATTTTTTACTTTCAATTGCTCTCCATTTCACTTGGAGAAACTTATTTTCTTCTTGTTCGGAGTTCTAAATATATCCATAAATTTTAAATATACATTTGAGGAGAACTAATGAAAGATTCAAAAGAAATTACAAATTTTCGGAATACAAAAGAAGTTTGAAAAGGTCCATTCTAATACAGTGCAGTACAGTACTCACTATGCCTAACTGCTATATGCCTCACACAGCCACAGAAACACCAAGTCGAAGTTTCTTTTTCAAAAGAATGACTTCAGAAAATTAAAGTGAACCTTAAATTTTAGTAGGACCAACTCTAATTTCATTCAAAAAAGCAAAATCTTGATGAATCATACATGATCAACAAGCACATGCACATGACATATGTTACCAATCCACATGATCAAACGTATATTATTCTCCATATGGGGAGAAAATCTAAGATGTATAGTATGCACCAAGTCAGCATTTCATGTAGTATATATGATCAAATTACAGATTTATTTGTACATGATATTAATTGTGAACTTAATTAAACATATTTGAAATTTATAATAAAATGAACACAAGTGATATTTATTTTAAGGTTCAATCATTAATAATTGATGTCATGTCGATTTTGATTAGGCGCATCACATTAAACTATTAGATAAGCATCTTTCGGAAATTTTAAATAATGCTAAATTAGCATATTATTTGAAATTTCAACAACTCAGCCCCGTAACCCTTAGATGACCTGATGGTTGCATAATTAAGTTCAAGTTGGGTTTGCAAGCTGGGAATGCATAGATGGTAGAGTAGAGATATCTACCTCCTTTAATTAGTTATGCAGTCGAATTTGAAGATAAAAATTTCTAAAATTTGCACGCATTTTCTTGCACTTAATCCGCTGGGACTCGACCCGGCTGCCTGTTCGTATTACTTAAGTATTTAAGGATTAAGACGGCTTCTACACCCAGCATTTCATCTTACAGTTCGAAAAATTATAATTCTCTATAAACATATTTCTTTATCTACTCAATCTACATGTTATCTGTCTCAAGACTCAACTATATGTAAAGTATTCAGTGAACATAACATCCATGGAAGGGGCAGAGGACATGTACGCTATATATATACATATATATATATATATGTGTGTGTGTGTGTCCCAATTACATTACAAAGATTTATACTGTTTTGTGAATGATTAAATATAATACTATTTAAGGTAGGTATAATTATTAGATATGTTTATAGTTTTAAAAATTAAAATATAAGTTGGAATTTTTAATAATAACTTTGAAAATAAAAAATAAAATAAAAAAAAATAAAATAAGAAATAGCAAAACCAACTTTTAAGTTGGTTATGTATGTACAAAGACTTTCAATTCTGATTAATTAATCGACAAGAATCAAATGTGCTAAAAGTTTAAACCATCAAAGAATATCATAAAGAAGAAATGCTAAGTGAGGACTGAGGACCCAGACATATATGGACCCAGTAGGCCAACACATTGTCGCTGGACATGTACAGCTGTAATGTGAGTCACATGGTTGATGTATACATGGGGAAAAAAATATACTGAAGTAGGTAGCAGTTGTATATACGAGTGAGTGTTTTAACTGCCCCAAATCAAATAAATTCAAGGGTCCTCAAGACTAGTCAAGCAAGCAAAATATGCTTTAATATTGTACAGAGTTGTTGGGTTGGAACTGTAAAAGAAGATGTGGACTGGTTAAGGCATCATTTTTTTTCTTCTTTTAGGATTTCTCTTGTCACCCTTCTTTATTCCAAAACCTTCTTTATTATATGTGGGGGAGAGAGAGTTAGGGCTTTAGCAGAGGAAAATAGGTTCCTTTGGTCGTTCAGTATCCTTATATGTAGACTGCCTTTTACATAAAGGTAAATGCTTGGAATTTCTTGCGATTTTATTCTTATTATTAAGATTTAGGATAAGGTGGAGGGGATGCTGCTTATCATACAAAAGTGCTTATTGATCTTGTGACTTGACATTTCTAGTAGAAGAACCATAACACTAGCAAAATTTGTGCCCCAAGATCCACTTTACTAATAATTTTTCCTGTACTTTACCTACATCACCCATAATTTAGTTTCTTTAAGCTTGTGCACAAATATTGCCCCAAAAAACTTCACACAAACAACTTTACAAAAGATTTTGAGTTACCATTTTCTTTGGTTGAGCATTATTTTTTTTAATCATTATTGCGCATCTTGTTAAATTGTAGCCTATGCAGCATATATATATATATACATATATATATAAAGCATAACCTCTTTGAAGCAATAATTTGATAAATATGATCCGGTCATAGTTAATTAGAATTATTTGCGAGAATTTTTCTCAATATGTACATAATAACATTATAAACTGTTATGGATATTTTTACGATAATAAAAAATTGGCTGATAAAAGCTCAAGAATGAGCCCAGTATGTTATTTTAATGAGAAAAAGTCCAAGAGGCTGGTCCATTAGGCAGATATCAAAGGAAGGAACATGTGGTTGGTTCTCAACTTGTAAATGCGAGCACATATGATCGCATGGCTGATCGTTTTATATTACTGTATGGCTAATAGTCTATTTGATCATGTGTTTGATCGCAAGGTAGCCTGATCGCGTGTTATGATCACTAAGTCAATCTGATCGTGGTCTAAGAACTGTTCGATAGTATTCTTCAAAGGCAATCAGAACGATCAGAAGGTGGCCCATCACGGTCTTTCTAGAATGTTTGTCAAGTCATAGGTTGATTACTCATCTCTTCATCTACTCGCTGGGTGTAATAACAGATCGCTTGAATAATCTGCTCGCTTAAAGTGCTTCTAAAGTTGACCAGTTGATCTTCTAAAAACCTAGAGCGATTTAATTAAGAAATAAGTTAACCTGTCTATTTTCATGCAAATCAAATCACAACATTCTCGATGGTTGTTGCTGATATGGTGGAGAGAATCTTGACAAATATTATTTTAATTAATATATTTTATTAATTGTCTTATCTATAAGATTCTGAAACTAATTCAAATTGTAACATCCTCATCTATAAATAGGGGATAAAAATTCATTGTAAAGAGAGAGAACTAAGAAAATATATACTGTTACTTAATAAAAATAAGAGTAACAGTCATGGACGTAGGTCATTACTTTGTTGAACCACGTAAAAATTAGTGTGTCCAATCTGTTCTGATTCTTCTATATTTTTCCTTATTATTTGTTGTTTCGCAGATATTGGACTTGAAGAATTGGATTGATCAGAAAATAGTGTCAACATAAACAAAACCCACAAGGTGCCAGTAAATATCGACGAATGTTTGCATTTTGTGTGGCAATGGAAATTATAAATATATTAATTTCATATTATTTGTCGACAAGAATTTTTCTCAATGTGTACCTCATAGCGTTATAAGCATAAGCCACGAGGCAACAGTAAACATCAAAGAATGTTTTCTTTTTGCATTTAAGATTGAACACTACATATATGCCAAAGAATGTCATAGCGTGTGTATATATATATTATAATATATATGAGATATTGATATCTTTGACAAAAAAAAAAAAAAGTAATTCTAAAATTATTTATTATAATTTATTATATCTGATTACAACTAAACATGTATAATTTCAATAAATGTGATTCCGCTTATTAATTATTATAAATGTAAACTGACTCATTTAGTTGTAATAAGATATAATAAAGATATGATAAATTATAATTAATAATTTTAAAATGCAATCTTTTTTTTTTTTTTGTCAAATGTATCGATATTTTAGGTAAACTCAAGGAGACCTCATACATACATATATGAGTGATTTTACTATTAATATCTACTAACTTTAAAAAGGTTAGGACGAACCAATCAAATTTATTAATTGTATTCTCTTTCTTAAAATAAATTCTCTCTTCTATTTAATTTAAATGCAATAGATAAATTTGATTGATTCGTCTTAAATTTTTAAAGTTATAAGATACTGATAGTAAAATCAATATATATACACACACACACATACATATATACATCGAATGTTTTTATAATCAAGTATACCTGATTTTATAAAAAAAAAAAATATCAATAAATCAAATTCATCAATTGTATTTAAATTAAATAGGAGAGAAAATTTGTTTTAGGAGAGATAATGTAATTGATGAATTTGATTGGTTGGTCTTAACTTTTTAAAACCAGATATACCTAATTACAAAAATGTTATATATATGTATATACACACATATAATATATATCTATATATATACATATACAGATGTGTATATATATGTATATACATATATATGTATATGTATATGTATATGTATATATATACATATGTATTTATACATCTATATGTATATATGTTAAATTTGACACTAATTGATTCGAGGGTATACTAGACCTAGCAAAATAACCACTACAAGTATGACCTAAATATAATTCTTACTATGGAGAGGGATCTCCCCACATTTTTTGAGTTAATTAGTTAGGATTTCAACTTTTATCACAAAGGTGAAGAAGAAATGATCAATTACTTTATTAAGAGTGAATATACCATGACTTAATCTATTGGATTGTAAATTTCGTAGCTCTATAAATCATTCCTCTTTTTTTTTCCTCAACTTCTTAACGTGGATTTAATCCTCCCAACTCTCTATCTAGTCTCTTACATGAGCGCTTTAACAAAGTTTCACAATCAAGCTAGGCACGTCCTGTGCGGCATTGAAAGCTAAGCATGTAGTTATACACTAATGGGCTCGGGGGCCCAAATATACTGAACCTAGGTGATTGTCCTAGCCCAACCCGACCTTTTAGACAGGCCGAGCTTGGCTACACCCTCTCAAGATAAAATCACGATCAGTTACTGCCTAAAATCTGTATTTATTCATTACAAGATAAAATATGTGATGCACGAAGCAATTTTCAGGATATTTCACATTTCCATGATTTGGAAATTATGTGAAGAACCGACAAAGATCGTTTAGCCATCTTTTTCTTTGAAGACAATACTAAGCACTCTTAAATATTTAATGAAAGATTTCATCAATTAAATCAGTTAATACCAATCTAAACTTATTTACTTAATTGAGTTAGAGTCCGTGACTAAAAGTTATTGAAAAGGAATTTAAAACCTGATAAAAATTGGATAAATTATGCATTTCAATATATATTGAAATGTACAATAAAGAGCTTGATGGGTTGCAGCAGTGACGTAACCCCACTTGTCTTGCTTTGACAAATAATGGCAAAGTTCAAAGCTTAAAGGCGTAGTAATTTTCCCATTTTAAATATGGGTTGACCTTTCTTGATCCTGAGAGTAAACATAAATGAACAAAAAGTAAACTATCTCTACAACAAATTGTAACAGTGACAACAACAAATAAGGAAAAATTATTTTAAAAAACTGAAAAGAAAAACAAAATTTGCGCATCAAGATTTCCAGATTCAAGCTAAATAACGAAAAAGTAACCTTGAGAATCTCGGCAATGACAAGCAACGGAAGCGACAATAGCATCGGCAGCGATAGCAACAACGGCTAGTGGCAGCGACAACAATCACACTAGCATGTGGCAACAACAACAATGACAGCTCTTTAAGCTAAAGCAATCACGGCAATGAACACAGACAGTGGCAAAGACCGGTGTAACAGTGACGGCCAAGCACAAGAAGCAGCGTCTAGTGGCAGCAAAGGTTGAAGAACGAGTCAACTTGCGGTTGCAGACCAAAATGTTTCTAATTTCAACTTTATATACAAGCTCAAAACCATTTCGTTTGAGCATGGTCTCATATATATATATATAATTTCACATCCACACCTGATAATCTACACCCCTCCAGTGTGAGCGAAATTTTATGGGTTCACAAGTTTATAGATGAAATGGCATCTCTATATATAGATTACAAAAATTAATTAAATTAGCAATAAAATATTTTATACAAAGTAACGGATATTAAAAAATAGAAAATAATAGAAAACAAAAATAATATTATAGGACAAATATACTTATATAAATCTGAATAATATGGTAACATTCCCTACAAGCTCAAGCTAATGAAATAGATATAAGCTTAAGTTTGGAACTAAGTTATGAAAACGACCAAAACAAAAAGCTTTGATGAAGATATCAATCATTTGATTAGTGGAGGAGACCAAAAGAAGTTTAATAATACCACAAGGTCAGATCGGATAATGAGGATGACTAGTTTGGATGGAGGGTTGGTCGATGAACATTGAACTACTGATGGTCAATGTTTAAGAAAACATTAGTTGTTAGATAGTCAGTCGCCTAACGACTAGTGAATACTGATGTGTTGGCAAGTATTTGGCGACTAGATAGTTTGATTGTCAATCAATAGTCAATCCATTGATTAACGGTCTAACCAGAAAAAATAAAATAAAAAATTTTCATAGAGTCAAAATACAATTATATGACACAAAACATCATAAAATCTGTCTTATATAATTTAAAAAAAAAATTCAAACTTACAGAGAAACCCAATCATTATCATTAATATACTCAAAAAAGTCTCATCAAGTCATAAATCCAAACTTCCTCCGGCAAGCAAACTCACCTTATTAGTAGCGTTACAGAAATTGCTGGGCACCAAGTTACCGATCAACCTAAACCAAAAAAAAAAAAAAATGTAAATAAACCAAAGTCAATCCATATTTGATGAAGGCCCAACTCAATCCACATTTGATAAACACCACAACCCAATCTATATTAGATAACAGGCCCAAATTCTAACCCAACTAACAAATAAAAAATAAAAAAAACAAAACCACATGTGAACTATGAAGTTCACAATCTCTCTCCAAGTGAAACTCACAAACCCAGACAGCTAAACACAACAAGCAGAGAGAGAGAGAGAGATGTCTTTGGCCGCCGTCGCTCCCCTTTTGTCACTATCGATCTCATTTAACTACCTTCTCTCACCAAACTCATAACTGAAGTTCACAATCGCTCTCCTTTAGCTGTTGTTAGCCTTGACTACATCTCTATCACTAATACTGCCCTCTGCCGGTCTTCTTTAAGACAAAACACCACTGTCTTCTCCTATTATAGCTGCTTAAACAGTTGATTGATTGCTCTAATTTTCATATTCCTGTTTAGTGTCTCTAGTTTCAACAGAAAAGAAAAACTCAACTAGTCACTTGGGATGATTAGCCTGAGTCGGGCCGCTCAACTCGGAGACAAGTTGCCTTGGCCGACTAGAATCCCTGATTTGGGTATTCTCAGCTCACCGAAATTCTATCAACCAATTTCTCGACTCACCGAAATTCCATCGATTGATTTCTCAGCAAGAACTCGGTCTTCCTTGTTGAGATTTAAAACAATGCCAATGGTGAGACATAAATCACCTATAGTGAGCAAAAGCAAAAGCTGAAACAAACTCGGTTATGAGCATAAATGGTATCTCAATGGGTGTTTCAAAACTTGTTACTCATGACTCGACGAGCGAGCAGTGAGCAACGACGAGTACTCAGCTACTCAACGAGTACTTGGTTTCATCATTGATCGACGGTTAAATCATTGACTCAAGGTCAAACCAGGTCCAATATGTATAAAATAAAATTTAAAATTTTTTTATATAATTAAAATATAATAATATGACTATAAAAAATCAATAAATCTATCTCATGCAACCTCCAAAACCACTTTATATAATCACACAAGTACAATATATTAGATACCTTAAAAATTTCAACAATATAACTATTATTTTTTCAACAATTCCACCTGTAATATATAAAAATAACAACACGTTAATGATCTATTACATGGTCACGTCTTAACTACTTAAGACCTTTCATCATTATTTCATTCTCAAATACAAGTACACAACCAACATCATATTAAATAATATGTAAATAATAACATAGTAAGAAGTCAAAAACAAAATAGCAACCAAAAGGAAAAGTTCATGAAAATATGTTAAGGACTTAAGGCCCTAAAAATCTTAAGAGTAACTTCCTTCCTGCAACCAATTTTTATCATCTCCATAAACGTCTTCCATAACTTGTTCATTGTCGGATTCAAACTCTACATCAATGTTCTTCTCCCTCCTCTCCTCCTCCTCCTTTTCAGAATCAAAATCATCTTCATCAAGTTGTCTCGGTCACTCTAAACCGGCCCCTACTTCATCATTATCATCATCACCACTTGGAACAAGCCTTCCTTGTGTATCAGTAGCATCAACATTAGCTACTAGTAGCATATCAACATTCTTCTCAATATGTTTGTTCATTTTGCATGATAATTGTGAATTGAAATTAACAAATACTAAATTGTTTAATCAATATGCATTCACTCTATTCTTTTTCTTTGTATGTATCTACATAGACTTTAAAAATTAAAATTGAATAAATCAGTAAATAATTAAAATTTAAAATATTAAAAATAAATTATGAATATTGCACATTTGCATTTACCCATTCAAAATTATTCCAATTTCTTTCACATCCAAATGAACTAGTTATCAATGAAAGAATACTTTTTGCCATTTTATGCATGTTTGGTGTGTGACCTCCAAACATGCTTCACCAAGTAACTAGACCATAAAACATAATCAAATATAGAACTAGTTCTTAGAATATATATTTTCATAAATACAATGCCTAAAATATAACCTATAATAGTAATTAGGAAACAAGTTAAATAACTAAAAACAATTTATATAAATTAGAATGTTCAATTTTTTATCTAGATCCTTAGAGTCATTGTCACATCCTCTAATGGCTAACGGTCTCCCAAAAGAACCCTCCTTCATCCAATATAGTGGTCATTCAATCATGATAATTACATCTTAAGAGACTATATAACAATGATGAAAAATCTCTACACACTCTATAAAAGTATTCAACAACTCAGTTTCATCGAAAATGCTTAAATCCTTATAGTGTTAATAAGGGTTTAATAGAAATGTCATTATATGCAACGAAGAATCTAGTCGATTATTCATTTTTTCATCAATTTTTTCAATAATTGACCGATAATTATTTTTCACGTTGTTCAAGACCGATTTAATGTCTTGTTTAGCTCTTTTTAGTTTTCCACATAACCAAGGCATTAATAGCTTTCAATCCCCATCCATCAATCTCAACACTTTAATCAAAGGTGCAAAAACCTTTACATAACATACTACACCATTTCAAAA
This sequence comes from Dimocarpus longan, assembly GCA_022984855.1. NCBI lineage: Eukaryota > Viridiplantae > Streptophyta > Magnoliopsida > Sapindales > Sapindaceae > Dimocarpus > Dimocarpus longan. Next base: position 10,997,165 of record CM041026.1, read on the forward strand.
TGTCAAACTCATAATAATTTCATAGGCCTATTTCCTTTTTTCACTTTTTGAGTATTTACACTTCTTTCATTCCTTACTACCAAACATTGTCTTCAAAGCATTTTTTTTTTTTTATCCAAATCTAGTCTTCACAAGTCTCACTATATCCTTCTTTTTTGTATAAAACCTCATCATTGCCAAAGTCTTGTAATAAGCATACATGAAGATTGTCAGTTGTTTTGCTTGCTCAATATATTAGCTGAACCTCGAAAGCTTACCAATACTTTCAAGCATGAGGTTGATTGTGTGAGTAGCACATGAGGTCCAAAATATTTTTAGTCTCTTTTCCTTCAAAATCTTGGCAGTGGTCATATTGTTGCTATCATTATCGGAATATCGATTATGTTCAATGCATAACAACATTTGCAGGTCCGAATTGTTCAATGCATGCATTCACATACTCGAAAATGTGTTATGTAGTGTGTGACACATAAGAACACTCATTGGAAGAAAGGAAAGCGATTCCTAACCTGTAATAATCAAATATCAATCAAACATAAATTAAATAATATAATATGCAATTAATATTATATAGTAGATATATTATATGAAATTTATACTTGTAATTTACACATAAATTCATTATGCTCCTCCTTTTCCCATCCGTCCAAGCATCTGTCATAATTGAGCATCAATTTTTAGCCCACTATTCTTCTTGCATTTTCAATAACAACTTGGTTTTTTTCACCTTACTTGACAAATATCGCTCCCCAATTTCATAATAATTTAGAGACTTATAACTAAGCCCAAACTGACCAATTGCTTCACAAACACGCATGAAATCATCATTCACAATATGTCATGGAACGACTCTATTAAACATCCAAGTTGTCACCCAATTGTGGACATGATCAAACCTTTCTTTAAAAAGTGCTTTATTGATGTTTTGTTATCGCATTAACTTTCTTGAATTTAGTGACAACTCTGGATTAATAGGTTTTGTAAATCTATCTATTGGGCCAAGATGATGAGGCTCTTTCCTTACCTCTCCTATCTTTACTTCTTCATCTCCTCTGATAGGTTAATATTTACTTCTCCTCTTTTAATTTCTCCTCAATCATCTTATTTCTCTTTTTATTTTTTGACTCCATAAGTGCATTCCTACTTCTATTTGCATCATCTGGTTTTACCTTTGTACATTTAGCCACATTTTGGAATATATGAGCCACATGTTCTTTAATCTATGTATCCCTCTAGACATAATCTTCTCACATAATATGCACTACACTCTTTCCATAACGTTTGGATCAACCAACTTCCCATAATCTCATCCGATATCACCTAAATTTTGTTTAAGAGATTAGATAACGGTAGCTCCCGAAGATTCATTATCCATAATTTATGAACACAAAACAACCTAATCATCAAACAAATATTTAAGCATGGATACATTTACATAACAAATATTAATTATCAAGCAAATTTATCTGAAAACAATACACTAGCACAGTAGCACCTAAACAAAAATATTTATCTAAAAATATTTCAGTATGCCTAACACCTGTTATAAAGCAAATGGTTATCATAAGATGAATTGAAACATATAACACAAGAATTTAAATCTCATGTTCCCATCAATGTAATAAAAGAACAAAACCTTAAACAAATATAGCTAAAAGTTAAGAGTTAAAACATGATCAACTCCAAAATCCAAATTTCTTAGACAACTATAGCTTGTATAATTCATCAATCATCAATTCATCATCCAACTAAACAAATATATGTGAAAAAAAAAGTAGTGAAAGCAAAATAAATAAATAAATAACAACTCATGGTGATCCTAAATGGAGATAGCGACGTTGACTACGATTGTGACAGACGGTAACAAACACACCAGGCCGAGAAGACGGCAGCAGTAGCAGTGGTGCTCCAGTAATCCAATAGCAAAACAAAAAGGACAAGAAATGAGTCAAATGAAGACTTAGAGTAGGAGGGTTGCTTTGATTTGTTTTTTATGACGCTTAAACGGTGTCGTTTTGGCCAAAAAATTAAAAAAAAAAAAAAAAAAAAAGTCGATCGAGTCAGCCCGAGTCTATCCAAGTTGGATTGAGTCGACCTTAGTTGGGCTGATTTTGAGCTAGATCTGAGTTGAACCCCTGATCTGAGGATTCTCGGATTAGTAATTAACCGAACGGCGATTTCTCAACGAGAAATTGGCTAACTCGACCAAGTTTTTAAACATTGACCTCGATAAAACTTTAATTAGCATGAATTTAGTAACGCTATAATGGTTGGGAAAATCGTACAATGATAATGGTAGCGATATGATACAATGCTCGACAACAAAAAGAAGACATGTGTGCAATAGGGTGGAATCTGCTAGTATATGTGCAACATTGTGAGTATTTGTAGAGGGATCTAGTAAATCAGTTACTTAATGTTTGAGAGTTGGGTCTGATAATGGTGTTCATTAGAGATTATCACGGACAAGGATAGGACCAAAAGTCAACAACAATCGAACAGTGGTGATGTTGTGAGTTAGTGTAGCATGGAGATGTCCACGAAACATTTTTAAAAGAGGCCAATGTAACGACTTTATTAACAGAGTTACAGGAGATCCAAATTGCTAGTTGCACTAATCGATTGCTAATTAGTTCATGAAGAATTTGGGTGTCATCACAATTTGCAATGACAGACAATGATATAAAGGATGTATTCTTAAGGTTGTGTTTTTAAGCAATTTCTTTGCTCTAATTACCATGATCAAAATTGAATAAACTATATATTTCAATATATATTGAAATGTATAATGGTAAGCTTATTTATAGGCTACAGAACATAATCAAATAAGCAATAAAATATCTTATACAATCTAACTAGCATAATGGTAGATAGAAAATAATGAAAAACAATAAATAATATTATATGGCAAGTAATACTTATATGAATAAGGTAACATAACCAAAAATAAAATAAAATGTAGACGATAAATAAGTTTCTTTCATTTAAAGTGTTTTAAGAATTTCTATTATAACGATGACTAAAAGAAAAAAAAAATTATATACAATTATAAGATAATAATTTGGTACCAATGACTCAATATGAGGGGAAAACTTAGAATAGTGTATTATGATAAAGTAAAGTTAGGTTATCTAGCTAAATTATATAATATATGAGTTATCAACACCACACAATTTACCACATTATCTTATAATTTATACGGTGTGTACAATTTATATACTAAATTAGACATGAATTTAGATAAAATATATGAACAACTTAACATTACTTTTATGATTAATACAGAAAATTGTACTAATTATATGAATTACAAGTTGATGTGTCATATAACAAGATATTTAAAACCAAAAAATTAGTTAAAATAAGTAAAGACATCCTCGTATACCTAAAAGGAAGATAGCAAGCAATCTAACAGCAGAAAATTTTGTGAAACCCAACGTGGGTTGATCACTTTCCATTCTGTACTCTTTGACAAGGCTCATGTAGCCGTGATTGGCACATGAGCTCCAAAGAATTTCACTTCCCTCTCAAAAGCATCAGAAAAAAACAAGATGTAGAAGCCAAGAAATTGCATTAATTTATACTCTTAAAGCAAGGCCCCTCCATGTGATTTCTATCCTTCTTACCTACTGTCTATGACCACTTTCAAAACTCAAATAAAAAAAAAAATTGCTATGTCCAAAATTTAACATGTTTTTGTTTGAGAAATCTAGTCATAAGATTCAGGATCTTATTAATGTGTATGTATTAAAGGTCTTGTATTTATCAACTGGAGTTGGATAAAAATATGTATGTGTATATTTAGTGAAAGCATACAATATTATTGAAAAAATTATGTTCGATTCATGTTTTGTATGTTCTCTTATATATATACACACACATATCACAGTTTTTGCATATGAAGATCAAGATCTCATGATACATAAAGCTAATCAATTGATGGTCCAGATCCATTCAATTTTTAATATTTTTACCTCAATAATTTGTTTCTTTCCAGTTTCCCCTTTGAAAGATTATGCCAATAAATTTAAGTGAACTTCTAATGGTATCTCTGTTTGTTTGCCAGAAAGTGGTGGGAAAAGGAAAATGGATATGGAAATTCTATATCTACTCATATTTATCTCTTATACTTAACAAACATAGCTGATTATATAATTTCAAGTTTCAAGTTTCTCAAAGACAATTGAAATAAATAATATACAACTGAGAGCAAAGAGCAAAGATCAGGAAATATAACAAATTTCAAATGCTATGGAATATTTAATTTGCTTTCAATTTCTGAACTTCTGGAAAGAAACATACATTATTTATACACAATAAAACATTGCAAAAATAAAAAATAGAAAAAAATAATAATTTACTATCTAATTCCACATTTTTACATTTTCCTTACATACATCTCTTCCCTAAAACACCAAAATATTGCAAAATATGAAAAAAAAAAATACAAATACAAATACTAAAAATTCAAAGCTAGAAATGGACAAAATGTTAGACCCAAGAAGGCCAAAAGTTATAAATAAAAAATAAAAAGAAAACAAAAGAATTCTCCGTTGATGCTTCAGTAGCTGCAGGTTGAGATCTCACGAAAGCTTATTCTACTTGTTCTGAATAGGATTAGCAAGGCTAGGTGGGGCTTTTCTGACGCTTGGCTCCACAGCTTTCTTGGGCTCTTTCAAAATAGCTGCTTTCAGCTTGTTGAATCCTGAAGAAATGGAAGCCATTGAAAACAACAACTTCCTTGAGAGCTGCAGGTTTCTCTGATCTCTTTTAACAGTAGTGCTTATTTCATTGCAGAGACACAATGAAGAAGACATGATAAGAATGTGAATCAGAATCAAGCAAATCAAAATGGTCAGATTCTTGTATGTGACGTTGATCTTCATCATCATCATCAGTTTGGTTTATGAGAATACAAAGAGAGAGAGAGAGAGAGAGAGCAAATGATAGATATGATCAAAGCATTGAAATGAAAAGATCTAAAAGTTGGAGAAGATGCTTTATAAGGGCAGCGTGCATGCGTGTTCACTACACGTGGTCTGCGATGACTTTTATAGTAAAATAATTTGTATTAAGAAATTTCAGGATGCAAAACATTGATTGTGCTACTTCTCGAGATGGGGCATGGACATTGGACACTGTGTTGACGCTATAATTGAACAGGGCGGTAGATCATGTGTCCAACAGAGATGGAATGGTTGAGGCAGCCATGGATGAAGAGAACCTCAGGGAGGTCGAGGAAGCCACCACACTGCTTCCTTGAATTCGCTACAACTTAAAAACAATGGAGGTAGTATTTGACACACTGGATCGGATCGGATTAGAATTAGGTTAATTTTAGTTCAATTCAATGTTTAATTTTTTTAATATTTATATTATTAATATCAATTAATTAGCTATATACTATTTTGTTTCTAAATAAATATAATTAGTTTTATTTTTTAAATAATTAAAATTTTCTATTTTCTTAAAAAATTAATTTGAACAAATTTAATTTAGATTTTTAGAAAAAAATTATTTTTATTTTTAAATATTTAATTTTTTGGAATGGATTTAATTTAATTTAATTTAAAAATTAATATAATATAATTCTATACTAACAATTTTATATTATAACAAACATAAAATATAATTTTTTTATCCAATCTCATATTATACTAAACAAAAAATAATATTATTTTTAATCTAATCTTAACAGTTCCAAACATACATCACAGTTTTAATTCAACTCGTTCCTATCTTGGGTTCAAATCTAATCCAACATACCAAACAAATCCTGACGATGCTAGACACTTGTTGTCTTGAGTTTGATAAAGATCATAGTCTAAGATTTATTAAATTATTTGTTTTAGCTATTTGTATCATGAAAATTAAAAAAAAACGATAATTTATAGTTAAAGAATGGTATAAATATTAAATTAATTGTTTTCAAATAATATTATCTTTGAAAAAACAAAAAGATAAGTTGATTGTACATGCAATGGTAGAAAATGAAACAAAATGACATTCAAGTTCAAAATTCAATTACTACTATTCAATCTTCAATAAAATTCATACTATTCGGTTTTCCAAAAAAAAAACCTTTATTATTTCTCCTTGCTTAATTCTCACATGCTCATTCTATAAATCATTTTTGATGGAAAGAAAAAAAGTCGGTTTGTTGGTGTTCAATTATAAGATTTGATTGTTATTTATTGGGGACTCTATGAATTTGGTTTATTGTTTCCAGTGAAAATCCATAAATAACTCTTTAAAAATATATTTTGATTAATTTCAAGCTTGAGTTTTAAGAATTGTTTCATATTAAAAAAGCAATTTATGGATTAAAACGAGAAAATAATTCTTCCTCTTTTGATTTTGAATCTACCTTATTTGTCTATTTTTTTTTTAGATAACACTTATGATGAATTTAATTTGGTAATCACTAGATTGAATGAAGGCTTCTTATTATCAAGCCACATTAAATAGTGGTATAAGTTTATTTATTTCAAATTTCTTTTATTTTCGATTTTTTATCCATATCTATTCTCTCGCTTTCTCTTCTTGGTTTCCAACTCTCTCTCTCTATCTCTCTTATTCTTGGTTTCTAGATCGCTATTAAAGTGAAGAGCTATTTTCATTTCAAAATCAATTTTTGCTATGGTTGGGACTAGCCCCAGGATACAATCAAAATAAACAGAGATAGACATTGTGATGCAACCTGAGGAACAACTCTTAGGAAGAGAAGAAGCTAAACCATAAAGAGTGAGGGGTAGCCTACAAAACGTAAGGAAAAATTCCCATAATAATATAGAATTTTTGGATATAGAACCTTCCACTTGAGATAAGGTGGTTGATGGATTAAAACACGAAAATAATTCTTCCTATTTTGATTTTGAATTTACCTTATTTCTCTGTTTTTTTTTTTTTAGATAACACTTATAATGAACCTTGGTAATCGCAAGATTGAATGAAGACTTCTTATTATCAAGCCACATTAAATAATGATATCTTATTTCTTTATTTCAAATTTCTTTTCTTTTCAATTTTTTCCCCATATCTATTCTCTCCCTTCTCTTCTTGGTTTCCAACTCTCTCTCTCTCTCTCGGTTTCTAGATCACTATTAAAGGGAATGGTTATTTTCATTTCAAAATCACTTTTCTTTTTTATGGTTGGGATCCGCCCCATGATACAATCAGAACAAAAAGAGATAGGTGTTGTGGCACAACTTGAGAAAAAACTCCTAGGAAGAGGAGGAGCAAAACCGTAAAGAGTGGGGGATAGTCCACAAAAAATAAGGGAAAATTCTCACAATAATGTAAAACTTTTTGATGTAGAACCCTCCACTTGAGAGAAGGTGGTTGATGGTTTAACCATCAAAACCACAACCAAGCTACTATTTTAAAATTAGTTTAGATGCTACAAAATTTATGTTATTAAATTATTGTTAGTATGACAAAATAAGGTGAAAAGTACAAGAAATTTTTCGAAATTTTTATAATATATGATATTTTAATCATATCCCAAATTCCCAGTGACTTTAGTGAGTTATTAGAATTTAGAAATCATAGTTGCAAAGAAAAAAAGAAAGTTTAATAAAATCAAAGAAAAAATTTTATAGAAATAAATTATCATAAAGATATATAATTTGGCTTTCTTTACTAAAAGTTTGACTTGAAATCTACATCGCCTATCATGTGAAGCTGATTTGACTCTTACAGTTCTGACCGCATGTCAATGTTGAATTTATATAGTTGATGAAACACACATATTAAACTATTAGTACTGCTCATGTGATTAAACATGTGAATCCTAATCGTATACCACGTCTTTGTGTTCTTCGCACGCTTTGCACTTCAACGAATTGAATTTGACTCTTTTGATCATTCAAACTTCATTACCAGATGAACGTAGGCGAATTTCTATTAAATTCCTGTCTTTTCTGAATTTTTTAATGACTTTTTATGTTTTTATTTCGTGTGATCCTTTAAATTTTGAAAACAAAATAATTTGATCTATTTAAGAAATTTTAATGATCAAATCTAATGCAAAATATAAAGAGACGTCATTTTTTTTTAGTCTTTTATTTAACGAGTTAAAACTGTTAGGCCCAAATCATTTTAAATTTGACAAGTCCCCCTTTACTTGATCTTTTGATAAGAATCTTATAGGTTTTGATATTAAAAAAATATATCTATTAAAATTAAACAAAATGATAAAAAAAAAATCATTAAGTACAACCAAACAAAAAGAATAACACTTTAAAAAATAACACTCAAAAATTAACATAAAAATTTCAAAAAATAAATTTTAAAATAAAATCAAAATATATAATTCATTAAAAGCTATTTTGAAACTAAATCATGAAAGAGGAGGATCATGTTCCAGAAAATTTAGATGGAGGTTCGCTGCCTCCATGATGGGAAGGCAACGACCTACTTCAATTTTTAACTTACTTATTTTTAAAATTTTAATTTTTTTATAATTTATATATAAAGATATATTAAAATTTAACTAATCCAAGAATCACGTGAACTAAAAATGTGAAAATTAACTAGTTAGAAAACGATAATTCGAAAAATGATAGGGACCAAAACAAATTTTTTTCACGTGTTTTAGTGAGAATCAATAGTTACAATTATAGTCGTTGACACGAAAGAATAAACAGTATTGATAAGATCCTATACCAAGGATTCGGATTCAAAACTAATAATTTATTAATATGAACCTTTGCATCAACAAGGACAAATATTTGTAATTAATAACTATCAAAAACTAGTAACATAAAAATGGATTTTGATGATTACAATATTAATAATTTTAAATTCAGAGAAGTTTGTATGAGCAAAAGTTTCAAATTTACAATATATCATTTTTCCATGATTGATTTCCCTTTGTGCATGTAATATTGAGCATCAATTTCCCAACTTTCACTGCCCACTTCAATGTGAAAATGTGGAAACCCCAGATTTGGTTGGACCGATTTGCATAATATGATAATATGTATAAACCATATAGCATGTGAGAAATTTTTACTCCAATTAGACTTAGCTGGCTTGTCAGCTTAGTATGACATTTCAATTTTCCATATGATAATTTATTTGCAAATTTTCCTCAAGAAACTATATTCAATATGGATTTCATCAACTGAACCAGAAAGATTATATTATATAGTCCCACTTGACCAAATTTATCAGTCATGATACTAAACTTAAAAAGCGTGGCTTTCCCTTATATTGGGTAGATCTCGGAAGATCAATTTTTCAATCATGATGAGATAAATAGAGTCATTATATCTATAAAATCATTTAAAAGATATAGGATATTTTACGAAAATATGAATTTTTTCAATAATTAATGTCTTCGATAAAAATTAAAATAACTCGATGGTAATTCCTTCAAACTCATATATTAAGATTATTGATTCAAGTCATCTCTTCTTTTTAATTTGTACTTAAACATATATTATAATAGTGGACATGTCTTTAGTATGTATTCATATCAATTTCAATTGAGAAAATAAAAAATAAAAACTACAATTTACTTACGTGGGGTTTGCTTGGTAACACACGGAGTGAACTTCATCCTTTAATTACACCTTAACCCCCTCCCATTATTTAATGGTAGTCAACATTTACATTTGGCCATTTCTTTCAGTTATAATGACCAAAATGCCCTTGATAATTTAAAAATTATTCTTTTAATAAAACGATAAAATTAAAAAAAAAAAATAAAAACATAGAAATTGAAAAAATAGCAAACAAAGCAGGATCTCCATCATACATCATAGAAAAGACAACTAGATAAAAAAAGAAAAAATGGATATCCAATTTCACCCGATCATCATCTCCATCCTTATAGAGATTAAGATAAAGAAGTGAGTCTCTGTTGGCAATAAAGATCAATCACCAAGTTCTCCATCATCGATGGCCACCCAAATCTTGTCTCCATCACAATGGAGATCCAATGGCCATCATCGACGAAGACCTCTACTCAATCTTTGTCTCTTCAGATCAATGTTTTAAATATCAATATCAGTGAAAATATTAATAGTCTAAATTTATATATATAAGGGTGCAAATATTCTTCATATTTTTAAAATATCAAGAATATTAAAAAATATTTTTCAAAAGGGTTCTGGCTCAAGCATCGGTCAATAGAACTGAAACAGAGAAGCTATGATAACTGACCCTTACTGCCCTCTCCTTGGGACTTACTTCGGTTAAGGCCTTCCTCTTATCTCTAAGCTCAGTTCTGAAGACTAGCACAAGAACTAGAGGGGTTTTGTTACTGAAGCATGGTGAAACAATTGGATCATATTACCATATTCCTTGCAATTTTAGAGAATAAGAAAAGACTTAGCTGAGATGTTTGGAGAAAACATTTTTATTGATAACTGATAAGTTTAGACCAGCTTGCTTTACATAGTGAGTTAAGTATCCCTTTTATAGAGGGGCGTAGATACATCTTGACAAAAAGGATGTCGTCAGGGCTGACACATCTGAAACAATAATAACATGGACACTTGGACTAAAATAACATTATTACACTGATTGACTGACAACTATTAATTACTTTCGACGCATGATTATCCTAAAGTGGCTAAGTACAGACATGTTACTCATAATTATTAAACAAAGTTGAGTCATTTGGATTGTAGTGGGATTCCGCTTTTTTTGAAAGCTAATGAGGACTGCTGGGCCTGTGGTTAACCAAAAGGTTGAATGATGATATCTAGGAGTTTGCTTTATAGCAAGAAATTAGACAAATTTGTGGTCCCATGATTTTTCATCATTAAGGTTGAAACACCTGAAACTTTGTATCCATCTAGCTGGTTCTTTATAAATATGTTCTGGTAAACTGTCATTGACTGGGTCTATGGACAAGTTTAGACTTTGGTGAGTAGATTTTTGTCTTTTTTGGTGATTGTGTCTACCAGATCAGATAAGACCATATTTGACTTTAGCTTCTTGGATTTTCGCTTCTTGTTGCGTGTCTGGTTATGAATCAGGGGGAAAATCATTCTGGATATCCATGTTGGAGAAAGACTTAATATACCTGTCTTGTGTATTATTGAGGTCTTTAAGGTAAGCATATGGAAATTGTTCCCATGGTGCATCGTCTTCAAGGGATGGTCATATTCAGAATGAATAATCTTATTTTCTTCAAACAGGATTTTTTGGATAGGTCAAATTCTAACTGAACAATTTCCTATGTTTCCAAAAACTTGGATTGGGTGTTGACTAATGAGCTTGAGTTATGTTTGGGAGCATGATAGTCCATTATGATGAACATAATAGAGTTAATGAAAAAGAAAGATTGACCACTGGTTTTTTGGGTATTGGTTATGAAACTAATGTTTTCATTAATGGATGAGTTGAAACGATTGTAGGAAGTGGAAAAATGACAATTTGAAGTCTGTAAGAAAGATGCAGGGTGTTCAAGAGCTTTAGTCACGAGTTTATTTGAAAACTCTATGGCTATCTAATGGAGATGACACAGATACCAAAAGAACCAGAATAATTATTTTGGAAAAATTGAACAAGGGATGATAAGTGCTTATGGGCAAGTTAAATACTTTTGCAAAAGGGTACTTTGGATGAATGGTTAATGCATCTTTTATAATTTTACCATATTTTTCAATGCATTTTTCTCGATAATGAAATAAAAAAGTATTCATAATATTAGAAGGAAAATGGGATTGGGCTAACTCACTAAATTCAGGTGGTATGTTATACTCTGAGGATTGTGTTGAGGATGAAGAGGCCTATGAATATATGAAACATGATTGGATGGGTATTGACATTTGGCTTAGTCTGGATAAAAGTTTGTAAGAGCATTTTTTTTCCCTTTAATGTGTTTAACAGTAAACGAGTATCTGCTAAACCATTCTAACCAACAAAAAGTTGCTGATGTGGAACCTTCTTTTTGGTGAATTTGAGCATCTGGTTGAGAGACTTCATGTCTGATTCTACCAAAAACGTGTTCTAATAAGATGGAATTTAAATTTCTTAATAGTATTTTTTACCACCAACATTTCTTTGAATGTGGAGTGATAATAGAGTTTAGAATCTTTGAATTGGATACTTTGATATGCACATAGTTGTCTCTGTCTATTATTATCTTGTTCTAGGAGAATAGCATCCCAATGGTTTTCACTGGCATCAATTTGAAGAACTTTTTTATCCATCCGCAGGTATCTTCAAGGGCTGAAGATGTTGGGTAATCTTTTTGAAGGTTTGGACTTCTTTGGATTGAGAATTTGTCCAAGGGGGAGATTCTTTCTTAAGGAGGTCAGACAAAGGTTTTGTGTGTTTGGATATGTTTGGGATGAAGCTTCTGAGATAATTGACAATTTCTAAAAACTATTGGACTTGTTTTTTGGTAGAAAGAGCATCTAGAAATTTCTGGAGTTCAGTGGCAATGTGCAACTGTGGTTAGTACTTTCCATCAATAATAGACATTCTAAGGAAATTTATGGAAGTTTAAGCAATCTCTATTTCTTTTCAGAAATCATTATTCCTTGTATCTAAACTATATCAAAGAACTTAGAAAGTAGGTAGAGGTGACTCTATTCATTTTTAGAAAAGAGAAGAATATCATCTACGTAAATAAAGGATGAGTCAATGATGGGTTCAAAAAGTTTGGTCATGATCTTTTGGAATAAGAGCTACTTTAAGACCAAATGGCATAACTGTCCATTGAAAATGAAGAAATGGAATACAAAAATCAGTTTTATGGTGATCTGTAGGATGAATGTCTAGTTGCTAAAAGCTAGACTTTAAATCGAATTTGGAAATGATTTTGACATTGTGGAGATTGGCGAACATGGTGTGTAGAGATGGAAGATGAAACTTGTCATCCTTAAAGAAGTGGTTTAAAGATTGGTAATTTATGACAAGTCTAAGTTTTCCTTTGATCTGTTCATATCTTTTGTTGACATAGAAAGCCTCACATGCCCACTAGGAATTTGAAGGTTTTATAAGACGTTATGTATGGAGTTAAGAACATTCTTGTTGAGCCATTGCAAGATGATTAGGTGGTATTCCTGAATTTGCTTTGGTTGGATTAATGTCTTCATTGCAAGGTGACAAAATAATTTGGATTTTTCTAAAGAGGATAATTGAATTTTTTGAGAAACCCTGTGTGATTTTCAGCACATTAGGTTTGAATAAATGTGTCACGAATATAAGTAAAATTGATTGAAACTAGGAGAGATGAAAACAATTTAGGGTGATTGGTCTATGATTGGAAAGAGAGCTTGAATTTGATTCCTTCAAGGAGGATTATGAGTTTTGATAGTTTTGCATAAACATCAAAATCAAGAACCATATCTTTATTTAGTAAGTAGGATCCTAAGACTTTGTGAACTATTGAACATCCAGGAAAGATTTGAATCTTTATTAGAATACTGATGACATGGATAGTGAAAATGTTACTGTTTGCAGTTTGAAAATATTCCTAATGGGGTTTTCAATATTCTAGATGAAAAATATCTAGATTCATTATCGTTTTGGCAGCACCCGTGTTAAAAAAAGTTATAAAGGAAACTGGCTTAGAGTATTTTATGAGAAAAATCTTGATAGGAGCAAGAGGTATTTAACATGTTGAAGAAATAGGTTGTGGAAGTTGTGATTGGATATGATAACAGAAATCATCAAAATAGTTAGATGAACTATCTGAATCTTTTATTTCATATTAGAGAATAGTATCTGAATTTTGGTGGTCATCAATAAAGAAAAGGCTTTTAATCTCATCATCAAAGAATGAAAATCGTGTAGCTTGAGACAGTTGTTGGATCATCTATTAAGACTGTTTTTCCTTTTAGAGATAATTTTTTGCAAAATGTCCTGATTTATTGCAAAGGTAGTATTTGTTTGATGAATGAATGCTTCCTTTCCTTTTTCTTCTAAGAAACTTTTTGATTTTAGGCCTTCGAGATTTTTAGAAATATCTAAAAGGGCTGTATCTATGTGATTTGTGCCTTTTGATGTGTTTCTTTTTCTGAGATTTGTAGGTACAATATTTTCCTGACTTGCATTTGATCTGGAGATTTGATTTATGACAAATCTTGCCAAGTTGTTTAGATCTCTTCAAGTAGTCATTAAAGAACTTTTTTCGTGCACACAATTTGTCTAACGCATTGAGTACGAAATAATAAATTTCTCCAAAGGAAGTTTGGTTAAACTGTTTGCCTTGAACTTGCATAAGCTTGGTTGTCTCTTGGCTAAGAGATTCTGGAACTGAAGCGATAAAGACTTGTTTCGTGTTTGGGTCATCCATACCATGTAAAACATGGTATCTCTTAAGCATTTCTTTGTAATGTCTATCAAGATCCTTTTTCTTGAGAGAACAACACCTCATTTGGAAGTATTCTTTTCGCATCTGAACTTCATAAGACTCAAGAGGTCCACAAAACTCATTATATAATAGATATAATGTTTGATTTACATTTGTTATTTGGATGAACTGCATTTAGTGATACTAGCCAAGATTGGTCCACCATTCTCTAAGAATTCCGGCAAATCTAGTTGTGAACTGAGTGAGGACTTATGATACTTGAGCTTCTGGTCTAATCATTTTTGCTTGTAACCATGCTTGAAACTCAAACATTCTTTCATGCCATTTATGTGGTGGAATGTCATCTAGTGTGAGCATTTGAAATTTGGACGATGATGAGTTATTATTATGAATATAATGATAAGGCTATTCATGTAATTGTTGTTCATTTGTTGTTTCTGAGATTGTCTCATCTTCAGGGTCAGTAACATGAGATTGAGGTTGTGTATTCATAAATTGTAAATGAAATGGTGGAGGATTCTATTTCAAATTCTGTATCAATGAGGATATGAACTGATTCTGATTCAAACTGAGGAAATGATGAAGAGTATAACAAAGATGAATAGGATTCTATATCTTGTGTGGGTTTAGGGTTTAGGCTTTGTTCAAGTTGGGGTACTTATTGTGTAGCAACTGAGATTAAAGTTTAAGTAATAGGATTTGAAACTATTAACTGCATCGAGAATCTTTTGGAGGAAAGCTTGGTTTTGGAGGTTTAGATTTTTTATTGGAAGATGAACCTTGCAGTTGTTTTTCTTTTCCCTTTGCAGTTTTGTTTTGCTGATATTGTTTTTCCTTTTCCTTTCAAAGTTTGGTATACAGTTGATCTGTAGTACCAAAAGCAATTTTTGCATTTAAGAGTGCAACTGGTGTTGCAAAGGGTTAACTATATTTTAGGAAGGTTAATAATGGGATTGCCCAAGCCATACTATCAAAAGAATTGTATATAGGTTGAGATGGAAAGAAAGACCAAGTAGATTGCCTTTAAAACTCACGCTACAGTGATGCTAGCCGAGTTTGAAGATTTCTCATCTCATTATCTTTTTGGATGAATGCTACTGAAAAGTCTTAAGTTGTCTAAGATAAGTGGAGAAGTTCATAGTGAACTTTAGAGATTTGTGGCTATGCTTTCTTAATGATTTTTGTTATACGCTGAGCACCAGAGTCTACATGATGAGTTACGACATCGATTTTCTCTTCAATTCTCTACATAACTTGATTCTAGGCTATTGCATTTTCTACCTGAGATGGTTTAACCGAGCCATCAGATTGGACAATTTGGGAGGGAACAACTTTAGGTTGTTGGTTGAGAGTTTCCTTGATGGGTGGAAAATCTTTGTCATAATTAGTTTGGGTTTTTGCAGGTTGAAGAGTTGATGGTTGCATCATCATGACTATAGGGATTGGTTGAGGAGGAACAGAAGGAGATTCCTTCTTTATCCACTTGAGAGTTTTTCTGTAGCTTGGCAATGGTAATCTCGAGAATGGTTTTGGCTTTGGAGGTGGCTAAGATTTTGAATATGGAATATCCCATGAGGGGTTTGTAAGTTCAAGGTGTTTTTCTGGAAAGGAATATTTGATTACAAAGTCAAATTTGTCTGAGGATTCGCTAAAAAGACTAACAATAGGATCACCTTCTTTATACTTCTGATATAACTCATCTTTGAGTAGTTTTTGCTCATGAGGTTTTTAACCTATTCTGTAAAGGCCTTGGACTTCTCTACTAGTGTTTGTTTTATGACAGAGTTTACAGGTACAATCAAAATCAAAAGGAAAATGGCCTATGATTGAATTTCTAAAATAAAAAAATTGGTTACCATTCTTTTGAAAAGAGAGGACCGGAGGATCATCACTGTAGACTAATCCTTTCAGTTTTATCAATGTGATTATTAACTGTAGAGCAAATTCAACCGGTGGTGCACTTGGTGTATCTAGTTTCGAAAAGATAATGGTGATTGTACCATTAGGGTTTCTTTTCATACAAGATTTAGATGAAATGATTGGTTCGGATTGTTTAAAAGTGGTTTTATAGCTTGTTATCCACTGTTCTAGTAACAGCTGAATGAGTTCTTCACGACTGATTTATCTAGGAACAGACATGCAATGTGATATTTGTTATGAATTAATCGTAAGAATAAGCACTTTTATATTGATGGGAGGGAAAGATCAATAGTATGATCTTGAATTCTCTACACTATTTGGTAATGGAGTATTACTATAATTGAACTTGTCTTTTGAGTAGCACCTATCTTTTGAGTAGCACTGTAATTTGCATTGTTTCAAAATTTGCTATTACTCACTACTCGATTAGCGAAATAGCGAGCAACAAGTGTTCTGAAACTCAGTGAGGGGTAAATTTGATAAAAACTATAAAAAAGTAAAAAAAAAAAAAAAAAAAAAAAACTATAAATATTATAAAGAAAATGACTAATTAGAAATAATAAAAATGATTAAATTGTCAAAGATAATGGTCTTTTTGAAATAAAAGGAAACAATGAAACGTAGTTTTATCCAAAGATAAAAAAGTAGAGGGGCATTTTCAGACTAACACTTTACAAAGTCTCTCATTTCAACAAAAATCGTCATTTTCTCATCTCAAACCAAAACTCATTTTCTCCCACATCTTCTTTACTTCTCTCTGTCTCCACTCTTTGATTTTTTTTCTTCTTCGTCTTCTTCCAATCTTCGTGTGTATGAGTGTTAGACAACGAGCAGATACAACAATGAACAACAGATTTTGAGACAATGATAAATGGCGATGGACAGCAGCAAAAGAGAGAAGAAAGAGATGGCGATGAATTTGATAACTGAGCAAAGAGAGAAGAAGAAAATGGTAATGCATCTAGTGATTGAGAAGAAGATGGTAATGAGTTTAGTGAGCAATGACTGAGCAGAGGTTATATTACTAGTTGTGTTCTCCCTTCTCCATCGCAGTTGCGATCAACGACAATAGGTGAGTTTTGTGGTGGATTTCTTGAATGTGTGTGAATTTTTGTTGGTGGGTTTTGTGCATTGATGACAAGAGAAGAAAAGGGTGATTTTTCAGTTTTATTTTCCAATTAGGAGAGTTGAATCAGATGAGTTGGGCCTAGTTAGGATGAGTTAGGCTGAGTTGTCACCTTTGGTAAGTAAGACCTCCGATCCAGGGGTTTTCGGATCAACGGAGTGTTGATCAGTAAGAATTCGATGAGCACTCGATAAAACTAGTCGAGTTTTTAAACAACGGTTATTTGAACTTGGACTTTCAAGGCTGTTGAACAAAATTCATCTTTCAAGGACATATTGAAATTTGGACGTAGGGTAAGAACCATTATTCCAGCATTCAAAGTGGTTAAAAGAGTTGTTACGTAACCATGTTGGTACTGGTCATATCTAGTGTCTAAAAGAGCCAAACAAATTGAAGCAAGGAGACCTTTATGACCATGATAAGTGACAGCTAATCTAATAGCACCAAAGTGAATATGAGAGTATCCTTCTTGTTTTCATTGGTCAATGGAAGCTTAAGGGATAATGAGAGTAACGTACTATTCTTAGAGAGTGGTAGGTAATTTACAACTATCAAATCCACTGGAATGTACTTACTTTTTTACCACCTTTCTAGAAGGTTTGATGAGAGTTTTTATGGATTTCGTGAAAGATGAAGTTGGTTTAGTACAAGCAATATAAGGATTTATGAGAGGAGGAATTGTATCCTGAATCTTCTAGTCATCAGGAATATAAGAAATTTTATAAAGACTATTTATTTTAGAAGAGGAAGAACGAGAATAAGTAGGAGTAGATATAGGAGCAATAATGTTTGGGGAAGATAAGGATGCCATGATATAAACACTTCTTCTCTAAAATTGCTCAGAATATGGTTTTTGTAAAAACTGAGTGATAGTACGTGGCGTTGTCCAAGTCATTAGTTTCCAGCCTATATACCGTACACTCACATGTGTTCTTAAGAAAACAACACGAACACCATGGCTCTGATACCAAAACTGGCTTTTACCGCCCTTACCGCCCTCTCCTCAGGGCTTACTTCGGTCAAGGCCTTCCTCTTATCTTTGAGCTAGTCACCTTAAAATGAGAAAAAAAAAAAAAAAAAATCAAGGATATATCCGATAATGTTTTATGTTTTTAATTCCTTGATCGACATGAAGATTTGAGTCTCTATCAACAATAAAGATCCTACCACCAATATATCTATCATAAAAAGAGATATTATTACTATTGTCAATAGAGATCTCAATGATGAGACCTCTATATCCGCGTGGAAATAAAGATGATCATTTTACCAATAAATTTGCAGAGGTCAAACCGCTATAAGCACATGTGGCTTTGACTAAATAGGTTTATAGGTAGATGTGGATATGGATTTTCCAACTTGATGCAAGTTTAGATTGGATGTGGGTTCAAATTTTGCGCATGCACTAATATTTGCAGATCCACCAAATATTATAATAATAACCTCAAATGAAGTTTCATGAAATTTTATATTTTTTGATGATATTTTTTTTATGTGCATCATAACTAAGTTAAAAATATATTTGGAAAAAAAAAGAGAAAAAATTTTCGTTTTCATGAATGATTTGTCCTATACTTTCTAATTTCCAATGTTTTATCTCCAAAAAGATCGGGAAAAAACAAACCATAAACCAGAAAAATTATATTTATTATCCATACAAAAATGTACAACAAAATTCAATAAATTATATTACTTTTTAACAAGGGTACTTAAATTGTGCATTATATATATTTTTTTCAATATTTTCTTCTAATTTCTTATTTTTGATCTTCAAAATGGTCAGAAAAAAAAGTTCATAAACCCAAAAATTTTTCAATTTTTTTACAAGTCCAATTTATTATTTTTATCATTCTTAACAAAAAATACATTAAAATTTAATTAATGTCATCACTTTTCACCAAAGGTTTTTAAATTGTGCATTGTAAAAAGTTTTCTAAATTTATACATACATATGTACCTATATTTTTGTAAGTCTAAATTAAAAAGTTTTCTAAATTAAAAAGTTTTCTAAATTCAAAAGAGTTAAAAATTAGTTCTTAAGTCTAAAAAATTCTCAAGTTCTTTTTGTAAGTCTATTTCACTATTTTTATTATTCATACAAAAAATCACATCAAAATTCAATGAATTCTTTTTTTTTTTCTTGGTTGAAATAATTCAATGAATTCTATTAGATTTCATCAAGGTGCTTAAATTGTACATTGTAAAAAGTTCTCACTTGAAAATTAATATATATGCATATATATAATCAAAATTTATTTATCTAATTGTGAGAAATCATTCTTGTATAAACAATTATCTAGATTCAAGTATAAAGAAATGATGATAATCAAATTGGGGAAGAAATGTGAAACCATTTGTGTTTTATTTATGTATTGGGTTTGGGTTTTTGGTGTTTTACACGTTTTGTTTTAAATTTATAATGTTTGAGTTGGAAGGTTTTTTTTTTTTCTTAACTAATTGGAGTCCAAAGTTGAAATTTAAAATTTGTAATGGATTTAATATTTATTTGCTTTGGGAATTATGATTTTAAATTTAAACTTTATTGAATTTTTTATGTTAAAACATTTTTGTTTTATCTATAACAACTCTCAACACTAGGTCAAATATTTGTCAAAACCTACAAGTATCTCTGCTGGGTATACAGCCCAAAAATCTACATCCAAAATGAAAAATAACTACCCACGAGAAGTGAAAAAATTGCCACTTGGTTAGTAAGTAGAGTCAAACTTTACTTTTGTAAGCAAGATCAAAATTGGCCGCCCACCACTGCGGCACACCCAAAACATATATGTTAGATTACAAAGTTTAATTTTATTATATTTAATTATTGTTGATAAAATTTGAATTATGCTAAAATTATATTAGAATATAAAGTTCAATTTTATTTTAGAATATTATTTGCTTATAAATTGATTAAAATATGCTAAAAAAATCTACAATGTTGTGAATCTGTGTGGATTTATCTCAAACCCATAGATGCACATAAAATAAAAGTTTATAAATTCATATGTAGATTTAGCCAATCTTGTTTGAACTCAATCTACGATGATTCCGGTAGAGATGTATATAAATACCACGTAAAATTTGTTTTTGGTTATTTTCAAAACAAATTCCCTAATTTTTTTAATTTTTATCTCTACTATCTATCTTAACAACGAACAGTAGAAATCTATACCTTATAATTTTTTTTTTAAATATTTTCAAATTTCTAAATAAATATAAAATGAAGGAAATATCAAATTGTCATTAAGTTGACCAACGCCGAACAACGGAAGGGGTAAAATGTAATACAATGAAACCTTTAAAACCATTTGTAATTTTGTAAACCTTTGGTGATAAATTACAATTTCCTCTATATTTAAAAATGAAAACAAAGGTGAAGGGGACAGTGCAATCCATTCCTTGGCTCTGTCGCAAAACCTCCGTCACTCTATAAATAATCCCTCTTGAAAAACCTAAAAACTCTCACTCTAAGCCTCGAAAAATCAAACCTTTTATATCCCAAAATCTCCTGAATTTGATGCGTCGATAATATTCCCATTGCAACGCTTTGAAATCCCCTTCTCCTCCTCTCCAAATTGACCCTCTGTTCACCTCCATCCAGCTCCTCTTGTTCAATTTCGATTCTTTTTGTTGGTGCTGCTTCTTCTTCTTATGGAATATGAAGTCTGCGACAGTAGCGGTGAGCTCTCATCATCAACTTCTTTTTTACGTTCTTTTTGTAATTTGCTTTCTGGGTTAGGGTTTCTTTTTGTAAATTTGCATGCATTATTGTTCTTCTTTAGAACTCATTTGTGGAATTAGGGTTTAGGGTTTGCCTAGTTTTGGCTAAAGCGGATTGCTTTGAGTGATTTATAACGAGGCTTAAACCTTGCTTGGCCGTTTTCGTTTTAGATTAGGTCATTTGTAGCTATTGTGTAATGTGATGGTTATACATAATCATTCAATGCAATTGGGGATTTTTTAGGGCAGAGAACATGTTTAATCAAGAAAGTGAAATCTGTTTCTTTTTTTTTTTTTTTTTATTTTGGTATTGCAAGTCTTGGAAACCTGAAGTGATGTTGCTTCAATGTTTTTTGTATTCAAGATTAAATTTTTACATAGCATCTCATGAGAGAAGCGACAACTTGTATGTATACTGTCACTGGCAATTTGAATTGATGATTGCCCGTTACATGGGAATGTTCTGGAAAGGGAACGGCAATAAGTGCGTTTTGTAGAATTGTTTTGAGAGATTAATTCTAGCACTCGTCATCGTTTGAAATATGCTGGTTGGCTATGCTGCCTAGGTGTGTCGTATAGTATTAAAAGGTTGTAACGATGCTTGAGCTTCGTGGAGATACAAAGAGGATATTGCTGTGATTAAGAGGAAGACGACAATTTGTTTTAGGATTATATGTCACAGCAGACAAAATGGATTAAATAAGAGGATTTTTAGTTTGAAAACATTGTTGTGGTGATTAGGGTATTAATGATTAGGAAGTTCTTAACAGGCAAGATTGAGATGAACAGAGAGTAGCGATTTACAACTGAAGTTGATAAACGAACTTGAATTAAACCTGATATCTTAATAGTTGGACAATATCTTTTGAAGCTGCTTTATTTTGTTCATGTGGTTTTTGATTATATCATTTCTAAGTGTGTAAATCCTATCTTTTCTGAAATAACAGTTCTTATCATATTTTCTGAAATATGTAGATCACCCTTCTTGATTTTTTAATTTTTTGCAAACCGGTTATGTGATAATTGAAGATAACAAATGACAAGATAATAAATGATATTAGCATGTTACCTGTAACTAGTTAGACAAGTTGAATTTAATTGTCAAAATTTGCGCCCAAGTTGAAGGTGAACATACGCTATAAATTCCCAAACTATTTATACAAAGGCCTGAAGAGAGTATACATACATTCATGCACATCCTAGTTAATATTCATGATGTTGTTCTTGCATATATATTTGAATACAAGTTATAGGTCATGTTAATAAACACAAGGAGTAAAGGTTAATGATTGTGATTTTAAAGCCTGCAAATAGTCTGGATTTAATTATTAAAATTCCATATCTATTATACATTCTCATGTCGATATTACTAAAGTTACAACGATATTGATGATTTCTTACTCTAGGATTGGCCTAGGCAAAAGTACGACAGAGCTTTATCATGTTTCTTATGCTTTCTTTATGCACCTTTCCATGTTAATCTAACAAATGTATTTCATTAACTACATTCTATTTACTTGATTTAAAAAATTTTGTTGTCATTACTATGTATTAAATGTTCTGAAAATTTGATGAGAGCATCTGAAGACTTGAAATGCCCTATCACGCATTGACAATAAATAAAATTACTCATTTATGGAGATCAAATTAAAGGATTCAAATTGTGAACAAGAGCACTGAAAGACCACTCAATGTCCTTCAGATGCTTATGTCATGGTATCATGTATGCTTTATTTTAAATAAATGCAGGAACTGATGATGATTTCCCTCCACATCAAAATAGTGTTCTAAGAGGTAGCCGAATTGCTGTAAACGGAAGATCTGCTGTAGCTTCTGCCCCATATTCTAGGATGCATATTGAAATGGAAGCCCAAATTCATCAACTTGAGAAAGAAGCTTACTGTGCTGTGCTGCGAGCCTTTAAAGCTCAGGCTGATGCCATTACTTGGGTATTTGCTTTTTGCCCTTTTTTCATGCCCATGTTATCCTTTTATATCATTACTTTTCCTACTGATGTGCTTTTAATTGCTCCACTTTATGCTTCTTAACCAGGAGAAGGAAGGGTTGATAACAGAACTTAGGAAAGAGCTGAGAGTGTCAGATGATGAACACAGAGAGCTTCTGACCAAGGTCAATGGTGATGACATTATCAAAAGGATTAGGTTTGAATGCTTCATGGAAAAGTTTCACAATTAAAAATTAGTACCTAATACACCAGAGGAACCGCCATTCTTCCTTCTAACCAACTGTTTATTGGTTAATTTTTTCAGGGATTGGAGAAATGCAGATGGAGAGCAAGCTGCTAGGCTTGCCACATCTCAGCCTGTTCATGATCTTCTACCCAGCCCTAGTGTTTCAGCTTCCCGCAAAAGACAAAAGACAGCTCAATCGGTATCTTCTATACCATCATATTACACCATCACCTGCTTTTCAACCTCTGCCTGCGGCTCTATATATGCAGCCATCATGTTTGGCTGCAAATTCAGGAGCCGCTATAAGAATCTGAGGCAAAAGGTGTATGTTAATTACCTGCAATGGAAGAGCAATGAAGAGTGTTGATTGACCTACATTTGGTTTGTTTTTCTTTGTTTGCATTATCCTTAGCAGGTTCAGCCATTGCACGGTTTGTCCCGAATCAATTCCATGCAGTACCCTTCTACAGGTCCTGTTGGAAATAGGTCATTTATAAGCCGCAGTTCTGGTGGTGCCATTTCTGCAAATGACACTACTGAAGCAGGAACGTTAGATAACTTAATTGGAAGGAAAGTGTGGACAAGATGGCCTGAAGACAACAACTTCTATGAGGCTGTAATTTCTGATTACAATCCTGTCGAGGTATGTTGAAATGCAAAATTAGCTTCATCATTTTTTAAGGTTTTATTTAATAGACTATCAACCATGCATTTTTAATTTTGTAAATGTTAACCTGTTACTTTTATCGTATTAAACTAATCGTTATCTATTCCTCAACCACCTTCACTCCGGTCTAGGCTAGTTGTTTTTGTCATTTTGCAATAATATAGAGATCATTTGAAAGAGATTAGTTCTCCCTTGAAGTTTGGGCATTGACCCGCAGTTGCCAAATGCTTTGTTTGCCAGAAGTACTATGTATATATTTGACTGTTGGTTGGATAAATATAATATTTTCTATTTGAATTTTCTGTCATCCTCAACAGTTTTTATTTCTTACAGGGTCGACATGCTCTGGTTTATTATGATAGTATTACAAGGGAGGAGACCTGGGAATGGGTTGATCTCAAAGAGGTAAACAACTCTTGCCCATTTTCTGGCTGATACCTTGGTGTAGCATCCATTTCAATGCACACACACACATATTCATTCATTTAAATAAAAACACAAAATGTTGTAAATTTAACAAGTCAAGATTACGTATACCAGCGGTCCATCGATTGTGCACTGAACAAGTTTACATCCATTTCAATATGTTAATTTTATTTTGTAAATTTGGATTTAATGAGTCAAGCTTAGGTGATGCAATTGTCGATTAACTGTGTGTGGACACAGAACCCAAAAAAATAAATAAAAACTCTCCACTCATCACACAACTGCAGGTTCCCTGTCATTATGATTAAAGAAAAAAGAAATGTGATGGAATTCCTAATTAACTGAAGCCCGTAAGGATGAAAAGACAAGACTTTATTTTGCAACAAGCAAACATCCTCTCCTTTAAAATCCACATAGGTTCTGTTCTGATCTGTCCATATTAGCCAAGAACATCTCAATACATTTCCATAACACATCAGCTTCTTCCCTCACCCAAGAACCTTGTGAAATTCAGATAAAACTGATGATTTGCAAGAAAAAGAAAATACATACTTCAAGTTCACTTTAGACAAACAATTTGTGTCGTAACTTTAGAGCTTGAGAACAGTTGATCCATGCTTTTGGGCATCATTCTTACATGGAAAAATATATATATTTAAAAAAAAAAAATTCTAGTGGAGTGACATACACAGAAAGGGTTTATTTATTTTTTATTTTTTTAAGATTGTCACATATATTAACCTTTTGAAGAGCAACTGACAAGACCAAGAATGTTCTTTAGAAGGCCTTTAGCTTTCCTGATTAAGGAAGTTGATTCAAATGATGAGGAGGAAGATTTCCCCCATTCAACCATTCTGATAAGATCTGTATGAGAAGTTGCCAGGATTTTCTAGCTTTTGCAATCTTATTCCTTGAAGTAGTTGAATGAAGCCCCCAATCAATGCTAATAAATCTGTAGATCCCACTGCTATACTATCAAATGAACTTCTTCAAAATTTAAAAGGACTTGAGAGTGAGATCTGACTAGTATCTTAGCAATTGTTTCATTGTTGGAAGACAAAAGTTTAAACACTCTGAAAAGATACAACTGAAAGAAAAATACCCAGATCACTAAGAATGTGTTTGGTATGGCTATTATACTATGTTTTTTTTTAATGCCAGAAGCTCTCTTAGAATTTTTTAAGTTGTTCAGCATCAACTTGAGAAAAGCTTTTATGGAGAAGCTCTTTTACATCTTATCAAAACAAGCTCAAATTTTGGGCTTCTCACCTAAGCTCACTTTGAGCTCTTTTTGAAAGAAAACTTGCCTCAAATGTTTCATAAATTTCAAGATATCTCTTTGAATACAATTCTCTGATCTCATTTCTTCTCACACCATTTGTAATTTTCAAACCATCTATGAATTTAAAATAACATTTTTATTTGCCAACCAAACAATATTAAACTTTTTGTTAAAAGCTCGATTTCGTGAAAGCTTTACTCCAAAAGTTCTACTCGCAAAAGCTTTACTTGAAAAGCCATCCCAAACACACCCTAAGTCACCTAATCCAAGTTATAGATCATCTTTGTTTATGATTTGCTAGCATCATGGTTACCTAATCTATATTCTTGGTTTAACAGATTTGTTCTCATTCCATAGATCGGAGATTTGATAGTGGCTTACTTTAAATTTCTGAATTTAATTTTTAGTCATGTAAGTTGTCTTATGGATGCCATGCACTTCATGTTGCTGCTCTCTTGTTTCAGTCTCTCTCTTGTTTAAAGGATGAATAGAGCTTGTCCTCTTAGCTGTTTTCCAGTATGCAAGAAGTGATACTTTGCCAATGCAGTGAATTAGATTTTTGTCAAGATGTATCGGTATTTATTAAATTGATTGGATAATCTTCATAGACTGGGGGAGCAGCTCCAAACATTGCTTGAGGAGCTTTGGTTGGGGATGTGAAGGATTGGAACAAGGTTTTAAAACTTGCAAGCCGAGGCGAGACGGTTGCCTTAATTCGAAATGACAAAATTTAAAAAAAATTGAAATAAAAATAAAAATAAAAAAACCCTAACGTAGAAAAAAAAAAAAAAATAGTGATAACCAATATTAGAAACATAAGTATCAAACAAAATAGAACAAAATCAACAATAAAAGGCCGACTACCCTTTTTATTCTAGGGTTTCTAGGGTTTAGGATTGAAGATGAAAAAGAGAATAGAGTGAAAGGGTTGTCAACCCTATAGATAAAAGTGTATAACAAATTCTAAGGAAAGAAATATGTACCAATCATAATTCCTATAACATAGGAACAAGGTTAACTATTTCATTATTTCATATGTGCAAGTGTCGACATCTAGTCAAAGTGAATTAGATATTTTACCTATTGTAGTTACCTTTAAATCCCAATTGTATCAACCCCTCTTTCCCCCACCGCCAACCCCCCAATATCAAAATCCTATTTTACTTGTTAAATGTGGGAATTGTTGTTTCGATCTTAAATCTGTTGGTATTCTATTACCCATTTACTTAGTTAATTTTAATTAGTTGTGGCTTATGTTTTAAGATGGCAGATCTTGATTTCTAGAGTGGTTTTTGTCTTTTAAAGGATAAAACGTATGTCTCTTGTAATCAATTTTCCTGACGTCATGAAAGTATTAATGTCCTGCTTATTACAGATTCCTCATGAGGATATCCGGTGGGAAGGTCTTGATGCAGGCCTATCATATCGAGGGGGTCATAATGGACAAGGTCGTGGAATGAAGAAACATTTTGGCCGTGGTGGTCCTATTCCAGGTGCTGGAAGAGGGAGAGGACTGCCAAAAGTTCAGGGTCAATTTAGAAAAGAAATGCCGACTCAGAATAGGATTGAAAAGGTCTCAGATGATATTGAATTACTTAACACAGAAACGCTAGTAAAGGAGGTATGAAATGAACTTGATCTGATTCATCCATCTGATTATTATGCCCGTTTTTAAAATTACATCATCCACGCTTTTAACAGGTGGAGAGGATTTTCGATGCAATTCATCCAGACCCCCTTGAGCTTGTGAAGGCAAAGAAAATGCTTAAAGTAAGATTATTGCTATGTTCTTATATCAACTTTTTCCTGATTTATCATTGTTTCGCACTTGACTGTTATATTGTGTGCAGGAACATGAGCAGGCACTGATCAATGCAATTTCAAGGCTTGCAGATGCCTCAGATGGTGAAAGTGGTAATGCATACACTTTTATATAACCTAGTTGCAATGTTATATACTGTATCTTTTGTTTCTTCTGATTTTGGAAAACTTTAAGTGACACCAGAACGAATTGAGCTGTGGGGTTGATTGTTATTAAGCATGTATAATACACTCCATCAATAATCAGAGTATTCAGTAGTACCATTAAATAATTTGGTATCAGTTGTTCAAACTATATAAATACACATTAAAAAATAAATTTTATATATGTATAACACAATGTATTTTGTTGTAAAAAATAAATTTTATATATGTATAACACAATGTATTTTGTTGTGTGCATGGTTATCACTTTATGCACGAATATGATTTGGGTAGCTAATCCAGTGTAATTTCATCTTTTTTGGTGAAAAACAGATGAAGAAGGGCCGTTATCACAGGAGCAGCATGGGCAGGAGGTGCAGCTTATGGATCATGAATGAGAACATCAATGAAATGTCAACGAAAGGGCAATGGTAGATGTCGCTAGGTTTTGCTTTGTCCTAATTGCATCTCAGTAGGGTCAGAAACATGCCTTTCGTAACTGCCAAATGCATTTACTCTGCCCTCAAAAAAGGATATTAGATGTAGCTTGAGAACCAACTAGATGTATAATGTAAAATCTTTCTTCTTCCTCCGCCCTCCTAAAGATTGAATCTTGTGATTGTCCCGAAGCTCCATTGTCCTGGCACTATTTCTTGTGGTTCCCTTTTCCCCAATGCACCATAACTGCAAAAAAAGCTGAAAAGGAATAATAATGGAGAAGAACACAAATCAAATCAAAAGGCAAATAGCAGTTATCATAGATAATTGCTGCATCTTTACCTTTGTTCCATTTTGATGTATTGAGTGTGGATGATTGTTTAGTTATGTTGAAAAAGATCTTCCATAAATTATCTCATAATTGATATAATGACACATATCAATAAAAAAAGTAAGGAAAAAAAAATGATATTATTTTATTGATTTATTTCATCACATTAGTCGTAAACCAATTTCATAGAAGATTTTCTCAATCATGTTTTTAATTGCTACAATGCAGAAATGATACCCTTTCAATGTGGTCAGCATCAGACCTTAGCCCAAAGCGTACCCTAAATTCACATGCCCACCACCAGATCCTAACCTATGTTCAGAATGTGGAACGGTTCTATCTCGTTTTGAAAAAGAATGAAGCTAATTACAACACAAATTTAATCAGGAATGAGGTTCTGTTTCTTTTTGTTATTCTAAGCTGACTTACTAAAATTTTAAAGTATTAATTCTAGCTCCATGAACTAATTTGATGGTGGAAAAAAGCTGTTCCAAATATTTATGTTTTATTCCAGAAAAATAGAATCAGTAGCTAAGCATGTGTACCTTCATGTTTCTCATCCAACCATCACCATGTCACAGGAGGTTGAGCTTTGGTTTCATGTTTTATCTTTGGTGTGTATACATGAGTTATTTCAAGCATTGAACAAGCTAGCAGGAAAAAAATCTGCATTTACAAAGAAGCTCAGATGAGCATGAACTCTTAAAACAGGTCATCAGAATAACAGATATGTAATACATGAATTATTGCACAAAATAAATTTAAAATGACCATAAAAAAAAAACTAAAATAAAGTTAAAATGGCCATAAAAAAAACTCACATTTTACGTATAGTTATACACTAAGACTATTCTACATATAACACCAACACAAATAAGTATTAACAAGCTTTCTAGAATCACTAACGAAGCCAAAATCCTATTCCGAGTGGGCAAATTCTAGTAATGATACTATATGCATAAAACATATGTTGTTGTAGATATTATTTGCATGCGATACTTTATAATTTCACTATATCATTCACATAAATTGACATTCAAAAGAATTCTAATAAATAAGTTACTGAGATTGAACAAAGCAGGTTGTTTATCCCTTCATCATGCCATTTTTTTTTTGAAAGTATAATGATAGATTAGAGCATTATTAATATGAAAGTCTTTCCCAGAAAGAATATTATGAAAATGGATATAATTACAATCAATTAATACGAAGAGCTAGCAATTTTGAAACAAAAAGCTATTGAATATGTAACTCTTATAGTTATTTCAAACAAACAATTCAACGGGAACATTGAAATATTTAAATGGAAATACATCAATACAAGTATGTAACAAATCTTACAGGAATGTAATAAAAAAACATAGTTTAGATTGTCCCTGTTTTTGGAGAAATTGATTTTATTAGTCAAATAACATGCTAGCTATAAAGTTTAAGAATCAAAATATAGAACATTTAAATATGATCAAGAATGGCGAAACCAGGTTACTAAGAAAGCCAAACTCAGATGAATCTAATATATAAATAAATTAACAAAATAAAATTATAATTATTTTAGTTAAAGAAATTAATAATTTAAAGTTTTGAACTATTGACTAGGGTGAAATAATAAAAGGAGTATCGAAAGAACACTAAAGAGAAAAAGTTCAAGATACGTTATGAGGTAAGGTTCAATAGACAATAATAAAGCAAGTATTCTCCCTGATTTGGACATAAGGACAGGTGAAGTGACTACGGAACCAAAAGAATTTCTACTCAAAGTAAAGGAAAAGTAAAGGGAGTCCAGTAAGTGTTTTTGCCACCCATGAACATTAAGTGCTTCGCCTGTGCACTACCATCATCAATTACCATCCCATTGAGGTAACCAAAATAAATTTAATGATTTGGATTTGTTTTCATGAGATTGCACTTGCTGCACTCTTGAGTGGTCCTACAAGGAACTGTGCTAACTAGATTTTTTTTTTTTTTTATTGGGGGGAGGTGAGAGCCGAACTTGGGATCTCAACACTAGTTTACAAGCGTGACTACTATCTAGGAAGATTATGGTTCTAATCAGTGTTTATTCAAAATATGAGAAAACTATTTCACCTGTCAGTTAAAAGAGACAACGACTTAATCAGCAAAAGTAAGAAAGTGTCACATTTTTGTCAGTTGTATGTTGTTAATTCTAAGGCAGTTCAACTTGCAATACGGATTCTTGAGTTCCATTTGGTCTTATTCTATTAGAAAAGGAATAGAATAATCTAAACCACAATAGCCAGCTGGAATTAGGACTCATTCAATGTTGATGTTACTCAGCCGTTTGAACTGCAGGCTTGCCACTGTTTTTGGGTATTCATTCCCATTGGCAGTGTGGAGAAAATTCAAATAATTTGTTCTCCATCTTCAATACTAATCCTCTTTCACAAATGTAAAGATTTTTAGCAGCATTCAAACCCTGCTGAAAAGCTTAAGATGATTGGATGACATAAATGCAGGGGATGAATGAGGAGACAAATAGCTAATCTTAACCAGCTCCCACTAATAATCGTAACAGCAAAATGTCAACCTCATGATCCAATATGTGAGCCAACTCCTAAATCCACCCATGCCTAACGGCTCAACCTTTTCTACGTTGATTTTCAACTAAGAGGATCCAACCACAGTACAAAACTCATAAATATATCTAATTTAGTGATCTTCCTCAATAACAAATCGCTTTCAATAAAATAAATAATGGAAAACAAGATACCCCCGCAATACCGCCAGGAAATAAAATTCCCAAAGTCCATTTCAAGAATCCAGCTAGGCTCTACAAAGTGTTCTAGCAAAGATACTAGCTGGTGACAAGAAACTACTAAACCAGCACGGTTTTGATTATTCACCTTAACTTGTTTAACAGATTATAAACATGCCTTTATCCTCAAATGTGAATTCATTACAATTAGGTCACATGAGCACAAATTGGTCAATATACAATCCTAAAATCCAATAGCTTCAATCAAGCAAAAAGCCAAAGATTAATAATTTAAGCAATCTATATCAAGAAAAAAAGGGGAAAAAAAATCACCATCAAAGATCAAACCCGTCAACAATATACAATAACATCAATAGCTACAAGAATTCAGCATACCCACAAAACAATCCCAACAAAAAACACTAAAAACAATTTTTTTAATATCTAAAAACCTCCAAAAAAATTAAAATAGCTTCAAGAATTCAGCGTACCCACAAAATAATCCCAACAAAAAACACTAAAAACAATTCTTTTAATATCTAAAAACCTCCCAAAAAAATTAAATTAAAAAAAGAAAAAAGCGAACACAACACCAACCAAAACATCCAATAGAAGAGTATATGGTTAAGAAAAACATGAATCAAATAATACCTGAGAAGAAGAAACCAAGGATTTAATTAAATATAAAAGCCAAATTTCATTGTCAGGTCTTGCCATCCAGCTAGTCCATTGAATTGATTCTTTATTTCTCAGAAGTTGATGAGGCTGTGATGTTGTCAAATTAAAAATGATAAATTAAAAAATAAAAATAAGAGAGAGAGAGAGAGAGTTTGTAACTTATTAAAAACCAACCAGTGATTTGGAAGAGCGGCGACGATGTTGGTGATTTTAGAGATCTTGAGTTGTTTTGAAAAACATTGAAGTTTTGGACTTGCCCTCCGTTCTCTGGATAAGCATTTTATTAGGAAACTTTTTCTTTTTCTCCCTTTTACTGCTCTCTTTTTACTTCTATTATTTGTATAACTTCGATACAGATGGCAAAATTATCCGATCGGATCTAAACTTGAAGAAACCTGATCCATTCGAGACTAGTTTCAAGTTGAAAGTAGCAATCCGTTTAGAGCACAGATTGAATTTGTGACGGATTGATCCGCATCCCATCCAACTCGTTACCGATCTTAATGATTATGTAGTAATAATATTTTAGACTGTGTAATAAAACTTTATCATAAATGTAACAAGTATTTTTATATTTGTAATTAAACATTTGTAATATAGCAAGTCGTTTGTATTTGAATTTAAAAAATTTGTACATTTTATGAATTTTATATTAATAATTATCTAGACATGATATAATATTGCAGTTAAATTTAACTATTAGAAGTTTAAATGTGTAATTTTTTTTTTGTATATTTATTTTTTGATATTAATTATATCAATAATTAAAAACTAAATCAAGTCAACAAATCGGATTCGAGGTAAATCTCTTTAATCGAGGTTGGGTTTGTAATAGAAAATAGCTATTTGTTTGGCACATAGGTCGAGTTTGGGACAGGCCAACCCTGGCTCAATCCAATCCATTGCCATATAATTTTTTACAACAATAGTAGTTAGCTTATTTGGTTAGGTACCAAAATTTTTTGTCTCTTTTCGCTATTTCCTTTGGTTTTTAAGCATGTACAATGTTAAAAGCTAGTAATTTTTTATGGAAAAATTACAAGTACACAAAGAATTGAATCGGAACACATTCTGATTTTACACCACAATTGCTAAATTAAAAAAGAACAATACAAAAAAAAAAATGAAAACAAATAGTCGAGGCCTATAATAATAGTGTCCTTAAAACAGATTCGTTCTCTATCGTATGTGTTGTGCGTCTGTCTCCCAAGATACAACGACTATCAAGAATCGGTAAACCAAATTGCACTTGAACTCTGTTGTACTGGAAAAAAGATGAGTATTTCAGAAAGGTTGAATATTTGAGAGAAGAATAATCTAAAAAAAAAAAAAACATTTCTCTATCATGCTTGAAGTCAATATAAGTCATTCAAAATTAGAGACATAAATTACAATCAATTGATTAATACAAATCGGGGGTTACAAAACAATCAAGGGAGTTACAAATCAATCAATTGATTGATTGAATCAGTTTCAACCTTGCTATATCTACAATTTAATTATATTAATTTTGTAGATATTTTAGCATAAGCAATATGATGGTTACACCAACACTCATGTTCCACACTCAATTGCTATCAATGCAATTTATATTATTTGCTATTAATTTGGTCAATTTAAATTTAATTTGCAATTAATCTCGTTAATTGCAAAAATTCAAACCTAATTTCATTCAAAATTCAAATGAAATTATTCTTAATAGCAATTAATACTTTTAGTAATCAAAAGGAAAAATAAATTATTTTTCCAATGTGGAACAATGAATTATTTTGATTCAAAGGGTGATCTTCAATTTCTCATTCACCCTAATACAACTCCTATTTTTCTAACAATTTTAAGCTCTTTGTATTTTAACAAAAGAAAATGTTAATACAAATCCTTAAGGCACATAATAAGATTTAAAAAATAGTAATACCAGATATCACATCTGTAAGATGGACGGATAGAAATATTCATTTTACCTGTAAAATGTATCCACTTATTAGTTGCCACATTATTGGAATGCAAATGAGATAAAACACCTAAGATGTCTAGCATTATTATTAAAAAATTATGTTTATTTTTTCAAATTACAAAAGTTTATATTAATAAATT
Source organism: Dimocarpus longan (assembly GCA_022984855.1). Lineage (NCBI taxonomy): Eukaryota > Viridiplantae > Streptophyta > Magnoliopsida > Sapindales > Sapindaceae > Dimocarpus > Dimocarpus longan. Next base: position 11,031,001 of record CM041026.1, read on the forward strand.
AAAAGAATAAGTATGAATTATTTAATGAACAAATTCATTTTACCGCAAACATAATAAAATAAATTTTAGCCTAAAATAAAAAATTATTTATTTTTAGCTCAAAAACAAAACTTCAATTGTTTGTTAACCCTTTTCAGTCTACATAACATTTATATGCAAAATTGCATGTGAATGTTTCATTTCACTCTAGTGAACATTTCACATACATGAGATGTTACAACAATTCAAGTATGTGAAATTTTGCAACAATTCATGTACATGTAATGTTACAAAAATTACATGAAATGTTGCTTGAACTAAAAACAAGCCAAAAACAATTAAAGTTTTGTTTAATTCTAAAAGTGGTTAACTTTTCTTTAGGCCAAAATTAATTTTTCACTTTTTAGGAACATTTCTATAATTCTTTTACTTTGTTTAATTGAAATTTTTGTTCTGAACACATCTTAGGAATAGAAAAATGCAGTATCTAAGATATTTCTATAATTGTAAATAAATAATCTTAATAATTATGGATTGCACATATTGAAGAAAAAAGGGATAAAGAGATTCAATAAAAAGAGTTTATGATAATTCAACCAATTTGTACTAGCATTTAGTACTCCAAGCTCTACTAAGCTTAGGCTCTCCTACAAGGGATGGCAAAATCCCTAATTCGATTCAAACCATTAGGGCTCTAATCCGTTTGGGACGAGTTTAGGGCATTGAAACCAAATTTCAAATCGGGGTTTGGGTTAAATTTTTTTACCCTATTTTATTTCGAGTCAGTTTTGGGTTAAATTGTTTTTAACTCAATCCAATTTAGTTAACCCGTTTATTATTATTATTATTATTGTAGGTTATTTTAAGTGTTATGTATTATTATTTTGTTATGGAATTTTATTATGTACTAATTATTATTTTGGTGTATGTAACAAAACAATGTGATAATTATTTTTTGGGTTTATACTTAATGAATTTATATTTTTCATGAATTTTATATTGAAATTATTTAGATACGATATTAAATTGAAGTAAAGATTAAGTTAAGTTTTATTTTTATATATTCATTTTTAATATAAATTTTATGACTTATTTAAAATTAAATCAGATTAAAACAAATACGATTTGAGGTAGATCCAGCCCAAATGGATCCGAGGTTTGGGGGTGGATTGATTTGGCTCGATTCGATCTTTTGTCATTCCAACTCATAAATCAAGGTTCTTAAAATCCCTGACTTCTTTACAAAAGTGCAAATAATATTTATTTATTTAGATGAATGGTAATTTTTGCCTTTTTATAACCTTTTGACAATCAACTCTAATATTTAACGGTCAAACACAACATTAGGGAAGGTCATTGTTCTTAAAAAAATAAGTTGATTTCAAGTGTACTAAGTTGAAGTTGGAGAGAGTATTACGTATTTTACTCTATTTTAGGGTTTGTGAATGCAAAAGAGGACGAAAAAAATAATATTGGATTCTAAAAAATTGGTGTATGTACAACATAGTATCTTGTTTTTTGAAGTAAATGTACAACGTAGTATCTATGGAAAAAAGAAATACTCTTCTTTAATAATTTTAGTTAAGGTTATAGTATTTACTGAAAAAATAAAAGATGATTACTCATCACTTAAAATTTAAACTCTCTTCCTCAAAAGATTAGTTTTGGATATTTGGCCTAAAAATTAACACTATGCCAATTGAGGTTCCAACTTAATCACGCTGACACATGAATATTGAAGTAATGTCATAATCATTAATATTTAAAATACATTAATAATGTATATTAATTTCCATCTAAACTCTTATCTAACCAAAATTCATTTTCAATAAGGGAGAAACCCTTTATGGTTGGGGCCAAGCCGGCAAAAGTATTTCATCTAATAGGTCCGACAAAACCATAATTGGCGATTAATAAATGAAAAAATATATATATACAAAATGTTTTATCACCGACGGTATCTTCACATAATTCCTTCAAAAAATGAAAATTTTGAATCCATGCCTGCTTGCATAACTTACAACATCCAACAGATTCTTGAATGGAAATAACAGACGCAGACTGATTTGTTTGAACCAAGATAAAACTTGGCAAAAACACAAAAAAGTATTAACCAGTCAGCATTAACTTAAAGATACAGGATGGCCTTACAGTGGCACTGGAACTTCACAAAATAAAATCACCTATTTCTTGAACGTTTCCTTGCACGTCCTGACTCCATTTCACCACCTTCACTGTTCCGCTTGCCACGAGCGACTGACACTGGAGGAGGAGAAAGTGATGCAGCACCCTTACGTGGCGGCCGCCCTTTAGTCCTCTTTCCTGGGCTTTCCTTCTCTTTAGCTTGTTTCCCATCAGAGCGTGTCCGCAAGTTTTTATCTTTCCTGGAATCATTTTTACTCTTTTGCTCCACTCCTTTTCTACCATTATCAGAACTAATCACATAACTCTTTAATGTCTCTAGCAATGATCCATTTTCCGATTGAGAGCTCCGTGTAATTCTACTCAAGAAATTTGCTGCAATTCGCTTCTTGGCATTACCATTTGCGTTGTTTTTACTGTCTTTCTCTACTTTGGCCTCTGAATTTTCATTATCAGTAAACCCTACATCGCTTGAATGATCAACCTTTTTATCAGCAGGTTCATTCTTCTTTGTTTTTGTGTTGGTTCTACTTTTCGCATTTTTACTCGAACTTCTTGTACCTGATGCAGATCTTTCCCCTGTTCTCTTCTTTGAGACATGTTCGATATCAGTTTTGACTGAAGATTTATTGTTCTTCTTCCAATATAAAACTGATTTTTTATCAATCAAAGTGGTCGTTTGCTCTCTTTTCTTATCTGCTCCTGAAGATGATGCAGCTCCTCTTGCAGTGATTGAGCTACGTTTCCGACAAGCAATCAAAGGGAGTGAAATATTTGGTTTTAAAAGCAGAGTACCTGACGATTCAGTATCTAATTTTACATTCTGTGCTGCTGAAGACACTGAGAATTGCTCTTTTAGCAACTGGTCTGAGTTAGATGTCTTGAGAGACATTTCCTTCAAAACAACTTGTCTAAGCTCAATGGCAGACAAGAATTCAGAAGAATTCTTGCCAAAAAAAACTATGGCATTGTTGAAGACCAGCAGCAAATCACGAAAGAAACTGCTGTAGCAGCCTGAATACCAATTTTCCTCCAGTCTCAATCTTATTGTTTCAAGGTCTATATGTTGCCGAATTATGTTTTTATAATCAGGAGTTTCCTACAGCATCATAAAACTATAAATTAAAAACTTATTTACAAAGAAAAGTAATTTGTTACGTATTTAGCCGGCACATGAACAGCAAGAAAGCTTAAGCATAAGTAAAGTATAGTGGTATACCATAGTGAGACACTGTGCAGCAGTGCAGCTCGTTTGTAAGCTTCCTTCAGTAACCAAATTAAACTACGAAAACTAATAATAAGGTAGCACATACAATTCCTTGATATGTAATCTCATATACACATTTGTCAGGGTCTCCCTGAGAAATCTCTAGTTCAAAAACAAGGTAGCATCTTTCACAAATGAAAGATTTCAAATAAAATCCTAATTGGTTCAGTTATCAAATAGGAGAATTAAGCTATAATGTAAACATGTTAGGCAGAAAACACAAATCCGTTGAATCAATGGAAGAAACTAGTATAGTTAAGTGTTTGTGTTTCTTTTTCTTTCTTTCTTTTTTGTTCATTGAACCATTATAATAAATTTAAGCTTTGGGAATAAGAGAGGTAACCCGAATTCACAATTCCAAGGGTGTGTGACGGTTTATTTATCACTGGACCAACCCATTTTGTCTTATGTTTCTTTTTCTTAATTTATTTGGTTAAACATCATTTTTTCGTAATGAAGCAAAAATAATATTTGTTAGGAACCAACATCATCCTACCATACAGCAACAAAATCATAACAAAATCCTACCATAAGTGCCACTTTTTCGGTCTCTTAGGACATTTTATAAACACAATTCATCACTTAACATCTTTCGAGAATGTAAAAGTTCCACGATTGATCAAAACTTCTAAATACATGCCATAACGTTCGAATACGACTTTCTTGTGCTTCCAGACTCTTTGAGAAAACATATATTGAATGTAGTTTTAAAATTACGTTGGGCTGTGGAGAAATAGTCTAAATTTACGGAGAAACATTTCACTTATTCAAATAACAGTAGTACCCATAAGGTTTTTGGATTATACAATTTAAGTTGGCACAAATAAAATAAGCCCATTATACCAACATAAGTTGGATTGTGATTTCAAGTTGTAGATCTCATTGTCAATTTTACAACCACTGATATTGTCATTTTATTCTGACTTTTGAATCGTAAAAAAAATAATATATAGATATTTTTGCCTTCGAAAAAGCTGGAAGACCTTTTTCAGAAATTGAATAAAATATGTTTTTATTCATCTCTGGTGCTTGTCTATACGGCTATACCTAACCTCATCTATAGATGCTCAAGTGAGGCGCCACCTGATTTCGAATAATTAGCATTATTTATGGCAATTTCAGGTCAACCAAGGTATGCGATGCGATACAGGATGTAGCCTGATTTCTTAAGCTACACCGGCTAGTAAAGCGTATCCCAACGAGATACGCGTGGAATAACTTGATAAAGCTAAACCCTTCCTTGGACCTACTTTTGACAACTCAAAAGTGTTTGACCATAACCAACAACGCAAAAAAACAAAAAAAAAAGAAAGCTGACACGTCACTGACTTATTCGGCAAAACCACGATCATCAAATACAAACCAGTTTTCTATTGTTTTATTTTTTTATTAAATAAAAAACATAAATTTAAAAAACAAATGTTTTTACCTGAATATCAAGCCGGCGTTCGAAAATGGAGCCAAGTTTATGAGACCGTACGATCTCGAGGCACTCAACCAACGGCTGGGATTCAACAGACACACGCTTGATTGGGAGTGATTGGTTCTCCTCATTCTCCGGTTCGTCGGTTTTCTCCTCCTTCCTCAATAAACTAGCCGAGCTCAGCACATCACTGCTCTCTCTCTCTTTACCATGCCTCTCCTCCTCTCCACCGTCTCTTGACTCAGCAACCGATTCCCGCAACTCGGCCGTGTCAACTCGTTCCGAGTCCCTCGCCGATTCCTTTGCCGCACTACCACAGCTCCCGTTACACGAATCTTCCTTCGCCGTCTGAGTATCCTCTCCGACATTTTCCGTCTCCACAGGACCCGGTTCTTTCTCGGTGTCCTCGGCTTTCGGATTTGTGGAATTTGACTCGTTAACTGAACCGTTTTCCCGACCAGATTCGTAGCCGGAAATGGAATTCTCCGGTGAGTTAATTTTGTCAATTGTGTTATCTCGATCTCCACTTTTGTCTACAGCTCTGTCAGGGTCCAAATACGGAGTTTCTTCGTCAGTCAAATTCTGCTCTCCCTCTTCTGTTAATTTCTTCACCTTCAATTGCAAAGACCTAAACGAAGAAATAGAAGAACTATAAAAACTTAAAAAACTCTTTAAAGGTGCACTGAGATGCAACTATATGTATATATATATATATGTATATTACACGATGGAGAGATCATAATGTTCAACTTCGCGTTTGAGTTGAGCGACTCGAAGTTTCTTCAACTCGTCGAGCCAGGGAATGTCGGATTTATCTGTTAGTGAAACGGCGGCATCGTAACTGGCGAAACGGCGGTTGAGGTCGTGGTACTTGTCTCGACAGGAATGAGGCGTCACGCACTTCAGAGTGGAGCTTCGCTTCTGGACTTGAGCTGCGACGGAGGTCCAGTTATCAGTGCCGTAGCGGTGCACAGCGCATGCTAACAGGAGCTCCTCCCACGTCCCCCATGTTTGTTTCTCAGGAAAGTTAGGGCTCCTTTTATCCATCAAAATGAACAAAACAGTCGCGGTTCAGGTTCAATCTCCAATCGCAATCCCTTCTTCATTACTGCAATTTATTAGTTTTCTCTTATACTTGAAAAACAAACTCTACACTCTAGGGCTCTGTTATTATTTATTTATTTATTGAGTTCGGCTCGGCTCGGCTTGTAAAAATATGGCACACTAACCTCGAAGACATGCTTGTCAATTAGTAGTGAATTTACCATATTACCCCGTTAACTTTAAATGACGATATTGTCCCAGCAATGGGGTTACGTGACTAATTAGGAACCATTAACAAGTGCACGTGGCAATGTTTGTTATCATAAGTGATGTCACTCACGGGGGTTGGGTTTCTCTTATCCATAAACTATAGCTGTTGACACTTTTGATGATTTGCAGTTCCTTAAAACCTTTGAGACCTGGGGCATTTAGAGGCGGCAACTTGGCAGGTTTAGAATTAGAATTGATTAGACATCATATGATTTGTCCACTAGCGGAGAAGAGGAGTGTTAGGTGTACATTTCCATTAACCAAAAATAAAATCCGGCTGCTTCAAGCGAAACCAAAATCTTCCAAACACTAGTAAACGCTAATACAGTAATACATTTGCCCAAGATCAAAGTAATTTTAACTTTTATTAACAAAAATCTTCAATTTATACAGCAATTTCAACGGATAAATAATAATTCAGGATAAAAATTAATAGAAAATGAAATAGATTTAAATTTAATCTAATCCTATTTTAAATAAATATAACTAAAAACTAAAAACTAACTAATATTGTTACAATAAATATATGATCGTAACAAAGAGTTTTAATGCACCCTATCATCACATGATGTTTAAAATCTAAATAAGAAATGCAAGGCACTTTTCCTTATAGGTGATTTATATATTTACTATCATGGTGGATGATAAATATGCCTGACCGGCCAGAGATGACCTTTTGCGTTTCAAAAGTCCTGTTCAAGCACAAAATGTAGAGCTATTTATTTTAAGAGTTAAGACCCCAATCCACTCATAAAATAATGTAGGTGGCTACCAACACAAAAAAACAAATAAGAACTGCAGGTATCAATTAAAATCAAAATGTAACCCAAACACAAAAAACAAATGAAAGTTTCGTTGTTTTGATGGTGGCTACCAATCCAAGTCTTTCTCGAAAAGAAGAACCCACAAACAGAGTTGGTAGCTATAGCTCCAACATTGAAGATAGTGCGGGAGGGATTGGGGCCCAACCGTCCAAGAAACCCCTCCTCTGGAACAAGTGGCCCTAACAAGTGTCTCGTTAGAATTTTTGGGAATAGTTCTCTCTACACTGTTTCGCTAGAAATAAATTTAGTAGATAATAAGTACAATATGATATCTCAACAAAATGAGCTTAGTCAATAAATAGATTAAAAATGATTTGATATTATTTTCAAATTCATGACAAATAAAATTTTTCCAAGAGACCTATTAAATTTTCTTAATCGGCACTCATTTATACAATTTAACATAACAAACCTATATAAAATAATTTATTCTTTTAATTTTAAAATTAACACCAAATGATTACTGATATCTATCTAAATCAATTACTACTTAATATTGAATAAAGCAAAACTTTATTGGGACCCATAAAAATGAATCATTGCTTATGTGACTTAAACGTCTACTCCTATAATCATGAGATAACAAATCTCACGATAAAAGAAAAAACTAAATAGGTAAATATATAAAATTATATGAACTTGTTTATTAGTGGTGGCAACTTCTGTTGCCATGACTAACATATAATGATGCACTTCCTTATTCACTAGTCATGGCAGCTTCTGTTGCCATAACTAGTCCATTGGTTCGTAGACAAGTTTTTTCAAAGATGATTTCATTTGTCTGTTACAAAAATTTGATAAGAAGAATAAATAATCATATAGAAGTAAAATTCTGAAGACTCTCAAGATTACAACAAATTTGCAACAGGAAAAAAAATTAAATCAAAAACATTTGTGTTGAGACTTATAATAACTACAGTGCCCTTAAAACAATTTCGCTGTTCATCCTTTAAGTTGTTTAATATTTGTCTTCCAAAATACAACAACACCAACCGGATATCGTCCAATGAACTGAATCATACATGAATTTCTATCGTTATGGAATATTATGGTTAGGAACCATGTTTAAAAGAAAATAAATAGAAAACAAAATGGATTCTTAGTTGTTTCTAAACAACTAGAAAATATGCCAATTTATATTCTCTATATGCGCGATTACAAAACTGATTTAAAATCAGTGATTAAAAAAAATCAACGATTACGCTTGAAAATTCAAACTTACAATTAACACCAACTGTTATAATTTGAATATTTAATTTTTCAATTCATGCTAATTAAAACTGCAATTCAATTCTACAGTAATACTTGCAGTTATAATTTAAAAAATTAAATCTGTAATTTAGTTTTGCAGTTATATTTTTTCAAATTCAATAACTGCATTCATAACATTTAATCCATCAGTTATATTTTGAAAATTAAATCTTCGATTCAATTTTCATTCATCCAAGTATCATTTTTTCTATGAATCAATCTTGATACATCTCAATCAATATCTCTAACCCAAAAAAAAAAAAACTTAAAATGAGTGTTTATCCCATTTTTCCAACAATTTCATGGTGGCTTCTTTTATCATGACAGTCATTGTTACCGTGACTAATAACATAATATTGTCATGACTAGTCACTTAATTCAAAGATAAGTTTTTCCATTTATGATTTCACTAATCATAGAGCTTATGTTACTATGGCTAACAATGCAATGTTATCATGATTAGTCCATTAGTTAAAGAATAGGTTTTTTTAGTGATGGTTGCACTTGTTATGACAACTTCTATTACTATGACTAAGGATCATGACTAGTCACTTGGTTTAAAAACATTTTTTTTAGTGATGTTTGCACTTGTCATGACGGCTTATATTACTATGACTAAGGATCATGACTAGTCACTTGGTTTAAAAACATGTTTTTTTAGTGATTAATGGTACATTCTGTTGCTATCACTAACGATCAAATATTTTCAATAGGTGTTTCACTAGTTATGACGGTTTTTATTACCACGACTGATGACATAATGATATATAACTCATGATAGGTTACTTGTTATGAGTCATGACAGGTCACAAATCTGCATTTGCAAATCAACATCGTGAGGGATGGGAAGAGAAAAGGAATAAAAGAGATGGAAGAAGAAGAAAAGAAGAGAACGAAAAAGAAGAAGAAAAGATATGTCGGTCGGAGAAGAGTGGAAGCTAGCTAAAGAAGACACCTACAGAAAGAGATTTCAAAGGTGAAAAAAAAAATTGTGAAGATAAAATTAATCTTTTCAAATGAATATTTTTATCTCATTACATACTTTTGTGACTCAAATATTAAAAAAAATGATGGAGAATAACTCAAATGTTAACTCATTGATCATGAGTGTTGTATAATGATCTTTCTACGTGTAGAAAACTAGTTATAACTTTCAGGTGGTGCTTACCTGATTGAAACAAAAACGGAATGGAAAAAGGAATTATCATTCCATTATTTATTTCGCACAAAATATCAGGCAATGAGAATTTGATTTCAACGAGGATTCAACTAAATTAGTGGACTTGGATAGAATCCTATTTTATTTCCCTTGTTTTCAAAATTACCGTTGTATAATTAATATAAAATATTCAAGTCGATATAATTAATATGATTAGGTAGATAAACTTCAAAAAATTTCGAAAAATACAGAACATAAAAATTAGAGCCCCTCATTTATCGCCTTGGTCAGGCCATTGTTCGAGGAGGCGCCCTTGCGGACGAATCTCTGCTCTCCTCCATCGCGACGGAGAGAAGTCTGATCACCTCTATTGAAAGAAATTGTTCTCCATCTATGCAGGACCATTGAATGATGAAATCTTTTTAGGAAATAGATTTCTTTCCTATAAAGTTTCTATTTCTTAATGGGTTCCATGTCACTAAACACACATATTAGACATCGTGAAAAATACCAAAAATAACTACGTTGGCGTTTCAAGTTGCAATGCCTTTTTTTTTTTGGAACAGCGTTGCAATGCCTTTTATAAAAGAAATATCGAAATTTAAATGATTGTACGACAATCAATCAAGTTAATTATCATTGTAGTAGCTATCAATTCAATAAATGTAAAAAAAAAATAAACCATCATAAAAACAACTCTCATTATCAAGCAAAATATACACAAATTCATAAAACTTCCACAAACCCCACCCCCCTCCCAAAAAAAAAAAAAAAAAAACTACAAAAATATTACAGCCAAAGTAGAAGTACATTATTATTATTTTTTAATAGAGCTACAAAATCTTATAACATAAAAAACCCAATATGGAACTTGAAGTGACAAACGCTTAAGTAAAGCTCAAGTGCAGGCGTTTCGACAGATTGAAGCATCAAGCAGCCGCAGTAGCTCCTTTGATTGCCTTCTTCAACTCCTCATTGACATCCCCATCTTTAGATTTCTTCTCAATTTTATGATTAGAAGCTTTGCTAATTCCATTTCTATCGACTTCTCTGTATTTCCCAGAACTGATATCCCCAGAAATGTGCTTTCCATTGATAACTTCTTGTCTTAGATCCTCTACAGCTCTTTTTAGCAACGCATTCTCAGCTTGCAGCACCTCCAGTTGCCTCTTCACATTAAACCAAACCTGTGCCACGTCACCATTATTATTATTCACTTCGGGACCCACCCCTTTGTTGCTTACTGAGGCTCCTCTTTTCGGATCTACACCGTCCACGTGTTCGATCCCGATCTTGTTCATCACCAAAAACGGTATCTTCTTCAAGTCGATACCAGCCGCTGGTTCACCGCTCTTCATATTCTCCGCCGGGATCCTTACTCCCCACCGGAAATTCACGACGGCGCTCGACCTCAACGGCAAGGCCGTCCTCGCCGCCATCTCGATACCGGAGAAAAGGCTAGCAATATCCCCGGCGGCTCGCGATGGCAAGACGGTGATTTTCTTCAACATCGGCGGCTCCACAACCTCAATCGACGAATCGTCCTGCAAAACGGCACCGTTGGGAACCACCTTGGCCGCCGCTTTATCAAAAACCGAAGACTGCGACTTCTTGATAGAGAAATCCCCAAACCGAGGCTTGAAGTGAAGCATGAAGGTAGGGTTTCCTCGGCCCAACAAATTGAACTCGGCGCTCATGAGCATGGAGCTGGAGATTGGCGAACCAAAAGGCCCAGCCCCAGTCTTCATAACTAAAGAAAACGGATTCCAGCTATCATTGGGACGGTAGGAGACCTTGATGGACGGTCCAGATTCGAAGAAAGTCGAGAGATTGAGAGTCAGCTCTTTGGAGTCGCCAGCCACGATTCCAGATTGAAAAGGTAAGCCTAAGATCGATAGAGGAACTTTGGCTCTAAAGAGCGGCTTTTTTTCTTCACGAAATTTCAAAGATGCTTTCATTTCTTTTGCTTTCAAAACTAAACCTACAAATTGGCTAACTGTGGGAGGTGGTTTATAGTCTTATAAGGGATTAAGGGATTTTTGAAATAAGATTTGTTTAGAGTTTAGTGTGAGTAAAGGAAGCGGAGATTCCGCCATTTCTTCGATTCATTTGGGGCTTTTTAGCGTTTCAGTTTCAGTATCTCTGGGCCTGTATTGGACTGTTTTCTACCAAATTGTCAAAAATAACCATACGGGGACTGTTCGTTGTAGGAAGACAAGAAGGGTAAATCTGGAAGGATGGATTGATAAGTTGGTGATTGGTATTTGAATAGGTAGCGAAACAGCAAGGAAGCCATTGAGTATTTTTTGAATTTTGAAATTTATAAAACTCCGTTAATTTTATTGCTTGCGGTCACACGCTTCATGATTCATGATACACCTGCCTCGCCTGGCTCGTCGGTTTGGATAGGGGTTGGTGCCTATGATCGTATCGTATCCATATACTGCGCATTGATGAGTCCAAATCAGGCAACAATCAGTTTTCTATTTATTTATTTTACAGATTTTCAATATTTTATCCTTCCTTTAATTTTTTTTTTCTTTTACAAATATATATACTTATTAGAATTTCCAAAATGTGTTTTGCTACACTCAAGTGAATATTCATTAGCTCGAAACACCACTATATTAAATTGTGAATAAATTTAGATTAGATAAAGAATTATGTCTACTCCACATAATCATCTTGTACGATTGATTTCTTTATTCGCTTTTTCTCTTATAGCCTTAGAAAGTACACATTTGATATAGATAATCTTACATTATTATCTTATTTTTAGACAGCATCATGCTTTAGGGTATATTTCCCGACAATAGGAAATCTTCAATGGCCTCAGTTACATCGATGGAGGCTAATGGCCTCGTACTATTGGATATAGGGGAGATTGTAAGCCCTTTTTAAATATCCTATTGAGAATTTTAAAATTATTTTAATAAAATTATTTAAATAAGAAATTTAAATGAAAGTATGTATATGAATACTTATTCCCTTTTTTAATTAACTTTTATATTTTATATTCAAAATTATTCAAAATATATTTGTATAAATTAGTTTAAATAATTTAAATTATTTACATTAACAATTTTTCAAAATTGTAAATATGTAAATCACAAAACACTCTATATGTGTTCGGAAGTTTAATCAATAAAACTTATTGACACCTTAATCAAATTTAGAGTTTTTAAGATTTGATTAAAATAATTATAATTTTAATATTTATATTAAATAGGAAAGACAAAAGAAATATGCTAAACGAGAAAAATAATAATAATAACAATAAAATTAAAATTTCTCAAAAAAACAACAAAATAAAATTAAGAAGTGAAGAGATATAAATGTGTAAATCCAAACTTTGGGTTATTAATATGTTATATAATTAATAAGAACAAATTTCATTTTGTCTTTATATTTTAGGAAAATGTATATTTTTTAAATATAAATTCATTTTTAAACGTATTATCTCCAAACTAAAACTCATCAATTTGGAACCTCTCAGAAGACTTTTAACCATAAAGGTCAATGGTGATAGAAAATGAGAAAATCACTTTGCCCCTTTGAAATGCATAAAGGTACCAAATTACCCATTAACCTTTTTAAATTAATAATTTAACTTTAACGTATTCACGAATAAAAAAATAGTAGATACCACTCAAATATTGTTTCAAAAAATTAAATAATTTAAAAATAGTGAAATTTTAACACTTGCCACTTTTTTTATTTTTTACAATTTAAAACTTTTATTTATTTACAAATAATTGGTATAAAAATAAAATATTTTAAAATTAAAAAAATTAATTAAACACATATTGATCTATATTGTTGAGGGAGACATTATTAATGATGGAGATCGATTACAAACTTAAAAAAAGAAAAAATCTAGAAAAAATCACCTTTGTCAAGTGGAGATCCAGATTGGATTTTTATTACTTGTGGATCACCATCAACGATGACGATCAAATTTGAATCTCCACTAGATAGATAATCATTTTTCAAATTGAATAACGATTATTGAATTCGATGATTTGTAAACCATATTGTCGCATTAGACAATGTGGTTCTTTAGATCAAAGCTTTAGGTTAACATAGTCAACAATAAATCATCAAAGTTTGGGTTTGGAATTAGGAACTGCAAATTGAAAACTCAAATCATCAAGTTGCTCTTAGATAATTGTCGAACTTTAAGTTTACAAATCAGTGCTCCGTCTCTCTTTGTGGAGTTAACTCCATATGGTGGAAATTGGTTTGGATCTCCATCGATGGTGTTATTTTTTTCTTTATTTTTTAAGTTTGTAAGTGGTCTTCTTTGTTGACGGAGATAGATCTAAGATGTAGATTAATATGTTTATTTAAAAATTAAATATTAAATAATTAATAATTTAAATTTATTTTTACTTTTTATTCTAGATATTTATTATTTTCATCTTTCATCTTTGAGATAGATGATGCAGATCTATCTATTTTTTTCAAATTTTTATTTATTTATTATTATTATTTTTGTAATAAAGGGATTTTTTTATGCAAAAAAGAGAAAGGAACCAAACTCGATAAATTTTTAGATTAATTAGAAATATTGAGTTTAAAAGCGAGCTTACATTTTTTTTTTTTTTAAAAAAAAAAAAAAAGCTTTTGGCATAAAAAATAATGAAAATTAAATTCACCAGTAGATAATAAAGGTTTTTTTTGGTAATTTACTTAATGGATGGTGTTGATAACCTACTTAGAGGTGACAACGATCTGAGCTTGGGTGGGTTTAATAAGACCCGCACTCGAAATTTATTTTTGTAGCCACATCAATGAAATTTTGTAAATTTGGGTGAACCCCGCATCTATTCGTGAACCTGTTAAATTTTTGGACAAAGAATTAAAACTAATTTATTATAAAATTATATTCTCAAATATACCTCATAACCAAATTTTATATCATGGTCAAATCCTAGGAGCAACATCAATTAAAAAAAAAATACAATTACACTTAATGTTCCATTTATTATTACCAAACAAAAAAGTTCCATTTAGTATTTTTAAATATATTTTTACTTTTTATTTTAGATATTTATTATCTTTGTCGTCCATTTATCATTCTTAAAGATAGACAGTAGAAATTCATCTTCTCTTTCCAAACTTTTATTTAATTTTCCATTATTTTTGTTTTTATTTTTTTGTGTTGACTTATGACATAAAATCTAAAAATAAAAATACGCTTGAATTATTAAGTTTGACTATGGTAGGAACCAAATTAATGAGTTTTTAGATTAGTTAGAAATGACGGGTCTAAGAGCCTGTTTAGTTGAACTTGTGAAGAATCTCTATTAATAAAAGGTTTACGTGTAGTAGATCTACTAGCTAGAAATATATATTTTGAACAAAAACATATACTTGTTTTGTTTAATTATGTGACGTTTTACTAAAATACTAAATTACCTAAAAGGAAATATTATTAATTTAAGAATTTTGTTTTAATAAGGGTATTTCTGTGTCAATAATAAAAATTTGGGAATTTAGGTCAATTCTTTTTAATTGATGTTTATATGGAAAAGCTCCTCCCCATGGCTTTTTGTTAGTAGAGGTTTAACCTAGGAGTGACAATAGGTCGAGTACGGGCCAACTTGCGCAAACCGTAATTTTATATTCGGATCGTTTGCTTTTATCATTTTTTATTTAATGAGTTTAAATTACATCATATTAAGTGATTTTTGAATATTTATTTGAGTGATCAAACCACTTAAAATCATCTAAAAATCACAAAAAAACTATAATTTTTTACTTTTAACTTAGGGGTCGTTTGTTTGTTTGTTTTTTTTTTTTTTATTTAAGACATAATAGTGCTAACTTGTATCAAATTGTTTTCGTTTATTTTTTTAAATAGTAAAACCACTTGAAACTATCATAAAACAACTGAAAAAATTAAGTAAGATTTTTTAACTTTTCATTTAATTGTAAAATCACTTAATAATATTTAAAAGTTTTTATTTTAAACATATCATCTCCATAATATCAAATTTATCATAATTTTATATTGTTTTTTTTTCTCCTTGATACTTACAAAAAATATATTTGAAAATAAAAATATAAATACATCTTATCTAAAATTGTTTTATAATTAAACTAATATATTTTAATTTATAATTTAAATATTCATTTTTTTATTTTTAAATATATTAATATATTTAAATATGTAAATATAGTTAATATTATAATATTTTTAATCATATTTTAATTATAAATAAAAATATTATTAATACGTATATAAAAAAAGTTCATGAATTTATTGAATTATTTATTTTCAGACAACAAATAGTAAAAATAGTATAAATGTTCATTTACTAGTTTTTAAATAATTTTAAATTTAAAAAACAAATAAATTTACAACATATTCAGCTGTAAAGTAAAAAAAAAAAATGTTATTCAGATTTCATGTTTCAATCACTATTTGGTCTTCAGCAACACTATTTAATCTTCAAATAAAAAAATAAATGACTCCTTAATGTCAAATCACTTAATGATTTTATAAATATATTATTTCAAATATACCTCTGTTAAAGTTAAAATAAACAATCTTAAAAGCCTAACCCAACATCTTTAAAAAAATTAATTAGAGATTAGTAGCGCTTTTAAATTAATAGAAAACTCAACCAAACACGCTCTGAAGTGAATTAGTATTTAAGCTTTTCCGCAAAATTGTGATAATAATAGTAATAAAATGAAGCTTAAAAAAAGAAATGAAATTTACTAATAGATAATAAAGGGATTTTTCTATAATCTACGTAACGGATGGTGAGAATAACCTACCAATGGACGACAACGGTTCGGGTTTGGGTGGGCTTGATAAAAATTGCACCTGAATTTTTTTTTTTTTTTGGTAGCTGCACCAGCGAAATTTCCTTATATAAATTTTTCAAAAAATTTAAAAACTAATTTATGATAAAATTATGTAATCAAATATATCTAACAACCTTAAACTAAACGTTTCCATAATGATAAATTCAATAAGCATAAAGTTTTAACATAATAGAATCAAAATTAAAAAAATAATATAAATATGATGAATCTAACATAATAAAACATAAAATACGTCAATCATAGTGTGAGTGTTATTTTATTAGAAGTAATTGTACGAAACCCTCCTGAGATTTATCAGCAAACAGATGAAAACATATTTACCCTTTAATTACACCAAACCCCCATATCATCGGTTGACTTCTGTCAAATTTAACGGTTTGATCAGGATTTTAGATTAATACCTATAATACCTCAATATTATAACTTGAAGATCTGTCCAAATTTTAAAAAAAATCAACGTTAAACATGAAGGTTTTGTGCAATAAAAGGATAACTATATTTTCATATGTTTTTAGACAAACCTCGGAGTAGTGTTGTGTAATTCACTCTATTTTATTATTATTATTTTGTTTACTTAATAAAATACATCTGTTTTGAACATATATATTTTTAAATTTATATTTAATTTTACGGGATCACAATGTGGTTGCTGATATTTTTGCATTTGCACCAGAATTCGAGCCAACATTGCATATGGAATTTTAGTGAACACATTGGTCCACAAATCCATTTAATAATATTCACATTTATCTATTATGAGTAACTTTTATATATTAGGGCAATTAGTAGAATAACAAATTACCATTGACAAAATCACTTTATCTTCGAGTTAATTGGTTAGAAATTGATGCGGCTAATTTGGTTGTAGGTGAGGCTTCCTTATGGAGTCTCATCCTTACGTAATTACAAATATTAAGACCCTTTGTAGGATAGTCGGGGTTAATCATTGCCTCTCCGTCCATGGAGCCTCTAACAAGATAGCATATGCACTAACTTCTCTGGCCTTCTCCTCCTAAAAGGGGCATGTTTACTTTGACATTAACTAAATTCCATAATAGACATTCTAAATACTTATAATTTTTATAAACTTTTAAAAAGTTTTAATTGAAATATCATAATTTTTATAAACTTTTTAAAAATTATTAAAAGTTTAGATTGAATACCACACAATTTTTATAATCTTTAAAAGTTTATATTAGATATACTTAAACTTTTAAATTATATAAAAGTCATTAAAAATTTAAATTGAATACACGTCCTAAAATTACTTGTATTGCTTCACTTTACTAAATAGAAGTTTGCTAGTTATTAAAAATAAATAAATAAATAAAAATTTCATAATATTTATTGATTTTTTAAAATTATTAAAAGTTTACATTGAATATCACATTATTTTTATTAAATTTTTAAAAGTTTATATTAAATACGTTCAAAATTTTAAATTATACAAAAATCATAAAAAATTTAAATTGAATATACGTACCTAAGACTGCTTGTATCGCTTCACTTGATTAAATGCAAGTTAGCTAATTATCACAAAATAAATAAGTAAAAAATGACCTTTTCTTGAGAGAAAATAAAGTTACAATAGTGAACAAAACATTAGTTTAGAAAGAAAAAGATGATAACCGGGGGAAATGTTTCAAGAATATTAAAAAAAGAAAAAATATTAGCTGAGGGCAAGCGCTGTCACAAGTGTAGATACACGCGACTTTGAAGGAAGATTCTGAACCGTCGGATGGTACAAAATAAATGATGACCTTTAGATGAAGTCGTATCCAGAGCCACTCGGTTGAAAATCAGGAAAACGAGAAGCGAAAGAGAAAGTACGAAACAAACCAAACAAGAAGGGCCCCAACCCAAACACAGCTTTTAACTTTTTATTTTGTTTCTCCGGATCTGAGGGTTGCTCGTCGGACCTCTACGTCTCTTAAACCCGACTGAAAACCCTAAAACCACCTTCACCACCACCACCACCACCACCACCATCGACGGTGTGTGTGTCTCTCTCTATATATTATTTTTTATTTTATACGTATAAAATATTCTCTTACTTTTTTTAAAAAAAATTTGTTTTTGTTTTTTTTGCTGTTGCAGAGGCCTAGTGGATAATTCGTTTCGCATTTTGACGTGGACGATCGGACGGAGTCCGGAGGATTAGAAAGTTCACGCCCGCACGCGCTCATGTCCTCTCAGGTCAGTTTTTGGATTTTGTGCTGCGTTTGGTTTCTGAGAAAACTCGAGAACATAAACGTCAAATGAAGAGAGTTTCGAGTCCCTTTTTCTTATATTTTTTTTATTTTTAAATTTGTTTTAAATTTTGTGAATGTTTAGGGAAGTGGAATGCAAAAGTTGTTTACTTTTTGGTCCTCAATACAGCTGTCTTAGTTATTTTAGATGAGTTTTATTTTATTTTTTGTAAATATTTTTTTCCAAGTGTTTTTGGCGTGTTGATGCAAATGCATGGTTAAAGTATGAGATTGTGTTTTGTTTTCTTGATCTTGAGTGCTGAAATTAAGCAATTTCGGCTTTCACAAGAAAGGAGTGTGCTTTCAGCATGCAAATAAATCAGAACTGGAACCATTTTTTCTTGATTTTTTTTCTTAATGTGATTAGAAATGATAAAGAATGTTCTTCATGACCGATAAAGCGCCAATTGTTTCACTGCATACCTGGAAACTTAATAGTTTGGTTTAAGACGGCTTCTCAACTTGCCAATAATTTAGAATGTGGATTTTTAAGTATGAAGCTGCATTGAGATTGCTCAGAATTTAGGTTTGTTTTGAGACTATTATCATGTATTTTGTAATTTTTTGATGGGCACTGTGCTGGTCTAATGTATGGGGAGTAACTAATTTGATAGACATTGTATTTGGCCATGCAACTTACATGTTAAAATAACAATCTACCGTTGAAATCATAAGTAATTGTGGATCAACAGGTATAGCTAGACTTACTGAGGCAAGATAATATTAAACCTTTAGGTGTAAGATATTCAGGGTTAACTGTGTCCATTAAACTAATGAAAAGCATGCTGGATAGGTCGTTTGACGGTTTGAGGACACATTTGATGTGACTTCTGAAAGAAATGATTTCTAATGGTATGGCTGTTATGGGGGTAGCATTGATTGTAACATAATACTACTGGTAAATGAAAATGGTGTGTGAATAGGATGCGGAGGACCTTCCCAGAATGCATGCTTAGACTACCACTCTGTACTAGCAACATTTTATGTTCTTGTGTTTGAACTTTTGTGGTTTGTAGCATTAGTCCATAACAGATCTCGTTAATTGATTTTTATTTTAACTTTATCTAGTCTATAACATGACAAAGTTGATTGTTTCAATGAGTGCTGTCTATATTTGCCTGCCTAAGCATTTTATCTTGAGTATTTTGTTTGGAAAGAATATTTTGTTAAATAAATCTCAATGCCGCCTATTATGAATCAGAACTTTTGGATTGTTAATAATGTCGAAGGATTTTCTCTAAGTTATTTATTATTGTTTATAAGAATTGTTGGTATGCAACCTAGCATGAAGCAGTTTTTCAAATAATTATCTATTATAAAGTGTATTAAATTATTGAATGTTTCATATTTTATTCTTGCTACCAGGATAATTATTTACATAATTGATATTATTCGTCATAACCTGACATAGGATAAATTTGGCCTGGGTTTAGAGCTTAGTATATTTAGTTTATATGGCTTGATATTCCCATGTGCTTCTCAATTTCTCCTTTTTCTTGTTGGAAATCACCTGCTTTCCCTCTTCTTTTACTTTCCATGTCTCCTTAATTGGTGATTGAACCAGTGTTCAAGGCTTCAAATGGTTGTCTCTGTATTATTATGGTTGCATTGGAACTGGACAATTATCACTCTCAATTTCTCACCTGTTCAACCCTGGTTCATCGTTGAAATTTTTTTCTCTTGCCAGAAATTTGATGTTGAGCTGCTGACTTTACTGCAGTTAGCGATGGTTTTTGACCAGGCTGGATCTTTATTGTACAACTTAAGGGCTGTTAGGATAGATAACATTTTTTGGTTTAGCTAAGATTCATTAAAAGATTTTGTCTTTAAGACTCAATCTTAATGCATAAATTTTGTGTTGGGAAGGTGATTATTTTTTAATTTTTGTAAGAGTTGATTTCTTGTGTTATTAATTGTTAGTTTACCTAAATTTTTAAGGTTTTGCAAAATTCTTAGTAGTGTCATTTGAAACCCGAGGTTGCATTAATATCTCAATATCATTCTTTCTCTTTTCTGTTTGTTCTGGTCATCATTAGTAATCATTTATATAGGCTAATTATTGTGTTAAGACTCTCTTCCAATTATTCCTTTTTCTTCTTGTCAGAAAAGGCTAATTTGTTATGACTGTTTTGGCTTCGTATTATTTGCAGATCTTTCACATTCAATTATGATATAAGTTTCACCAGAAAATGATGGCGTCAAAAGGTCCCAGGTCTAAGCTTGATCATGAGACAAGAGCTAGGCGCCAAAAGGTTAGTCTGTATATTTCACAGCTCCAGTCCCTGGTGGTTGCCCACATTTAATTATTACTATTGGCTGTACAGATAAAGTATTTTGATATGATATTCTTTATCATGTGCAATCGGTGTAATTTATAGTTTCCGTATTGGCCTCTTGGGTTGTGTCCATTCATGCATTGAAGGAGCAAATTTTTGTACCGTTTTGTATTTAAAAATGACATTTCTACTCTGTCCATTATGTGGGTTCTTTTTCCTGAAATCAGTAATTAAAGTGAAAAAAGTTAATTGTTTATGAAGCTATGCTCTTCATTTGAAATAAATGGTACCTTTTAGTTTTATGGACCATTGTAATTGAAAAATCATATAGATTCTTGAAATATGATGCATGATCATGCATTTGCACTTTTTTAATATTTTGGTTTTAAAATTATTAACTTTCTGATTGTAACTTGGTTTTAGGCACTGGAAGCACCCAGGGAACCTCGCCGTCCGAAAACTCATTGGGATCATGTTTTAGAAGAGATGGCCTGGTTGTCAAAGGTAATTGATAAATTTGCAGTTCAGAATGTTTTGTTTTGTTTGACACAGAGATCATTCAAACTATGATTTTAAAATTTGTGGCACATTTTGTGTTTATAGTACATTATGTGAATTGAAAAGGGCGTGATTACATATGGGAGAGATGTTTGTATTCTTCTGTTGCTAAAATAAAATAATTCTTGGCAGGACTTCGAGTCTGAGAGAAAATGGAAATTGGCTCAGGCAAAGAAAGTTGCTTTGAGAGCAAGCAAGGGCTTGTTGGATCAGGCCACCAGGGGAGAAAAGAAACTGAAGGTTCTGCTTTTCCCTTCCTACTTTGGACTTTCCTTTTCTAAATATCATGAATGGAGTTTTAAATCTTTTATGTAGTATGAAAGGAGTGATGCCAATTTCCTGGTGGTTTCAATATAAGTTATTTTCGTTGTTTTTTGCTTTCGTTAAAATTAGCATTACCTCTTGATCAGGAAGAGGAACATCGATTGCGGAAAGTTGCACTTAACATTTCAAAAGATGTGAAAAAATTCTGGATAAAGATAGAAAAGCTGGCAAGTTCATCTATACTAAGTTGATTTTTATTTGAACTTCCCTGATTTTGCTTTTTTTATTATTATTTGTTTGAAACCTCATAATTCTGTGTCCTTATGTAATTCCAGGTTCTCTATAAGCATCAGATGGAGCTTGATGAGAGAAAGAAAAAGGCACTTGATAAACAACTGGAATTTCTTTTAGGGCAGACTGAGAGGTGGAACTTTTTCCTCACAATAGTATGATCTGTAATTTTGTTTTTCTTAGAAAATAGATAAGATGGAATTGGTTTTGTGATGTTATGGGAAAGTGCACTGATATATTGTGTTAATTCTTTTAGGTATTCAACAATGTTAGCCGAAAATCTAGTGGATTCGCACAAACCAGAGCAACAGTCTGCTGTGCCAGAACAATTGAGTATTGAATATAGAAAAGCTGATGAAAATAATGCTGAAGAGATCTCAGGATTAAATATTGGTGAGCTGAACCTCATAACGGATTGTCATCAATTTGTTACCTTTGCAAAGAAAAATTGTTTCTATACAATGTTTTAAAAATGTTTTTGTCACAGAACCTCAGTCAGATGTTGCAGATATGGATGAAGATTATGATGTTCGATCTGAAGATGAATCAGTGTGTCTCTTTTCTCTTATCACTTTGTTCTTACCACACACTTGTCTCTAATATATAATATTTTATTGACCTTAACATTGGAATCCCCAAGATCCTTCAAGTAATTTTGATGATTAAGCCGACTTTGCAAACTGACGTAAAAGTTTGTGCTTTTGCCTTGGGCTTGAATATTAATTCCCGAGATGTTTGGGGAACTACTAGGCATCAATTCTGACAATCACCTGTTGAGTGATGTCTTTTTCGTGTGTTTGGTTGTTCTGGATAACAGGATACTTCAGAAACTCATAATTCATACAAATATCCTTGGTTCAGGGAATCTTTTGTGGAGAACTATGCACTTTCATATTTATTCTGTTTGTGCGACACACGACAGGGTGGCTGTTTTATTTTTTTGATTAAAACAGGGTGGTTGTTAGAAGGTTTTTTTTTTTTTAGATTTGTAAAAATTCTATGATATATAATATATTGCTTTTACATGATCTTTGATCTGTTGATTTAATGAGCCAGCTGATGAAGAATGTACTTTTGCTGGGTAATTTTTATTAAATCAATGAAGCCTTAATAAATAAAATATCATTGATTTTGAAAGCACAGTCAATTAAGGACTTCTAGGAATTACACTTAACTTTTGCTTTAGTTGGGCATTATAGTTTGAGCTACATATTGGTCTTAACCTTTCTTATGTAATTGGTTTTTGGCTTCCTGTTCTGTTCACCAAGGCAAATCGAAACTAACTCTTTAGACCAGAAATTTCTGTAAAGAACAACACTGTATATCAAACTGTTAAGTTCTTTAGACATCTTCAGTTGGTGATTGCTTACAAATTTCTGTCTGCTTGATGTTGGTTTAGGAAGATGATGAGCACACTATTGAGGAAGATGAAGCACTTGTAACAGAACAAGAAAGGAAAGAAGAGTTGGAAGCCCTGCACAATGAAATAGATATTCCAATTGAGGAGCTGCTTAAACGTTATACTAATGGTAAAGGTGATTTCTAATTATAATTTTCCTTTCACATTGGGATTGCTCTTTACACCTTCTATCTCCACCCTGCCCTATAAATATTTTAGTGCTAAAAAACGCAAAAAATAAAAATGTCAATTTAATGCTGACTGTTCATAGGATCCTTGTATATCTTAGCTACTTGTTGGACTCCTTTTATTTCTCAGCTTAATTTGATCAGTATAAGTTTTTTCAGCTAGCAGAGAATGTAGTCCTGAGATGATTGAAGATGGAGCTCGGCTGACCTTGGTGGAAGAAGATCATGACAATGGTAAGAAGAAGCTTCTGAAGAATTAAATTATTTGTGTGAGGTATGTGACTCTGCTGAAATGGTGGAGGATTAACTTTGTTTCAGGCAATGGGAATGTTCTCTCTGCTGATTGTAACATTGATGTGAGCAGCTCCCATGTTCGTCGTTGTGTAAGTTGTATGTGTTTATTGTTGCCATTGTTAGCTTGTAAAGCTAGTTCAGGACTCAAGATGATATTTATTATCTGATTACAGGATGAAAGTAATGGTGGCTTTTCAATATCAGAGAACCATTTGTTGGGTAATGAGACATCCCAGTTGAGAAATTCATCAGATATCTCTGTGGTGTCAACTCTAAAGCATGTGGTGTACGATTTTAATGATGAACAGGTAGGACTATAAATAATCATATGTTTTAGATTTCCTTACTATAATATATTTTTACATATATTTCCTGTGGACTGTTGAGTGTTACAATAGGCTTTGAGGAAGGCTCCAAGTTCTTCTAATGCTTGAGTGCACTGATCAAAGCAACACACAAACCCTGATTGAAGTAAAACACTTATTTTGAAAGATATATGTTTTATGAATGAAAAAATGTAGCTGCTAAGAAAATTTTATTGACATTTTGAAAACGAAATAATGTGATTACATTCTACATGACAAGCATTATACTTCAAATCCAGGTACATGACATCTGGTTGAACTGTGTGTTGAAACGTAGTGTCTTCAATATAATCCAAAATCACTTTCATTCATTAAGGGTTCTTAACAATTTTAGTGGCTGAAAGTATTAGGTTAAGAAGAGGGTGGAGGCATTATCAGCTGAAATTGAAAAGATAATAGGTTTTTTCCTTATCATATTTGTGATCCAAAAGGTAAAACTATACATGAAGTTCAATATTGCTAAGTTGCCATACTAATTTGGAACAAGATTCAATGTTGTTCTGAATAAGTAAGTTAAAACTGTACTTTTCTTTCCTATTATTTTATAAAAGCATGTGGTTGATTGGAAGCTCTTTGTTTGGGCACTTAAAGTTGCTCATGTGCACCATAATAATTTTTGCAACAGAGCAGAATATAATCTGAAGTAAAATTCATACCTGTGATACTAAAATGAAACCACCTATGAACCTGAGTACCTGACATTTCTTATGTCTGCAGAATATGAACTAAAGTTTTAGGGGATATGTATTTCTGTAGCATCATATTGACACTCAAACCTGTTCCATATTTTACGTCTGTTTTCTGCAAACACAACCTCAATTCTAGTATAAATATAACTTCACTTCATCTCTGTCATCAATTTTCTTTTTTTAATTTATTCACTAAAATTATTAGTTTACTATTTGTATTGATATTAGTCTTTTTTTTTTTTTTTTTTTTTTTTTTTTTTTTTTCTTTTTGAAGTAAAATTTACTCAAGATATTTCTGACTTGTCTCCAATTATGTAGGAAGATGGTGATTTTGTTCTTGCTACCGGAGAAGACAAGGTATGTAATGTGGTAGTTTCTTGCTGCTTTTCTGCCATTATGGCTGCTGTTTTTCGTTTCAAAACTTCTGGAGGCAGTAATATTTAGATAGCTAGGGATCTGGTAATTTTGTAATCTTGTTTCGCATATATATGGTGATTTGACCAGTGAAGGATAATAAACAGTGGTGAGTACACAAATCCATAGACTTACAACTCTGCTCAAGTGAGCCACTTCTGACTAGCTGGTTTATCTTGTTAGATGTTAATTTGCCTTTACGATTGATTTTTGTTGTTGTCATTTTATTTGAACAAAGTCTCGCATAGAGTTCACGTTTGACGGTGTGGACATCTCACTTTTGTCAATTAATGTTAAGAGCTGGTTATGATTCAAGTTTAGTTGGTACTAGCTTGTTCTGAAGCATCTCTCTTGGGTACTATTCATATGTAATTTAAGCCATTTGTTCATTCTTTTAAAGGAATATATGTTATATAGAATTTATTACTTTGCATTTTCATTTCCATATGGAGGTGTGTTACACTAAACTATTGATTGTTAAATTATAAGGAATGGCAGCTACATTGAAATGGCGTGTTATTGATTTTGATTTTTGCTTGTATTTTGCTGGAAATCTAGTGTTAATGCGGTGATGATTTAGTGCATTGGTTTTGAGGTCAATTTGTGTTTGCCATTTGTGATGGAATTGGAACTTGGTTGTTTCTGATGAGATGTGTGATGTATATTATGGCACATTCTCTCATCAGGCAACACAGCTCACTTTTTTTCTCCCTCATACCGGACATAAACTGCAAAATGGCTAACTGAATTAACATCTTTATCAATGATTTTTCTTGTGATTCCATTTGGCTGTGCTCAGTGCAACTTTTGCGTTGGTATCCAGGATGATGAAACAACATTGTCTGAGGAGGAAGAATTGGCGAAAGCAGAGTCAGATAACCACATAGATGAGGTAATGAGCATCCTGGATGTATTTTTTGTTTCTTACAATTGATCTACTAATATTTCAATTGGACATTTTTAAGTTTCTATCTTTATATGTGTACTCACATGCACACACAGACACTATTAAATTTTCCTCCTATTTGTTTACTTGTAATATAGTTTCTCTGAATGAGGCAGCTGTTTTTCAGATCGCATTACTGCAGAAGGAGAGTGAGATGCCAGTGGAAGAATTGCTAGCAAGGTATAAGAAGGTATGTTATGGTATATCAATTCTGTTTGTAATCTCACTGGTTTACATCAAATATTGTTTTTGATTGCATCATTCATATCTTCTTGTTAGGATTTCAACAATGATGAAATGTCAGAGGATGAATCTGAATATGCCTCTGCTTTGTCAGAGGACCTCTCTGATTCTCTAGCCAATGAAGACATGGAACTAAAGCATCAGGATACCTCTATGGATGAGAATGATAATCCAAGTGTTAGCCAACTGGTTTTACATCCCCAGACAGAACAACAAGAAGCAGGAACTGAGATCAAGTCCGAAGAAGAGAAAGTGAGCGAGCATAGAATTGCCGATGCTGCTGCAGCTGCAAGATCAGCACAACCAACAGGAATTACATTTTCTACAACCAAAGTGCGCACAAAGTTTCCTTTTCTTCTCAAGTACCCTCTTCGTGAGTATCAACATATTGGCTTGGATTGGCTTGTTACAATGTATGAGAAAAGATTAAATGGGATTCTAGCTGATGAAATGGGACTTGGAAAGACCATAATGACTATTGCTCTACTTGCACACCTGGCATGCGAAAAAGGAATATGGGGCCCCCATCTTATTGTAGTTCCAACAAGTGTCATGCTTAACTGGGAAACTGAGTTTCTTAAATGGTGTCCTGCCTTTAAGATACTGACTTACTTTGGGAGTGCAAAAGAGCGCAAGTATAAAAGGCAAGGTTGGTTGAAACCCAACTATTTTCATGTGTGCATAACGACTTATAGACTTGTTATACAGGATTCAAAAGTCTTCAAGCGAAAGAAGTGGAAGTACTTGATTTTGGATGAAGCTCATTTGATTAAAAACTGGAAGTCTCAAAGATGGCAAACACTCCTAAATTTCAATTCTAAACGGCGAATTTTGTTGACTGGTACCCCCCTGCAAAATGATCTGATGGAACTTTGGTCATTAATGCATTTCTTGATGCCACATATTTTTCAGTCTCATCAGGAATTCAAGGATTGGTTCTCTAATCCTATATCTGGGATGGTAGAGGGTCAAGAGAGAGTAAACAAAGAAGTTGTTGATCGCCTTCATAATGTCCTTCGTCCATTCATACTACGCAGATTGAAGAGAGATGTGGAGAAGCAACTACCAATGAAACATGAGCATGTCATATATTGTAGACTCTCAAAGAGGCAGCGGAACTTATATGAGGATTTTATTGCTAGCTCAGAGACACAAGCTACTCTTGCAAGTGCCAATTTTTTTGGAATGATTAGCGTTATAATGCAACTTCGCAAAGTTTGCAATCATCCTGATTTATTTGAGGGTCGTCCAATTGTCAGTTCTTTTGATATGGGTGGTATCGATATCCAGTTGAGTTCCTCTGTTTGTTCGATTCTTTCACATGGTCCATTTTCTACCGTCAACTTGAAGGGTTTGGGACTTATATTTACTCATTTGGATTTTAACATGACTTCATGGGAGGGTGATGAAGTGATGGCTATAGCCACCCCACCACGCTTAATTAAAGAACGTGCTGACCTGGTTCATCTAGAAGAAATTGGACCAATTTGTAGACACCGAAATAAGTTGCAAGGGACAAACATTTTTAAAGAGATTCAAAAGGCAATATTGGAGGAGAGACTGAAAGAAGCTAAGGATCAGGCTGCATCAATCGCATGGTGGAATTCTTTGAGGTGCCGGAAAAAACCTGTATACTCAACTACACTTCGTGAGCTTCTTACCATAAAGCATCCTGTTTGTGATATTCATCGTCAGAAGGCTGATCGCTTGTCCTATGTTTACTCCTCTAAGCTTGCTGACATTGTTCTTTCACCAGTAGAACGTTTTGAGAAGATGATTGATCTGGTTGAAAGTTTCATGTTTGCAATTCCTGCAGCTCGGGTCCCAGCACCAATTTGTTGGTGCAGTAAAAGTGGTTCTTCTGTGTTTTTGCACCCAACCTACAAGGAAAAATGCTCTGAAGTTTTGTTGCCTCTTTTATCTCCCTTAAGACCTGCTATTGTCCGGAGGCAAGTATATTTTCCGGACAGGAGACTAATACAGTTTGACTGTGGTAAATTACAGGAGCTTGCAAGTTTGCTTAGGAGATTGAAATCTGAAGGTCATCGAGCATTAATATTCACCCAGATGACAAAGATGCTTGATACCTTGGAGGCATTCATAAATTTGTATGGTTACACATATATGCGTTTAGATGGATCTACTCAACCAGAGCAGAGGCAGACATTAATGCAGCGGTTCAACACAAATCCCAAAATCTTTCTGTTTATTTTATCAACACGTAGTGGGGGTGTTGGTATCAATCTTGTTGGGGCGGATACAGTTATCTTCTATGATAGTGACTGGAATCCTGCTATGGATCAGCAAGCTCAAGATCGCTGTCATCGGATAGGACAGACACGTGAAGTACATATCTATCGTTTAATTAGTGAGAGCACCATTGAAGAGAACATCCTGAAGAAAGCAAATCAGAAACGTGCTCTTGATGATCTAGTTATACAGAGTGGAGGCTATAACACTGAATTTTTCAAGAAACTTGATCCTATGGAATTGTTCTCTGGCCACAGAACTCTTTCAATAAAGAATGGGCAGAAAGGGAAACATAACAGTGGAGTTGAGGTTTCTTTGTCAAATGCAGATGTGGAAGCTGCTTTAAAGCATGCAGAAGATGAAGCAGATTACATGGCACTTAAGAAAGTTGAACAGGAGGAGGCTGTGGACAACCAAGAGTTTACAGAAGAAGCCATTGGGAGACTGGAAGATGATGAGCTTGTAAATGAGGACAATATAAAGGCTGATGAGCTTGTCAATGAGGAAAAATTGAAGGCGGATGAGCTTATAAATGAGGACAATGTAAGGGCTGATGAGCCTGCTGATCAGGGTGGCTGGTTGACAACTTCAAATAACGACAATGGAATATTATTAAGCGGCAGTGATCCGAATGAAGAGAGAGCTCTAGCTTTTGCTGGGAAAGAAGATGATGTTGACATGTTGGCTGATGTCAAACAGATGGCTGCAGCAGCTGCGGCAGCTGGACAGGCTATCTCATCATTTGAGAATCAACTGCGCCCGATTGATAGATATGCCATACGGTTTCTGGAGCTGTGGGATCCAATAATAGACAAGGCTGCAGTGGGATCTGAAATTAAATTTGAGGAGACAGAGTGGGAACTAGATCGTATAGAAAAGTACAAGGAGGAAATGGAAGCTGAGATTGATGATGACGAGGAGCCTTTGGTATATGAACGTAAGTTATTTTGTGTATGTAATTGCATTACATGTACTATGTGAAAATTTTGAAGTTGATGATCTATAATAGCGCTGGTACCAACCAGGCATTGTCTGATCTTGATAATAATAGTTCTCTTTCTGCCCTATGACAATCTTCATTTGGTTTTAGAGCATTGACATTTTGCAAACAAAAGAACATAAAAGAATTTAAGTATTCTTTCTTTTTTGGTGTGTGTTTCTTTCACATCGGGCCATTTAGAAATATTGGCTGAAATGGTTTGCATCAAATCTATGCTTACATTAGTAATGAAACAGTTTTGTGGCATGCAGTATCTAATACTGCTTCCTGCTATGAATAATCGTTGATTTCAAATACAATAGATTGCTTATAATGGTTACCTTTTTTTTTTTTTCGGTTCCTTAAAATTTTTGGTCGCAGTTTGCACAGATATAGGTTTCCTACTCAGTTGATCAATTTGGTTTTTGTATTTTGCTTTTTTGCTCTTTTGGTTTTTGTATGTCGTTTCTTCTTCATGACATGCCATTCGCTGGATGATTCAAGATATTTTAAACTAGTGCGAACTGTAATTTTTATGCATGGTGTGACTCTTTGTTTTGAGGTTAACTTATAAGTCTTCTGTCATCAGGATGGGATGCTGATTTTGCAACTGAGGCATACCGACAGCAAGTAGAAGCATTAGCCCAACATCAAGTAAATTTTCCATCCTTTTTAAAACAAAATAAAAATAAATCACTGTTGGCAATTCAGCTGGTTGATTGTGTGCTACTTGTTTGTAGTTGATGGAAGAATTGGAAGCTGAAGCCAAAGAGAAGGAAGATACAAATGATGGAAACGCTGATTCAATAAAGTAAGATGTTTCTTTGAACTATTTGCAGAAGCTTTTAGAAGGAAATTTTTCCTTTGTTTTGGAAGGTTTTACTGGGAGAGAAGCTTTCAAGATTCTGTGCAATGTATATCCAGGGAGACTGGAAAGTATAAAAATAATATTTATTTATTTACTTTTAAGGTTCAAATTGTTATTCTTTTCTAAAAGGCAGAGCTGCAGCTTTATTATGATATGAAAATTTTAGTGCAACTTGATTGAAATGAAAAATCTTTTTGCCATAAGAAGAGGTTCAATACATCAACAAGATATGTAATCACTTCATATGTACATGTGCAAAAACATGCATCCGTATCTATAACAGCTTCAGTTTGGCTTTTAAGGTTTTACAAGGTGCTTTACAATCGCTGAAGTAGAGTCTCTCTTTTCTCTTCAACAATAAAGGTTTTGAGTAGACCTGTTCTGGATATAATTTTATCTAAGTGTGTCAGGATGAAAACCGATACCCAGCATGGATTTTTCAAAATGATTTGAATGCAAGTTAGTTGAGACTTAAAAACTTGTCTTACATTGATACAAGAGCATGGACAAAACATGGAATATTTTATTTTTCAATGGTGTTTTAATGTAGACAATATTGGGGATTCTTGAGCAGTTTCATTTATATCATTCTTTTTAATTTTTTTTTTTGGTTATAAATTTATTTTTCATTTGCAGAAATAAAAGGGCAAGTGATGCTAAACCAAAGACAAAGAAGAAGCCAAAGAAAGCTAAGTTCAAGTCTCTCAAAAAAGGGGCTTTAACTTCTGAATTGAAATCTGCAAAAGAAGATCTGACAGTGGAACCTATGTACATAGATGATGACATAGATGATGAGGAGGCCACTTGTTCAGATTCAACGTCACCAGCTTCAACCGTGCAGAAAAAGCGTAAGAAGCCTGAAGAAAATGAGGAGAAGAGCTTAAAGAAGTCAAAGAAACTGAAAAAGACACTACCTGAAAGAAGTTCTTTTGATTTAAATGGCAATCTAGCGCGTAAACGGCATGATGATTCTATTGAATTAAAACCATGTGAGAGTGCAATTATTGATCTTGAGCAGAAACCAGCAAGCAGGAGCAAAATGGGAGGAAAAATTTCGATTACTGCCATGCCAGTGAAGCGGGTTCTAATGATAAAACCAGAGAAATTGAAAAAAGGGAATGTTTGGTCAAGAGATTGTGTTCCGCCACCCGATTTTTGGTTGCCTCAGGAGGATGCTATATTATGTGCTGTTGTACATGAATATGGCCCACACTGGAGCTTGGTTAGTGAAACACTGTATGGAATGACTGCTGGTGGATTTTATAGGGGAAGATATCGCCACCCAGTTCATTGTTGTGAGAGGTTTAGGGAACTAATTCAAAAGTATGTTCTGACTGTGCCAGACAATTCTATTAATGAAAAGATCGGCAATGTGGGCTCTGGAAAGGCTCTTCTCAAAGTAACTGAGGTATGCTTTGTCAAATTATTTCTTTCAATCCATGCAGGAAAATTAAGAAAAACAAGAAATGACAGGCTGGATATGAAATTATTTAATTGTGGCATATATATGTTAAACATTCTGCATTTACACTTTATTGTTGGGAGTCGATCCATGATATACCAACTGAATGCTAAGTATAATTCTGAATATGGTATATATGGACCTACTTTGTAGTTTCTTGGGCCAATATTTGTGTTGCAGTTGCCTGAGTTAAAACATTGTGTTTTCTGTATGAAAGCATGTCTGGAGCACTTGGTGAGTCTAATTGATTTGTGTATGCAAATTTCTTATTGTAGGTTAAGCACATTTGAACTTTTTTGTTATTGTTATTTTTACGTACAAATTTCTTATTTTTTCCCTTACTTCCTCAGTTCCTCCTTCCTCTTTGCTCCGCTTGATACTATTAAGGATAGCGTTGTTACTTTTAGCATGCATTATTTTGCTGAGCATCAAAGATGCTTGTGCATATAATGAGTTGCATGTATGCGTGCTGCTGCTATAGTAATCTGAATGTTGCTTGTTTGATAATGAATGTTATTGTCACACTGATATATGAAGCTTGGCATGGAAAATTTAGGTCTTAATAACATATGATGAAATTTAAAGAAAACCTTCCTAATTGTTTTTCTTCTGTGGCAGGATAATGTTAGAATGCTGTTAAATGTTGTTTCTGAGCAGGCAGACAATGAGTTACTCCTCCAAAAGCACTTCACTGCCCTTCTTTCTGCTGTCTGGAGGATGAAAGCTCGCACTGGACGTAGACATGACCATTTATCATACCGCAATGGTCTCTATTTTGGTGGAAGGTTTTTTGGTTCTTCTATCAACCAAATTGCTTGGAATTATGGGAAGGAAACAGCACAAAGGATGAAATTCACCAATTTAGGTCAGACTAGCAAGTTACTGTCAACTGCTCTTCATGATGCGAGCAATGGACAACATGATGAAAGAGTTTCCCCTTCTGTTCTTAGAGAAGATGGTCCGGTCACCACAGAACGGTTGGACCTAACGCTGGAACTCAAGAGGGAGTTGGGTGACTCCATGATACCACTTCCTTCTGTTATCAGTTTGTCAATATATGGCTCAGATCCTTCACCATCTGTAATTAAGGCCACTGGAGAAGAACATCTTAAAAATTCGCATTCTGTGGCTGAAAACCGTTTCAGGTATGAACATGCAGCCATATTATTATAGCGGCGTATACATTATTTTACGCCGTCATCAGCCTGTTTCATATCTTAGTGGTGAGAGGTCTTTAGTTCAAAAGTGAGTGAGTGTGGGTTTGAGTTCCATGTTAAGGCCAAGAAAAGGGTGGTTTTTTAATGATGGTAATTGATGAGTGTAACTTGTTCATTTTTGTTTGATGCCTCCTGATGATGTTTTTTAATGCATAGTTGCATACATCTTTTTTTGGGGTCACATTTGTTTTTAATTATTTTGGGGTGCATCTCCATTGTGCATGGGTTATATTCTCATTCTTTATAATGGTTTCTGGATGTACATGGATGTCTTGAATTTTGTTGATTCTCCTATCTTGAGATGTAATGGGGTCATGCCTAGTATAATGCTGTCAGTTTTTTGAAGAGGGTTAGAGCAGTACAAGTGTAAAATGCTTTCAGTCCGTGTGAAATGCTTTCAGTCAAGTCTGTTTCCAAAATAGTGTTCTTGGATGCTGCTTAGGTGTGACCAATACTGGGCATTTTATTTTATTTTTTCCTGAACTGTATTTTTCTAAGAAACATATCAATTTTGAAAAATATAGTTTATTTCTAATAAATTAATGCTCTCAGCAAACCCGTAATATCAGTGTTAAACTTAAATAAATTGTTATTGCTCTGATATGCTGTAGATGCTTCAATAATTATTATGCATTGCTAATTGAGCGCACTCTTTTTCTTAGGGATGCTGCAAAAGCTTGTGTCGGAGATAGTTTGGGTTGGGCTTCATCTGCCTTCCAGGCAAATGATGCCAAATTGCGATCAGCCTTGAAATCACAGTCCTTGGGCAAGCACAAACTGTCTCTCTCTGACTCAATCAAGTCTCCTAAATCAAAATTGAAAAAGATCTCAATGGAGCATGGTGAGACCCGACAATTGCTTCCTGATCCAGAATTTCAACCAATGTCAACAGTAGCACGGAAAGATCCCAATTTAAGGTTCGATTTGATGCCAGAAATCATTCAGGAAAGTTGGTTTGAAGACCTGGATAGTGATTTCACTTTATCCATAGATAAGGAGCTTTCACTGGAATCAGAAAGTTTTGAAATGGTCCCTCATAACTATTCATCTGACCTAATCTCAGGCCTCGAGGACTGTTCAATATTACCTGAGTACACTGACATTGGATAGGTTATTTAAAGGACACAAACAGCGTGATGTTCTGTGTTAAAGTTCTGATGAGTGTTGGGAAAATGTGATTCTCTCAGCATTGAGGAAAGAGTCCGATTGGTGAGTACCGGACTCTGGGCATTATAACTGTGCTCTCGGGGTATATGGCATGGATTATATGCATTTTTTTGTGGTTGCCGATTAAGAGGGCAGGGATGCCTGTTTTTACACGCTGGGAGTTGCATGTTGTTTCTATGGAAGATCAGGGCAGGGGTGGCAGTACAGGGTAGTCTGACTTAGGGAATACAATTTTAACACAAAATTTTGTATTTAATTCATTATTGGGGAACTTGTGCTAATTTTTGTTGGGTAGTCATTGATGATAGAGATTTTGGCGCATTTCCCCTAACAGAAAGGAAGTAGAAAAAGGAAAGTAGTGATTTCTGATGTTCCTTCTATCTCTATCTGTCTCCTTTGTCTCTCTTTAACAAGGAATACTTTTGGACCGATGTTTTTCTGCTTATATAATGATGATTTTCATGATAATATAAGTCACAAACGATCCTGACAACCATGTAGAGGGATGTTGCTTCACGAAACGCAAGCACAAATCTACTTTTCCACTGTTTAACCCACTTTCGGAGTTTTTTACTGATTCGTTTCCTGGATACTCTTTTTGCAATTATTGATTTTCTTGTAGGCAAATTATAATGTAGTAAACACAAGTTTGAACTTTTCCGTAATTGACACAGAAATGTCCTTGATCCAACGTTGATGATTAGTTTGTTGGAGCAGGCCTAATGGTAGAACGGCATGAAGGTCTTTTTACATTGAAAATAAAATAATTTGCCCTTTTATTTTCCCTTATTTTTTTGCTCCTTCATAGTAGGAATTTTCCACTGATTTATAAAATTGTCTATGCTCATTACCTAAATAACATGTGAGTGGATTCAATTCCGTTACACCTTTGCCCGTGGACCAGTAAAAATCAATGGAAAATTGCATGGATGTTTTTGACTGTAGGTGAAATTGCACTAATATTTAAAAAATCTTCTAATCGGACAAAATAATTTAAATTCCGTCCGTTAATGGATGGGGAAACCCATTTTTTTTTTTTTACTTTTTCAATTTTCTCAATTAGTATAAACACCTAAAACTATGTCAATAATAATTTTATACAAATGAAATTAATTTAATTCTTTCAAAATAAACTTTTCCATATAAATCAAATTAATTATATTCCTTTAAAATAAACTTTCCTATACGAACAAAATTACAATTAAATTCCTTCAAAATAAACTTTTCTATACTATTAGGTAAATTGTATTCCTTTAAAATAAACTATCCTATACAAACAAAATTAATACAAACTTTCTATAAAGTGTTTATCTTTATTTCATTCAAATATAAATTCTTAAGTTTAAATCTAAATTTACATTTTATCAGGAAGAAGAAGAAGAAGCACTCATAGTTGAATGTTAAAGCTATCAAATTTAGCATCTTTATTTTGTGTTTAGGTTAGTCTTTACTTATTAGATGAATGAAAAATAAAATTTTGAAGAAAATAATTTTATGCATTTAAAAATATTTAAGAAGTTATTTGATATACTTAGAGATTCGTAAATTTTTTTTTTTAATAATTTTTTTAGAAATATTTATGAAATTTTATTTGTTTTATTTTTAAGTAAGAAGGGAAAACGAAAATTTTTTCCAATTGTAAAAGTAAAAGAAAAAATATTTTTCTATTGTCCTTGCTTGTAATTTTATTTAGGAAGTATTTGAAAAAAAAAAAAATGTCTGTTGAAATTATTTTCATGTGTGGCAATGGCCCCACCCTAACAATTTATGGAATATTTACGGGGATCTATATATAAAGGAATTTCATATGATGTTACAATTAAAAAAAAAAGATCGCTTTTCAAATAAGTCAAAAAATAATATATTCTCCAATCAATCATTCTTGCTAGAGAGGGAAACGATTCTTGAAAATATTAGATGTAATTGGGGGTTTTAAATTTCAAGCATTAGGGTTTTTCAGAATCTTCAAATTCAAATTATAGAGAGTTAACAGTTTCAGTTGAAGCAAAAAGTGATGGTTAGAACCTTAGAAGGCGAATTGGTGGGCAATGGCGAAGCGGAGAGCAGCGAAAGTGATCGCACGGCTGCTCGTAGGCTCCTCCGTTCTTCCTATCGCTCCGTACAATCTCGAATTCTCGGTACTTTTTCCCTTCACTTTTGCTTGTCTTATTATGTACTACTAGTGTTGCTGAATTGTGGGTTTTTGCAGATGAAAGAGAGGAGATTTCCAATGCTGATTCTACTAATTTCAACATTATCATTAATCAACTGGACTCCTTACATCAGCAAGGTTTTTAATCTTTAATTCTATTTAATGCTGCATTAATTAATTGTCTTCGATTTGGGAT
The DNA here is from genome assembly GCA_022984855.1 of Dimocarpus longan. NCBI lineage: Eukaryota > Viridiplantae > Streptophyta > Magnoliopsida > Sapindales > Sapindaceae > Dimocarpus > Dimocarpus longan. Next base: position 11,067,667 of record CM041026.1, read on the forward strand.
TACTCAGATGTCGTGGTTCGTTTTGCTTGTGTATATGATTTCATAATTCTAGATTCTTGTTTGACAATTGTGTTCAATTAGCTTTGAAGTTGATTCTAAAAGCATAGTCGTGGTTGTATTTTCAGTACAGAAACCAAGAGAGCAAGTTACCGATGCTGAGACTCTTTTGGACATTACAAGCGCCATGTTAACCTCTGTCCAGGCCGAAAACAAAGAAGGGATAACTGTTTCTGACTTCGTCTCCTGTCTTCTCAGAGACTTTGCACAAGAAAGTGGTAGCAACAGCAGGAGTGGCCACACCTCAATGGCTTGGACAGATATTGGACTTGCAGTTTCACATGTTTTCTCTAGCAGTTGCGGATGCTCTACCATGTATAATACCAAATTATACCGTTTTTATTATTATTATGCTTTTCTGTTTTTTGAATAGTTTATGTTATTCGATTTTGTTCATCCTTCAGGATTGGGGCTATGAATACTCAGGTAAAGCAGCGGAAGGCTGTTGTCGGTAGAAAGCGAGTGAGGCCAACCGAAAATGTTTGTCCTGAAGAGGTGAGAGTCTTATTAAGAAGCTATATTGAAGATTACATGTCTTTGACGATTTGTATACTCTGGTATTCTTATGAGTTAGGTTGAGTTAGAATGAAATTATAGACAGGTTTCTCTTTGTCTTCCATGCTCTATATTATGTGTATTTGTTTATCACCATAAACAGCTCCTTTCACAATTAAAGCAGTGTCTTGATATCAAGTATCAGCAGAGTTTATTAATCTTGTGAATAGCTTGTCAGGGTTCGCATTTCTTGAATGTTTTGTTATGTGAATTTGTGATGTATACATATTTAGTCAATTCTCTCTTTTCTCCCTGCTGCAATTTTGAGCAATTATCTAAACTCGAGTAACTTTCGTGCAGCTTGAGGATACAGCTAAGAAAGAGGGAACAGATACAGATAAAAATATGTTAACCATGTTTAATATCATGAAGAAGAATAGAAGAGTCAGACTTGAGAATCTAGTGTTCAATAGAAATTCTTTTGCACAGACAGTCGAAAATTTGTTTGCCCTATCATTTTTAGTTAAAGATGGGCGTGCTGAAATAAAAGTGGACGAAAAGGGTTGCCATCTAGTTTGTAAGATCCTTTGGAAACGCCTTACTTTGATCTCTGTTTAAAGTTCTTTTCTTTTTCCTTATTTTGAACTTCTATACTAATTTTTCCTTTTTTATCAGTGCCCAGAAATGCGCCTGTTGCAAATGCAGTTGCCTCTGGGGAGGTTGCTTATGGCCACTTTGTTTTCAGATTTGATTTCAAGGATTGGAAGGTACATAGAAAAAATTTAATAATGTGCTTTGCCACATATTATTAATCATCAGAAGTATATAGATTTTGCTTTAGTTCCCATGGATTCTTTAGCAGCATAATTTGAGATGCAGCACAAGTAGTAACAACCATATGTTACTGATTCTGGACCACTTTTTTTAAAGATACTTTTACATTTTTCTAGTGTTCTAAAGGTCAAATTAGGCAGCTGTCTAAGCACCACGTGGCCATTGCGAAAACCTCCCTAATCGGGGTCTAATCAGGTCTCCACAATGTTATTCTTTTAATTTTTTGTCCAAAACGTCGTTTAAAAAGTTTTTATAGTTTTTATAATCAGATATATCTGATTTTAAAAAGTAAGAACTAATCAATTAAATTCATCTATTTTATTATCTTTTTTAAAATAAATTATCTCTTCTATTTAAATTAAATACAATGAATAAATTTGATTAATTGATTCTTACTTTTTAAAATCAAATATATCTGATTATAAAAGTATTATATTTATATATATATGAGACACATTCTAGCATGCATTTGAATATGCATACGTTTGATAAAAAAAAAGCGTGTGATTGTATCATAAAATGTGTGATTGTAATAAATTAAACATGTGTAATTATAATCAATAAATATGATCAAATATATTTAGTTATAATCATATTTATTAATTGTAATAAAACATATTTAGTTGTCATTACATATAAAAAATTATAATCATACATTTTAGAATACAATCATACATTTTTTTTGTCCAATGTATATATATCCAAGTGTACTTAAGGGAACCTATATATATATATATATTTTAAGGTTGAGCGGCTGTCTTGAGGTTCCTTGGCGGCGTTTAGGAGCTGGGCTGCCGCCTGACTAACGACTTTTTCCATTTATGTTGCCCAACTAACGACTTTTTCCATTTATGTTTTTATTGATTTCTGAATTGGCATTTGTGGATCTAACATATGTTGGAAATATTGTTGAGTAGAGTACATTTCTTCCATAAGAAGAAGAAAAAAAAAAAAAACAATAATATATGTTCTGATTACGTATAACTGAAAGGTTCAATAAATTCTTGATTGCTGCTATCTTGTTTTCTGATGTTTCCTTATATTTACAGTTGATGGCAAGCTCAGTTGGGGTTGGGGAGGAGCTGATGCCGCACAGGAATGACATACAATTATCAAGCAGTTGCCAATTGGATCATGTAGATGGAGAATCTCAAGAATATGCTCCTACAACACCAATAAGAAAGTTGTCCAGGAACCGGGGGTTGGTTTTGCATGAAGAGTCTGTGGTGGAAGATTCACCTGAGAACGACAATGCAGAAGCAAGAGCTGCTGCCATCCGTAAAGGGAAATGGAAGTTGAGATGATATTAGTGCAAATCTAAAGGTTTTTGGAACTTTACAGTTTATTTGTCCAGTAGAAATTTAGGATTTGTCTATAAATAGATAGATTAGTATGGGGCAAGATCAATAGCTCCTCCTTTTCATATAAATTTGTGTAAAAATTAGGTTCTTGTTCCTAACCCATAACTCATGTAGAACCTGTACATTGTATCACATAGGAATTTTTATAAAGGGCAAATTGCACAAACCTTTCCTTAGGTTTGGCAAAATTACATAAATATGACGATTTTTTAATAACTTTCATTGATCTCCCTTGAGGTTTTAAAAACTCAACACAAAAGCAAGACTATCAAGATAAATGGTCAAAGTCAATTTGAACAAAAGCATCAAAATGCCTCTAAATAAATTAATATATTATTATTTTAATTTACAAAATTAAAAAAAAAACTTATCATTTTCTTCATCGCTTTCATCAAATTTTCTTGATCAATCACCTTCATCAAAATTTCTTTATTAATTTTCATACCATCAATTCATCATCAATTTTTATCAAATTTTCTTCATTAATTTTCATACCATCAATTTTATCCAATCAATTCAGCATCAACATAAATTATTCTTCATCATCAATTTAAACATAACATATCTTTAATCAGCCTCAATTCTTTAATCAAAGAACTAAAAAAAAAATCTAAAAAAAAATGTTTGAAGATATGAGATCCTCTAGAAAAATAGGAAAAAAAAAATTAACATCATAAAAAACTTAGAGAATCGAAGAACATCATTAAGAATCTAGAATCAATCAATTTTTAACCAGAAAATCTAAATGAAGGACATCAAAAGCCCAAAAAATCGAATAACATCATCAACAGATAACTATTTGATCCTCCAATGTACACAAAAATACCCAAAAACTCAAAAATCCAAAAAAACTAAAATATCAATCTATACAAAACTCAAATCCTAAATCCAAACAAAACCCCCTAAAAACCAAAACCAAAATTGATCTATCAAATTTTTTCACCATCCAAAAAAAAAAAAAAAAAATTAAAAAAAAAAAATTTGGGTCTTTACTAGTGGAGACCCATGGGTTTCCAACTATGGACACCCAATTTCGGGTCTTCCTTGTAGAGATCCAGAACCAATTAGAGATTCAAATTTTTTCATCATTAAAAAAAATGGGAAATTCAAAAAAAAAAAAAAAAAGTGAGTCTTCACTGATGGAGACCTATAGGTCTTCATTGGTTAGAGACCTATGAGTCTCCAACAGTGGACACCCAATTTCGGGTCTCCACAGAACCAATTAGCTTTATAGAGACCAAAAATCAATTGACTTTGGGTCTCCATTATGGAGACTCGAAATTAGGTCTCCAATGAAAATAGATCTTCAACAGTGGAGACCCAACTGGTCTCTAATATCGTCTCCATTGCTGTTTTTACTAGAGGTTTGAAGAAGAAAAAGAAGAAGAAGAAGAATATGAGAGAAGAAGATGATAATGATGATGGGAGAAGAAGTAAAAGAAGATGTGAGATGAAGAAGAAGTGAGAGAGGTGTAAGGTGAGGAGAGAGAGCAGTGAGGTGATAAAGAGAGGAAGAGAGAGAGTTGACGTTTGTCTGCTCTTTATTTTTTTTTTGGTTTTTATTTTTTTAATTTATATATTTGTTTTTCAGTTAAATTAAATATATATATATTACTATTAATTATTAAAAAATTAGATACTCAAAGGATTTAATGTAATTTGACTATTTTACTCTAATTTAGTGGCGCTTAACATCTACTCATTCACAGTTATCTAACAGTAGAAGTGCTTTGTGCTGAGTTTTTGGAACTCAAGGAGAAGTAAGTGAAAATTATCCAAACATCGTTATATTTATATAATTTCATTGAACCTTAGGGAATTTATGCAATTTGCCCTTTTTATAAATTCAAGTACATGGGTTTCGTTACCACTTACCAGCTGTCGATATCTTTTTCTTTCTACACCTCCAGTACTTACTTTTGGTGACACACAGACGGACACTAGCTATCTCAAAAAGGATAATAGCAGTAGCATTGCTGCTAGTTGTTTTAATTACACAGTCATTTTATTGCTATTTATATTTTATCTATCTTTCTAGTGTATACCGTACACAGAAAGAAAACAAAAAAAGAAAAGAAAAATTACTTCCGCTGATGAAAAAGACACAATGCATTGGCGCACTCTGCTGTCTTGTTGTAAATAACAGGATAAGTCTCAGCAACAAATGAATATATTATTCTTCCACCACAGTAAGTGTCAAGGAGCATTTTTAGATAAAATGGTATGTAATAATTAAATATACATTTGGTTCTGGCAAAGCAAAATTTCCAGTAAATCTACTCAACATAATGTCATATAAAGCTTTATCTTTACTTGTCTTTCGGAATGTCAAGGTTTTCGAAAATGGGACTGTCAACTCCAACTCCCATTGCATTTAGACCATTGTCTACGTAGATGACAGAACCGGTGATTGCTGAAGCCAAAGGTGACGCCAGGAAGGCTGCAGCATTTCCCACCTCCTCTGTTCAATTATACTTCATGTTTAGTTATGTCAAGGAAGCAACAATAAGAACAGCAGGCATGAAATAGGAAAGTGCATTCCAACTAGTACTAATTGCTTCTTCAAAAACACCTATTTTTAGTCTCCAAAAGTACTTTGGTTTATTTTAACCAGACATTGAAAAATAGATTTAAATGTGCTTTTACCTAATTAAAAAAGTTTTCCACAATACCAATAACACTTTGAAAGGCACTATAAGTTTATTTGTGTGCGCTTTAATGGACCAACATTCTGGTTTCCAAAGAGAATGGTTACTTTGAAACACATCCAGATTTGGAGTTTGGACTGCTAAGCAGGGTGTAATGAGTTACCTGCAGTTAGTTCTTTCTGTAGAGGAGCATTTTCCAACGAGTAATCAATCATCATATCGATAAAACCAATCGCTTTTGCAGCGCGGCTTCTTAATGGACCTAATAAATATTATTTTGGCAGATGGCAGTACAAGAATGTAAGAAAATCTTATGCAGCACTAAATATATTTTGAGAAATTTAACATTTGTAGGAACCTTTACTGATGAACCAAAACACCACAAACACTAGTTAAAAATTTATGGATAAAGTAGCAACTGTACCTGCAGATATTGTATTGACTCTGATTCTGTGTTTTCTTCCAGCTTCAAAAGCCAGAACCTATTCGAGCAAATGGAATTTCAGAAATATCATAGATCAACAAAAATATCAGCTGAAACTTAAATACACTTTGTTATGGTCATTCAGAGGAACTCACTCGTGTGTCACTCTCCAAAGCAGCTTTTGCCGAACTCATGCCTCCACCATATCTGAAACACAAACAAATTCAGAGGAGCAAATAGTCATCCCAAAAAAAGGCTGGCAAGGTATTAATATGGTACAAAAACCAACATACCCTGGAATAATCCTTTCAGAAGCTATGTAAGTTAGAGATATTGAAGCACCACCTGTAACATCAACACCCCCTTTAAAGTCTGGCAACACTTCCTATAGCAAGTTCCAAGTACCCTTACATCGATATGAAAACTAAACTTGGGCAAGAAATGTGCCTGGATTCATTATCGGAACAAAATGCTTGAGCAAAGAAACAAAAGAATAGCTTGATGCGGAGATGGCTGCAAGATATCCACTCCTCGAAGTCTCCAAAAGAGGCTTGCTAACCTGTGCATGATTTGTAAAATCAAGCATTCTTACAATCCTGAACAGACAGAATAAAAGTAAACAATGTTGTGAGCAATATACCTCTGGTCCATTTGCAAGTGAGTGCACAAGGATGTCTATGCTGCCAAAATCTTGTTTAACAGATTCAGCAACCTCCTGCGAGGACATTATCACAAATTGGTCAACCTAGCCTTAATGATTTGTATGGCTTCCAGTGAACATGGCAATTTATTCAAAGTTCTATAATTGACATTGAAAGTCATTGACCAACAACATCTGGAAACATAACCATGAAGGCCATACATCTTGATGATCAATATGGTTGAGGCAGCAATGACTCTTCCCTACACAACATTATATTGACCCTCAACTTGAAGGAGAAAGCAATAGACGCCTTAGCATGATATGAAAAATTCACATACGTTGAGTTAGAGACAAACTCATGGAGCTGACTTGTCTAATAGATGCATAATATAGTGTGATAAGTGGCAATATCAAAAGAAAAATGATAACAAAGTTAAGAATTTCTGTAGTCACATTGCAATTTAAGAAAAAAGTAAAGCAGTGGTTTTCAGATTAAGTTAAGAGCTGTTATTGACACTTTTAAACCATGTTGCAATTTGAAAATCTTAAGTTATTCAGGTGTTCATAAGCTGGCAGAGCATGCCAGGGAACTGTTTACCTTGCACCCAGGTTACTTTGTACACTCTAATTAATGATGTTCATTTAAATCTGAGTTCATGAATATACCATCTAATCGACTTAACCAAAATACTCTAGTTTCTTCTATATGGCAGATAGATATAATAAATAAAAATACCTGTACAGTCCATTTTGAGGATCCTGAATAGCGTTTATTTGATTTTACCTGCACAAGACAGTTTAATAAGATGAATGAAAAGTATAACATAATTTTCTGAAACTTTTTCTACCAACCATATAAGAAGTATTACATCTTCAGGAGCATCCTCAGGATTGTCGTAAACTGCATCTAATGGATACACTTTGGTAATCTCCATTAAGGAACCATCTGGCAATCTGAAATATGAAATTCCATTTAGTAATGTGCAGAGGGTCAGAGCCAGATGCAAATATTCTGATGAAACGTCGAATAAGCTCTCACATGCGAGATTCATCAAATTTCCCACGCTGCAGACTGCTTTCAAAAATGTTCAGTGCCTGCAGAGAATGAAATATTCAATCAGAAACTATACAAGTTTGATAGAACTTGAGCATGTCTACAGGTAAGGAGAATAGAACTCGATTGGTTTACATACAGGCACCCATGTACCAACAAGAATTTCAGCACCTGCAGCTGCAAGAGATTTTGCTATTGCCCAACCATATCCGTTGTCATCAGCCACACCTGCAATGAATGCTCTCTTACCTGCAAACAGTTTTCTAGTTTTTAGATGGGTCAGTAGTTAAGTTGATACCCTCTAGCCATGTATCAGACTGATGGATAGAAGAGACTACAAAAGGATAACACAGCAATTACATCTTTTCCTGAGCTGCTCTTTACCATCTGAAGGGACAAAAACTGAAAGCTATCTGGTTTGGTTCGTCTCAAGATGTTGCTTTCTAAATAAAGCCATAGGTTTCAGGGGCCTCTTGATGTAGAACCTTAATTCTTATCCTTTTAGACTAATTTAAATGAAAAAATGCACATACATTTCCTTTTACACCTCAGTTATTATCTAGAGTTGATCATCATATAGGCTTACAACTGCCCCTTAGTCTCTTTCAAGCAATCCTTCCTTCAGCCCTTCTCATTCTCCAAGTCTCCATCTCATTTCTCAGTTTACACCATAAATGTTTTTTAAAAGAGAACTAAGTAATATGGTTTGATATAATTTCGTTATTGGTGGTCTTTAACTTATAAACACAATAGATTCCTTGAAATGATATTTGGTTACAAGATGAAATTGAGTAGCTTTGCGACTTACCCATATACTGAATATACGAATACGTTTGTTTGCTACCTAATGATTGTTAATTGTAATACTTGCAACACCAGATTTGCATGTGTTTGAACCCTGGAACTAGACCTTAGCAAGATATTCTTGAAATATCTACTTTTTACGCAAAATTTGACATATAACAAACATGAATATATGACATAGCACAAAGACAATAGAGCAAAAGGAAGGTGTATGACCTCTCAAATCAACAGGCAATCCTAATAAAGGCTTGTTCTCGTTTGTGGCAGACATTGCTTTAGTAACAACCTTTATAGATTTAAAAGGCTCTGATGTGAGGCCATGGAGAAAAGGCTGCCTTGGCGAGATGTAAGAGGAGCTTGCAAGCCTTTTCCAAGAAGCCACCTTGTAATCAGTACTAAAAGTTGCTGCGGTTGACATAAAACTTCTACGAGAAGAAGAAGAAACACAAGGCTTGATTGTTGCCATGTGTGCGCCAGCTGCAGCCATGTTCTGTTTATTTAAATCACCAGCAATCTGCAAATCCAAAACACACTGCTCCTGTTCAACAACTGAATGTCTTAAGAGACAATCTGCTCAGTCACAACAGCAAGGACACATGATTTTACTTCATATAAACCAAAACTGAATGCCAACAGAAGCAAATTTGAACAAGGATTTTTGTTTTTTTAACATACTCATTTACTGAAAGTACATTTTAAGAACAAATTCAGAATGTTAACAGAACAGACCATATGTTGACAATATAAAGACAAGACAAAATGAAAAACTTGCATTCAAAGATTATAACATCAAATCAAAGCATCATATTCTAAAAACGAGAAGAAAATGAGTTAAAAATTGAAACCACATTTGAGAAGAGCTTTAGCAAATAATGTGAAGCAGAGAAAGATCGGAAACTGACCTGGCAGATTTGAGATACAAAGAATGGAAATTGGGGGTGGGATGATACTGCTTTATATGTTTATAATATGTATGAATGTAGGTGTTGAGTAGGTATAGTTTAGTTTCGATGAAATCCAAGTTAGTTTTGGCTGATGAGGTTTGCATTGGTCTTGCCTACTTCGTAAATATCGATGTCCCTTTAGGAGCTGTTTGGTTTTGGCGCCCCTGCCTGCCACCTCGGCATAACTTGTTAGTTTTATATACGAGGACACTAACTATAATCGTTTTGGCAGTTTCTCTTTTTCACTTGACAAGAGTGTGTCTTTTGTCAAACAATTGATCATGAACAATACTGATATAATTACAAATTTTTTTTCTAAATTTATATTAGATAATATGATATATGAGTTATTAATATTATATTAATTATTATATTTTATAAATATAAGATATTAATAAATCATATATCATATCATTTGAATGTAAATTTAAATAAAAATTTTAAAAAATCTAATATTACTCGTATAATTAAGTAGATTTATAATTCTATAAATAAATCAAAATTTTGCAGTGCTTTCATTTTTTTTTAAAAAAAAAATAGTAAACATCTTAAATGGATATAAAATTATGGACTTATTGTTTTAATCTATTATCAATACTTTTATTTTTATTTTTTAACATTCACAAGACAAATATAACCTAAACTAATTTTACATTATGTTCATGCTATTTTTTACAAAATAAAAATGTTCTTATAAAAGAATAAACTCCCTCTCCTCCTTCTTCTCTGGCGTGACACCCCATCTTTAATTGGCAACACTTCTTTTTCTTTCTTCATCTTATTGCCTTTTCCTCTCTTTCTCTCCCTCCTTCTTCTCCTTCTCCTCACCCATTGATCCGCAATTTCTAGTTGTTGTTCACGACCCAAGACGTGTAGATTTGTGAGAGGAGGAGAGATTTTTTTTTAAAAAAAATAATAATAAAGTGATATTTAACCGGTGATATTTGTTGACAAATATAACAAAATTATCGAGGAGAAACTAAATTAATAAGAGCCATTAACTTTGGGCCATTTGGGCTGTTTCCTCTTGCACATTTCTCTTCAAAGAATATTGGTGTGTTTAATTTATTGATTAGGAAATGAGAATGAAGAATGAGAATAACTGTTGATTTTTTTTTTTTTTTTTTTTTTTGCACTCAAATTATTTTGTAATAGAAATGAAATTATAGATCTCATATGAATTTGAGGTTGTGGAATAAGAATCTCATTTCTCTCACCCTACTTAAAAATCCAATTCTCATTCCATTTCAATTGTTAAGAAGACTTTCATACCCTTTATTAAAAAAAGAAAAATCTATTTTGTTGCGTTTTGATTTTTTTTAATTGTTAAGAAAAAAATTAAATACAATATGTTTACAATAATATTGTTAAGAATTTTTTTTTTTTTAGTTTATTATAATAAGTTATATAACAAAAAAAGGGTATTATATCTCAAACACAATTTTACATATTGTAATTAATTCATAATTTTAATCAATGACATTTTTTTACCTTGTAATTAATTCATTTCTATTTCAAAATCAAGTAAATAGTTCAATGGGAATACTACCGATTTCAGTTCTGATTTCTGCAGTTAAAATAAATAATTTATTTTAATTCTGATACATTATTTTGATTTCAAATCATTTCGATTCCTATAATTGAAGTATATTGCTAGAAGAGTAACTATTGTCATCCATAACATTGTCTTTTTCATTCTTTGATTTTACATTAACTTGAACTCATTCATGAACAAACATCTCTTACAAGATTTATTGTATTCGAATGAAATATTGCGTGTCAATCATTAAGAGTTAGATGATAGACTTATTGAAAATTGTATCAAATTGTAAATCTTATTGAACAAATTATTGTAGCCAAAAAAATTGTAATAATGGCTAATAATGGGTTCAAAACACATTATAATCTTGCTAATTTTAAAACCCTACTTAGCCTTACTAAATCCAATGATAAATAGTAATAGGCCAATATATTTATAGGATATAATGAAGTTTAGGTTGTTAAATATCTATATATACAAATGATATAAATTATGAACCGTGTTGATATTAAACCCATTAAGATACAATAATTTGTCTTATAGTTGATATGGTATTAATTTATTTATGCAAGAATAAAAATGTTACAATATGATTTTTTTTTTTTAAGGAACAATGTGATTAATTTTTAATATGAGAAGGGGTCATCCTACTCTATAGGTTCAATATAGATACATAATTGAGGCTTAACACAAATAATGGATGTGAATTTGGATGTTAAAATCCATACAAAGGCCCAACAGAAATGAGGCTCCATGGAAAAAGCCTAAAAACCATCCACAGCAACCAAAGCAAAAGTCGACGTTAGCCAAAAACAGAGGCCGACGTCTTCAAAAGTGGGACCACGAGAGTGCGCCCGGCCCGGGACTCAAGTGATGCAATTAACTCAATTTAAGCCCTAATTTGTCATTTTATTTTTATTTATTTATTTATTTATTTTTTACCTTTTAACATTAGAAGGTACCCTTTTTTTATGATCGGGACAATCTCATGAATCAATTGAAACCAAGTGATATTTGACTCTATGATATGACTCGGGGAGCTGCTCCTGTACGAGAAGGAATAATCCATATATAGATAAGGAAAAAGGATAACACAAAGTAAGTTCATAATCTATATATATATTTTTTATGGAGTAACACTGGAATTTCTAAATATTTTGTATAAGGAATTTTAATGACTCATACATCATATTATTTGAATATAAATTTAAATAAAATATTTAGAAAACCTAACATTATTATTATTATTATTTTACTGATGGGAAGAAGTTTTATTGAGGTGTAGAACTTATGACTTGACGTAAGAAAATATCGTGGACTGAGTAACAACTCACTAACCAACTACTAAAATTTACCGTTTATTGCATAACAATAATAATAATAAAAAAAAAGGTCGTTTGGTAGCCGGCTCCGTTGATATTGTCGCTAACTGCCCCTACCAATGGTAAGATTTGACACCTCGTATAGGTCAATAAATAATATATTTTTATACTTTCGTGTGATTTTTTCCCCATTTTCGTATAAATAGATCTCTCTCATATGGAAGTAGTATCCTAGACTACACCATCAATGTTTTTATCCCGTAGTTCCCACCTTAATCTCAATCCTCAAATAATAATAATAATAATAATAATAAAACAATGTTCAAAATAATAATAATAATAATAAAACATTAATAACAACGAAAATATAAGTAGGATGTATTAATATCTGATATATTTGTTTTTCAGTCTCAGCTTCTCTTGTTTTCATTTTCGCTTCCATAAACCCTTCTATTAGGGTTAGGGTTTTTGCTCTCTACTCTCCACTACGTGAAAGCTGTCGGCTTTTCATCAAATACCTAAAGATTCATACACTTTTATTCCAAAATTTTGATCTGCGTTGAGACTCGAGATTGTGCTTCTTCGTTGCCTTGGTTGGATCTGGATCTAATGGAGACGAGAAAGAGAGGCAAATCTGAATCTACTTTCAACGTTAATGGCGCTGTCAAGAAATCCAAGCACGGTTCGTCCTTCCACCACTTGTTCTCTTATTTGTTTCAGATTTTGTTCGAATAACTTAAAAGACTTCTTTTTTTTAGTTGATTTTTAGGGTGAAGTTTGAAAATTTAATTACGTTAGCTTATTCTTTGTATGAGTAATTTTTGTTTGGATTGCTATGTGTAGATTTTATGGTTTATAGATTTCATTGTTGGTTCATTGCCAATGCACAAGCTGCATAGCCAAAGCTATTGTTTTTGTTGAAGAAGCTGATTTTTTTAATTCGATAAAAGACTGGAAGGCTAAGTTCAGTGGGGACTAAACAATGGAGTTTGTTGATTGATTAACTAAATTTGAAATAAGTTATCTATTTTCTCTATTACTTAATATATCTTATGAAGACACACTATTTATTTGTTTATGGTTCGTTAATGGGCATTAATAATTTAGTAACTGAGAGAAATTTCAACTAAGAACAAGTAATTAATGTTTTGGAACAGAAACAGATTCTTTATCAACCGGTGTAGGAAGCAAATCGAAGCCATGCACCAAGTTTTACAGGTTCAAATCTTTGCCCATCTAATAAATATCTTGAATTTGTATTATCTTTGTTTATTGTATTATAAATTCTTTGCTAATTGAAATTATAAGATAAAATTCTGTAAGTGCACTAATGAAGTGGGTATTTTTAACTGCGATACAGGTACATATTTTGGTTTTGTCTAATAAAGTTAACAGATTGAATGTAACAGAGATTGTTTTACTAAGTACAAGTGATAACTATTGTTTGGTTGAGTATAATTCGTGGTAAGACAGATATATATGTTATTCATTCTTGTAACCAATATATTCTGTCCCTTACATCTTTTATGATGTCAAAATCTTTTCCCTGTAATGGCAATGAATTGTCACTGCTATCGAACCAAATCTTTTATTGAGAAGTAATTAAAGACGGTAATCTGTCAAAATATGCTGCAATTAAGGTATGATATCGAAATTTTATGGTAACTAGATCGGGGATATCATAGTTTCAGTCTTTCAATTAAAGAAGTGGAGCAAGAACCAAATTTTAGTTTACCTTAATCAGCCCTGCTAGTATTCATCATGGAGTCCTTATTCTCTTGTTATATTGTCTCCATTGTATCTTATCCCCTGTGATAGTTCTCTGGTGGGAATTTTTTGCTATTTTTGTTTTTGGGGTTAGTGAAGAGGTTAGGAATCCAGATATCTGTTGTTTGCCTGGGGATACTGCTTTCGACTTTGTTTGTTGAACGGCATTTGCTTATCTAATTTTCTTATTATTTGGGCTTGCAGCACTGCTGGATGTCCATTTGGTGAGAGCTGCCATTTCCTGCATTATGTTCCTGGCGGTTATAATGCTGTGGCCCAGATGATGAATTTAGCTCCGGCCATCCCTGCACCATCGAGAAACATGGGTGCGACACCACCCACTTCAAATGGCTCCTCAGGCTCTGCAGTTAAAACCCGACTTTGCAACAAGTTCAACACTGCTGAAGGTTGTAAGTTTGGTGACAAATGCCATTTTGCACATGGTGAATGGGAACTTGGCAAGCCTATTGTTCCATCTCATGATGAACCACGTCCCATGGGACCTATTCCAGGCCGTGTAGGTGGTCGGATGGAGCCACCTGCCCCTGGACCTGCTGCTAGTTTTGGTGCATCAGCTACTGCAAAAATTAGTGTTGATGCTTCCCTAGCTGGAGCCATCATTGGGAAAGGTGGTGTGAACTCTAAGCAGATCTGTCGCCAAACAGGGGCCAAGCTGTCCATCCGGGATCATGAGACAGATCCCAATCTCAAGAATATCGAGCTTGAAGGGTCATTTGAACAGATTAAGCAAGCAAGTGCTATGGTAAGAGAGCTAATTGTGAGTATTGGTCCCAGCCATGCCAAAAACATTGGAGGCCCTGGAGCCCCAACTGCAGTAAGCAACAACTTTAAGACAAAGCTATGTGACAATTTTGCTAAGGGTTCTTGCACCTTTGGAGAAAGATGTCACTTTGCACATGGGCCTGCCGAGCTGCGCAAATCAGGAGTGTGAGGACCTTTAGCAATTTTTCTAATTAATTTAGCAGATGCTGTGCAGTCTTGTATTTGTGAGAGTCCTATTTTGTATGTTGGCTGTGCAATGCACAACTTAGTGAAAGTGACAGATGATTGTATCTGAGATTTTGTTAGTCAGTTTTTTCCATCTTAAAAACTATTGTAGCTTTGGGAGTTGTTTTATCGCCTATATTTTCATTTGAAAAACTGTCATTTTTCTCATGATGATGCTAAGATAATGACTTAACTGAAAAGGAGTACCAATTCTATACAGCTAATTTCCTTGAAGCCCAAAAAATAATAACAATTAAGCGCTAGCATAATTTATCATAAATAATAGCAGGCATGTTTTGTGTCTGAAAATGAGTTGGAAGTAGAGATACTGTCATTCATACCAGAGAACCAGTTCCATTTTTCTTAGCAGTGGTTATGTTTATGGATACTACTTTAGAAGAGATAAACCCTTTAAATATCATCTTTCACCAGTTTTGAATGATATATTCAAACAGAAAAACTCACCAAGTCAGCATCTCTATTCTGTACCCTAGTAATTATGCCCCTGTTTTGGAGTCAAAGTCATTGCCAACTTAACGTAAGTAGTGTATGTTAATATCCACTAATGGATATCTCGAGAGAGTATTCCCAATTACTAGAGCTTCTGCAACTTGCTGACTCACATAATGGCTCCGTGGACCTTCAACGTACGGGAAAATATTGGTCAACAAAAATGAATAACTAGAGTGACATCTTATGTTGAATATGATGGACCCTCAACTAATTTCACATAACTTTGGAGGAAGATGTCATCATAATGGTTCTTGCACATGATGAATATGATATTAAAAAATTAATTAAAAGAATGGTCAACAACTTTAAGGCATTTTTGTTTGCCATCAAACCACATTGGTAAAATTGTTACA
This sequence comes from Dimocarpus longan, assembly GCA_022984855.1. NCBI lineage: Eukaryota > Viridiplantae > Streptophyta > Magnoliopsida > Sapindales > Sapindaceae > Dimocarpus > Dimocarpus longan. The sequence goes on from CM041026.1 coordinate 11,083,434, forward strand.
TGATGTGAAGTTAGTGGATTTAGAATAGTATTTATTGGATTTAGGTCACTAATGGACATGTTATTTCCATCACAAAAAATGAGTTGTATGTGTTGTAGCCCTCCAAATATTTTAATTAATTTAACATGATTAAATACCAAACATACTAATTTAAATTTTGTTTTGAATCAATGGTCAGAGTTGATTACTTTTATTTATTAGATGTGTGTAGTTGATTGAATTATATAATTAAATTTAAAATATTCAAATTATTTGGAAGTTTTAAACAGGTAAATAAACTAATTGAATTGTATTTTCTTGTATAATTAACATGACTTAATATCAACGGATTAAATGGGTCTTATTACATAACCTATTAATTTTAAGTGTTTGGGTTTAGATTAGCTAGTGATACAATAAATTTAGGGTAAATTCTAATTTACCCCCCAACTTTTGCATTAAAAAGAACACCCCTTACCTTTCGAACATGCATGTTTTCTAGTTTCTACCTTGTCGTTACACTTTCCATTTGAAAAGTTGACTCTAAGTATTAAATGACTTATTTGCCCCTGATTTAAACTTAATTAAAATTAAATAAATTAAATAGAAAAATTGTTCATTATCTCCATCATCTATCTAAAGATGGACGGTGGAGATTAATTTTAAAAAAATAAAAATGCATATGATTAATTTGTTCATCAGATCTCCATCATTTATTTTAAAATAGACATTGAAGATTAATTTGAAACAAAAAAATTCAAGTTAAAAGTTTCTTTAAAAAAAAAATAAAAAAATTGAGAATTGAATCTCCACCGTCCATTGAAATCAATAGATAGTAGAGATCTAATTTGAAAATTAGTTCTCCACCTCACATCATCTTCAAACACATCCAGACCCAACATCATCAATCATCTGTAATAACCCAAACACTTCATCAATCAATCATCCACTGCAAAAACCCAAAACATCTTCAAACATACACAAAAAAATATGGATTCAAAAAATTCATTAAAAAATTATCCCTAAAAATCAGCAAACCCAAAATTTGTGTTTGAATAGAACTCATATTTCATCTAGGTTTGTGAAACCCATATTAATAAGAAGAAGAAGAAGAAGAAAAGAAAAAGAAGAGAAGAAGAACAGAAGAAGAAGAAGAGGAGATAAAACAGAGTGGGTCAGTGTGGGTTTTGGTGGAGAAAGTGGTGGTCGGCATGGGAGGGGGGTGGTGGTCAAGGTCTGGTGAAGAATGGTGGAGAGAGAAAGAGAGAACCTGAATATTAGTTTTTAAATCCTTTATTTAAATTTTTAATCTTAATTTAATTATACACATATTCCTTATATATATTATTATTTTCTTATTTACCTATTTAATTAAATACTTTATTTTTCATCTTATCCTTAATCCACTAACGGTAATCACTTTTTCAAATGAAAAGTGTAACGGTAGGAAAGAAAACAAATATTTTCAAAAGGTTAGGGAGTGAATTTTTTTTTTTAATGCAAAAGTTGGGGGTAATTTAGAATTTACTCAAAAATTTATAGGGTGGTGTTAAGATTGAGTGAAAAATTGAAAGGTCCTGTTTGGACTAATATAAATACAACATGACAAACCACATTGCCATCCCTACACATTGATCAGTAGTAATATACGTCATATTAAATCCCTTCTGTTTTTCTTCATTAGTGCTTAATTTTATTAATTTTAGATGACATTCTACAGATATCTCTAAAAGCCAAAAACATGTAAAAAGAATAATGTTATAATATTAAAAAAATTAATTCAAATTCATTATTCAAATGATATGATAATCTAATCTGTGACTACAAATAAGTTTATGTGGACGTCTAGATTTAACCGATTATGTTCGTTTCTGACCCAAGCTATAATTTTGGGTTGTTGTTGTATAGTAAGTAAAGTAGAAAGCAAATGAGATGAGGTCAGGAAAGAAGAAACAACACCAGAGATTTTCAAGTAGTTCCGCTAAAAAAGATGTCTGCGTCCACTGTTCACTCTCTCACTATTTTAGCAGAATAACGACATTCAAGATATTGTCCTCTCCTTTAAAAAGGAAGTTCTCCCATATTTCTAGAGAATGAGAGGAGCTACAGTAATACATAATAAGAAAATGTACAGTAAATCAATATTGCAATGATGGGTTACATTTAATACGTTTGGATTACATTTAATACGGCTGACGGCTTCAGGTTTAATTCTGCCAAAACATGGGTTTAGGCGGCTAACCCATGTGGGTTAGGTGATAGTCCCGTAATGCAGGCTGTAATCTCTGACGGGATTGACGTGTATGACACGCCTTGAGCTGTAATTGACCTGACAACTCTGATTGTAGTTGACTTATGCTGAGAGATATGACTGAAGAGAGCATCTTACAGAGAAGGATGTTCTGTCAGGTTGCTAAACGAGTAGGGTTCTATTGAACTGACCGTATTAGGGGTTGTTAATAAAGGTCATAAGCGAGCTATACAATGACCTGGTGAATTAGCAGACAATCGGTCTCATAGACGAGCTGATAAGCGAGTATATGCAGAAGAGGCTGAGTAGATTGATCAATCAAATAAACGGGCTCATATTGATATGATGAATGAGCACATAGGTGATCTCATATGTGAACAGATAAACGAGCAGGTTAGTGACTTGATACACGAGCATATAAACGAGCAGGTTAACGATTAGATGGACGATCAGAGAAATGGACTAATTGCTGGGTTTCTTAGGCCTCTTGGTCACTGGGCCCATACTTTGGACTTTCTTCGGTCTAATTGGTTTGATTGCGAAAATATCCATAACAGTTTCCCACATCATTAAGATAAACTATTTTGATAAATTTTTGGAAGATGTGACATCGTTCATTGCACAAGTAATTTTTAAATTTTTAGGAAATACCGCCTTTTTAAGTATGTTTATATTCCATTCTTACAAAGAAAAAAACAAAACAAAACAAAACATATTTATAATCCCTTTAATTTATGGGAATTTATTGCACTTTTTTTCTTTTTTGAAAGGAGGAATTTATTGCACTTGTAATTGACAAAATACTTCTTTTAATCGACAAAACTTTTTTAAGTTCTCGTTAAACTTTGTTTTTATCTTATTTAATATTTAAATATGTAACTTTTACAAACTTCAGGTTAAAAAAAAAAAAAACTGCAAGACAGCATATGACCCCCTTACTTTGTAAAGAAACTACCTAACCAAAATTGATAAAACATTTTTAACCACAAGTTAAAAGAAATGGAAATTGTTTTGGTACTTTTTAATTATAAAAAATGGAAACTGTTTTAATTGACAATACTTTTTTTAGTTCTCGTTAAACTTTGTTTTTATCTTATTTAATATTTGAATATGTAACTTTTATAAACTCTTAGATTAAAAAACAAACAAACAAACAATCTAACTGTAAACAGTATATGATGCCTTACTTTGTAAATAGACTACATAACCAAAAATTAATGAAACATTTTAACCACAGGTAAAAAGAAATGGAAATTGTTTTGGAACTTTTTAATTATAAAAAATGAAAATTGTTTTGACAACCACAAATTTTTGTTGTTGTAGACTAAGTGGATGTTTGAGATCGGTTCTATTTATGAAATAATCATCCATTTCATAAGTTTTGAACAGTAAGATATTTGGTAAGTCTTTTATAATCCATTTATTACATAATCTGCTTTTCTTATAATGATTTTTTGAAAATTTAGTTGGGGATTGCTTTTGGAAGTTGATTATTAAATAAGCTAATCTTAACATTTAAAATTTTCATACTATTGTCCCTATTTTAATGAAAAGTCAATAATACCCTTAATTTAATAATAATTTTAAAAATTCAAAAATTCAAAATTACAATAAATTATTTATAATTTATTTAAATAATTTTATTTTGATTAATTAAAAACAAAATAAATATTTTAAAAAAATACCAACTATGACCACTACTATGTCAATGGCGATGAAGGAGGCAAGATCGTCCTTTCCATCGCATTGAGGATCCTTGGCTCCTCTAATTGTTGGAGTCAACTCCTCCAACGTTAGAGGAGGATGGTTCCTCCTTCGACACCGTCTATGATTAAATCAGCATTGCCAGAGGAAGAACCTATCTCCTTTGGTGTTCACTCCTCTAACAACGGAAGGAATATAAATGTAAGAGAATTGGCCTTCTGCGATGACTTCAACCATCGTTGGGGGAAGCGACAAGTGGAGTGTACCTATATCGCGATACAGTGGTGGCCCCTATAGCTTCTATATTTTCCTAATTTTAATTTTAAATTTTAAATTAAATTTAAAAATAACTTTCTTGTTTTATTTTTCATTTATTTTATTTTATAAAACTATAAAAAAATTAAAAAAAAAAAGAAAATAAACAATATTATATATATATATATATTACGTTTAACCCATCATGTTCAGTTTAATAATTCTGAATAATCACTTAAAACACAAGTAACACAATTTTTTTTTTTCAAACTTTGTATCCAACACAAAACTTATCAACACAGTTTACTAGTAAGTTGATTATTTAAAAATATAGATCACCGTCTAATCCCCAATATAGCCTCATAACCACACTCAGCTTTTCCTCATTCTTCTCGCGAAACTCTAGAACCTTTACTACTAGAATTCTTGGATGGTACTAGGGGTGACAATTCGGGTTGGCGGGTCGGATTGGACACGACCCGAATACGACACGATAAGTAAACGGGTTGAACCCCTCCAACACAAATAAGACACGATTCATAACGGGTCAACACGAAAACGACCCGATAACCCGTTTATTTACGGGTTGTTTATCAACCCGTTAATGACCCGTTAAACCAACACGTTATCAACCCGTTTAACCGACACGAATAATGACCCGTTAGTCGACACGTTTAATGACCCGTTAAGCTGACACGATTAATGACCCGTTTGACAATAGTTAATAGATTTAAATTTTAATATAGATATAATAAAAAAAAACAAAATTAAAATAAAAATACATAAAACCTAAAAAATATAATCATCCACGAATATAATCCTCCACAAATATAATCCAAACCATAAAAATATAAATGATTATAAAAACATATTTATAAATATAATCCTTCATATTTAAAAAAAAAAAAAAACACAACAACATAAAAAATAGATTTGCAAATGCAGTCCTTCATAATATAATAACAACAGTAGGTGTTGTTGATTGCATCCACCGAACTAAACCTGTCAAAAAATAATAATTAAAAGTTAACTAATTAGTAAATTATTCATTTATACATCAAGAATTGATTGTTCTTGATTGTTAACCATCAACTATCAAGAATCGAAAAAAAAAAAAAATAATTATATAGTTTAATGTTAGTGTTAAACTGTTAATCATGTTCAAAATATTGCATTGCATCATAGTATTGCATTTCAAAAATCAACACAATCATAGTTTTCACACATCTCCACTAAACAGTTTCAATATCACAATCAAAAATAAAAAATCGAAAATCAAAACTAAAACAAATCTGCATATCAGCTGGGTGACGAAGCTAATGAACCGAGATGAAGAAATAGTGTGGGGTGTGGCGTGGCTGGGTCACGAAACAGATCGGCATGACTGGGTGACGAAGGAGACGATGGGTAACGACGGAGATACTGTGTTGCGACCAAAGGAGATGGGTGGCCACGACTGAAGGAGATCGAGGTGCGACTGAAGGAGATCGTGGTTTGGAAGAGTAGCGGCGTAGCGACCGACTGAGATTGGCGTGGCAGCGACCCGAAGGAGACGATCTACGGACGGAGATACGACGGTGACAGAAGGAGACGATGGGTGATGAAGGTGATGCGGCGCGGTGACCAAAGGAGACGCGTGGCGGCGACCAAAGGTAATCAACGTGGCGACGATCGAACGAGACGCTAGACGGAAGCAGTTGCGACGACTGTGGAGGTGGATAGTGGACTGGTGCCTGGTGGAGTGGAGCGGTGGGGGCGACTGTAACAAATGTGTAGCAGTGTAGGGTTTGGACATAATGAAGAGTTTATATATACCTCATGTGAAAATTACATGAATGCCTTCTAATATCAAATTATATTTTTACCCTCATTTAACGGGTCAATCCGTGACACGAATTACCCAACACGAATCCGACATGATTAGTTAACGGGTTAAATGGATTGACCCGTTAATTTACCCAACCCGTTTACGTTCAACCCTAACCCGTAATTATCGTATCGGTTTCGTGTCAGGTTGGTACTACTTTTCCAGTGGCCGAAAACAAATCCAATTAAAATGGGAAAAAATTACACAAATTTGCCCTGCAATTATAAGGGTTACTGGCCAAATTCACCACATTTTCAATGTAGTGTCTGAGTAAGTACTTCTACTTTCTCTTGAACCATAATAATAATATGATTTATCAGATTTTTTGAATAATTTATTTATCTTGAAATCTGTTCAATGTTTATGTCTACACCCGCTTTTTTTGAGGGAGTCTGCAGCCATTATGTGGCATAGGGTTACATCCTTCCGAAACTTAAAAATATACCGCTTCACTTTTTATTTTCGTTAAACACTGATATGATTGCTGTCTGGCAGAATTCAGAGATTAAACAAAGACTAAAATTACAATCAGTTCCTTCACTAGCCATGGCCTAAATGAGAAATTTAAAGTCCATTTAAAGCAAATCCCATGTGAACCCACTGTACTACTCATTTACTTGAAACTTATTATATTATATCGGTTATGCTCGTCTTACATAAGACGACGAACAACATCGATCAACAGGTACATAACAGAAACTAAAACGAAATTTTTTTTTTAAAAAAAACATAAACACACAGACATTGCCAGACCAAACTCCCTACCCCAAATCCCAAAAGGGAATGAGGTCGATTGGCACTTATTAATTACATCTGACAAGACACAAAAAGAAAAGAAAGAAAGAAAGAAGAGAAAAAAAAGGAAGAGGAGGATTAGGTGTAGGAACCACCAGTGCCGTCGGCAGATCCATCAGTGCCCTCTACACGAGTGTTATGGGAGGCGTAGTGGCCTGTCCCTGTATTGCTCCCAATCGGGTGCGACCCCGCCACCCCTTCTGTAACACGCCCTGTTGGCTGCCCACTTCCATGTCCTGGCAACGCTGACATCTGCTGGCCCCCTGTTGGATTCCCATACGCCCTACTTGTCGAGTACGAATACGATTCTGTCCCACTACCAGGCCCAACTGATCCGTAACCTGTCCCAGTTCCAGGCCCGCTTGACCCATAACCTGTCCCGGTTCCGTATTCGCTTCCCAGTCCACTTGATCTGTAATCGGCTCCGGGCCCACTTGATCCGTAACCGGTTCCGGGCTCAGTTGATCCGTAGCCGGTGCCGGTTCCAGGCCCAGTCGATCCGTAACCGGTGGTGTCAGGCCCAGTTGCTGTATAAGCCCCAGTTCCAGTAGCCGTGTAACCGGGGTTGTGACCACCAGTCTTGGTTGATTGCCTTGCCGCGGCGTTGTGTTCACGAGCCTCCTGCTTGTTGAGCTCTGCTTCTTGAATCCTCTCTTGTTTCCTTTCGGTTGCCAGATCTTTCTCCATTTGGTCATGGGCTGAGATTTTGTCCATCTGCATCACATTATGTCTCATATGCATGCAACAACTACACAAACATTATTTAGAAAAAACAAACAAAAGGAAATAGAAGAAGGACCTTCTCTTGCATGGTGGCCTTTGTTTTCTCCATGCCAGCCTTGGCAGAGGCTGCCATGTTGGCTGCGGTTTCCTTCATCGACTGCATTGTCACTTTTTTCTTTTTCTCCTTCGCTTTACACTTGACAATGAAACTCTGGATGAAGAAAGTAAGTGCACACTCGGTGTGGTTAAATAGAGAAACGACAGTTATGGGGGTTGAGACACGTGTTAAATACAGTACGACACGTGGAGACTCTGAAGCAAGTCTTCGGTTGATTCTGACAAGTTTTCACCACGTGTCGTTTGTGTCTGTAAACTCGGACGGTTATCCTTGATTTTTAACTGAGATCCAAGGTGGATAAGGTTTGGGGCTGTGGAAATGAGAAGCCGATAGTTGCATCCCCTGTCCTGTCCATTAAACGGTATTATGATCCGCTTATTTCTCATTGGAATTGAGGACCTCTTCAGGCCGATGGGCTAATAGATCATTAGGGAATTAGGGATAATTGTACAAACTCACCGTATTATTGCACTGATCGGTTTAACAATGGCGAAATAACACAAACTTTCCCTGGATGGGTTAACCACCGTCTTAACTACCGTTAATTCAAATGTTATAAGAGCCAAATCAGGTGATGAAACAATTATAGTGAGATGCACAGTGTCGGATTAAAAATGTATTAATTTTAATTATTTCGTGATGTTAACCTCACAACAAAATAATTTTTACTTAAACTATTTAATAATAACGCCCAAAATAGATTTTAAATTATTATATCTGGTTGGCAATGGCATAACACACGTGTCCCATGAGAGTTCACAAGTTAATATATCATCCGTAGCAATGTGGACATTTGTCGCTTGACCCTCTTGTTTGAGTGGATTAATAATGTTTAAATCTCTTTCCAGTGTTAAAAGCAGTTGAATAAGGACCTGTATTTCGGATTGCTCCATAATGTCCATCGTTGTGATCTTGATGGCCGTAATATGTTTAAAAAGAAAATTTAAAAACAAAAAAACACAAAATAGACAGCTTGCAACTCTATGACTCTTCAAACTCGACCTTTTGTTACACAATGAAGTCCCATTTGTTTTTCCTCAATCTCAACCCGTCCACTTTCCGACTTTTTTTTTTTTTTTCAAGTTCCACTTGATTTTAAGAAGATTTGAAGTGGAGAAGAAGATAGAAGGTTGGCTTTGACTACAGGCGTGAAAAGCATCTTTTTTTTTTTTGGCTGATGTCAGGTGTGTAATTCAAATTTGTTTCAGACATGCACAAGGTTGGATTATTTGGAGATATAGGCGTGGCTTGGGGTTGGGTTTTCATGTGTGGTTAATGTTTGGGGAGTTTTTCTTTGACTATTAACTTTCAATTTTTTTACACTAGGCTTTGAATACTTCCACTGTTGACATACATTTCCATTTAAGTTAATAATATGTTATGGGTATTTTTTGGATTACTTAAAGTAAATTGATAAAAACCCAATAAACTAAAGGATAAAGAACCTGTCTGCCTAAATTTCAGCTCGCAGAAGCAAGCTCTCAGATTATCTTGCTCCCAGTTCGCATGTGCGTAACTTTGAAGACGGGCAGCTCGCTAAACCGAGATCGTCTACTATTACAACTCTTAGATCGTTGGTCATTCTCAGCAGTTTCAGATCGCTCAGAACAAGTCTTGATCCTCAAACGTAATATACACGTTAAGAAGATTGTGTCAGAATACCGACAGCTTAATTTAAAGAAAATCTCAACCACTAAATATGAGGTTTGTGTCAAAGACCCATGCTTTGGTAAAAGCCTTTTGGTAAATATCAGTCATGAGAAATATAATTAATAATGACTTATTATTTTAATTATCTTTAATTGTATCTCCCCCTCTATAAATAGAAACTGAAATCTCATTGTAAGATAAAAGAGAAAACACTTAGTAGAGATACTGTTACTCTACCGAAATATTCAGAGAACAGTCATGGATGTAGACTTTTCATTTGAGCCAAACCATGTAAAATTTGTGTGTTCCTTATTCTTCCTCTTGTCTCTTTTTTTGTTCTTTGCTTGTTTTCTGCTTTGTTTTGCTTCTATTAGAGCATTTGGGCTCATAGATCTAAGTTGACCAGTTTTTAACATCAATACAATCCATTTTCCTATCGTTTTTAAGATGTAATTAATTACCTTGCTATTGTGAATTTTGTAATGGTTCAAACTCTGCTGTCTCATACACGCTTTTATTAAATATCAAATATTTTTTTTTTTGAAAATAAATATTAAATATTATTTATTGATCAATATAGTTTTAAATGTTTTCCTTACTTCAGTAACTCTTTATTTTTCTTGATTTTATCACTAATACAGTGATACTCGATTTTGGTGATTTTATAGTTTATCTTATTTATAGATCAAATTCTAAATAAACTTTTTTTTTTTTTTTTAAATAACATAATGAGAACCATTTGACAAAGTAACACAATTTTATATAAATTTTAGACAACAAATTTAAGTTTTCATTCGAATTTTCTTTCATTAAATTCAATGGCTATTAAATATCCCAAAAACTATTATTTAGAAATTAATTATCTTATTGATGAGATAAAATTATAATTATCATTAAATTGATTTCAATAACTACCCTCGCAAATTATTCAAGGGATGTAACCGATGGATAAGTTTATCCGGGGGATAAAATAGCCAAATTGTTTATTGATTTCCAACAAAATTGTATGACTCTTATACGGGTATACGTAATGATAGAATATCATTTTGTAAAACGAGTTAAACTGGCAGTTCGGCAAAAAACAGAAGGTATTTGATGCTTCCAAACCCTCGTCAACTACATAAACCACACCAGTACTTTTATTGAGTGAGATCTTTTCATACTAAAAAGTTCACTGCTTCCATAACGGCACTTAACAGGAGAAACACCAAGTAAATTAACGAGCATGACAGATACTTAAAAACTTTCATTTATCACAGATAGCAAATATAATCCACAAGCGACCCACTTCAACATTAAGCACTAGAGCCTCTGGGTCATGGAAATTGTCGGCCTCCACCTGCAATTCCCCTGGGATGAAGGGGATCTCCCGTGGCGGTACCAGTGGTAGGCCAAGTGCCAGTGGTGGGGTCATCTCTAGTTTCAGTGTACGGGGCATCATCTGTAGGTGGTACTATGGTTGTATCTTCAGTGCTGCCCCACGTCTTGTAACCTGGGTAAGGCCCACCAGTCTCCGCCACGCTCTTGGCCACCTCATTGTATGCTTTTGCCTCCTCTTTGTCCAGTTCTGCAATTGCCTGACTCTCTTCTTTCTTCATGGTCGTAGCTTCTTTATCTAATGGATCGCTTGTCTTCATTCTCACCGCCTGGACAGGGTGCAACATATAAAATTACGCCACTACTGGAAAGTGAGAATAGAGACCAAAACCAAGGTGGTTTGAGAATAGAGACCAAAAACCAAGGTGATTCCTTGGTTTTTTTTCTTATCTTAGTACTTTCGCGGTCTCCACCGCTTTCCCTCCTGATTGCATTTTTGTAACTCCAAAATGTAAGCAAATTGACGACGATCAAATTTTAATAGTCTTCTTTAAATAGACATACAGGTGTGAGCAGGCGTCTGACATGCGTAAGACGTAGCTATGTAAGACATTTCTGCTTATGACACGGTTATTTATCACTATCAAACTAACATGATAAATAAATTGATATAAGATTAAAATTAATTTTTGTAATACAAAATTTTTTAATCACTATCAAACTAACATGATAAAAAAAAAAAAAAAAAAAAGATTATCAATCTCAATATCTATTTTTACAGAGTTTTCTGAATAGTTATGTTAATAGTAAATGAGCGAGATTTCCATCAAATAATATTTTGTGGTACTTTTATTAAATAATATATTATTGTTTAACTTTTTATCATTCAAATAAATATAATAGTATTAGAGAATTTTTTTAGACTTGAATGTCTATCAATCCATGTTTATAATACGTAGGATGTACGTTTTCTTGACGTTAATAATATATCAATTTCTTTTAAAAAACAATTCACATTTATATTGGAGATACTTTCAACAAAAAATTTTATCAGGTCACGTGGCAACCTTATCAGAAGCCCTATACGATTTGTGGCCGATTGCATGGGTGTTAAGGCCACATACAGGCAAATCTAGAACATTCCGGTACTACTTTTAATAGAATTATGTTACATATTTGATTTTATTATTATTATTATTATATCTAGGGTTTGAGAAAAAAACTAAGATTTAAATATCCAACAGACATCGAATGAATATCTAATGGTTCTTTTTTTTTTTTTTTATTTAACTTTAAAATCAAATTATTGTTTGTCTCGTCTTTCTTGACACTCAATATACCTCTTACCAGCAAGTTTGTCTTTATATTATTCAAACTACTTTGAATGCTGGCACTAATCTTTACACTGTGCTCGAATTTCAACATGTCCCTTAAATATTAGTTTTGTTCCACAACTTTACAAGTTCAGTTGCAGATCATCGAAACTATGCAAAAGACTGGATCTATTTCCAGTACTCTTTATCACCAGATGGTTTGGAAAGTTCAATATCATGCTCTTGATCTTTCACTTCCTAGTACTACAGAAGTTTTGCTTCTTATCATGAATTCATCTCATGTTCCTCATTGTATGTCTATTCCAAGGCAGATAACTAGAGAGAATTTTATTAAGCTGTTACCAGAATAATGGATCATTTCTTATGAAAATCAGTGTAAGCCTCTAGCTCCAGTTTTTGCTAATGAGTCTTTAATGCTTCAAAATCCAGATGGTACATCAACCATTAAGTTTGTGAAACCGGGAAAACCCAATACCTCTCCTGATGAATTCTTCACTCAGTTCATGATTCAACCAGTTGCTACATTCAACTTTACTCCAGCAGAACCACAGGTTAAATATGTCACTCATACAGGTTAGCTTATATATTATTTCACTCACTCAGATGGTCATTGTTTGTTTGATTATTTAACTGTTAAAAAGCTTTAGCAAAATAAAACCAAATCCCTATTATCCAAAAACCAAAAACCTTCCAAATCCAAATCCCTTTACCAACTTTGGCTTGAGGGAGACCCTATTGTTGGTACATTAGAAGAACCTTCTGGCAAATATGAATATATTATCAGATATTTTAATCCTCTTATGTATCTTCCAGTAACTAATCCCACTTAGGATGATCATTCAGCAGATTCATTTGAAAAAAGATTTCCCAAATGACCTCCTCAGTCTTCTCTTAAGACTTCTTTTGAACAGACCCCTTTACTTTGCTACAAGAAAAGTGTTAAGTACCTTTCTAAGTCCTCTTCCTTCAAATCCTGCAAACCATCTCAAAAATTGGTTGTTAAGAATCCTTGCCAATCTTTAGTTCCATCAATCATGATGTTTCAACATTCTTCCACCTAATATGATATTGATTTTCCACCTTTAAATGAAACCATTACCCAAAAAGTTGAAAGTGATACCTGCACAAATTGTTCGACCTGACGGTTCTACTAAACTTATTTCTCAGGCAAAAGCTATTCTAAACTGGCAATCTAAGAATGCAATTGCTTAAAACAATGTTATGCACGAAATTGAAACTCAACCTTTTGCAATCTCAGATATCTACTACTGCTTAAAAAACTGCTCAAGTAATCCAACAATTATAGCAGATGATAAATTAGTTTCATAATGATCTACTCCACCTGATTGAGACAAACCAAAGTTTTACAACTACTTTTCAACAAAAAGATACAGAAATGAGAAGTCTAAAAGCTCAACTTGGATCTCTTCGGTAAAATTTGTATAAACAGACTTTTTATGTTCCTCCTCCTACCACTGTTTACAATTCTTTTCAAGCATCCAACAGTTCATGGACTTTTTCTTAGACCAATTTTTTTAATGTTAGTCAACCTTTTGCTCCAATTGAGACAAAATCTGAAGCAGATATAGCTTTTGGTACTACATATCGACTCTATACTAAGCTTAAAGAACAACAAAAAACTCAATAAGTAGAGCAAGAGCGACAAAAGCATTTAACCTGAAGAAAAGAAAAATCCAAAGTCACTACTTCCCAATATACTTCTCGACACAGTTCTAGTTCTCAATCTCACTCCATATAAGAATATCAATATATGGTTTTTCAGCCAAATCTAATCTTTGAGACGCGTCAAGAAATGGGATCCTTTCGAATTCCATACATTCTACCTCCATCTTCACTTCCTTATTTTCCAAATTCTTCAAAATTTACCTCAAACATTTTTTCCATCACATCTACTCATGCTAGTTTTATCCCAACATCCTCTAATGACTCTTCTTCAGCTCATATTTTGACTATTTCCTCATAATTTTCTTAAGATGAAATTTTTAACTTTACAACTCATACCTTTCACCCATAATTTATGAATATTGAGTCTCAGATTTATGAAGAAAATGTCTGTACCAAAACTAAAGCTCTTTAACAGGTTCCTCCTATTCAACAACCTCCTCAAAATAATCATACCTCGAAACTATTTACTTTCACTCTTGATGATCTTTCATTCTCTAAATAGAGAGATAGAATTTTTTAGTTTCAGGCATGATTACAAACAGAATTGCTCAAACCCCATGTCTAACTTTAGCAAGTTCTTACTCAATTCACCAATAGATTCACTGGTACATTGAAAGGGTAATGGCAAGAATTATGAGAGTATAGAAAAATTCAATTTTGTCAACTCATTAATCTCAATCATGCTCTTTTTATACTTTATAATGAATTCTGTGGCAGACCCTAAACTCATAAAATCAAAATGTGAGAAGAGTACTTCCAGATGAAGTGCTGCTTTTATAAAAAGAAGGATCTTGATCTCTTCATTTGTTTCTTTTACATAAAAAGTAAGCAACTAATAGCTACAACAAAAGACTATACAAATTATAAGTCTATAAATAAATAGAGCGTTTTTACTGTTAATATATTATGATTTTTAAATTATTAAAATAATTAATATTAATATATTTTTATAATGATATATCATAATTTTTAAATAATTAGAATCAATGATAGCAATACACGTTCAGCTATTGGCAAGTGCCCAAACAAATGACACGATATCGAGCGTGGTTGTTATTGCACGCACTAGGCCCCACGTCCAGCTGTCAAATTCAGGCCCCACGTTATTGCACGTTTTGCCATTGCCAGTTAAGAAGAGCAAAGCATCGATACCCTGGAGCGGTGACAGGAGAGTTGCATCGTTTTATTTGTGCCGTCTAACATGGTTCGAGTGGCTAAGCATATAAATTCGGCGGCGAAACATCTCTCAATACGTGGCGACACCAAGCCTGTGCGGGCCAATGGAGAACATTCTATCACCTTTATTTTTATTTATTATTATTTTTTTCTATATGCCACCTATGTTCAATTCGATTACAATTTTTTTGTTAGTTCATTATAGGATTGGTTTTGATTATTAATTCATTATAAGGTTAAATAAATGAAAAAAAAAAGTCATTTTAGTCCTTGGTAATCAATATTTCACTTTTTTTATAATAATATTCGTATTTTTAATTCTCATTTTAGTTTCATATTAGTTTTGGAGGTAATCAGTATTTTAAATTAATTTTTAATAATATTCAAAATCAATCACTTCATTTTTTTTTTCAGTTAGTATACGTAATATACAAGGTGTTCAACCTTAAAAAAATACTAAGATAAAATATTTTGATACATGTACCTATACATATATATTTTTTGTATGTATTTAATTGAATAAGTAAAGAAAATATAATTAAAAAATAATAAAATAATATATAATGGCAAAAAGAGATATGCTTTGAAAAAAAAAGTGAAAGGAATGTTACCTAACTTAATAGCAATATAAGAAATAAATGATATAGATACAAATTGAAAGGGATAAAGAAGAGAAGTCCAAGAAATTGAGCGACAAAAGTAATTACTTATTCTCACTTATATTTGAACTAGCTAGGATTCCTAGGAACATACCATAGATGAGAGAGGTCGGTTACAAAGTTGGCTTGGTAGACAATGAGTCGGTTCAACCGCCCTTTCCGAGCAATCAAAGTTCACCAACCATTTAACCAATGAGAACCAATGACATAATGTTTGGTAATTAAATAATGGTAGAAATCCATATAATATTATAACATTTCCCTCCTAATGATACCGTTATATTGTATTTGTATTTTGCTAATAAAAACTCGATGAGATAAAGATTTAAGTAAATTAAATTTTATGATCTATTTGAATATGCTTAAAGAGATTGTTTCGTTAAAAATCTTGTCAGAAAAATCTATTAGAATAGATTGTAAAAAACTTTATAAAAAAATCTAGTGGGACAAAACTAATTCGAAGGAAAAAATGAGCACTGGATGAATGCTCACATGATGGAATACCCCCATAATCAAATTCTTCCAAAAAATTCTTCCATTGACTTTAGAATACCCCCGTAGTAAAATTCTTCCAAAAAAATCTTCCGTTGACTTTAGTAGTTTAAAGAATGTTGTCTGTAAAAATGTTTGCATGTAAGGGTGAAAATCTGCTTATACTTTAGATATGATGAATAATATGTCAACCGTAGATGTTGTCAGACTCCGAAATTTGGGTATATGAATAAAATATTAAGATTAAATAAAAAAATAGAAAATTCAGATTTCTTCACTTTATAATTCACATTTTCAACGAAGCTCGTTCTTAACAAAAATTTCGACAGAGTTTCAACAATTTCTAAAGGTTGGTCTCTTCCCCCTATTAGATGCTTCATACTTAATACTGATGTTGCTTTAAGGGAATGTCTGCTTCGGGTTGGTGTTGGATTGGAGATCATACTACAACAAAACAGCTAATCCATATCGGGCAATGTCCAGTATGGATGACTAGCCATACCGGACAGAGTGTTAGGTGTGGATAGAGCCGATATGGATACTGGAATTATCCATACTGGACATACCATACCGGGCTATATCCGATATGGATAACCATATCAGAAATGGGTCGACCCGTTAATATGATTATCCATACTGAGCATGGATACTTATTTTCATATTAAAAAAAAAATATACACATTTTTTTTTAGAAAATACATATAATTTTATATTAAAATAAAAATAATATTACAATATGTATAAAAAAAATTCATTTATATATAATCACTTGAAAATATTATTAACAACATAAATATAATCACTTGGGATCCCATATAAATTTTACATTATAAATTTACTAAATTTTAAATTCATCTACTCTTCTAAGAAGAAAATGCTTATGATTACACTTTTACATTGTTTAGATTTTAATGTCAATTTATAATACAAAATGGTTTTTATAAGAGAAAGTATATTAACAACAAACACTAACATTTTGTAGAGACAAGTCCTGGTACAAATACATTATAATTAAAAACTAATAATGAAGAAATGTAGCATATTTCACAAGATTACATATATCGGTTGTACATGACAATAAATGGCCTTTGATTATATTCTCAAACTGCTAAAAAAATCAAGCTTCAAGTGTTCTTCAGGTTTCTATAAATGGTGACAACACATGAGAATCGAAATCTTCAATTGCAGTAACTATAAACTGAACTCAACAGACCTCACCTACAACACACATCCTCTGCAAATTTTATTCAATATAGGGTCACCAACCTTTATGGCCTTTGCAAATAGCATTTGGATCAATTCTGATTAATCTGCAATAAATAAATGGACAAGCTCCAGTGCTTTGAAGCAGTTAAATATGGGGGAAAAAAGGGCATGGAGTAGGGGGCATCACAAATACAATAAACTTAGATCGACATCAAAACCTAAAATATGGTTTCCATCAAATCTTTTATTAGGAATAATTAAAACATCATTTCTCAAAAAGATTACAGTAGCTTACTTTAGTATATTTCCAAACAAACAACACAACATTAGAAACATAAAGTATTCTCACCAATTGCATCACCAAACAACAACTCACCCACCACAATAAGAATATGAATTACAAGTGATACCTGCAAGCAGTCTCTGTTGAGATTTTTAATGGCAACGACCAAAGATGATGTGAAATAGTTTGACGTGTTCTCTAATCATAGTGCACACTAGCTGCCCTCAAAACCCAAACCACCCAATCGCTTGAAATACTTGGACGTGTTCTCTAATCTCTTGGCAACCTACACACACTCAAAATCCATGCAAATCCTTCAATTCACTCAAATAAATCATCCCCTTAATTAAAAACCAAACATTATAATCTAATCACAAAAAACACATTGCATTTATAATTTACTCATGATTCCACATTACAAAAACATCACATTTAACATCTAGTGAAGCAACAAAAATCTGCAAGACCATTAACAGCTCTTCTCAGTGCATACAGAGCATCCCCTGTTCCATGAAAAACCAGCAACACCATTTAAAAACACTTGAAGAAACAACCAAAAAAACCAGCAACACCATTAGAAACAATGGATGAAGGGAAGCAAAGCGAAGAAGGCGTTAACACTGGAAACGTGGAGGGAACAAGAAGAAGGCAGTAGATCGGTGAAGAGGAGTGGGACGACGATGACGCAGATGAACGGCGCGATAGCTCAACGCAGCAGATCGGCGAAGAGGAGTGGATGCGCAGCGGAAAGAAGAAGAAAAGGAGAAGAAGAAGGGAAGAAGAAGAATGACGACTAGCGGTGGAGGTCCGGCGGTGTGCAAGAATGGCGACGCCATGGAGGCTAGGGTTTGGACAGCACTTGGGCTGATGTGTGAGAGAGAGCGGATGAGAAAGTGTTAAAGTGAGAGAAAGTAAATGGAAAAAATGGGGTAGGTTTTTTTTATTTTTTACTTCTTATAAACTCCTATCCATACCGGACCTATAATGGGTCTGGTATGGATACTAAAACGATATTTTTTAAAAAAAATAAAAATTGTTATATCTATACCGGGCTCCCAACCCGTCCGGTGTAGATAATCCGAATATCCATATCGGGCTCTAGACCCACCCGGTGTGGGTAAATTTTTTTAATTTTTTAAATTTTTTAATATAAAATAGGATATCTATACCGAGAGGCTTGACGCCCGGTATAGATACTTAATTAAGTATACCAGGCCTTTAGTGCCCGGTGCCCGGTATGCTTAATTGCCAAGAAATTTTTTTTATTTTGTAGATTGATTATCCATATCGGACCTTTAGTGCTCGGTATGGATAGTCCGGCGTTAATGCCCTGTTTTCTTGTAGGTCAGAGATCACCTCGGAATGGTGGAAGTGACGATCTCAAAGGTCTGTTACAGATTACTTTTATGCAGCTGTAGGAGAGTTGATAGCTCTGAGCGAGGGGCTGCTGCAGGCAAAAAGGATGGGTTTGCTAGTTCAAGTGGCAGTGGTGGATGTTATAAATGTTGTACTGGATGTAAATTCAAACCTTGTACGGATAGAAGATACTTCTGAATGATAAATGACATTAAGCATTGTGTAGCAAGGTAGGTATTATTAGGTGTCAAACCATTTCTAGAATAGGAACCGTCTGGTATATAACCTAATTTTCTTAATCTTGTCCTTAAATGAGGACTACAGATGGCGTAATGTCACTATGGATTATATTTTTCTTGGCTTTGTTAAGTAAAGTTTACTTTAGTTTCAGGAAAAATTAAGAAAAAAAAAGGTTTGGTTGTCAAAAGAGAGAATAAAAAATTGGTTCAAAGTAATGTTTTAATAAAAAGAATCATGCGGTTCCTTAGCTAAAGTTACCATGGGTGGTCTCAGCAAATTTACGTTAATGTTAACTTAATTATTGTTCATTATCAGAAGCATAATTTATTGTTCATAATCTCTTTTTATTAGATGACAAGAGAACATACCTAGATAGCGTAAATTCCAATTTGATAACGTTAAGAAGAATATTTAATTAGTCAATGTTGGTCACCATAACAGTAAGAAGGAAATTATCATCTTTTTATCTTTTTTCATTTATATTTTAAAAAAAATAAATAAATAAATTATAAATCTTCATCATCCATTGTTAAAATGGACGGTAGATATGAAAAACCAAGAAAAATGAAATTTAAAAACGAAAATGGAGATGCAATATGGGATTGGATCTCCACCCATCATCTCCAAATGCATCATGATTGTAATCTCTTCTTCTTCTTTTTTTTTTTTTGGGAATGGCAAGAAAACATATATAGATAGCGTTGATTCTAGTTTAATACATTTAAGAAAATTAAATTATTTCCTAAAGAAAAAAACTTATAAGAGATTGATATTACACGTAATATATTAGCTTGATAATTAAAGAAAGTATAGATGAAGTAATGTATTTAATATGTCAAAATTCATAGATGAAGTCACTATAAGTATATAAAAAGATAAGAAGAAATTGCACATTACCTACCTAAAATTTGTTGAATTGCAAAGGGATTAAATTTAACTTTTAATAACAATTGTCTTCCTCCTCATTAGTCAACATTGGTCAATCGTAACAATAAGAATGACATTTTCATCTTTTCATCTCCTTTCTTATATTTTTTTAAAAAATAAAAATCCAAAAAAATTATAAATTTTCACCATCTATCGCTAAGATGAACGGTAGAGATGAAAAATCAAAAATTGAAATTTTTTAGAAAAAAAAAAATGAATGAAGATACAACATGGGATTGGATCTCCACGTATCATCTCCAAACGTATTATGATTGTGATAAGGGGATTTTTTAATCAAATTTTGAAAGTGTAAAACACTTTATTATATAATAAAAGGTTTTTATTTATATTAAAAACTAAACTATCGTTTTTACACTCCAAGAGTTTTTTATTTTTTCAATCTTCCCTTATAATTTAATAATATTTTTTATTATTGTTTTGGCGTGTTCTAGTGGTTTGCAACCCAACCAGTTACTCCCAATTGATATCAGGTTACTTGTCAAAAGAGAAAAAGATACAGGGAAGAAAAAACTTTGGTCCAAGTAATGTTTTAATGCAAAAGAATCATACGGTACCTTAGGTAAAGTTATCATGGGTCTCAACAAATTTAACTTTATACATATATATCACAGAAGAAATTCGGATTAATGGATAAAAACCATGACCTTTTAAAACCGTGTAAGAAATGGAAATAGCGATATTTGGGGGTGGGTTTTACTATCCTCATCCTCGTTTTCCCAATTTTCTCCATCCTTATTTCATCCCATTTGATACAAAATTTAATATATATATATATATATATATATATATATTTCCTCATTTCCCCCGCTTCCCTCGTCCTCATTTCACTGCATTTCTCCATTAAATGGGGGTCTTAAATTCAAATATCTTACCCCTAGGCAGAGATGTTAATGTGAGCATATAAGGATTGGAGGTGGTTCCCTATCCCCATTCTTCCACCATGCCCTCATTCTTACCTAACTCCCCATTTTGGGGAAATGGAGATTGGGGTGGATTCCCTTACATCCATCCTCGTTTTCCAATTTCCTCCATATTCATTTCATCCAATTTGATCCAAAATGAAATATATATTTATAATAATAATAATTACATTGAATTTCAACATTCTAAGTTTATTATATATATCATAATCCATGACAAAAGTTCAAACGGCATAAAATCATTTTCTATAATAAAGTCATAATGGGGAAATGGGAAAAATTATTATTTTAATCCATTTATTCAATAAATAACTTTTTATATTTTTTCACATAAACGAAGGAAATGGGAAAGGGGTTGCTGTTTGGATTTGGGAATGAATTTTTATCTCTATCCTTTCCTCAATCTCCAAAATTAATAATAAAATAAAGCTTTTGGGTGTTATATAATTTTATGAGTCATATAAATATCTAAGATCTTCAATAATAATATAATAAAATATATCACGAAGAATATGAAAACTATTATCATGAATTACAACACTTGAAAAGCCATAATATTAGTTCATCAAATTTATTGTTCCGATGATAATAATAATAACAATAATTCTTATTTTGGGTGTTATAAAAATTTAAAAACCACAATATTTGGATTTACAAAAGTTTTTACTACATTAATATAGTTGCTATAATAATGTTTAAAAAACTTTATTAAGGTTGCTGTTATTTTATTTTATATCAATATAAATATATGAGTATTTAGAAATAAAAGATTTAAATAAATAATATAAAATTAAAATTTTTTGAGTGCTGTAAAACTTTGAAAGTCATAAAAATATACATTAATATATTGTTATTTAATTTTATATTATTACAAAGATGATTAATATATTGATACTTAGTAATAAAATATTTAGATCAATAATATAAAATCGAAAGCATTTCTGATGTCACAAACTTTTGATTGTTGGAAAACTTTAAAAGTCATAATGATATGCATTAATACAATGTTATTTAAAATCATCATAAATAATATAATAAAATATATACATTAAAATTGTTGACCATGACTGCAACAGTTCACTCATCTTCAACCTCGTGTAAAGAACGGGTACTGACTAATTGTATTAAAACTAAAACAAATCACACTAAACGTAATAATGAAGGTTTTAAGAACTTTAAAGCAAACTTCTTACCAAGTTTATATTTAGTCAAACCTCAAATAATGTCAATGAAGTTTCCTCTAATTAGAAATGAATTTGATACCATCTCACAAAAGTACAAAAAAGCTTTTTTTTTTTGGCTTTTATACTTTAACAAACTTTGGGGGCTGTATTCAATCATGACTATGAAAAACTTTTATAGACTTCTTTTAGTGAATGACTTTTATAGAATTTTATTAACTTTTAATGACTTCACAAATTCATGAAAAACTTTCAGAGACTTTTAAAAATTCTTCTTAAAAAACTTTTATTAACTTTTATAGATTGTTATAAACTTCTAAAAATATAATATCAAAGACTTTCATAAACTTTAACAAACTTTTATTAACTTTTAAGTATATTTCTGTAGAATTTCATAGACATTAACAAACTTTCACTAATTACTGTAATATTTACTTTATAAGTTAATAAAACTATATTTATCATGTCAATAATTAATTAAAAAACATGGCACATAAAATAAAAATATAGTAAATTTTAAAATAATAATAATAATAATAAAAGTATAGTAATCTCAACTATAAAAATAAATAACTAAAACATCAAGTATTTCAAGCATTTCATTATTCAATTTATATCTTCTATGAAAAATAAAATCTCTAATGTCAGTTATTGTTAATAACCCCAATATCGTTCCACATATCAGCAGCTATAGCAGCCCTCCATTCATTAGCATGCTCTCTTTGTTGTTCTTGAGTCTCAATAAATGAGTTAAAATCGTCCTCTTCATTCACTTGTAATGATGAAGATGATGAAGCTTCATTATCTAGTTCAATCGGAAATTCATCAGAACGACACTCTTTGCGAAGAAAGTTGTGTAATCCTACACAAGCTAACACTAGCTCTGCTTGTGTTTTATATGGAAATGGAGGAGCTATTTTGAAAATTGTGAACCGTGATTTAAATATACCAAATATTCTCTCAATTACGTTTCTTAAGGAAGCATGTCGAAGATTAAACAACTCGTTTGCATTTTTAGGATCACGACCTTGGCCAGCAAAATCTTGAAGATGATAGCGTACACCTCGAAAAGGAGCTAAGAATTGACGTCGATTTGGAAACCCACAATCCACCAAAAAATATTTACCTAAAATTAATATTAAAAAATGATAAATAAAAGCTAATAATAATAATAAGTGTCAATAAAATTAAAATTAATAACACTATACCTTGTGGCACTTTAAGTCCATTTCTCCTTGATAAAGCATCACTTAACACCTTTGAATCATGTGCAGATCCCTCCCATCCACTGAGGACATATATAAATTCCAAATCAAAATTACAAGCTGCTAAAACATTTTGTGAAATTGTTCCATGACGATTACGATAACTGCTTATATCACGTCCGGTGACCATTGCTGGAATATGGGTACCATCAACAGCTCCAATGCAATCCTGAAATAATAATAATAATAACAACAATAACGACGACAACAACAACAACAACAACAACAATAATCTTATCACTTACTTTAAAGTAAGGGTAAAATCGTGTACTTTCCCTTATTCTTTCTGACACTGTGGATCCAGGTTTGGCCATCATATCTTTTGCAATTGTATTCAACGCCTTTAAAATCTTGTTGAAACTTCGACTAGTAGTAAAATGTGAACGACCAAATGTTTTACGAATTAAGCAATACCGAGAATTTTGCCCAACAGTGAGTAAAAATGTTGCAAGCATTTCTTCAACACAGATGTACCTAGTATCCCGTAAGAGTGTTTTTTCTCTAATGATATTACATAACTTCAAAAACACATTAGGATACATTCTATAAACTTGTCGAAAATGTTCTGGATCCTCATGCAATATGTTATGAATATAAACATACCCACGTGTAGTTTTTGGTCGTCTAGTTAAGGGATATTGGACATGTTCACGATGCATGATAACTTTAAGCTCCTTTATCACAATAAGAATTGTTTGAATTGCAATCAATGAATACCTAATCATTTCATCAAATTTTCCGTCCATCTCTTCTTCCATTTCTTCTTCCTCTGCTTCCTCGTTTTCATGTATATTGGAATGAGACATTATAATAATGGAACCACCTGAGGAAAAAAAAAAATTGTTGGTATGTACATGTATAAATTAGTGGAGTTTAATTGTGGTTTCAAAACTTATCTACTATCTTAATAATATGACATCATATGACAATAAAGTAACATAGTTTGAAAATAAACACAATAATTTCCAAAACGTCAGTTCAATAGTAAATTTACCAAATAAAGCAACATATGGTTCACAAATAAACACAAATAAAGTAAAATTACAAACATAGAGCACCTGTTCATGAATGATTGAATAGCATAAACCAATGTGAAAAAAAAATAAATAAATAAATACACGAATGACTGATTTTATTCTTCCCTAGTGCAGTACACTTTTGACTTTCCCTAATGCATGCAGTATTTAAAAAACATAACAAACAGAGCACCAACAAAGCAGTATTAAAAAAATTCCAAAACATTGAGCACCACGCAAAATACAGTAAACCGTTTAATACAAATCCATACATAAACTATTGTTTGATTATACAAAAATCAATAGAAGCAATAACAAAAATCACCACAATTGAGTATATTGTTTGATTATAATAAACAATCAATAGAAGCAAGAAAAGGGAAAAAGAAGAAGACATACCAAAGAAACTAGGGTTTTGAAAGTCTTGAAAAGTTTTTGGGGTGAATGAGAGACAATTTATGAAGATGGGTATTTATACTTATCACTAAAGAATCTACAAAAGTCTACCACATGGAAAATATCACAAAAGTCATGGATTTTTTAATACACCTAAACTTTTATAAACTCTTTAAAAGTCTATATTGAATACCTCATGACTTTTATACACTTTTTTAAAGTCTATAAAAGTCTATATTGAATACCTCATGACTTTTATACACTTTTTTAAAGTCTATAAAAGTTTATATTGAATACCTCATGACTTTTATAGAGTTTTTAAAAGTCACAATTAAATACACTCAAACTTTTTAAATCTATAAAAGTCTATAAAAGTTATTAAAAATCATAATTAAATACACCCCCTTTAATTAAATCCAATTTTTTCTCATTTTTTTTTTAACTTAGGGGTCATCCCATCACAGGAAGTTGGAAAATATTTAATTATGCAGTTTTTTGTTTTGAAACCAATTATGCAGACTTTAAATCATGGTTGTTGTATGACTTTGAAACGTACCGGTGATACGATGAACATCAAACACTTTAAAACCGTCGAATGGGACACGTTAAAAATGCACAAAGCAATAGAAGAAGGAGAAAAGAGAAGCAGCGCAGGCGCAAGGCGCAACAGCATCCATAAACAATACACGTGTAAAACAGAGGCGCAACTCGGATTAGTTAGGTCATCTGACCAAACAAGATTTCGACATTACGTCACTAGGCCTTGTGGCACAGTGATAATAAAAAAATCAAAGCTAAGGTTTGATGCCCGGCACCTACATCTTATTTAATAAATATGAGATATTCTCTTGTACATATAGATTATTTTTTATTCTATTATAAGTGATTTTCAATTGCATATGGATCATTTTTTCATACTATACAACTAAAGTTTTGTCAATTTGATTTCGATTATTTTTTAGATTCGTTTTAATACCTTCGGGGAACATAACATAAGATAAAAAAATAAAATAAAAATTCAACTACGAAATACATATCCTTCCGAAATGCAAATGTTCACCGCAGCTTTTTAGACTCGTAATTCGAACCCTACCTTATTTATTGATAAATTTAATAGAGGAGGTAGATTGGTAACACGTCACCTTCCCCTCCCTTGACCAATAGGAATTCATGTGTTTATATAATGTTACACGTTATTAGTACTTTTTTTATTTTTTATGTAACGTAATTACATATTTATATAATGTTACACGTTATTAGTAGTTTTTTTTTTTTTTAATGCCAGACGTTATTTGTAGTTAATCCACGTGTTTCTAGTCATTCATATGTCAATGTCTATAATCATATAACAGAAGAATTAAATTTAAAAAAAAAAATTGTATGTTTGACAAGATTTGATGTAGAGGCCGTTAGTGAGGGAGAGAGAGGAGACCCCTATTTACCATAGGATCTGCCACGTGGTTAGAGTCTATAGTTAGCTACAGTGAGCGTGCAGCGCGAAGGACAGAGAATCAGAGCGAGAAGTCAGCCCCACCAGACACCTTTCATGCCGCCCTTTATTTCGACCACCTGCGAACCTAACACACCTCAGGATGCATCCGTGTCCACAGACTCCTTCGTTGCCTTTTCCTTTTCTCCATCTCCTATCTACAATATTAAATTTTACGTCATTTTAATATCAATATCACGTCTTTTCACATCAAATTTTATTTTATTTCAACGCCCATGACACCGACTTAATATAAAAAAAAAATTTTATAGAATATTTTATATATAATTTTTTAATTAATATATATTAAAATTTTAAAAATATATTAAAATATATTCAATATTATAAACATTTTAAAAATTTCAATAAAATATTTCAATTGATTTTTTTATAATAATTTAATATATATTTTAAATTAAATTAATTTATTGATAAATTACACTTTTTTGTGTTATGAATACTTTGGTGTTGCACTCTTCGTTAACATCAAAAAATAACTTAGAAATTGGTGTTTTGGTGTTACATTGAAGAGCAAAATTATACCAAATTAGTGTTTTACACCAACTTAATGCAACATTGGAGTTGCTCTTAGGTGACCACATGATACTTCTTTCTAATTAACTGTTTCACAAGGTGGGCGGGATGTCTGTAGTAATAAACCTGTCTCAGCAACCAATCGTCAATACCTCGATACCCTCATAAAGAATACAATTACCAACCCTTTTCCTTATCCACATCATCTCTTGTTTTTCATTTTCAAGGTAAAATAGTAACTTTAACATAAAAAAATTAAAAGTAAAATATAAATTTTAAAATAATTATAAAAGATGAAAAAAAATCAAAACAAAATTCATTTCATAGATGTATCTGTATATCCATATTTGATTTATTGTCAACGATAGAGTTATGGGCATATATCATCGATGTCTATTGTCATCAATGAAGACCCACATCCATCGTCTCCATCGCATGATGGAGATGATTGAGGGTTTCCATGCACGATAGAGATCAAATATTGTCTCTATTGCGTACAAAGACCAATTTGAATCTCCATGAAGGAGATCCCCTTTCATTGGATAGTCATGGTGTAGAGTCAAATCTCTCATTTGTCAGAGACCCTCGGTCTCCAAATGTATTTTTTCCCCCCAATTTTGGTTTTTGATGATGAATTAAACCCAAGATTAATTGTGCATTTTGCTAGTCGTCCTATGGTGTAGCATGGCACTGATTGAAGGTCATCGGTTAGAGTCCTTTTTTTTTTTTTGGTTTTCCTTGTGTGTGTGTGTGTGTTTTTTTTTTTTTAGGTTAATGATTGGTATGATAAACTTGGTGGATTGCGATGTTTTAGTGTGAGGTTTTTTTTTTTTTTTTTTTTTTTTTTTTTTTTTTTTTGTATAGTATAGGTATTGATTGTTTGAACCTAATGCATCTGTGTCCATAGACTCCTTCGTTGTCATTTCCTTTTCTCCATCTCCTATCTACAACATTAAATTTTACATCATTTTAATATTAATATCAAATTTTTTAAAATCAAATTTATTTTATTTCAACGCTTATGACACTGACTTGATATAAAAAAATTTCTTTATAGAATATTTTATATATAATTTTTTAATCAATATATATTAAAATTTTAAAAATATATTAAAATATATTCAATATTATACTCATTTTAAAAATCTCAATAAAATATTTCAAATGATATTTTTTTATAATAATTTAATATATATTTTGAATTAAATTAATTTATTGATAAATTACACTTTTTTGTGTTATGAATACTTTGGTGTTGCACTCTTCATTAACACCAAAAAATAACTTAGGAATTGATGCTTTGGTGTTACATCGGAGAGCAAAATTATACCAAATTGGTGTTTTACACCAACTTAGTGCAACATTGGAGTTGCTCTTAGGTGACCACATGATGCTTCTTTCTAATTCACTGTTTCACAAGGTGGGCGGGATGTCTATAATAATAAACCCATCTCAGCAACCAATCGTCAATACCTCAATACCCTCATAAAGAATGCAATTACCAACCCTTTTTCTTATCCACATCATCTCTTGTTTTTCATTTTCAAGGTAAAATAATAACTTTAACATAAAAAAATTAGAAGTAAAATATAAATTTTAAAATAATTATAAAAGATGAAAAAAAAATCAAAACAAAATTCATTTCATAGATGTATCTCTATATCCATATTTGATTTATTGTCAACGATAGAGTTATGGGCATCTATCATCGATGTCCATTGTCATCAATGAAGACCCACATCCATCGTCTCCATCGCATGATGGAGATGATTGAGGGTTTCCATGCACGATAGAGATCAAATATTGTCTCTATTGCGTATAAAGATCAATTTGAATCTTTATGAAGGAGATCCTCTTTCACTGGATAGTCATGGTGGAGAGTCAAATCTCTCATTTGTCAGAGATCCTTGGTCTCCAAATTTTATTTTTTCCCCCCAATTTTGGTTTTTGACGATGAATTAAACCCAAGATTAACTGTGCATTTTGCTAGTCGTCCTATGGTGTAGCATGGCACTGATTGAAGGTCATCAGTTAGAGTCCCTTTTTTTTTTTTTGGTTTTCCTTATGTGTGTGTGTGTGTGTTTTTTTTTTTTTTTTTAGGTTAATGATTGGTATGATAAACTTGGTGGATTGCGATGTTTTAGTGTGAGTTTTTTTTTTTTTTTTTTTTTTTGTATAGTATAGGTATTGATTGTTTGAACCTAACACACCTCACGATGCATCTGTGTTCATAGACTCCTTCGTTGTCATTTCCTTTTCTCCATCTCCTATCTACAACATTAAATTTTACATCATTTTAATATCAATATCACGTTTTTTAACATCAAATTTTATTTTATTTCAACGCTTATAACACCGACTTGATATAAAAAAATTTCTTTATAGAATATTTTATATATAATTTTTTAATCAATATATATTAAAATTTTAAAAATATATTAAAATATATTTAATATTATACTCATTTTAAAAATCTCAATAAAATATTTCAAATGATATTTTTTTATAATAATTTAATATATATTTTGAATTAAATTAATTTATTGATAAATTACACTTTTTTTGTGTTATGAATACTTTGGTGTTGCACTCTTCATTAACACCAAAAACTAACTTAGGAATTGGTGCTTTGGTGTTACATTAGAGAGCAAAATTATACCAAATTGGTGTTTTACACCAACTTAGTGCAACATTGGAGTTGCTATTAGGTGACCACATGATGCTTCTTTCTAATTCACTGTTTCACAAGGTGGGCGGGATGTCTGTAATAATAAACCCATCTCAGCAACCAATCGTCAATATCTCGATACCCTCATAAAGAATGCAATCACCAACCCTTTTCCTTATCCATATCATCTCTTGTTTTTCATTTTCAGGGTAAAATAGTAACTTTAACATAAAAAAATTAAAAGTAAAATATAAATTTTAAAATAATTATAAAAGATGAAAAAAAATCAAAACAAAATTCATTCAATAGATGTATCTCTATATCCATATTTGATTTATTGTCAACGATAGAGTTATGGGCATCTATCATCGATGTCCATTGTCATCAATGAAGACCCACATCCATCGTCTCCATCGCATGATGGAGATGATTGAGGGTTTCCATGCACGATAGAGATCAAATATTGTCTCTATTGCGTACAAAGACCAATTTGAATCTCCATGAAGGAGATCCTTTTTCACTGGATAGTCATGGTGGAGAGTCAAATCTCTCATTTGTCAGAGACCCTTGGTCTCCAAATGTATTTTTTCCCCCCCAATTTTGGTTTTTGATGATGAATTAAACCCAAGATTAACTGTGCATTTTGCTAGTCGTCCTATGGTGTAGCATGACACTGATTGAAGGTCATCGGTTAAAGTCATTTTTTTTTTTTTGGTTTTCCTTAGGTGTGTGTGTTTTTTTTTTTTTTTTTTAGGTTAATGATTGGTATGATAAACTTGGTGGATTGCGATGTTTTAGTGTGATTTTTTTTTTTTTTTTTTTTTGTATGGTATAGGTATTGATTGTTTGAAGATTTTTTTGGGTTCAATTTTTCTCATTGAAGATCTGATTGTTTGGAGATTGATGGATTTTGAGATGAAGAAGAAGATTTTTGTTTTTTGTTGTTGAAGAAGAGATAATAGGTATGAACTTGAACAATGAAGATTTCTAAGTTATTGAACACGGTGGAGATAGTGGACTGTTCTTCATTGTTGGTAACAGTGGAGATCCACCTATTTATTTTCTTAACTTTTTTAAAAAAATTTATTTAATTGATGATTTTTTTAAATTAACCTCCACCGTTTATCTTAAGATGGATAGTGAAGATCTGATAAAAAAAAATTTCATTTAATTTTATAATTTTCATTTATTTTTTTTTTCAAATTCATCTCCACCGTTCAATATGGATGATGGAGATCTAATTAAAAAAAATTATTTAACTTATTTTAAAGTTTTTAAATTTATTTTTTAAAAAATAAAAGTTATAAAGGTAAGAGCATTTTGGTCATTTTATCGAAAAAGCTAGTCAAACATCATATCTAACAACAATTGATTGCTAACTAGGGAGCTTGATGTTACAAAATATAAATATTACGCATTTGCACTAAGCTTAACCTCATGAAGGTTTTGTGTTTTTAACATATATATATTTAGATATATATATATATATATTGAGTAATGCTAAGGATCTCAAAATTTTTACCTAAATCTATGTTTAAATGATGATGCATGTGAGTTATCAATATTATATTAATTATCACATCATCTCATATTTATAAGATATTAACAACTTACGTACTATATCATTTTTGTATGTATTTAGATAAATTTTTTAGAAAGTTTAGTATTACTCATATATATGTATGTGAATTATCAATATCATATTAATTATTATATCATCTCATAATTTATAAAATATTGACAACTTACATATCACATCATTTTAACATAAATTTAAGTGAAAATTTTAGGAGCTCTAATATTACTCATATATATATATATACAAATTATAGGATCATTACTTGTACTATGTTTAAATGATATGATATATGAGTTGTCAAAATCATATTAATTATCATATTATCTTATGATTTATAGGATATTAATAACTCATATATTATATCATTTTTATGCTAATTTAGATAAAAATTTTAAAAAATTTAGCATTATTTTCCGTATATATGTTCAAATTGCGAGATCATTACTTTCGCCATCGCCCAATCCACTTGCAAAATTACAACCAGCCGCTCATTCTACTTGCACTTGTTTTATTTTTTTTTTTTGGGTTGTTTGGGAATTATACTTGCACTTGTTCTTTGACTCGCCAATGAGAATCATCTTGAATTGGCAAGGTCTTTTTCGTCTAATCGGATCTACGGTGTTCGCTCATCACGTGAGGCACTCCCAAGATATTTTCCCCAACTCCCAACTCAGATCTCAACCGTCCATTCAAACGCAACTGTCAGAAGTGGACGAACCAGATATAAAGATGAATTCTGTTGAAAGCCTGAGGCCAAGCACCGCTTCGGGTCACGGAAAAAATACAGATAGAGATGGAGAGGAACCAATGAAAGAGTGCCACGTGGAGAATTGAAAAGTACAAGGGACATGTTGATCAGTGGCGGTCCCCACTTTAGGAGGGAAAGACGCGCTTAAATAGAGATGACACTGGCGCACAAGCGTGAGAAGGGCCGGCTTTCGCTCACACGGCCATTCTTGGAGAGAGGGATAGGGAGGCTAGTGTGCACGAGCACCCCCGCGCATAGTTTCTCATTTTCGTTTTTGCAGGCGAAGACCCTTCTCCTCCAGGTACTATTTCAATTTTGTTTCTTTTCCTTTAATATTTGTTAAAAGCCTTTTCCTTTTGCTGTGTTTGCCTTCATTTGTTTATGATTTGAGCTTGGAAATGTGTTTTTAATTGCATTTGTTCTGTTTAGATCTAACTCAATTCTGATCTGATTTTGGTATGTTATTGGAAATATCTGATGCGCACCTTAAATGTTATGATTTCCATTTATCCACTTCTGTTTAAGATGGGAACGCATTTTTTGTTTTGAATTCTGTTTTTCATCTTTTTTTATTTTGTGATTTTAAATATAATGTAGCAAAGGTTTTATTCTTTTTTTTTTTTTGGGAAAAAGCCGAGGTTTTATTCTCTTATAAACTTAACTCATTTTTTTGACCTGTTCGGATCTGAGCTTGTCGTCTGCATCTTTGGATGCTGGTCGTTTATTGGTGAGTGGTGTGGTGATCACGTGATCACTATCATCGGTTTTCGTTTATTAGTTTAGTATTTTATCAGAAATACTTGTTCATGTATTATTTTCCCTGTCTTTGGATCCAGAAAGATGTGTTTTCCCATTTTGCTAAGTTCAAAAATTATATATAAAAATGGTCCAATGTTATTTGATGTTTGATATGATCAATTGTTTTTATTTTTAATTTTTTTTATAACTGAAACCAACCAAGAGTATAATCGGATCATCAGTGATAAGTGATGAGGTGCAGTTTGGAAATCAACTATGAGGAACGGGGAAGACCAACTCATAAATAGTGGATGAAAATTACTACATATTTTGGTGGCTATTGAGTTCAAACTTGACACACATCGGTGTGCAGGGGATTGTTACTATAGATGCAATCTACCACTTTTTTAATGTGATCATATTCAAATTTTAAGTTCCCATAGTTCATATATGAGAGCGAAGTGGGTTGTTTTAGCGGTAGCAACCTCGTTTGTCATACTTGTGTGTGCCGAGTTTGATGCTCAGCAGACCACCAAATACAGTGTCAAAATTTTCTCACTATTTGTGGGCTCCCTCTACTCTTTGTGATTTGGTTTTTCGCGATCATGATAGCTGATTTTCAGACCATGTTACAGCGCTCATCGTTGCTGCCCCAGTTGTGCCTTAAAAATAAGTTCACGAAAAATATTGTACATTTTGTGCATATCATCTTTAGTGAGAATGTTTGAATTTTTTTTTTTTAATTTTAAATTTTAAAATATAATACGCGAAAAATTATAGTACATCTTGTGCAAACCATCGAGTGGTTGAATTTTTTTTTTTTAATTTTAAAAAGTCAAAAGTTATAAGTTTTAATATTATTTTAAAAGATAAAGTGTGAATAATTTTATTTTAATTTAATCTCTTATTTACTACTGGACCGTAACATTGAAAACGATTTTATGTTTTGCTTGTCAGAACGCAGAACCCACCGATTAGCGTTATTTAAATAATTTCTGATTCTAAGTATCTGATTTTTTTATTCACTATTTTGAACAAAATATTGTTAATCTAGAATTTCAAAGATCTAAACTGAGTCCAAGGTGACTCGCAGACTCGGTAAAGAAGCCGCCCTTTTCTCCTGGCTTGTTATAAAACTCTTGTTTACGTGCAATGAAATAGAGTGGAGAAAATGGTGAGAGCCGCCGCGTTAAGAATTTTCAAAATTGTTGTCTTTGATCAATTCACGGAAAATAGGGAGAGATCGAAATTCTCTCGTGGCACGAGTCAATGCTTCATTTATTATATTTTCAATACAGTTCCTTTGCGTACAATAATAAAGATATATAGCGTATACTAAGTGTGTGGCCTGTGGGCGGTATTTTGTGGTAGCGGTCCACTCTACAGTTTAGAGTTGGGGCGCCGAAAGCTAATTGTTTCCTATGATTATGGATCAATTTCAATTGGTGAAAGATTGTGTTTTGTGCTATGATGTTTGCTATGATGGTATCACATAATCAGATTTGTATGGAATATTGTGGACGGTGGGTGGAATTTTTTGGTCATGAGATGACGCTTAACACAAATTGCTATTATTCTATTATTAATTAATTATGTGTTGCGTTATGTTATGTCTGTTTTTATTCCACATTTAGTTTTAATATACCTTTGGAGATAATTAATTTATAGTTATTAAGAAAAATATAATAAACATGGCGAAGGAGGCCTGCACCAGAAGTGGTGCCGTAACTTCTTTTGTTATCTTTTTTTTTTTTTTTTTTTGTGGTTGTCTATTTTAAATTAATTAATTTTTTCATATTAATTTTTTTCTTTAAATTCTTTAATTAATTTATTTCATATTAAATTTTTTTCTTTAAATTCTTTAATTAATTTATTTCATATTAAATTTTTTTCTTTAAATTCTTTAATTAATTTATTTCATATTAAATTTTTTTCTTTAAATTCTTTAGTGATAAGGATTTTTTTGTCTTTTAATTAGTCCATCGTAGTCACCTTTAACGTATTCATTCCAAAAAAGTAAATAAATGAACTATGTGCAAAGGTGTTATTGTAATTGGGGAAAGTAAAGTATTAAGAAATAATAAGAAAGCAAAATTATTCCTGTTGTTGAAAAAGTGAAAAAGAGAGTTTAATATTTTTATTTTTAAACTCTTAGCTTTTATATATTTTTAATTTTTATATTGTGAAAAAGATAATAATTATTATTAAATTCTATATTTCTATTGAGTGCTGGACCGTAACACGTTTACGTAAGCATGATCAGAAAAAGAAGGATAGTACGCATCTTTTATCATTTCCCACGGCGGAGGGTCTTCATTTATTGTGGAGACGATAGAAGGTGTATGCTCAAACACTTATGACACCGTATTGAAATGGGCAAATCATTAATGGTTTGGGTGCTCGTTACGTGATGTATACTCACCTAATCTTTTGGGCATGCCAACCTCACGCGATTGGATATGGGTTATTGCATATGGAATAGTGGGTGTGACTTCTTCTTCACATATTTTGGGACTTCATTAAAGTTATCATTTATTTTGTGGAAACGATAAAAGATATTCTTAAGCATTTATGGCTGACCTTATTGAAGGGGCCAAATCGTTGATGTTTGAGTGCTTTTACGTGGTGGAAACTCACCGAATCTTTTGGGGGGTGCCAGCCTGGATGATTGAATGTAGGTCGTTGCTTTACCCTTTAATGGAGATGGAATAGTGGCTGGCACTTCTTTTTCACATATTTTGGGCCCTCATTCAAGTCTTCCTCCATTTCCAAAAGGAAAAAGGAAATTAAAAAAAAAAAGCCTTCCTTATTCAGATCTTATATTTTTCAATGTAAGAGAAGTTGGTTGCTCCAGGAAGTCAACTGCCAATACAATTAGAATCACTGCACCCAAAGAAGAAATAGAATAGAAAATAGAAAATAATATGGCTAGTTATTGGGGTATTCTGTCTGACATAAAAATATAGTCAAATATGGAGCCTAACTTTGAATTTAAATTCTGACAACTGTTCCTTCATCAAACTAACTTTTTCATTTGTGTTTTCTTCCAGGACACGGAAACATGGGTGCAGGAGGTAGGATGGCCGTTCAGTCTACCACGAAGAAGTTGGGATCTGAACCTCTAAAGCGAGCTCCTCACTCAAAACCACCATTCACACTTGGCCAACTTAAGAAAGCCATCCCACCACACTGTTTCCAGCGGTCCGTGCTCCATTCATTTTCCTATGTTGTTTATGACCTCACCATTGCGTCAATCTTGTATTATGTTGCTGCCAATTACAGCCACCAACTCCCTCACCCTCTCTCTTATTTGGCCTGGCCAGTTTACTGGGCCATTCAAGGCTGCATCTTAACCGGTGTTTGGGTTATAGCTCACGAATGTGGTCATCACGCCTTCAGTGACTATCAATGGCTTGATGACACTGTTGGCCTTATCCTACACTCCTGTCTTCTTGTCCCTTACTTCTCTTGGAAGTATAGCCATCGTCGCCATCACTCTAATACGGGCTCCCTTGACCGGGATGAAGTCTTTGTTCCCAAGCAGAGAGCGGGTATTAGATGGTATTGCAAGTACCTTAACAATCCACCAGGCCGTATTTTGACCCTTGCCATCACACTTACCCTAGGCTGGCCTTTGTACTTAGCATTCAACATTTCAGGAAGGCATTATGATAAGTTTGCTTGCCACTATGATCCTTATGGTCCCATCTACTCAGAGCGTGAGAGGCTCCAAATTTTGGTTTCTGATGTTGGAATTCTTGCTGTAATATATGGGCTCTACCGTCTTGCGCTGGCAAAAGGACTTGCTTGGGTGCTTTGTATGTACGGAGGACCGTTATTGGTGGTTAATGGATTTCTTGTTTTGATTACGTTCTTGCAGCATACTCACCCTGCTTTGCCACATTATGATACATCAGAATGGGAGTGGTTTAGAGGAGCTCTATCAACTGTTGATAGAGACTACGGAATTTTGAATAAGGTCTTCCATAATATAACAGATACTCATGTGGCACACCATTTGTTTTCAACGATGCCACATTATCATGCAATGGAGGCTACAAAGGCAATCAAACCAATCTTGGGAGAATATTATTCGTTTGATGGAACACCAATCTACAAGGCAATGTATAGGGAGACTAAGGAGTGTCTTTATGTTGAGCCAGATGAAGGTGATAACAACAAAGGAGTCTTTTGGTACGGAAACAAGATATGATAAATTAAAAGAAAATAAAAATAGCAAATTCAGGTTCGGAAGTTTATTTTAATGTTAAAGATTTGGACATTCATTTCCTGGTAATTTAGGTGGTTATTTGTTTATTTGAATTGTACTTTTAATTTTAGTTGTGTTGTACCTTCATGCAATAATTTTGTGAAATTTATATCAAGATAGAGGACACAAATTTTTGTTCTCTAATTAATGAAGGAAAAAATTTTATTTTAGTCATCGAGGTTTCGAAAAATATGAGTGTTTTACAGTTTTTTTAGAATTAGTTATTTTTATCTTAGACTTTTTCAAAACTCATCAAAGAAGTTCAAATTATAAATTAACTAATGATTAAAAGTGATAGATAATTTGGATAAAAAAAGTGAAATGATAGTGATAAGTTTGAATCCAAAGTGTTGAAAATCTATGTTGCAAATCTAAACCCTTAAAACATTTTTTTTTTTAATAAAAAACTTTTAGAAAAACATACTTACCGAAAAAAAAAAAAAAAAATCCAAATTGATTAAAATACACTCAGTAGCCCCAAACGTCAACCCAATAAACATATGTTAGACCCCAACGTTAATTAGAGCATGTTCTAGTTCGTCGAACCAGAGAGTTTTAGGTTCTGGTTCTAGGTTCGATCAAACTCAGAACTTGCGGTTGGAGGAGAGGAAAGAGAGATGAAGAAAAAGAAGAATAGGAGAGGAGAGATTGGAGCAGACGAAGAATTAGAAACTGAAGAAGAGACTGAAGAAGAAGAATAAATTGAAAAAGAAATTGCAAAATTTGGAATTGAAATCAAATCATCACCAAATAAACTAAATCGAAATCACCAAAACTCAAACCCAAACATACAAACTCAAATCACCAACTGATATCATCAAACAAATCAAATGAAATTATCAAAACCCAAACCCAAACATCACCATCTGATATCATCAAACAAACCAAACTGAAGAGAGAAAGGGAGGAAGAGAAAAGAGGTGCAAAAAGATAGACCTTCTGGGTTCGACTTGGAGCTGTCACCATCGTCGACATAATTGTTGGATTTGGAATCATCATTGACTTTGAACCACCATCACTGACACAATCAAGCCACCCAAATCATCACAATGAGGTGGGTCGACACTCCTCATCAATGGTGGTCTCTCCACCATCATCTCCAAGCCCTCCAAATACTTTGATCTGGGTTTGAAGCTCCCTAATCATTGGTTCAAGAACCAGGATTGTCAAGACAATTTGGATTCGGCTCTTTCCTTGTCAACGACGACCTCTTCACATGGTGGTTTGTTAATGATAGTGGTGTTTTTTGTGGTAGTTTGATGATAACTGAGAGTTTTTTGTGGTGGTGATTGGTTGAAGCATGGTTTGATGGAGATGGAATTTTTTTATTATTATTAATTATTTTTCTTTTTTTAATCAAGTAAAAAACTTTTAATTATATATATATTTATTTAATTTTAATACCTTTATTTAATAGGGTCAAACGGTAATTTACTACACTATAACCAAAATAAGGGAAAAGTGAGTCATGTTGTTTTTTCGTATATTTTGACACGGTTTGGATATTGTTGAAAAATTTTTAAAACCTTAAATATGAAGCGAATTATTTCCAAAAAAGTTTTAAAAAGTTGATATTTTTTTAAACCTTAAAATCTAAAATGAAATTTCCCCTTAATGAACTAGTTTTGTACGCTAAGCAGACAATCTGCATCTCAATTTAGTGATCACCGCTTTGATGGTTGGTATCAATTGTAGTTTTGCAAGCTAAAGAAAATTGTCTTCCCCATGTTTGAGGTTCCGAGACCGGGGCTTCTTCGTATTGGTTTAAATTTTATTGGTAGATCTTAAATAATAAAAAAATAAAATAAAAATCAGCCAAATATTTTCAAATTTTTCGTGGGGAGTCTGGACAGTGATATTTGATAAGAACTTAGATCTAGATCATAAATTTTTCTTAATCTATTCTTGGATTTGTAAAGTTAATTATAATTTTTGTGGTTATTTTTTTTATTAAATTGAATACACTGAATGTTTAGTGATTATGCAATTGTTAAACGCAGCGGATAACAATAAATTGAGTCTAAATAGTCACTCTAACTGAAAAAATTAATAAATTATGTTGATAAATTATGAAGTTGAACACTGGCATTCAAGAAAATTATTAAAGCCAATAAACAAAGTAATGGTCATTTATGTTCTTTCGGCTGATTATCAAATTGGCTTGAAGATTAATGAAAATTGAATAGGGATTCAAACATAAAAAAAGTTATTTGTTTATAAAAACTGGCATCCATTCAAGTCAAAAAAGTTAAGTGATGATCAGCTACCTATATTCAAATGGAAAAATTTTAATTTAGTCCCTAATGTTTAGTGAAATATTACTTTTTTTTATCAATGGTTATATTTTGAATTCTCATCGTCCCTAATATTTTGAAAATGTATCAATTTAGTCCGCCTGAACAAAAAATGATAGTCAAATATAATAGAAGGGGCAAAAAGATGGATTTACCATTTATATAATTTAAGATAGTTAAAATGATATAATTACCATTTTAAAAATTGACAATTACAAAATAATCATCTTTATTATTATAAAATTGCCTTTGATCATCTTTCAATCAAATTGTAATACATCATTGAATCAGTTTTTTTAATCCAATTTACAATTACTAACTATTTTAATTAAAAAATAGTATTTTTAATTAAAAAAAATCTCTTTCATCTTCTACCTCTCATCATCTTCCTCATCTCCAATTTCATCTTCTATATTTATCAAAATCATTATCTCCATCATTTTCATCAAACCAAAATCACCTTAATTAAACATCAACATCAAACCAAACATCTCTCAAATCTAAAACAAAAATGTTCATGCAAATTTTTTTTTTTTTTTTTTAAATTATGCAATTTTTTTTTTTTAAATTGAGATGGTATCGCTATTCCCGATCAGTCTCTACCGTAGGAGACTAGTCTCTGACGGTGGAGACCCTTTAGTCTTTATCGTCGAAAACCAAATTTGGTCTTTGACGATGGAGACCAACGTTGGTCTCCTCGCTAAAGACCGAACACGATCTCCAGACGTTGGAGACCAGGCAGGATAGTCTCCGGTCTGGTCATCACTCCGGCGATGGAGACTGATTTTCTGGTCTCCCTCATCGGAACAACAATGGTCTCCGTGGGAGACCCTCCCATGGAGATTTGTTTTTATTTTTTTTAATTAATTTAAAAATATTTTTTATATATTAAATTAAAAATATAGAAATATATATTATATTAATATATTAAAAATATATATAAATATATTCAAGTTAAAATGATCAAACTAACCCTTTCCCTTATTAGGTTGACTGAGACTAACACAAGGATTAAATTAATATTTTTTCAAAACATTATAGATGATGGAAATTTGGAATGCAAATGTTAAAAAAAAAGTAATATTTTGCTAAACATTAGGAACTAAATTAAAATTTTTCCTATTCAAATCACCTTGCTTTGGTAAACTTATAAACATGCATGAGTTACGGTTTTCTTATCAATTAGTGCACAACCTACTTTTGAGACAAATTGAGAGTTCGAATTTGGATGAGACGTGGTTTGCGCTTCCCAATCACAAGCCTTTTCGGTTTTCAATTCTAAGACTTTTGCATAGTTAGAAGCGTAAATTGTTCTCCGTACTCCGAAATCGAAACTAAAGACGAATCTAAATGACTTATTGCTAAACATATTTAGAATGTTAAAAGAGTTCTTGAAACCACTTGCTACGATAGTGTCGTTCCTTCTTCACAAGATTGATTACTATAAGGATAATCCACATATTGGTGAAGCTGAATATAAGACGGAGGGTTAGACGGTGACACAATACGATGACACGTCAAAACAAGGACCAATGTAATAACTCTACCACATCTTGCTTTAACTAATAACAATTATATTTTGTTGCATGGCTAACTAGTATGTTTTCTTTTTGTACAATAGTGGTGATTGTAGGATTTTTGTTATCAAATTGGCAGAACACATGATCCACGGTCGAGGGATTAACTCATTCACACAAGCCGATGCCAATTATTTCCAAAAACAACTAGCTCTCACATTTGGGAATTCTCGTGCAGTATAGCAAAAGTAATGAAAGCGTACTTGCTGGAAAACATATTTTGTCTCACAATTGGCATCATTTTGTATGTACCGCTGCTTTGACATGTTTTTGTTGAAGGGATATTATGAAAAAAAAAAAACCCTTGAAAAGTAAACTATTGGTAATTAACACCCAAGTTTTTTATTATTAGATAAATAGTCCATTGCTGTTAATTTTCCATCTAAAATATTAATATTTTCTGTCCAAAACAGTGAAATGACCAAAATACTCTCATTAAGATTCTATAAAATCTCTATTATGCCCTCCAAATTTATGTAATGACTAAAATACCCTTTAAATTATTAATTAATAATAACAATAAATAAATAAACACACAAAAAAGAACTAACTAGGTTTCTAGAAACCTGGAAATCCATTTAAAAAAAAAACCACAAAAACCTAGCTTCTTTATTAGATTTATCACCATCATCAACAAAACCCACCATCATCACCGTCGCCCATCTCCTCTTCCCTTTCCATTCTCTTTTCTTTCCTTTTTTTTTTTATTTTATTTTATATATTTTTGTTTCTCAAATAAAACACAACTCATATTTACAATTTTCAAACAAAACATAACTCTAAAATCAACCAAAACACAACTAAAAAAGGGTCGTTTGTTTTTTTATCTGAAGACTGAACAGTGCTGCTGAAGACTGAAAGCTGAATAGTGACTGAAATCTGAAATCTGATTGACATGTTTGTTTTTTCTTTTCTTACCTCTGAATGTATAATAATTTTGTTTGTTTTTTAAAGTTAAAATTATCTGATTACTAGTAATTTGACATTTATATCCTTTTACTATTAGTTGTTGTGTAATTTTATTTAATATGATACAAACAATTGTAATAAATTATTTAACAAATATTAAAACACTTATATATAATATTTTTATTCATAATTAAAATAAGATTAATTATTATAGTAGAATCAATTAAGTTTATATGTTCAAATAAAAATAAACAAAATAATCTTAAATTGAATTACTATTATAACAAAAGTTGAAATTGTAACTTATATATATAGTATTTTTATTCATAATTAAAATAAGATTAACTAAAATAGTAGAGTCAATTAAATTTATATATTCAAATAAAAATAAATAAAATGGTTTTAAATTAAATTACTATTACAATGAAAATTGAAATTGTAAAGTAATATATATTTTTTGATATAATTAAATAAAAATAATCAAATACTTAAATAAATTGATTTGTAATTTGGTCTCTGAGTTATTGCATAAACATTTTATCAATAAAGATTCTTACCAGAATTTAATTAGAGAAATATAGTAATCCAGCTATAAAAAAAAAATTTGATGTTAAGATGTTTAAGGTTTTTATTTTTCAATGTTATTTATTAAAGTATTAAAAGAAATTTTTATAATATAAAACTAAAACAAACTTGGAAACATATTATTTTAGGAAGGATAAATTTGGAATAATATATTTATAAATCATTAAGTGATAAGTCAAAAAATGTTACTTTTTTTTTTTAAGTGATTTTTGGGTGATTTTAAGTGATTTGACCACTTAAAAAAACAAACAAAAATATCTTAATTAACCAAATTAAACACCATTAAGTGTTAAGTGCAAAAAACAAACAACCTCTTTCAAGTTTAACCAAGCAGAAAACATAAAAAAAAAAAAACTCAAAAAACCAAACTTCGTCATCAAATTCATCACCATTATCAACAAAACCACCATCATCTCCATCGCCTATCTCCTCTTCCCTTTCCATTTTCTTTTCTTTTTCCATTTCTCAAACAAAACACAACCCAATTTTATAATTTCAAACAAAACACAACTCTCAACCTAAACGGGTTGGGTAAGAAGAAGACAAAACACAACTCTCAACCTAAACGAGTTAGGTAAGAAGAAGAAGATGGATGACAGAGAGAGGAGGATGACGGCGATGAAGAGAGGAGAGGTTTGAAGGTGATGAAAGAGAAAGAGAGAGAGAGAGAAGAAGAGAGAAAATATTTCATTTAATTATTTAGTTTTTGTTTTTCAAATTTTTTATTTAATTTTATTAATATTAAATACAAATAAAATTACTCATCTAATTATCATTATACTCTTCAAATTTAGCACTAATTGGTTTTTCTAACCGATAGGGGCGGTTCACCTAATAAAAAAACCGGATGCTAATCATCAATAGTTTACTTTTCAAATGAGTTTTTCATAATATCCCTTTTGTGGAATTGTATAGCTTTGTTGCTGTATGTTTTGTGAAATTGTACAGTTTTGTCGCTGAATCGAACATTATCTTGCTGCAGCTTTTAATGTTTTTTGATAAACTTTGGTATACTATCTACTTTGTTGTTAAACTTTGCATACTTTGTTGCTAAACTTTCATAGTGTTAGATGTTAAATATTCCAATAAACAGCCAACTGAATCCATGTACAACTATAACCCAAGTTTACACAGGTACAACAAATCAATTAGCAACAGCTGCCATACTGTTCTATTTTGGATGTCAATCACACATCATTTATGACCCGTTATTTCTGAACAGTAATGAAAAACTAATAATTCATAAACTTTCTCATTGTCAGCTATGACTACTAATTACCAGGAACTTACTTGCAGAACAGCAAACTTACTTCGGCTTCCGCATTTGCTTAATTCTCTGGAAATTTACTAACCAAAAATACTGCCATAGTATGCTTAAAAAGCGTACAAACACTGAGTGCATTACAGAGTTGTCATGTCCCAACAATGGAAATAATTATCAATTTGAACCTGGCAAGAAGAGAAAAAGAGGAGCGAAGGAGAAGGAAGGAGAGATAAGCTCTGTAAATAATTATCAATCTGATACGGTGAAGCATTTTAGTCATTATCTGATTCGAATATTCCTCCATTTAAATGTTCATAGCAAGATTATAAAGCTGAAGCTAATTGTCAATGTTGTTTGTAGTCCATAATTGTCAACAAATCAACTAGCACTTAAACTTCTAACATAACACAATCTCTCACAAACTGTCAACTATACATAATATAATCTCTTACAACCTGTCAACTACTATAACAAGCTGTCAGCAACACTAATACATAGCTTTTGATGAGAACTAGGTAGCTATTCCTGTTACAATCAGAAAACAAATCAATTAGATACAGAAAACAAAAATTTTTTAAAAAAAATAAAAATCACACATATATGTACAATTTATGTATGCGTGTAACTACCATTAATAATTACACTTCGTGCTTAACTGGCTCTCGATTTGGGTCCATCAAGATCTGATAATGGAATTGGTGCTTGACACTTTTGTCGATTGTGTCCCAAATCCCCGCATCTACTGCACTTTTGTTGTGTTTTATCTTCACCTCGAGATAATTTTCTTTTTTTAGCAAGTCGTCCACGAGGCTTACGTCCTTTAGGTGGTAGAACAACAGGAACTTCAACATCTTCAGGAACAATCCAGTCATCTTCGGGTCCAACAGGATAAATGGAATCTGCATATGCTGCCATTAATGTTTCCTTTCTGTAATAAGGAGAACAATAGTCGTAATAAGACATATGACGACTATTACACACTGCTAATGCATGTGAACATGGCAATTGGTTCAACTGAAATTTTCTGCAATCGCAAGTCTTATCCTGCAAGTTCACAACCAAGTTCAAACATCCATCAATGACACGGTGCTCAGCTAGATTTATTGGATGCACACAATAAGAACATGCTTTCTTCATCCTCTTTTTCAGCTTAGTTTCAACCCATTTTGTCATTGGCGTACTCATTTTTTTAGCTGCCTCACGCCTTTCCCAAAACCATGTTTGAAGTTGGAGACGTATATGATCTATTAACTTTGTGATCGGGAGCTCTCGTGAATCCTTCAAAATGTCAT
Organism: Dimocarpus longan; assembly: GCA_022984855.1. Lineage (NCBI taxonomy): Eukaryota > Viridiplantae > Streptophyta > Magnoliopsida > Sapindales > Sapindaceae > Dimocarpus > Dimocarpus longan. The sequence continues at coordinate 11,128,198 of CM041026.1, forward strand.
TCAAACACTCTGCAATATTTATTGTCACAATGGAATATCTTCTACCATCAAAGTGACATCTAGCCCATTTTTCAGGTTCTGCATCAGACAAATATTGAGCCACATTTACATTAACTTCTCTGATTTGGGACATGAGATGATTGAACGCTGAAACCCGATATACTTTGGCAGCTTTGTAAAACAAATCATGCACATCAACACCTTTATGACTAGCCTTCATGTTTTGATCAAGGTGATACATACATATTCCATGCAATGCACTAGGAAATGAATGTGTAATGGCCTTTGTTATACTTGGGTTTCGGTCTGAAATGAACACTAGATCATCAACTTCTCCAATACAACCATGCAGCTTTGTCAAAAACCAAATCCATGCATCATCATTTTCTGAATCGCCAAGGCCAAAAGCTAATGGGTAGACTTGGTTATTTCCATCCATGCAAGTAGCAATAAATAGGATACCTTGATGCTTGCATTCTAAGAATGTTCCATCAACGGCTATAACAGGCCGAAGAGAAGATTTAAATCCAACAATAGAAGCTCCTAATGCCATGAAAAAATACTTGAAACACTTTGAAGCATCAGTTTCAATGTTTGTTATCGTCCCTGGATTTTTCATTTCCAACATTGCACAGTACAAAGGAAGGATTTTAAATGAGTGTTCTGATGACCCCCTAGCTAACGCCATACCAATCTCTCTAGCCCTCCAAGCTTTATTATAACTACAAGTCACCCCATACTTGTTTTTCATGTCCTGAATTATGTCGTTTGGTTTATAACACTGACAAGTACCCTCATACTTGGATTTTATACAATGCCCAATCAATTTACTTGTTGCTTGCGAATGGTCAAAATGGAGAGAGTCAAGAGAACATGTGTGATCTGAATGGTATTTCCGCACGTGAAAAGCTTCAGATCCTGCAAGTTTTGTTGCACGAAGCCACCACTTGCAACCTTTCTCACAACATGTCAAAACCAATAAGTCTTTGGTGGACTTGTTCACTCTTGTCTGAAAATGTCTACTAATTGCTAACAGTTCCATCTTCAATTGTAGCTCTTTCTTATTAGAGAAAAAATCACCAACCCTAACATCTTTAACACTATTGAACAAAGTGTCAATCCTATTGCGATCTTTCACTAGACCAATCGAAGATGTCATTGTAGTACTTCCAAGTGGTACTGTATCTAACTTTAACTCCTTTTCATTAGTACTTTGAACCCCGTCGATTGGTGATGCTTCCTTTGACGTTGGAGATGACGACACATGTGTAGCTTCGGAACCACTATGATCGAATATGTCTTCAAGATCATTGGGCATTGTGGTTTGTACAAAAACTGGATTTCGAATCTCCACGGACTCTAGACCAGTTTTTACGTAATGATATTTTGCATATTCTTTATCACTAACTGTCAAGACTGGTGTTGAATCAAATTTACGTTCCACACTAATACATAATGGAGTTCTCGTGCTCACATCACTAACTTCACTAAAGAAGAATTTAGCATCACTGTCATTGACAACTTCAATTGGTGGAACCGCCTCACACGAATTATATTTGAACTTCATTTTCATCGAAACTTCAAAAGGATTGATATCAATCACACGACATACAATCTCATGCAATTCTTTATACGATGAATTCTTCGACAATAAAACTCCTTTGGCCTTCCCAGATTCATAACTAATTTTTCCTCCCTTGTTAATCCATTCACCATCATATAGAACTGCAATTCGAATTTCATCCATGCCAATCAACCTTTCAAATAAAAAAGCAATTTGGTAAGTATATGTCCAAAGCAATGTGTAAAATGACAAACAATACAACAATTGTGATTCCCTAAGTAAGTTTGGAATTTGGAAGCACCAACTGAAACATAATTTGTATCATATGATAATAGATAAATGAACATGTATATACTGTGGTAAAAAGTTATGTTGCACATGTTAAAGTTATATTTAAACAATAATTAATGATAAAGCATCATATCAGGCAGAATTACGAATTCTCAATCAGGTTGACAATTCACAACGAGGTTGAGAATTCACAACACGGAAGGCACTTACAAATAGAATGGAACAAATTTTACATATAAGAACCAACCAACTTTTACCAAATTTTACACATAATATGCACAAGAAACAGACCGCGATGCACCATCAATGCAAACTATAGTACTTAATAACAATCAAATTTTATACGACACCCCAGCTTTTAGAAAAGTTCCATATCCCATGCAAATCATTTCCATCAGAAAGGACCTAATTACATGATTCCAGCTACCATCATCCTCAGATTACCAATTCATTCCCTTTCATTTACCAATGATACTATGAACTTCAATATGAACAAAGAATCAACCTATTGAACTGCAACCTATATTACCAAACATGACACATCCTTGATGCGGACGAAATCATTTTTAAGAGAAATATTAAACAAATTGTACTCTATGAAAGAACCAAATCTAACAAGGAAGAAGACAAAGTAAAGAGACATTAATATTTATGTCAAAGAAGTGTACAGAAAATACATATACTAACTGATCAACTTCCCTGCCTAGTTCAGAAACAGATTGGGAAAGAAAAGAAATGTCAAAACCAGTAGCTTACAAAAAATGCAACACAATAACTTCAAAACACTAAACATCATATATATTTGTACACAACTTATTGTTATATATACATACAAGATGATACCATCTATATCATACAAGTACAAGAAGCCAATCAACAAACACAGACAAGCAAATGCAGTAGAACATTGTTTGAGATATTGTCTTTATGCTAAAGTTGAGTAGAATCCTATGTGGAAAAACTGCAGATTGTTCATTTTTCGTATGATTGAAGATATAATTGTGAATGTTATCTCTGGTTGGTGCAGTATGTCATATATGTCAAAAGGTCCATCGAAGGTACTTGTAACATGTTGCATTCATTTGCGTTGCAAATAAAAATACCCAATGACTTAATTTTGTCATGGATGTCATTGTTTTATGTTGAAGTCTTAATAAAAATATCCGATGACTTAATGGAACATGTTGCATTCATGGATGTCAAACATTTTATATAACACACAACCACTTTATACATACATGATCCAACTATTAACTATCCAAGGTAGCAACTCCACTAATTGTTTATTGAAAACTATATGTTCATTAACATTTATAATAACCACAACAATGGTATATAAGGAGTCTTTACTTTACCAGTGGTTGACACCAGTCATTATTACAGTTATAGCAATGACAACCATATATTCATTAACATTCCTTTTCATTCAACTGAATCGACATTGTTGCTAGGAGTGATAATAATTGAAAATGATATATGTTTTTGTTTCATAGCTAGCTGATAATTTTAACTAACAACATTAATTTCTTAGTTGGATTTTTCGGATTCCAAAACAGTGAAGCTGAAAAATCAAGGGTAGTAATAGCATCATGCAAGTGGGAAATCACTAGTTATATATTGAATTTCTCAATGTGAAAAACATGAAATGAAAAATCATAGAGAAAAACATAGTGAAAAAAACTAGACATTTCACATTAAAGTTGTCAAATATGTCACCTGAAAACTTCTGAGTTTCGATTCGACCTAAAAGGTTCTACTTATGGGTATGAGAGAGACCTCCAATTTGACCTGAAAAAAAAATATTAAAAATTGAAAACAAAGAGACAAGTCTCAGTCAACAACAAAACTAAATCACTTCAACTGAGAACAAGGAATACGTACTGGTCAACCAAGTTCCGAATGTTCCTGGCGTGCGGTGGTCAAAGGGTTTTGACTCATGGGTTTTGAAGAATCGGCCAATGAGAGTGAGGGGCGGGAATGGGAGCGGATGGATCGGTGATTAATTGTGACCGGTGATAAGGACATCAAATGTAGTGCTTTTACTGTTTTAGTCTTAGGATTTCTTTAAAATAAATAAATAAATAATGTGTTTCGGGTCTCAGTTACGATTTATGGGGCCTGGATTCAAATAAAATGCGTCGTTTGGATTCATTTTAAAAGATGATTTTAAAAATTATGTTTTTAAAAGAGTAATATTAAATATTTTAAAAATTTTATCTAAATTAATATTCAAATATCAAAATATTATAAATCATATGATAATATAATAATTAATAGAATATTAATAATTTAGATAAAATATTTTAAAAGTCTAACATTAATCTTTTAAAAAAAGTTTTAATGTATTTTGTAAGATTTCTTAAAAATAATTTTAAAAAAATGATATAAATATGTTTAATATTACTTTTAAAAATTAGTAAAACAATTGTTTAAATGAAAAAATAATGATTTATTTTGAAAATATGTTTTAGAAATTATAAAAAAATAAAAAAAAAATGTTCTTCACTTTTTAGTTGTAATTTTCAAAAAGTTTTTTTTTTTTTTTCAAAAACACATTTTAGAAAACACATCACCAAACATCTTTGATCCATTTTTGTTTTTGAAAATGAAAAATCATTTTAAAAAATGCATCCAAGCACTATTTTTCATCTTAAGAGTCGAATAGATCTGTATATTATATGGAACTAACTTGAACACCCCTAAATCCGTTCTAAGTCGAATTGAGTCTGTTCCTATAACATGTACACCCCTAGGGGTATGACCAAGAATTTTTCTAGTGTGGGTTAAAATAAAAATATAAAAATTTTAAGTGAACCCTATAAATACGAAAATAAATAAATAAATCTTTGATTGGAAAACAATTTGTTATGTCAATAATTTTGTATTGACTATATTCCGTAATCAAATACTCTTTAGTTGTAATTCCTTTATGACATAACTATAAAAAGTTTCAAACTATTGTTGATATTCAAGAAACAATGGTCTAAAAATTAAAATTATGCTTTTAGGAAGAATTATTATACATACACACTCTTACATAAATTTATATTTCATATAGTTTATTTTGCATAAAGTTTGTTAGTGTTTTTATTAACATTCAAAAATTGTCCCGAAAGTGTTTTACAAAAAAATAATCTTTCTAAAATTGTTTGAATAGATTTTTACGGGATAAAATATCTTTCGAAAATTGTTTGGAAAGCTTTTATTGAAAAAATGTTTTTTTGATATTGTTTGAAAAGTTTCACTTTAAAAAATACTTTTTCAAGATTTATTTGGAAAGTAACTGAGAATTTTTAATAATTTTAGGAATTTGATTTCTTGAAAATAATTAAAAATTGAGGCTCGAGACTTACGGAAAAATAGAAAACGTGAAGTTTGTGATGGCGAAAAGGACGTGAGAAGCAATTAGATACGGCTTCCTGTGGCGGGCTGTCCGTGGCTTGTAATGGCAATTTTGTCAATATGTTTAATAATAGGGATAAAAATTAACTAGAAGTAAAGGATGATTTCGTAAAAACAATTATTTTTAAACATGAAAATCTTTACCTGGGACAGAGCCCAGGTAAGCCCAAATGGGTACCATCCTCCTATGCCCACAGGCCACAGGCCACACCTCCTGTATCTTCACAATTGCCTTCTTTCCACATAAGCGTTTCCTATTTTTTTAAACTTGATTACTCCACTTATGTTGTTTGTTAAACTAGATGATACGTAGTCACAATAATTTGCCAAAACTTGGCTGAGCATACAGGTCTTTAAAATGCATAATGTTTTTGCATGAAAGTCAGGAAACACTGGTTGGAAAGGGTTTTATATAAGTAAAATTTTGAACGGTCGAAATAATCCAAATGGGGAGACAAAAGTGTTTTCTCATATTCAATTGATGATTTAAGAGTAATTCTACCTTTTACCTTTTGTTGGTTTCAGAATTCTAATCTTTTAACAATTTATATCGGTAATAAAAAGTATATTAACGAATACAATGATATAGGGTGTAAAACGATATATTAGCATACAATTCTTATTGCAATTGGTTATATACATCTTCATCCACCAATGTGATAAGGGTTCAATTCTTATTGAGAGCAGTTTACAACTTTTGTGTGGACGATTTTACTTTTTCTTATAGGAGTAATTATCTCTTAATTATATAAATAGATTTTTAAACTACGTAAATAATATTTTACTTTGATAAATCTCAATATAATTTTGATATATTCAATATATATATATATCACGGGAAAATTGATAAAATTCAGAAATATTAAATGCGTTTGAGATCAGATATGTATCCAAAGTTGCATGATTATACATGATAATAATAGTCAGTAGCGGAGGGCACATATTAATTAGAAAAAGCATCAAGGGCTCACGTTAGAAAGAGAACACAAAAGGGGTACAGCTAAGACGAGACAGACACGTGCAGCCCAAACCCAACTGCTCCTGAAGTTGGAATCACGTCAACGGGAGTGGGTCCCACAAAAAAAACGCGATATTTGTTAGGGTTGGGTTATGGGAGGCCAAACTCGGTCTGAGAGGAAGACTCAGACCACGTGGCACTCACGTTATGTACTATGTTCGTTTGGTGTGGGCCGGCCCAGCCGGCACGAGATTCGTGTGTTCTCTCATTATCAACATCACCAAATCTCATCTGATCACTTTCACGTGCACATCATACGGTTATCATGCTTTCTCACAAATTTGATATCACCACACTGCAATTTACAAGTTACACACCACACTGTCCTCTGTGCCTTGCCGGCTGTGTAATCATGCTGTCCAACCTTCTGTTTCTAAACTACGATACATACATTATTATTATTGTTTTGATTCTATCGTCTTCCTGTTAGTCATTTTGTTATTATCATAAAGTTTGAAGGCGGTATAATACATTTCATTGTTAAAAGTTAATTAACATATAATAATCATATTCCTATCTTTTTTCCTTTTTTTTTTTAAAAAAAGAAATTATAGATATATAAAAAATCACGATGGTTAAAATCTTAAAATATGAGAGAAAAAATTCCAAAAGTACATGTAAAATTACTTTTTCTTTAATTTGCCTATTCAATACTAAATCATTTATAATACAAAATTATATGGGATAAGTACAAAAATAACACGTTAAATTAATGACTCAACATTTATATCATTTTTCAAAAATTGTAACAATTAAGTTATAAATCATGTATAAAAATATCAAAATATTCTTATAATAAATGTAACAATTGAATCATTTTAAAAAAATATAGCTTTCTCACAAATTTTATCAAAGGTATTTATGTAAAAAAAAATAAGGTCTGTGACTCAATTGTTAATTTTATTAAAATGAGATAAAATTGTCAATTCAATATTTAAACGTTTCATCTAATGACATTTTCTCAAAATGTTTATATCCTGATATTATAGAAATATTTTTCTAACAACGTATCAACAGCTAAGATCTGTGTAAAACTTTCAACTCTTGCCAAAAAAGGTTTTTTTATTTTTCGTAATTAACAATACTTAACATAGTTCGTGATCTATTTGCTAATTATAAATTAGAAAGCAGCTAGAGGTGGATTTTTACGAGGTTTAGCTACAATTTCGGTGCATAATTTGGCTACAGTTTAAGAAACTGTGCACACTAGAGAAAAGAAAAAAAATTGCAGCATATATACATATATACGTATGTATATATATTTGAGGAAGAATATATTCGATTGCCTACTATGAAGAGAATACACATGGATATGTGACATCAAAAGAGGCCTCGTGTGATATGCATGCTCCTGATCATTCCCAAAAAAATTCATAAACTTAAAGTAAAACATGCATGGGAGTGATTGATGAGGTCATAAACAGACATAAAGCTGGTATATAGTGGTATGTTATATATCAGTACTATTAGTAGTTGATGCATGCCATGTGAGTTTTACTGCATCCATGCCTTCCCTGTAACTGAAGCTCCATGTATCATTTCTGTACATATTCTCCAAACAGATCCTAAGCCGGTATGAAGTTGTCCTTTTCTTTTTAGAACTTGAATGCGATACATTTTCATGTCTTATATGACTAGACTTAAGTAGAAAACATGAGCTGTAACGTCTTGATAATTTCTTTTAACAAAAACAAAGTATCAATTTATCCTAATGTGTCTGATAGCTAGGGTTTATGATTTCCAACTGGGGTACGAAATTTTTGGAGATTCTGATGCTACAAGGGCTGGTTCGAAAGCTCTGTTAGTGTTATAGTGACAGTCACAAAACCGGCATTGGTTGTTTATTTTACTTAATTATAAATCTGCTGGGCTGTCAATGAATGTATGATATATATATATGTATATATGTATGTATATAGTTTTAAGCTACAAATACTGATAATAAGATGAAAGCATGTTGACAGATGAACCAAGTTCAGGACATAGATTATAGAAAAATGACAGTGAGATACCCCACTATTATTATCCGTACTAGCTTTATCCTTCAATATGATTTAAATATGAGTTAAGAGAGATTTTCTACAGCTGTAAGTTGACTAGGTAAACCACATGCAGCCGAATGTCACTTTTTTTCGCTAAACCACTTAATGATTTTCAGGAATTTTATTTGCTTAGAGAGTTTAGTTTAATTTCAAATGTTTTGTACTAGTACAGTCCTAATTTGTTATATGACTCTTATTGTCTTCTTTTATATGGAACTTCTGAACAAACTAAGGCCTCTGTTTCCTTAATGTTCTAATTGCTATATTGGTCATTACCATATAATAATAGTTTCTTCAAAACCAAATAAAAGATCTATAATACGTAATTTCATGTCCCGAATTTTAGTGTCTGTCCTTGTGTTCAATATCCAAACTAGAATAAGTAATTAATAGAGATTGATCATGGAGCACTCATTTTCAAGAACACAATTCTTTTCAGATCATTCATTTTAGTGCAACTTTTTATGTAGTCATTTGTGGGACTTTAGCGCACCTTATTTTTCCCTTTAGTGATTGAATGTATTAAGAAGCCACTAACTTACAAGGAAAATTTTGATGTGAAACTTATTAAAGTTTGCTAAAGATGAAATTGCAAATATTTATTTTTAATATGAGCTCTTTTTTTTATTGGAAAATTTCCAATTTCGTCACTATATTTTGAAAAACCTCATTTTTTTATACGCGAATTAATCCATAGACCTACATCCCTAAAGTTCTAAGAAATTCATCAATTTCATCTCTCATATTGATTTTTTATACCATCAAATTTAACATAAATGGTAGATTGGCAATTTTACCTTTAAGCATTTATACAATACATTAAATGACTATTTTATCCTTAAAAAATTAGAATTACAATGACATATGAAATGAGTTTACTTAAATGTCCTTCACTATCATGCAATAGATTTATTATACATGTCACATCAACAATTTACATCCAATCAAGATCAAACAAGTATAACAAATTTACAAATTAAAATATAAAATAATAAAACAAGAAATTAAATTTTCCCTTTTTACTTTATATATGTACACATAGAGCTTCTATAGTCAATATTTTATAACTTTTAAATTATTAGGACTATTAATTTTAGTTATTTATTATATTTGAATTAAATGGAAGAGATGATTGAGATTAATAGTTCTAACGATTTAAAAGTTATGACGCATTGATCATAATATATATATATATATATATATATATATGAATGATTGTATCCAAAGAGAGCAGGACAAATTGTCTTACTAATACAAGCAAAACTTGCAAAGTTGAAAATTTTAAGGGAAAAAGGAAACTCTAATTTCTATTAGAAGGCAAGGAGTGGGAAACTGGAATGGGATTTTAAAAAATCAATAACAAAAACTAAATTATGCTATTAATTTAGTGTTTACTGGACGGTACAAAAATGAAAGCCAATTACTATGCATTGAAATTCATAAACTTAGTTGAAAATACATGGTATATGTACTTTTGAGAAGCAATGTGTACATGTATATTAACCACTTTCCAAGATATAAATAATTTAATTACAGAGATTAATAGTTTTTTTTTTTCTTTTGTATTTTCAAATCTAGTGAGTTATTGTCTTGATTGTGTTAATTTCTAGCTAAAATATAGATCAATCTACACAAATTTAATCATAAATCAAGTTGTTAATTTAGACTTACTATACAGGTAAATATAATTGAAGTACAAAGAAAATAAACATTTTGAAAATATATTATTGATTCTCCTGTTAGGTCAGAAATGCAAAATTGCGAAAGAGGGTAGGGCTATGGTTTATACGAGCCATGACACTATTGGTTTTATTCCAACTAGGAGGATTCGTCTAACACAAAATAAGTAAGTGAAAGCACATATCATAACATAGCAGAAACCGAAAATAAAAAGTTTGTTCAAATGACAAAGACACCCTTCTGTCATGTCTGCACACCTGCGTAATTTGGTGCACTAGTGATTGTAATTAAGCAATATTTTGTATTTGTATTATAGCCTCTAACCCCATTATTTGCTGGTATTTTGTTTATTTACTCTCTTCATCATGGGTGAGAATCTACAGAAACAAAAAACAAAAAACTTACACATATATAATCTAATAAAAATTATTAGAAGTGCACTAAGTTAAATCATTGATTTTAGAGAGGTGTAAGCAACTAGCCACCGCAACAGTGACCCCAAAGTCGTAAATTATAAGTTCAATTAGAAAAATAGGGCTCATCTTGACATTTCAAGTTGGTGAAGAAATTAATAATTAACATTCTATGCAAATCTTCTCCCCCATTTTTCCACTCTGATCAAATTGTACAAAAACAAATAATAGATAATGATAAGCTTAATCCAATTTGGGAATTGAGGGCTTCTGATTTGTATTACTTTATTGACTCTCCCCATTTATTTGTCAGACAAGGATTCATTTTAATATCATCTTTGTTCTCAACAGACAGCTTGTTTTATTATTTAAATTTTCTTCTTTGTCCTTCCATTATTAAACAACAATCTCGATTTTCTATCATTGTCTTCTCCTATTTAAATGCCCCACTAGACTTCTTTTCTCCAAACAATCACACCAACTCTCTCTCTCTCTCTCAAAATCTGAAAAACAACGCCTCTTGTTCCATGGAGGATATTCTCAAAAAACAAGCTTTCATGCCCATTTCAAAACCACCGCCATCACCACTATCCACGCACAAGAATTCACAAACTATAACCAAAGATAAGCCAAAGATTCGAATAATTCACATATTTGCACCGGAGATCATCAAGACTGATGTATCCAACTTTAGAGAACTGGTGCAAAGACTGACAGGCAAGCCAACTCATCAAGATCAAAAGGGTTGCAAGAAGAGGCCGAGAATTACCAAAAGAGAAGAGCCAAGAAACATTTCCGTGCACGAGAAGCCAGTTGTGGCCAAGAAAGTTGAGCAGCTGAGAAGTGGGTTTCTTGGGTTGGATCAGAGCTGCAGAGAGAGGGTTAAAGAGGAAGAAGAGATGTGGAATGGAGCCAATTCGGGTGGTTTCTTAAACGGGTTCGCTGATTTTGATGGATTCATTCAAGAGCTTGGTGAATTTCCTTTACTTCCTATGGAATATGCTCCTCACATGCATGCTTTTGAAGAAACTCAATTTGCCTAATCAAATATTAGGTTTTTCATTTTTGCCCTTCTTCTTTTGGTTCTTTAATTATATGAATGTTTTGAGGATTAAAAATATTATTTGTTTGATTCTAGATGGTCTAGCTTGATCGTTTATGTTTGGTTTCTCTCTCTAATTCTCCATATATCAAATTTTAATCTTTTTCTGGTGTAAATACTAGGGATAACTTCACACTTTCAAGATTCTATATTTTCTGCCGAGCAAATTGCTATCTATCCCTCACTTCTCCAAGCTCCATTTGGATGTAACAGCAGCAACTTAAATTATTTTATTTTAATAAATTTAATTCAGTTCAATTTTAGATGGATCGTTTTGTCTCTTTATCTAGGATGTGGCAGTGGCTCTTGTCTGATCTATGTGAGTCTCTTTCTCTCTTCTTTCTTCATGGAAAGAATATTGTGATTTGGCAAACCAAACACGAACGTGCAAAACAATACTTTTTATAACGATTAAATAAATGCATTACTTTTCTTGCAAGACTTATAATACATACAATTATACATATTTGTCATGGCAAGTCGTCGCCTGATAACATAGGGGCTAAGGCAAACATGCAGTTGATTGGCTCACAAATTTCTTACACATGTGTACATACATTTCTCCCTCTCCAAGATTAACCACTTTTGTGAAATTCCTCCCCCTTTTGTCCACCATTACAACAAATTCCGGCAAGTGGGCTTAATTATTTATAAACAATAATCTCAAACACTAATTAGAGCCCAAATTCAGCCACTTTTAGCATACAATAAGAGAAGTTTGGTGTTTATCAACGTTTGCACAGAAAAAATGCTCCTACATGTACATTTCTCAGCCAAGACAAGCTATGGTTTATAAACATATTATTTAGTGCAATCATGAATGATTGTGTGTGTTAGGCTCCGCAAGCCCTGACCTGATCATCTAACCACACAAGATACTGGCGGGTTGATCCGGTTTCTCCCTTTTTTTTTTTTACGGTCCTACGTGAAATATATCAATATTTGCTTTGTCAAACACTTAATTTAATTAAATATGGGTCCACCCGATCTTTGTCAATTCTCTGGAGACTGATGGGCATTTACATTTCCAAGGAAACAGATGCGTTTGCTCCTCTCACTTTACTGGATATTTTCCGCATTGGCCATTGAATTACTAATAAATTGGGAACAGACCACCACCGAATCTTTTTTTCATTTTTGTTAATTTTTGCCATTGAATTGATTAAAATGTCCCAAGTAATATGTACATTGACTGAGTTACCACCTAATAATTTTTAAAATTTTATCTCTTAAAACCATTTCTCTCTCCTCTTTGTTGTCTCGTTCATTGGTTTCTTTAGCTTATCTCTTTTTTATTCTCTTTTCTCTACAACTCTTTTCTTGCAATTCTAACAATATATTATGGGCAACATTCACTTACCCAGTTAAAAGCCTTTTGAAAGTGTTTAAAATCATAATAAGAGCAAATGTTTATACGCTGAAAAGGATTATTCATGTACTAAAAATAAAAAGTAATGCTATACATTCTACCATTATATTTTAATTGGATTTCAATTAATGATGTATTAATTATAAAATGAATACTTATTAATAATTATTTATTTTATTTAAAAAATTTATCCATTCACCAATTTTTATGTTAGGAGTTAGATCAAGTAGGAGTACAAAATATGAGATATCTAGCATTATTGAAAAATTTAATGTTTACATGTCGAGAACTTATATTTCTATATTAAGAACACGTGTTTACATACGCATATATGAAAGTCGAAGTATAATGTTACTAAAAAATATGAAATCAAATCAATTAATGGAACACACAGATCCAACATGTTAAGTACATGTTGTCACTCAAAATTTCGATCGTAAAACTAAAAATAAATTAATAAATAAATAAAAATTTATAGAGTTAATAATTGGTTTCTCTCAGTGTCATCATGAAGTTATAGAGATTCGATGCAAAAAATTAAAATGAGCCCCTTTATAAATTATATATGAGTTAAATATATCAGTTTAAGAGTCTTTCGTATGTTAGAAATATTTTTTCAATTAAATTTAAACAACAAAAATAAGCAACACAATCGGTTATCAAGTGTTCAAAACTTCCTCACCAACTCAGATTTGAATCTAATGGTTGTCACCATTATGTTTTTTCAAAAAGGAGGGAAAAAAACCATCGTATGGCCGCATGAGACTTCAAACTTAAGTGTCAAGCAAACAACATGAGGCCTTTTATCACAAATGTTTTCTAAATTTTTTAATATTATATGAAACATTAATTATACATTAACTTGACAAACTAATTATAGAAAAAAAATAAATATTTATATAATTTTGGGGCCTCAAAATTAGGAGGTTTGGGAGAGGTCGCATCTCCGGTATATGCTCAGGATCAACCCTAGTTTCTCTCTCTAGTTTTATGTTGCTCTCTTTATTGTTGGGCCTCTTTCTCTTCATTTTTTACTTCTCTTCTTTAGAAATGAAAAGTTACAAGGTGATCACTTTTCCCAAAAAAAAAAAAAGTTACAAATTAAATTAAAATGGTGTGGGCTACTTAAACTTGGTGTAATTTTTTCCAAAATTACAATTTAACTAGAAAAAGTAAAATGAACAAGTGACTATTTTTTAATTTCCAATAATTTGAGGGCAAAGTTAAAGTTTCTCCCTTTGCTTTACTTGCTGGACACAGAGAAATCCCGGTTGGAATGATACCTTTGATAGTGACAGAAAATTAAATTAAGCGTAGAAACCTAGAAGCAAAATATGGAAATGAATTACGAGGTATTTTCCTTTTTATATATAGCTTCTAGTATGTTTTGTTTTTGAGAAAACTAAGTCTAGAGATAAGGCTAGGGTTTAACATGTATAAAAATTGACTTGAAGCACACCAGCCTAAAGTCAACATTTTTGGTGAACTTTAATTGCAAATTGTAATATTAATATCTTGGAGGAAGGTAAGTAGAAACCGACTAATGGTAATAGATTTTAAATTCCTATTACAAAATTGAAGTTCAATGGTCTGGGTGATGGATGAACTTCAACCAATCTTTCTGATGCCAAAATCTATCAATATAACTATCACTAATAAATATTTTTTCGTTTTAATTAAAAGCAGAATTTCATGAAACATAAACATATAAAAATCTCCGTTTAATAGATAAATAAATCAATCGATATTTTTGAAATGTATTTTTCTCAATGATTTCACTATTATTAGATTAATATCTTTAAGGGAAAAAGAAGGTAAAAGAAAAAAGAAACATAAATATACATGTGATGCTATTTTTGTATGAGTTATGATTAAAGTTTATATAATGTTGAAAATTCTTCTACATAGCATTTTTTTATAGTATAGGAACTATGACTGGGACGGATCTAAATAACTGTTGAGATCTTAACCGAGATAAGACACTGATGGCATGGTCCGAGGGACTACTCTCAATTGAAAGGAATCTACTCACACGAGAGTGAGAGATCGATCCATACATAATGATGGAAGAACTATTATTATTATTATTATTATTATTATATATTTGAATTGAACACGGGTGGGTGTCGAACCCATGCCACACACAATGAGAGATATGGGGGACTCATACCACACACAATAGGAGATATGGGGGTTGCCGATGCTTCTACAAAGCTTCAAAACTTGAGTTGTTCAACATTTTTATACAACAAACTGTTTCAAACAATTCTCATAAATGAAATTATAATATCTTCATCAACTATATAACTTTTATTCATGTTGATAAAAATTGTAATGGGATACGAATATTTGTAGCGTTTCTTGACTGTCAATAAGCGCATAGAGTTTAACCATTACAATATACATACATATATATATATATATATATATATATGTGTGTGTATAAACTCGTTATTTGTTCGCATGGGATCTAAAGGTTATAGTTTTCTATTTCCAAATATTGTAAGATTCAATTGGGGGCTCCAGTTTCATGTTTGAATTCACTAAGTTTTTGGATTTTTGGATTATAAATAAATAAATATACATATATACGTCAAAAATTATATTATATTAACTTAAAAATTTGACTTAAAAATGTGACTTCAACATTTTTCCATCAATTTTTACTCAATTGATAGTTATCTTTCTTGAATTCATTCATTTTTTTTATCATTAGATTGAGTGAAAATAAATGAATGAACAATAAAATCATTTTAATAACTCAAAATTTTAAATTGGTTTAATCAAATGCCGTATGTGAATACAAAATATGTAAGGGAGAAAAGGTGTCACACTCTTGTCACTACAAATAGAGTATAGTATGGTAATATTGGCATGAGGAAGCCCTGATCATCAGCTCCATTTTCACCCATGTGAGAATGATTTGAATAAGATGTTTGGTTATTTACTGACCAAAAATCCAGAACACTATTTTCTTCGTGCTAGATACCATACTAGATAATATCAGTTGGTTTGAATTGATTATCACGAGAATGAATCGAATTTTATCAAACATCTACATTTCTCGACTCGGAGGAAAGTTTGAAGGAACAATTGAGATTCAAGGTGCGGTTTTCATTATTATTATTATTATTATTTTTCTGGCAAAAGAAGTAAATGAAGTCCATGTGACTCTTTTGTATAAGTAAATTGTGAAGAAGCCCCATTAGGATGGTAAAGGCACTTTTTCCCTTGAATAGGAGCATATGATCCTAATTTCACCGTAATGTCCATCATAATGATCACAATAGATGTAATTAAATTTAAAAAAAAATGTAAACAAAGTCAAAGGAGCAGTAGTTGTAGAATTTATGTGTATCCTGATTATAATTTTAATACCACGAACCCACTAACAAAAAAGAACATAAATTAAATAATCCTCCAGGCATCTAAATGATTAGAGTTTCAGTGGAACCCTATCCCGCAGACAGCCTGCAATAGGAACCCCCACAGAAATAAATAAGAGGATTCTTTGAGAATGTAAACATCTAATTTAACGCAGGATCTATTATATTTTTTTAAAGGCTTGACCAAGTTCTTCATTACGTCCCAACAAAAAACTTGAAAAGTACCTTTCCTTCAATATTGAACTACCCTTTCTTATCTCTTTAGTTTCCCAAATAAGGTATGAAAACGAATGTACCCGTAAGCAAGTTTGCCCTGTAATAGATTATTTACATTAAAGATATGAATATACTTGAAAAAAAAAATGATTAGGTGTTGCTCCAAATACGAAAAATTAAAGTCAACAATAGAGCAATCTGCCTTTTAGGATGACGAAAGGACCAAGAGTAAGGACAAGCTATTGAGACGTGGTGAGACTTGGCTAGGATGACAGCAGCAGCAGCAGCATTGCTACAATTTAGTCATATTTTCACATTTCAACCAACCTCAAATTAAATCCTCCACACTTAACCGTTACCTCTAATTAAAATAATCTTTTCTAATTAAAGGTACTTTTCGTCATGAAGAGAAAATTTTGTTGATGTCTTGACTTCGGACGAGAAAATTTTGCCTAATGACAATGCGAAAAATGAATGTAAACAACTCAAATTCCAAATCAGGTGTGAACTGGATGGTCAAGCCATACCCACGCTTCTTGAATATGCATGCCTGAAGACTGACCGCGAAAACCGACCCACCAGGACATCAATAAATTAACCTTATTCAATTTAACTACGGTCCACGAGGACGAAAGTTTTTACCAATTCTTCGGTGATAAAACTCACCGACCAAATGATACATAGAAACAAGTAAAATATACAATAAAATAAATGTCAGAGAGTATGGAAATGCATCTGAGAGAGAGTAGTGAAATCAGAAACTCAATTAAGCACTGTTGTTTAATTTGAATGGAAAAAAAAAATTGCATTTCCATGGACATAAGAGAATCTCTAGCTCTCATACTCGGTGAGAGAATCTGCGAGGGGTGATGTAGGTGCATCCAACCTTGTAAGAACTTCAGGTATTCCAGCAGCATCCCTAATTATCTGTGTCAAAACCGACAAAAGATTCAGCACGTGATATGAATTACCAGTGATCAGATAGGCAAGTCTTAGTGCACACAAATAGCTCATTCCTATTAGCAACCTCATTTTATAAGGGTTATACCGAAACATATCTAAATCAACATCGCATGAGCACCTACTGCTACTAGGTCTAATAAAAACATTCCAATATTGATAGATCTGACTGAAACTAGACGGCTTCTTCGTTATTATCATGCAAGAGATTCATAATTTTTAAGCACATAAACATACTCTTTAACCATCACAAATAATGGTGACAACTTACAAGTATCTCTTCATCAAGATAAGAAATCATGAAGAGTCTCTGGAAAGTTCCGCCTGAAGAAGTAAATAAAAAAATTCAGAGTGGATCCATAAATCAGAGCTTAATAAACATAGAGAAAGACATGCATGCTACGAGAGTATAATAGTATGTCATATAGGAACTTGATTGTTTACTTCAGTGAAAATTTGGCTGTAACATTTTTAATCTAAAATGAGCAAACTGCAAAGAGTCATGGCCTAATTGGCCGCTTACTTCTGAGAAAGGGTTTCCCAACCCCTGAAGGTTATGTAGGACCTAACTGAAATTGAATCTCCAGAGTTTACGGAACCAGCAAGGTGCTTTGCAAAGGGCAACCCTAGCCAAAGGTTATTATGACATTCACATTCACAATGAAGAAGATATGCATAGAGTATGCAGTGAAGGTGCTTGTACCCTTCCCATGCCATGTTGCTTTATCAATGGCAAAGAGAGGCAGCCAATGTCACGCTGAACTCATACTTGAGATCTATGTAAAAAGCAACAGTGTGCTCTTTACACAGATCCTGGATGTCACCTACCATGGATATATTTTATAAAGAGGAAGGTGAAATTATTGTTTTATAGGAGATATCGTTTGAAATACACATCAACCAAACTGACTTGACATCCATATTCTATTTTTTTACCAATAGACAGCCTAAGTGAAGTATCTGATTAATGATGTTGTAAGTGTTAGAACCCAGTAATTTGAACATTTATATATCAGAGGATAGGAAAGTTGACCTTAGACAAAAAAAAAAATAAAAAGACAAAATTAAAACCTGAAAGTTTGCTTCTTTCATGAGAAAAGCTTGTACAATGACCACAGACAATCATGGGAGTACATACAGGTGAATGCATGTCAGCAATTCTCAAATTTTGATATGCTTAGATCTCAATGAACAAATCTACTGATTTCTTCTTTATTGGAAACAAAATATCAAACAACTGATTGTGATTTATAGATTCCAATCTTGGTCTTTAAGAAATTATATCAACAAATCACTCAATACACCAGAATTATTAATCATGGTAGACGCTTAATTCAAATGAATGTAGGATTAATACTCCAAGCTGAGCAAACTTCAAACTTACAGTATCCACCTCTCCACCACTATATCCCCCGACATCAACCCCATGTATTTCAAAATTTCCCTAACTTCTAAGAAATCATCTACCTAATAATAACACCCTATCCTTAGGAACTGTAATTAAGCACAATCTGGAACTGTCTTGAGACACTAAACAACAAAAATAACATTTCAGAGCACTTTGATCTTCAAATTGCCTTTTCTAACTACTATACTGTCGATGAAAATCAGTCATAACAGAGGGCAGGTAAAAATGTCTAACAATAATGACAAAATTGTTGAGAATAACTTTCTTTAGAAAAGACCACAGGCAGTCAATAGCTTTTCAGAAACCTTAGAAGAGCAATCAGAAAATTAATTAAAGTCCAGATTAAATCCCAAAAAAGGGCTATTGCTATGTTTCCACAACAAGATTCTATATAATGTAATAAAGTAGTCCGGATTGATAGGTTGGCAAAAGGAAGCATCAATGGATGCAGAGATATAATCTAGCATCCATCAAAACAAATGATCAACATACTATAATACAACAAGCATTCTCTTTTTTGAAACACAAGTTGAACCAGCTTTTATTCCAGTAGATCTGCCAATTATTTTAATCAAGAAAGCATGAGTAATCACTAGATCCAAAAGCTTAAACAATTAGGAAAGATGCCTAACAATAGTATTTAAACACTAATGCACAACCTCACTTGCAAGACCAATGGGTTTGCCATATGACTCAAGTCCAAACACATACTGACATACATAACAAATTCAAATAACATATAACAATAATCACACAAAATCACTCAAAGTAGGCATTCCTGGTAAAATAAAGTTTTGATACAATGTTAGTAAATTTTAGCATAGCTTTAAAAGGCATTTTGAGGCAGCGCCTCAGCTGTCTCAGGGTCAAAGGTGCTCTGAGGCTGTCACCTCATCTTGGTCCATCTTCAGGTCCGCCTCACCTGCTTGAGGCAGCCACCTTGAGGCAATTTAGGCTGAGACGGTCACCATGCTGTCTCAGAGGCAGGGGAAGTAGTACAGATTGTGTTTAATGGAGAAAAATTGGGTGGTTTTGCCTCACGGGATTTTTATGGATTTCAATGTTTGTTTTTCAGCTGGCATAATTTGGGGGTGCCAAGTGGAGAGAGTTTAGCAAGTTAAAATCATTTTTGTGACATTTGGCAGGAAAGTAGAAGAGTTAGCTGTAACTCGTTTTGTTTATGGTCTTTAATGTTTGAAATTCTAGAAACATTCAAGGTTCTTCTCCACTAAAACATCGGTTAACCATAGAAATCTCCTTCACTAAAATCCTCTTCATCACTCAATACATCTCCTCCTTTACTCAAGGTTCATCGTCCTCCATTTAAGGTTCTTCTCCACTAAAACATTAGTTATCACTATTTTTTTAATGTCATGGATGATTTTTCACGTTAGATTTTTTTTTTTTAAAAAAAAAAATTTTGTCATTTTGAATTGAGATGGTTAAGGCTACAGTCTCGCTTCGCCTTTCATATTTTATAATTTTGACCGTCAGATTCAAAAGTTTAAACTATTAGAAAAAGAAATAATAGTATTTAAGCAGTTTAACAAAACTAATTCCATTTCCAAAACCAACAAACTGTATAACATTACTTTGGAAAAATTTATCCATGGGATTGATAGACAGCTTATTTTCACTTAATAATGATAGGAAGAAGAAAATGAAAGATTATGAAATGCTTACTAAGTGGAAATCTCAGCCCACCGGCCACCACATCCTTAATAGGAACAGGAAGCTGCTGCACTGTATTAACTGCTTGACTAAAAGCACCTTTTAGCTGTTCTGGCACGGTTTCTTCAACAATAGTTGGTGATTCAAGTATTGCTTCGACATATTCTTCTTTCATTCTTAGTGGGCCCTCAACAGACAGCTGCGTGGAGACACTGAATTTGCTTTCTATCTGCATTTCAACAGAGCATACCTCATAATCAGAAAACAGAAAACAACATGCTATCATGCAAGCTTCTTGTATTGAAACAAGATGGGAAACAAAAAGTTGTAATACAACAACAAGCATGCTTAACACTACAATCTTTACTGCACAGTATAATTGAAGATGCTAAAAATTTGAAATAAACAGTACAAAATGGGAAAGCTCACTCACTGATCAACATTAATTTTTACAGGATCTTGCATACATGATCTGACCAGCAACTTAAGTGGACAATACCATGCCGATGAGCCAACTCCTTGTACATAAGTCCAGTCCTTCAACAAGCATATCGAACTATTCCCCACTCATGTGGCTCTGATTCCACTTGTTAGTGGTGCAAGAAGTTGGCAAGTCATTGCATCAAGACCCTTATACGTGAGTTGGATACAGCATTGAATCCAAAAGCTTAAACCAATTGGCATAGGCCAACTCCTTATCCATAAGTCAATTCACTCATCATTTATTCTTCGATAGTATAGAATTTATGTCATACTCTCACTGTCTCACACGTGCATATCCAACAGATACTATTATTGCAAAATACATTTGCATGGTCATTCAGAATACAACCATATGGTAAAGCAAAAAAAAAATTACCGAGTTCAGCAGTTTCAAGTTTGCTGTAATATTAGCCTTTTGGTCCTTAATCACCACTTCCAATTTTGACAAATTTGCCAATGTTGATGGAAATCTCCTGCAAAAATCACAGCCAACGCTTCAACAAGACTAGCCACGATTCAACCACTAACACTCTAAACATCAATGCAGTCCCACAGCAAGCATCCACATTCACATTGACAAACAAACAAGTTATAAGACATGATGATAAAGAACTCACTCAAATATAAACCTAGCAGCAAACAATCCAGGGCTTCCAGATCCAAACCACTCAAAATTCCATCGACCTTCAAGAAAAGGAGACCTGAAAGCTATAATAAGAATAAACGTCTCATTCAAGAAGCAAAAGCATACAAAATCGCTTCCATTGGTTAAAGCCACCTACGTTGTGGGCCTCGGCGTGGGATTAAGGCGCTCAAGACCAGTTATCCTCTCATTCACATCAATACGCTGTATATCAGACGTCTTTCCAGTAACTAAGGCCTCAAATCCACCAGAATCCTTCAACTATAATCAACACAATTGAATCCATCACTGAATAAGTTTCAGCTTGATTTTCAAAAAATTCAATTAGATTGTGTGACAAGTCATTAGAGAAGACTCACGGCGAGAAGCAGCGACTCTTTGGCGGAGAGTCGTTCCATAGCCTTAGCGTAGGTGGCGGGGGCGCCTTGTACGGCCTGCTGTACCATGCATCGACACCGCAATTGTCGGCGAGTTGTACGGTCATGCTCCAGTGACCTTCTTAGAGTGACAAACGAAGTAGTATTGATGGAAAATGGGGAGGAAGAAGAAGAAGAGAAGGTGGAACGAATTGTAGAAGTTGCAGGGAGTGAGGAGTGCAGAGAAGCCATTGAAGAGACAGAGGGAGAGAGAGAGAAACAGGCAGCCGGTGGCTGTTTGCGTGAGCTGTTTTTAACCCCTATACTACTCTCTCTCCTACCATCGATTTTTTAATTTTTATGAAATTTTTATTAATTATTACAAAATATATTTATATTTTTATTACACCCAACCCTCACCCCTTAATCGATTTATACTAAAGTGATACTAATATTTGAAAAAGATATTTGTCAATTATTGTCTAAATACTTTAAAAATTATTAATTTATATTTTTTTATGAGTTATTGAGACTAACCGAGGAAATATCTAGAATCAAACTGATAATACATTAGTGGCACGATCCAGATAAACGACTCTTATACGGTCCAAATAAACTACTCTTATACGGCTTGGAGTCATCCATATCTCAAGGGAGACAATTCACATATATGAGAGAAAATCGTATATTTTATTAATGAATATGAAATGCGTTTCTTTTTTAACCCATAATTGGGAGAAAGACGCAGTTTTATTTATGTTGTTGAAAATTGAAAAGTTTATAAATCATTGAATGGGCAATCTTCAAAAGCTTCTTTCATTGTTACCTTATATAAATTTAAAAATTGGCATGTAATCTTTGTGCCCCCTTGTTCTTTATGGAAGTGTACCTTTCTAAAATCTCTACGATGTTGGAGCCTGGAGGAGATAATGGTGCTTGTGAAGACGACTCATAAAGCATGACTCGCGAGGTTGCACGCTAACTGTCTCCCTGAGTTATGAATATAAAAGTACAAGAGTACAATTTCAAGTGAATCGTAGGGTAAAATTCAAGAAACCTTATCCGAGCTTTGGCTAATAGAATTTTTACTCCAAATTACAAAAAGCTTATTGTCAGTTGTACCTCCATTAAATTTTAACGGTCAATAGATAAAAATGATCTTTTTTACCTATAAAATAAAATAAACGCATTTTTTTATTTAAGTAATTATTAAATATAAATAAAAAATGATGGTTGAGATAATCAAATCTCTCCATCAATTGAATGGAAGAAATCTCATGGGATGGAGTGCTATGATCTCCTCTATAATGTAATTGAAAAATAATATAAATGAAAAAGAAAAGAAAACAGTAAGATTGGAGGAATAGGTTTTTATTTTAATGTTCAAAAAATGTAATTTATACATATATTCTACATTAAATGGAGAATGTCTTAAAGAAAATGTTTTGAGAGGGTGTGTTTAGCATTGCTCTAATTTCATATTGGAAGTCTGATCAACATTTATGCTTAGAGGGGTGTGATTTCTTAAAAAAAAAATCATCTAACTGCAATTAAAACAAACTCAAAAGAATATAGACAATTTACCAAAAAAATTATTTACAATTTGAAAGCCTCAAGATATTCAATTGGATCACCATTCCATTATATGGCTTCATCTACGACATTTGAACTTGGAAGGAAGTGAAGTTTGAAAAATATTTATAGTGAATGCAACTAAACTTCCACTTGAGCCATGATAGCCTTCCCTCGAGTGGCTTTTTGTAAATTTAGCATTTGCCTTTGAGTTTCTTTATCTTTTCTTTCTTCCAAGTATAATTTGTTAATGGTTTCATCATTTGAGCTTTTTGTTGAGCTTTTAGAGTCTTGTACTTCCACCTATTCATGTTGTAAAGCGTTTATATGGTTGTGAGTCTCCTACGCATGCTTTCTGACTTTGCATTTTGAATTCTCTCTAAGTGTCCTTGAGCATCTTGAACTCATCCTTTCACTCGTCTTAAATGGTAAGGTTGAGTATCTTGTTATTGAAAAGGACAAGATCATCTTGGAAAACTCCTTCGATAAGACTCTATCAAGTTGTTTGAGTCATTTCATTTTGAGAACTTGTTTAAAATTGTCCACTTTTTATCCTACGAGGAGGATTTGCCATCATGAGTGCCACTGGGCTGGATGGACTTCCCTTTCTAAAGTTAACCCAATTAGCATCATGGTTGGCAAGGTTATTATAATTGCTAGGTCGTGAAATTTTCATTTGATTTGTTAACTTAAGAGAGCTAGACTAATTAACATAAGGTGGAAGGGTCCTCATTCTAGCACCAAATATTGGCACCCATAATTGGAAATTAATTTGGACACATGTTTTTGGAAAACTTTTCCTTTTTAATTACAAATACGTTTATACATTTTTATCATTTTACTCTTATATCAAGCAAATGCACATGTGTCACATGTGGAAGAAAAATAAAAAATTACAATAAAAATTAAAAAAAAAAATCTATTGAAAGGGGAGGCTCATGGTGGCGTAGAGATGAAAGTTGACCTCCATCTCTACTTTGTTGTGACGAAGATGGAGGTCTATTGCTTGTTAGGTTCAAGTTGAACCCAGACAAAGATCTAGGTTTGAACCTAGACCTTTGAACCTCCATGCATGTCGAAGAACTAGCTTTGGCTTTGATAAAAAAGAGAGAGACGAATGAGGGGTGTACACTTGCTCAAGACGTAAAATAATGTGTTGAGAAGAAAGAGATGAAGTAAACATCTCGAAGAATAGGTCGTGTTGGTTTAGGGTTCTGACGTGGAAAGTGGAGAGGAGAGTGGTGAGATGACTGTAAGTGGAAAAGATTTTTAAGCGAATAATTTGGATGTGAGGTTTTATTGGAAGATGTGGTGGAGGAGGCAAATGAGGAGGTGGTTTTCTGGCTTATAGGTTCTATCTGGGTTTAGGTGTTAGGGTTCCATATGGGTTTGAATCTAGAGATGAAGATCTGAGTTCGAAAACCAAAATCTTCAAGTTGAATATATGAGTTTAAAACATAAGGGACTATGAGAGTATAAACATATTCAAAATTAAAAGAAAGAAGTTTCCCAAAAATATAGGAATTAAGATGAATTTCTCATTTCATTATTTTTAAATTCATCTTATTTAAAAAAAAAAAAGTTATTTTTTATACGGTGAAAGATGAAGTGCTGAATGTAATTGATCAACTTTCCTCCGTCAATGATTAAATATTTAATTAACCAAGTATTATATAAATAATTAATTATAAATTTTTAAAATTAAAGGAAATTAGACCATTTAGCGGCTTTAGCCTCCCTCACTCGTATCCACTAAAGATGGGGATCGTTTGTGGTAATGCTCACAAGTATTGTCTGTATCTGCAATTATATCTAACGGGGGGGCAATTGTGCAATTTACTCTTTAGTTACATGTAGAAAGCAGACTCGCCACCGGCGAGCAAACAAGGAAAGGAAAATCTGCGAGCCAGTCTCTTTGTGAAATTTTCCCGCCATGGAAATCGAGGGAGAGAAGACTCTTCTCGAGAGAAAGCAATCCACCTATGTCTCCCTGGTTCACTTCTTCCCTTTAATCATTCTTCGCTCATTTAATTATTGCTCTTAATTAACGACATCAATGCTCATTGCCTGCAGGACGAGACCTTCGAAATACGAAAAGAGACATACGGTGGTCAACAATACAGCCAAATTTACTTCACTCGTCTACACTTGATGAGAACTCTACTCTATTCTCTCGTCCCCACTTGGAAGCTCCGTTTGCCTGGTACGTTTGCCTGGTACTTATTTCTTCAACTATATCAAGGTTTTTAGGGTTTATGCATAGTGGGGCTGTATTTTGTGGTTAGTTTGGCTAATTTATTATTTTGGAGTATTTGATATTTTAAAGTTTTTAAATTGGATAAGTTTGTTAGAATTTTGGTTAAGGTAGGAATTTGGTGTTAATTAATATTTCTCTTTGTCCAGTTTGTACGGTTTTGGGACTGGAACGAGGCAAGGAGTGCATAATTGTTGGAACTTTGTACAAGCATATGAAACTTAAACCTTCGATTCTTGATGAGTACTCGAAGACGGTATCATGATTATCAACGGATGGATTTTGTTGCTATCGTTTTCTTTCACTGTTGTTTTCTGAAGTTTGAAGATAGATTTTAATTATTGAGAGCTTTGATCTTGAAATTTGCAGAGATCTGTGACTCCACTTGTTAAGCCGCATAATTTTATGCACCCAGATGATCATTTGATTCTGGAAGATGAGAGTGGAAGAGTGAAACTTGGTGGAACCACGCTTTTGCCTTCGATATATGTAACAGGTCTGTGCAGCAGTTTGTCAGAATGCTGTATGGAATATGTGAAACATTGACATTGTACTTACATATTGAAATATTGGAAAGGAGCGCATCATTTTGTATGGTATTGGATTGAGTATTTGGGCCTTTTATCTGGGGGTTTCTGAAAATCTGATAAGTTATGGAGCTGTCTGTTATTCTTCGCTTCTAAATACTTTTTCCTATTGAACAGAATGAGATGTTTGTTACAGTGTTGCTCTGTCTCTCTCTCTGTGAAAATTTTATTTCCAGCTGTCCAAAATGCAGTTGACTAAGTTATGATGGAACCATGGGTCTTAATGGATAGTCAAGGCCATACTGTTTTTTTTCTAATTTATTTATTTTTGTAACATTTTGCGGGATAGAAGGGTTGAGGGAGACTGGAATTTTGTGGGCAACTTGTTTTACTATTTCTAAAACTTAAGTTGTCTTTTTTTTTTTTTTGGGAAATTTAATCTGTTGAACTAGAAAATATTCACGTGTGTTGATGTTGCATTGACTAATTGACAGGAATTGTTGTTGCTTTACGTGGAAAGGAAACTGGAGCTGGCGACTTTTTGGTTCAAGATGTGTTAGAAGCTGGCCTAGCACCCCAGATAGAGTTGCCACTCAAATCAAGTGAGTTCTGAGCTATTTTGATTCTCTTTTGATTCCTAATTTTTCAATGTTGCAGTGAAATATATAAGTGGGTCCTTGTTTCTTGGTTGTAGACAATCTTCTCTTTATATTTTCCTATCCTGGGTTCATTCTTTCAGGTATATGTTGAATATATTAACCAACAATGAGTGACTAATTTTTTCAGTTTATAATCTGTCAGTTTGTCAGGCATTGTAGGAAGATTGAAGAATGCTTTTATGCAAATTATATTGCATTTCTCTGTGATCTTTTAGCTTTTCCATTTAGTTTGGAATGGTTCTTGGGCATTTTAATCTTGATACTGTATTTGGTGAATGTAGCTCCAAATATGTTTTTTGTCATGTTTGCACAGAAGGGAAAATTTTCAGCTACTGGATTTTGCATGTGCATCTGTGACGTCCCCTTTTTAATGTTACATCTAGAACGGAATCATCTGTATTTATTACTATTGCCTCAAAAATGTTTCATATTGATTTGCACAGGAGAAGATAAGTACGTTGTTCTTGTGTCGGGGTTGAGTGTTGGCGGCAGCACATCGAACCCCTTACAGTTTCAGCTGCTTGTAGATCATATAACGGGACATCTTGGTGATGAAAAGGTTTTGCAATTTTCTTCTTTATTTGTTCTCCAAGCTTTCGACATTTCATTTCATCTTGCTCACTTCAAGGCATTGACTGAGTAGGAACAAGCTATTGCTGCACAAATAGTGCATGTCATAATTGCTGGAAGCTCTGTTGAACTTCCTCGTGGACTTCTTAATGGCCAGGTTCCTATCATATACATCCTTCTTCTTTGTAATAACTAATAAGCAGCTATCAGTTTTTATTTGATGATAATCTTCTGCTGGGGTGCTTTGTGCTGATAACTTTTATACCCTTCCGTCTCTTTTTGTCATTTAAAATAAAGTTATTTATTTTGTCTGTAGTTTCATATTCAGAAGTAAATAGCAGATTCCTCCCGGAGATTTCTCATGGCAACTGTGACTATTATTGTTTCTTAAATTGTATTTACCTCCTCTTTCTGTCTGATTCAACATTAAGTATCCTCCAAGTTTCATATTGACTTCTGTGTACCTCCTTTATAACAATGTTTCGATATGATAAAAATTTGAAGTTGTTGATACTAACTAGTAGACATGGTCGGACCTATGTTGATTGGAGGAAAAAAGAATACTAATTGAATGTGTTACTGCATGAAAATTTAAAGGACGTGAAGTGCACGTTAAATTCCTGAAGGCTGGAGAGAATAGAGGGATGAATGTGATTTGTTCTTGTCATTTTAAGTTTGTGTCTTGCTGGAGAAGAATTTATAATTCTAATCTTCTTGTTGCTTATTTGCTTTTCAAATATGATAGTTCAAATCTGTGGCATATGTAGTGATTTATTAACTCTCATACTTACTTTCTTTTTTTTTTTTTTTCTGTTTTTCCTCTGAGGTTTCCATTCTATATATAACTAATATATGACAATAAATCTTCTCCTTTATGGTCACTGTTACAGAATTTAGCTTCAAAAGATCAATCAAGACTTTCTGAGCCAATTAAAGAGTTAGATATCATGTTGACTCAGGTTATTATTTTTACTTTGATGATTAACTTTAAGTTAGCTTCTACTTGTCCTCTCGTCTTGTTTGAGTTTTTTAATTCTTGATTATTTATTTTTAGATTGCAGCAGGTATGCCTTTGGATATAATGCCCGGACCTAATGATCCAGCAAACTTTTCCTTACCTCAGCAGGTTTATTATGTATATTGAAAGTATATGCTGATCATAATTTGATGGTATATCTGATTTGTTTCTAATGCCCTTTTTCCTTCAGCCTCTGAACAGATGCCTTTTCCCTGGGTCTGCGGCTTATAACACTTTTAGATCTTGTACTAATCCTCATTGTTTTGAGCTTGACAATATCAGGTAAGATATTATGATATTTGTATACTGTGGAAGCTTCACATAATTAAATTTATACTGACAGTGTCATCCTCTGAGTTCTCAGGTTTCTTGGAACATCAGGTCAGAACATAGATGATCTTCAGAAATATTCCGAGGCAAAGGATAAGCTTGAATTTATGGAAAGGACATTAAGGTGGCGGAATCTGTGCCCAACAGCACCTAATACTCTTGGTATCAGATAATTATGTGTCGTGATTCTTTTGTTTACTTGTATAATTGTCTGGTTGTCCAATTGAATTTATTTCCTTATGCATACTTGGACTTGGTTGTTTTCCGAAAATGTCTTTTCTCAAACATTAGCTCAATATTAATATATATACAGTATTTTTAATGAGCTTGTGTTTACTTTTTTACTGCAATCATTAATTTTCAGGATGTTATCCTTTCATCGATAGGGATCCTTTCCTGATTGAGAGCTGTCCTCATGTTTACTTTGTTGGCAATCAGGACAACTATGAAACTTCCCTGCTCAAGGGTATTTTCTTACACTTAGCTGTTGAAATTTATATTATCTTTCTTTCAAGCACACATGGACAAGAACAAGTATAATTGTATTATCCTTACAGTATCTTGAT
Source organism: Dimocarpus longan (assembly GCA_022984855.1). Taxonomy (NCBI): domain Eukaryota; kingdom Viridiplantae; phylum Streptophyta; class Magnoliopsida; order Sapindales; family Sapindaceae; genus Dimocarpus; species Dimocarpus longan. The sequence continues at coordinate 11,157,698 of CM041026.1, forward strand.
TCAGTGGTAACTTATGTGCAGGGTCAGAAGGGCAGTTGGTGAGGCTCATTTGTATACCTAAATTTAGCAAGACTGGAGTTGCTGTAGTGGTAAGCTTTTGTATCTTCCCAAGGATGCTGAAATTATCCAAGGAATCAGGGCTGATACAGAAATCTAAACATAACTTGCAAGTGTGATGCATTGTGTCATATCATCAATTCCTGGGATGTTGAATAGTGATCTTAGCTCTTAGGGTTAAACATGGTCTTGCTTCTCCAAATTGTCTTCAATACATTATTTAATAAGAGGCTTCTCTGGTGTGGTTAGAACATAGAAGAAGCTCGTGCTTGATGCCAATGCTTTTTGCATCAACGAGTGAGGAATATTAGGTTACATATAAAATTCCAGGGTTTTTGGATGAATTCTGTGGTGAAGCATAAGAGAGATGATTTGAAAAGTAAATTTGACAATTTAAAACCAGTAGGGTCCCTATCCATTCTCATTTGTCGTAATTTACTTCAGAATTGAGCATGACTAATTCTCTATATTAGGCAAAGCACGAAAACTTGCTTTCATTATTCCTTAACATGCCGTACCTTTTATTTTTAATTAAAATGCTAAAGAAAAGAATGATATAAGGTAAATAATATTGAAGGAACTATAAGGAATAGGTGCTCAAGTAATTTTTTTATTAGATTTAGAGTTCTACTAATAACAAAGAAGTTCACAGCTGTGTAAGTGCAGTATGGGACTTGGTGGAGTTTGATGCAGAACCAGTAGATGCATTGAGCCACCCACTATGGATAATATAATATTGCATAAGTTTCTTGATTACAGATGTTGTAAGGTTTGGCAGTAGTCTTTAGTTTGAAATCCAGGATTTTTGGGTATTAAAAAAGTAAAATGATAATGCATTAGGTAGAGTGAATATTTGGGTTAAATTTTATTGTTTTTGCTTTTTTCTTTTATATGCTTAATTTCCTAGAAAATCAATGATTTAGAACAGCAATTGATTTGAATTTTTCCCTCTACGCACCCCTCTCTTCTCAAAGACTGCAGTTCATTCTTATTTTTTGAAGAGATAGATGTGAATTGAATCTGATGATCATTTTGCATACTGGGGTTACTAACATTAGTATTTGCTAGTGAATAAGTTTACTTTTTTTTTTTTTTGGGGATAAACATCCATTATTGCTGTCTGAGTTGGCGTATTTGTAAAAATTGTATGCCTTGTTGACTTGCTTATATGTTTTGAGTTGGTGGAAGCGGCAATATCTGTTATTTATGCTTGTGCTGACTGAATAGGTAAAAGCAATTGAATGAAAATCAGGTCACTCATTTAGTTAGGAGATCTGGGGTTAATGGTTGTATTGTGCTGCGGTAGAGGAGGTCGGGGATTAACTTTTTTTCACAGAGCTGCAAGATAGTCTTTTGTGAGTGGACAAATGATAAAACTATACGTAGTTGTGAAGTAAAGTTGATTAAAGTCATTGTTCTTATTTTACTTGTTCCCAGTATGTTTGACTTGATAGAAGTGCATTTTGTGGTTTTCAATTATTCTTTGGGAATTATTGGGTCAGTCATTGTTCTCATATGTAATTAGGTTTCTCTTTCTTTATTTAGAAAAAGAAAAAAAGAAATTATAATAACCTTATTTTGCTCAAATATGTTTTCCTTTCGTTTGCAGGTAAATCTGAGGAATCTTGAATGCCATACTCTCAATTTCGGGACTCAATTCAACTTGCAATGATTTGGTATCAAATTTTATATACTATTAGAATTTAAAACCTGCTAAATTTCGTCATTGCTTGATACACTTGTCTCAGTAGCGACAGTGTAGGGATGATAGGTTCAATACAAACGTAATGAAACTTGCATTTGAGTAAAGGAGGATATACAGCCATTTCAACTAAATTAGTCGTAAGATGCATTCCGTTAGAGTACACTAAAATATTGTTTTTCATGCCACTACGATTTTTTATTTTTGCAATCCTTGTAATACCTAAGTAGAAAATAAATTCATAGTAGTAGTATCGTTATATGTAAATTGATGCATTCTGTCAGAGTACACTAAATTATTGGTTTTCATGCCATGCTGATTGTTCGCATTCGCTGCAAATGTTATACTCAATAGAAGATAAATGCATGTTATTAGCATCTTGTGTAACTCGACAAGGCAGCGTTATAGTATGTTGGGAAAGTACTTCAGAACAATGTGGATTATCATAAGGTGGTTGTCAAATAACGGTTTTGGCCTGAGACTGGAGCTCGTTTGTTCTCCTACTTCCTTTCTGTGGACCCCTGGTTCACATCCCTTGTGCATTCTTTTTCTTCGAAAAGGTACCCAGTTTCTTGTTGGAAAAATAAAAAAGGGAGAAAGTTAGGAGATGGGTAATCATAAGTTCCTTGATAGTTTTCAATTTTATGCTCAAGATAGCATGGTGTAAGGGTGGGATGCATAAGCTTGTTTGTGTTTTGTATTTTTGTCAGAAGAGTTTGAGCTATACCCTGGCTTAACTCAAATCTGTCTCTAGTAAATAAGTTGATAGGAATAAGTTATAATTGTTGATGACTGTAGTAGCAATACATTAGGTTGACAACTGAAAATGTTGTTAATTTTGCTTGGAATTTGCAATGGAAGTAGTAAATGAATCAACAAGAAAAACTCTTTTACAATAACTGAAACAGCTTGAGCTACTTTATTTCCAGTTAGACCCATCATCAAAGATCCTATAATTTGTGCAGGGAGTTTAATTCTTTTATTTGTTGTCCAAAATTTCATGCCTGATAGGGTATCAGCAGCTGCCTGAATGAACGTTGCTGGAAGGGAGAGATTGTAATTTCAGGTTTGAGTAATTTTGATTGGCGTTAAAGTAGAAGAGGGAAGGTTAATGGGATAACTGCTAAACTTAAGAGGAGATCCATCTAAGAGGAAGCTGAAACCAATGGGGGAATTCAGACACTTAAAGTGTGATTGTAGATTTTCGTATCCTTGGATACGTTTGGTGTATATTCTAATCTAACTTAGATTGTGATAATTCCTTGATATCCAGAGTTTTTCCTTTCTTTTCTTTGTTTAGAAATATTGATATTTTGAGTGTTGAATCTGTGATTTCTATGGTTGAGGCTCCAACGATTGAATGTTAAAAAAATACATAAGGAAATATAGACGATTGAAGGTTAAAAAAAGGCAAAATGAAACATGGTGTTTCTCTTTACGTAATTCGATATTCTCCAGTTTTGAATATTAAGCACTCAGCATAAGTAGAATGTAGATCTAAGGTGCATCATTTGCCCTTGCTTTGGGAGAATTTATCATGCAGTTGAATGTACATGTCCTAGTTACCATTGATTTCATGGCAAAATTTGTCTTGTGATAATAGCAATGGTGGATGCATGATGCATCGTGCCACACGCAAGATATTCCATGTTTTGATAAGTACTTACTAAAAATCTCACTAAATTACTAAATTAGGCCCCGTTTGTGTATCTTGTATATCTACAACAGGTCCCATCAACTGTTAAGAAAAGTGTACACAAACAGGCTAAAAACATCAAATTTAGTATTGTTGGATCTGATGGAAGGAATGTGTTCACGAGTAGGGCTAGAATCATCAAATCTAGTATTTTCAGATTTGAGACAATGAGTATGTGCTACCGGGTAAATGTCGCAGCACCTACTTGCATACAGCACTAGGATTAGTGCGTTCCATTTCTTGGATATTGATTATGATAATCTTGTTTTGTAATTGGGAGAAAATGATGGGTCACAAAGACACATTAAAAAATTATTACAGAACATGATGTGTAATTATCTATAATTGCATTGGGCATCTTCTTTGAATAAAGATCCTATAGTGATATCATTTCAACCAAATTATGCTCGCCATTTTGGATTAACAATCATATTCCATCAAATTAGATTATTGGAAAAGCCAGATTCTAACAAGGCAAGCACTCCAGTAATGCCCATAACATCACCTCAACTCATGACATATAATGAATTATCAGTCAATAATCAAGACATTACGGTTTTATCTTAATTAAGATAAAAAACGGAGAGAGAGAATGTTCCAGCTAAGAACAAAATCTATGTCCAACATCAACACGACTCGAGCTTTAATAACAAGAACCATTTTTTAAGCCAATAGTGTTCATCAACAACATGGGCATTTACCAATTATTATCAAAAAGAAAAAGAAAATCACATGCCAACACGACATTAACACATGTATATACTAAACAGCTTAGTTCATTATTCCTCCAACGGCTATATTTATCAGTCTTATCATTTAAATAATTCGATATGCCCTCTAACGGTCCATTTCTTACACAAATAATCGCAAGCCACAACACAACAAAATTCTTCCCTCATATATATACACACATTCTAATTTGCATTCTAATTATTCTCATCTCTCTCTCTCTCTCTCCAATCTCTCCGAAATGGACTCTTCTTCTGATACTGCTGCTACGGTTCAACATGTCAACAAAAAATCATCGGACGAGTTACTTAGAAAGTTTGCTCAAGTGGGTTCGGATTCAGTGGGGAAGGAGCTGGTGGTAAGGGTGTCCAAAAGGCGGAAAAGAAGCAGCAGCAGAACCATAAAGGAAGGTGACCACTTCAGTGAGAGCCCTTCGAATAATAATGGCTTGGTGGAGAGGAAATGGCTTCTTCCTCCAGCCACAAGGCGCTCTGCTTTGCTTAGGCAACTTGGTATTGGGAGGTCACATCTCAGATCAGCCAGAGACATCAACAAGAAGTCACTTTTGGGTACCATAGAAAAGGTCATCTTCTTTATTTATTTATTTATTTTTTCTGGTTACATTTATCAAATATGTGTTCATTGATTCAGCCACATAAAAATTGATGTGTGTGCAGACATGGCGTAGAACTGTACAAGGGGCTTCTAGAGTTTTCATGGAGAAGCATTACAATCGACACAAACGTTTGATTAATGATGTTGTGTAGCTATTGTACCTGTATTTTAGGATTGATTTTAAGTTTCAATTTTTTTAATCTTAAAAATTTTTCATATGGGAGTAGAAAATAGGTTCATACTTTGTATATTAGTGTCAAATTTACATGATTCACTTCTGATTCACATTTGTTATATCTATTTGCAAGCAATAAATTGAAGCTCAGTTGTTTCCAGTTCTTCTTTGTACTACTACAATCTTGGGTTTAGTCCCCATATGAGAGGGGAAAATTTTTAAAAGAAAAGAAAATAATAAATGTAGCTGGCTATATTTGTCCATGAAACTGGTGAGCATGCTTGTTTCAAGTATCATACACAATAATGTTTGCAATTAAAATTAAACAAGAAAAAAAAAAAAAAAACTTTTATCACTTCAAAACTGTCTTTTTTTAGTTGAAAGTTTTGGTGAGAAAGGCATATACTAATACCACATCATCGGCCCATCTATGTTCACTTTGGGCATGTTTGTCCGCCAGCGTTGGATGGAATTTGTACAATCCTATGTTTGTTAAGAAGGGGGAGGATTGGACAAAATATAATCTCACCTCCATTTTAATCTCATTAGGATGCATTTGTTACGCGGGACTGAATTAGATTATGTTAAAAAGATGAGATAGAATTAGATAGGATTCCAAATATTACTCGATTTGAATAAAAAATTAGTAAAAAAAATACATATAATTAGAAATTTCTAAGCAAGCTCCTAATATATATTATATACATGTTTTTCATAGTGAAATGAGCTATTAAGAGGACTCGATGAACCTATAATTTTGAACTTCAATAATATTAAAATTATTAATTAAACTCTTTACTTAAATACACTATATGATGTTTCTTATAGTAAAATGAACTATCAAGTCTACAGATAAAATGAATTGCAAATGTAGATTTACCATAAATGAAGTATTTAACTTTGTTTGTTTTCTACGAATTATTAAGATTACTTATCTCAAACTAAATCCAACTATTAAGATTACTTATCTCAAACTAAATCCTCTTATATATACTACTTATATACTTAGTTTGAGATTATATTAATAACCAAAGTTATTTCTCATGATATCCACAATTTTTATAAAATATATAAATTATATGAAATGAATGCTTTATTAATATTTATAAAACCATTTACATAATTACAAGTTTTTAGGGCACAAACTCCACTAAGACCTTCATTTACTGCATCATTTGCAACATTGGATTCCTTTCGAACTAAACTTTCCAACAATATTTTATTTGTCCAACAATATCATTTATCTTTAAAATTCTCGTCACAATTCTAACGTGATGACTAAAAAAAATAAAATGCAATTAAAAATATAATTAAATATTATAAAGTGGGGTTTAGGAAATGGGATTGTCATTTACATTTAAAGAAATTTACGAAATTAGGGTGGGACCAGCCGAGAGATTTTTGATATCCTTAATTGCCATATTATGTGACAGGTCATTGGTGAGTGCAAATGAAGTGTGCCAATTTTTGTCACTTTAGGGCATCACAATGTCTATTTGTGTCATTGTGTGAAAGCAGAACTCAGAACTCTCAGAACTTACAATATTTATTATTTTTTTTTTTTCAAAAAAAAGAGTGAGAATCTATTTAATGCATATAAGTGATTGAACTCTTCCGATACCACTTATCATGATGTACATAGAAGGAGTTTGATGTCAGTCGACACCTACCAAGACAAGTAATTTTTTATTTTTTTTTTAGGAATAAATTAGAAAAAAATAATGCATCTATATCATGTAAGAACTGTGACACAAGAACCAATTGTTGACTCTACCCATATGAAACTCAACAAGAAACATACTAAAGCTGGGAAGTACATGTATACGTACAATAATTGAGTAGAGCTTAGTAGTTTCTGTTGATAAAAGCATGAGAATTACATCGGAATTAATGAGAAACGTCTGATGAATATATGGTGGTGTCGTGGTGATAAGCTGATAGATGGGTGCTGGCAACCTCCTCATCTTTATTGCAACTGTATTATTATTATTAGGAGATTAGATTGGGGTGGGGTTGATAACGTTGGTAAACTAAAAATGCAGTTGATGGGCTTGTGAGTTTCACATGTAGAATGTCACATGTAGAAACCCCCTTTTAGTTTTGGAAAACGACCTGCCTCTGCTCTTTCTATTCATGCTTCCTGTCAAATTTGTTGTTGCTTAGCCCACCTACTCAATCTCACTCCCCCCTTCTCCTTCTACACCAACAATCACTTTTATTGGCATGGTTTTGCTTTATTGCTTACCCTATTTCTATGTTATTTCTTCAAGTTTGCACCATTTCATTTTGTTTCTTTATATTTATTATCTTTTCAACAATTTGAAAAATCTCACGATTTGTGAATATTATTCTAAACTAGTTTTTAATTTTGGATTCGGATGAAAACCTTTTATGCTACGTGAAAAACTATCTTGAACCTTTCTATGAAGGTTTATTTTTACATTTTATTAAATCTTATGAGGGCATTCTTTTTACTTATTTCATACTTATTTGCAAGTATAGTGTATGTAGTAACATACAAACACTATATTGAAAATGAAATAATAAGCTATTTTATTAATAGGTTAGATAGTTAGTATACTTTCTTTTTTCACATATAATTGAATTTCAAGTTCTACTATACATAATTACTATCATACATATAAAGTTTTGTATGTTTATTGTTGGAGTAGATATGTTTTATTATGGGAATATTATATTTTTGAATCTAATACAGAAACTCTCAATATATTTCTTGTGTTTTGTGTCTTTGTATGTATATATATAAAGAATAGGAAATAAAATGGATGAATGATTTAAAATATATTATGGACCTAGTTTTCATCAAGCAGATGAGTCCACCGATCGTGATATGTTGACAGTTGACTTACCATTTAAATGGCTGTTTATGATTGTTTGATCGCCAATAACTAATTTACACATTAACTAGGCTTGATAGTCATTCGCTTGTCCCACTCTAACTCTCAAATTGAAAGGCAAACCAGTTTCAAGTTTTATAATGATTGAGAAAGACTGCAATTCAACAAACATAAATTAGTAATGTTATTTCAAAACCTAATAGGTGGGGTACACGGCAAAAGAGATTATTAAAATTGAAACGAATTCGTAAAATGGGTAAGTTCTCAATACTTAAGATTTCTTAGGATTAATAAATTGAAATTAAGGTACTAGTGGTATCCTAATCGTTATTTAATACTAAAAGTTTTTGTGGGGTACAAGGTAATTAATGTTATTTCAGTAACTTATAAAGGGGGGTACACAGTAAAAGAGATTATTAAAATTAAACCTAACTTATAAAATGGGATTGGACTAATGGTACGTTTTTAATACTTAAAGGGTTCATAGGATTGATAAAATAAAATTAGAATAATGATACGTTCTTATTTTTATTTTTAAAAAATTAATAACGCTGACATCTTATGAATCAAAAGATAGTCAAATGTACTAAGATGGATAATTAATAGTACGATTTAGATTATTACTCTTACAATCAAAGAGAGAGCTACTTCTACTAAGAGGAGAGTTACAACCCACAATTGATATGTTGACAATTGAATTACAATTTAAATGGCTATTTAAGATTGTTTGATAGCCAATAACTAATTCTCACGTTAACAAGGTTTGATATTCATTCGCTTGTCCCATTCCAACTCTTACATTGCAAGAAAACCAGTTTCAAATTTTATAATGTTTGAGAGAGACAATTCAATAAACATAAATTAGTAATGTTATTTCAGTAACCTATAAAGTGGGGTACACTGTACAAGAGATTATTAAAGTAGAACCTAATTCATAAAATGAGAATGAGTTAATAGTATGCTCTTTAATACTTATGATTTCCTAAGATTGATAAAATGAAATTAAAGTAATGATATGCTCTTATTTTTCTTCTTAAAAGACTAGTGGTACCTTCTTAATAGTTAATACTCTAATGTTCTTTGTGGGGTTATTTCAACAACCTAAAATGTGGAGTACTCGGTAAAAGAGCTTATTTAAATTAAACCTAACTTATAAAATGGGATTGTGTTAATGAAATATATATATATTTAGAGTTGGGATTGATTCAAGGGACTATCGGAACCAACCAAAATAAGAACATTATGACACGACTTGAGGAACAACTTCACATGGGGATGGAGAAGAGATCTATACAAGAGTGAGAGGTTAACTCATACTTAATAGTAAAATACTGTTATTATATAATAATTATTATTATTATATATTGGATTTGACGGGTGGGTGTCAAACCCATACCACACACAATGGGAGACATGGGGATTGTTGACATCCAACCAATGACGTCGGCAACCAAAGACCGCTAATGATACGTTTTTTTAATATTTAAAGATTTCTTAGGATTAATAAAATAAAATTAGACTAATGATATGCTCTTATTTTTCTTTTTAAAAAAACTAATGGTACATTTTTATTTGAATGCTAACACTATACGGGTCAAAATTTTTTAATATTTATTTTTTTAAATACCGATACTTTAAAGTCAAAGGACTGTATAAACCTATTAAAATAGGTGAATAGGTGAATGATAACGTGATCCAAATGATTATAAAAAGATGATAATTTTCGTTAAGAAGAAATTTACAATTCACATATTATAATTTAATGAATAAGAACAAGACTTGAACTCTTAATTTACGACCTTAAGTACTGTATCATTATTATTAAGAAATGACGTGTATCAATGATAACTTCTTAAGAGTGATATCATCTCAAAAAGTTGGAGAATGCGGGGTGATCTCATATGAAACTGAATGGCATGATAGTAAATATACAACTCCCTTCTCCGAAGGGAAGAAGATTTTAAAAAACAAAAAAATAAATTTAAATTGAAAGGCATTGTCAACTTTCCTGTTTATTATTTTTCTTGCCAGTTTCAGCATTCCCTCCTCCTTCTTCTTCTTCTTCTTCATCTTCCTCCTCTCTTCTCTCTCTTCTTCTCACTAACAAAACTAGTCAAACGCTCCCTCCCTCCCTCTCTCTCTCTCTGCCTCCCTTTCCTCCACTCTGATCCATCATTTTCTCACCTTTCTTTCTTTTTTGACTGGTTTTTCTTTGCTTTCAATCTTGAATCAGATTTTGCTTGAATCTGTCTGATGTTCAATTTGTCAGTCTGACACTTTGGGGAGTCTTTGATCCAAGTGTCCCTCCATCCCAGTTAGTTTTTTCGGTTTTGAAAGTAGATTCTACTTTTGATCCACTCCACCAGTAGACAGAGTCTCTCACTTTCCTTTTTGAAAATGCAAAAGGAAATTTGATAGGTTGGTCTGCTGAGTAGATATATAGAGAGAGAGAGAGGAAAAGGGTACAGTTGTAAAGGGAAATGAGGGATGTTGTCGTGGCTGGGAAGGTTAGCAGTGGCTTGTTGGAGACCGGTGAGACGATATGCACGTATGAACAAGGATAGTATCATAGAAGATGACTCTGATTCATCCATTCCAGATACTCTTCTTTGGTCCAAGCAACTCCAGAAACACTCTTATGGTGACTTCTCCTTCGCTGTAGTCCAGGCTAATGAGATTATAGAGGATCATAGCCAGGTTGAGACTGGTCGTGATGCTACTTTTGTTGGTGTCTACGATGGCCATGGTGGCCCCGAGGCCTCTCGCTATATCTCTGACCATCTCTTTCTTCATTTGATCAGTTAGTACTACTTTTACTTCACTGCTTTTTTTGGTTTGATTGAGTTTGTTTTTAGCTTTTGGTGTTGATATTGGTTCAGGGTGAATTGAAGTGAAACTTATGTGTGTTGTGTTGTGTTGATACTGGCTGTGTGCAATGGACAAATAGTGTGAGGTCACTTTGAATTTTGTTTTCATTTAGGAATTCTTATTTAATGTTATTGGAACTGTAATATCTTGTTTTTAGTGTTTATACTTTTATATTTTTATTGTTTGTGTAGGGTATGTATGTGGATGCATTTTATAGTAAATATAACAAAGCAGTAACAAGTTGTTGATTTTGGAAATTGAGTGTTTGGTTCATTGTTAAGTTTCAAATTTCATTTAATGCCTCTTCATGGATCTTACTTTTGTTTTTATTACCTCTATTAATGAATTGGAATAAATACTTTGATTGTTGAGGAAAAAATGATCTCACTAATTGAAGAAGGAATTTTTTTTTTATGGGATCCTGAAGGAAAATAGTGGGAGAAGTGAAAGGGATTTCTTATTCTTGGGAAGGCTTAAATTTTTTGTGATAACTAAAGAGCAAGATTGAATCCTTAAATTAGAATGATTAACTTTTTGATATATCTTTAGTACTGTGGGCACTTGCAGAGCCAGGAGGATTGTCTTGCTAATCCAGATAAATCTAATTGTGATTTTCCTCCTATTAAAAACACTTAGTACCACTGGATACTTTTGTGTTGCATCGCCATCCGGTATCTTCTTTGGTGTTTTCGATTTCGAGTGTTTGCTAATACTTTAGACTTTATCATATGTATTATTCTACAGGGCTGGCTCGAGAAAATGGAACCATTTCTGAAGATATTCTTAGAAATGCTTTTTGTGCAACTGAAGACGGGTTTCTTACTCTTGTGCGTAGGACGTGTGGAATAAAACCATTAATTGCAGCTATCGGGTCCTGTTGCCTAGTTGGGGTTATATGGAAGGGGACATTATATGTTGCTAATTTGGGTGATTCTCGAGCCGTAATTGGTTCTTTAAGTAGATCAAATAAGATAGTTGCTGAGCAACTGACAAAGGAACATAATGCAAGTATGGAGGAGGTTAGACAAGAGCTCAGGTCCTCACATCCAGATGATTCGCATATTGTAGTTATGAAACACGGAGTATGGCGTATCAAAGGCATCATTCAGGTGTGCTTCTCTTTTTATCTGATGTTGCCTGGATTGGTCAGTTTACATGTTCTAATGCACATACAACATTGGATTAGTGGACTGACATTGCAGCATAATCTAAAATGTGAAACTTTAAATTGTTTATTTTGGCTCATCCTCACAATTACGGTTTAATAAGTATTGGAAGAAACAAAAGCTGGTTGGTTGGAATGTAGTAAGTTTTTAGTGGTCATACTTTGTTTTGAAGCATAATATCATTGCAGTAATAGTTAATTCTTCTTCAGTGTTCAATTGATAGACATTGATTCATCTGCATCTTATCTAGGAGTAAAACATGTGGTTTGATATATAGACCATCGATCAATTTAGGCGTGTAGGAAAAATTTTTTAGCTGTGCTTCTAGCCCTACAACACCACCACCCCTGTAGAATATATTAAATTTTTCATTATCAGATTTTGTGGACGTAATCAAACTTTCTATAGATGTCTTTCTCTGTGAGTGAGGGTATGTGCAAAATGTAGCCAAATGCTTTTTTAAGAGATATATTCAATTATAGAGGGTAGTCCGAAACTTCAAATGGTTTCAGAGGTTATTGGAGTCATACAAGGAAACCCCTCAAGGCCTCTCAGGACTTCATTTCTTAGTAGACTATTACGCCTACGCTTCAACTTAACCATTATACTTATTGCCTTTGCTTATATCAAGCTTATAATCATAGATTTTAGTAGACCATGCTTGTGGTTTCAAATATCACTACAAAGCAGTAATCTGCAGTTTCTTGTTTAGTATTCTATAACTGAAGGGTCAGCAGCGGTGTTTCCTATCACAATTCAGGGTAGATCTTAGGGCCCCAAAATTCTGCTGTGAGTGTGATTTGATCTCAAGACCTCTTGCTTAATTAGTAAGAGACCTCACTAATTAAGCTAGTTGTTACCCACACCAAAGTCATGTTACCTATCACAGGTTAAAGCTAAACTTACCACTTATATAAACTTGTTCATATAGGTGTACTTGCACGAGGACCTGTTGGGTGGCACTACCAAATCGACTGGGGCTCTCTATAATAATATAGGAAATTTTTAGAGTAACTTGTGAAAAAGTTTTGGCTGTGAAAATCTTTGATTGATAAAAAGTTGAAGCTGATATATTGTGGTATCGTTAACAAGTTTGAGAATGATCTGATTCAGAGATGTTAGCATTTGGGACTTTCTGGCCATGAGTTGGCCATAAGTTATTATATAATGACTTGTTCATCCATACTTCTTCTCGTTTTTCCCTCCTTAGTTGTGGTAGGTTGTGTGGTAGAAGACACAGGTAGATGGCCCAAGCAATCTGTTTTTGTGTATAAATCATTTCTCACTCAGCTCAGTTTATTATATTTTGTATGTGTTATCTAGACTGCAGTTGGCTTTTGTATTGAATCTTAGCACCACCAACTTCACTGCTTTCTATGTTGGTGGTCAATCAGGATTTCTTTGGATGCATTTTGATTGTTACAGTGTTTTCTTTTGTGTTTGTTAATGCATTGGTACTAGGTATCTAGATCTATTGGTGACGCATACTTGAAGCGGCCAGAGTTTTCTCTTGATCCTTCATTTCCACGATTTCACCTCCCTGAGCCAATCCGCCGGCCAGTGCTAACAGCAGAACCATCCATATACACAAGAACTTTGCAACCCAATGATAAATTTCTCATTTTTGCATCTGATGGGCTGTGGGAGCACTTAACGAATCAGGAGGCAGCTGAGATTGTTTATAATAATCCTCGAGCTGTATGTGTTATCTTTTAATGCAACTAACTCATCTTGCTTTGTTTATGCTCGAGACACTTGTCATTTTGCTTCCATACTTCTTTTTTCTTAAATGGCAGGGAGTTGCTAAAAGACTTCTTACAACAGCTTTAAGTGTGGCAGCAAGGAAAAGGGAGTTGAGGTATGATGATCTTAAGAAAGTTGAGAAGGGGGTTAGGCGATTTTTTCATGATGATATTACTGTGGTTGTCATCTTCATAGACCATGAGTTGCTGGGGAAGAAGATTTCTGTTCCTGAGCTGTCTGTTCGAGGGTTCGTTGACACTGTTGGACCTTCAAATTTTGACATTCTTCAAGGAATTGATGCAGATGCAAGGTCTTTTATCTGAGAAATAAAATCTTGTAACCTAAAAGGGTCAGTTTGTCATGGAAGAGCAAGTTCAGAAAACTTTTATATTTACATTTCCATGTTTTTGCAACATTTGGTGGTGCTTATTTTGGCTTTTCTTTTCTTTTCCCTTTTTACAATTCTGCCTCCCCTGTCCAAGTATCATTAGCCCAAAATTATGAGCCTAATTTCTTTTATTATTTTGATAATGCTCCTTTGGTGATACCGATAATCCCGTCAAGGAACTAAGGAATTTTCTTTTATATATATATTTTTTCAGATGTTGGGGTCTGTATACACTCGTGTAATTTTATGCACTTCATTCCAATAATAAGGTTGTGCTTGGTTTTGATTTTGTTTCCTTGAAGTTGGGCTAAGCCAGCCTTTAAACTGCTGTTCAGAGTTGCAGCAAGGTGTCATCGCAAAGCGTTGAGGCATGGCATGGGTGTATGTATTTTTCTTCAATCAGAGGACACAATTCTGAAATTTTCCATGAATGTTTTCCGAAGTCGGTCGTTATATTTTTCTCTTTTCATTTTATTAGTACAGGGGTAACCCAAAATCTCTGATAAAAAGACTCATTCAGGAATTGATTTTATGCGATTTTGATCCTAATGATTTATTCTGGAGTTGTTTGTCTATTAAGAATTGCTTTTACTTATTGTTTCATTCATGAGAAATAACAATGCTCATCCAAGACGCATCAGTATTTCCGGTGACATGAATGGGAAAAATCATAACGCATGTGGATAATACAATTATTGGGTTAAATAAACCCCGAAAAACAATGGTGAAAAGAATCCTTGATTCAACCCAAACCAAATCAGTACCGATAGATAACTCTTCTACTAACAAATTATAATGTAAAGAATTGAATCGCCCCATACTCACTGTCCATACATCAATCGAAAACACCAACGACAAAAAAGCAAAAAATGAGAAAGAAAGGAGGAAAAGAAAACGTGCAACCACTTGTTTAGAAGAAGCCTTTCCTTGATACAAAAGTTGGCTATAAGCATTTCTGTCCATGATTAGAAGCATTTTCTGTGGACAATTGATGGTCCAGATTCATCATACTCCGCCTTGGCAATCCACATCTGCACTCCAAAGAAAAAAGCAAGATTTGGAGTCAGAGCATTCTTAAACTACCTTGCAAACAAATTATCAAGGGATCATAATATTAAGTATTAAATACTATATTAAATTCTTTTTTATCGGCTTAAGTTTTTGGGTCCGCTGGTAACTATCATAAACCAATCTATTGCCTCAATAACACTTGATTGACTAAGATGTAAAAGATGAGGTTTGTGTAAATTTTGGCACACGAAAGTTAATTTAAAAAAAAAAAAAGGTACCTGCTGGAAGGTGCTGAGGGAAGCCAAAATGGAACCTCCAATCCAGACACTGTACTTCCGTTCTGGGGGTGCTACCACCTTAATCTTCATGCTACTAGGAGCTAATGCTGTAATCTCCTTGCTCATTCTATCAGCAATGCCAGGGAACATAGTGGAGCCACCACTGAGCACAATGTTTCCATATAGATCCTTCCTAATATCAACATCACACTTCATGATGGAGTTGTATGTGGTCTCATGAATGCCAGCAGCTTCCATGCCAATCATGGATGGCTGGAAGAGGACTTCTGGACAGCGGAAGCGTTCAGCCCCGATGGTGATGACTTGTCCATCAGGTAGCTCATAGCTCTTCTCCACAGATGAGCTGGTCTTCGCCGTCTCCAGTTCTTGTTCATAGTCAAGCGCAATGTAGGATAGTTTCTCTTTCATATCCCTCACGATTTCACGCTCTGCAGTGGTGGTGAATGAGTAACCACGCTCCGTCAGGATTTTCATCAAGGCATCCGTCAGATCACGCCCTGCAAGGTCCAATCGGAGGATGGCATGTGGCAGAGCATACCCCTCGTAGATTGGAACCGTGTGGCTCACACCATCTCCGGAGTCCAGAACAATACCTAAAAAACCACATCAAACTCATTGATTATGCAACATCATTCTCAGTCGAGTCAAATTTGATAATCCAGTCATACATTAACATTAAAAATAATAATATAACAAAAATAATATTTTTGATGGATGAATTATGAAAAACCTCCATTTAAAAAAAAAAAAAAACCCCGACCTTTCAAAAGTAAAAGTTTCACACCTTACTATTAGAATTTTCATTTGAAAATAAAAGCTTTCATAAGGACGGTGGACGGTGAAGGAAACAAAAAGTGTAACGGCAAGGTGCAAAATTTCTCCTTTCGAAAGGTTGGGGATGTTTTTTTTCTATTTTCATGCAAAAGTTGTGAGTATTTTAAGAATTCATCCTATTTTTGATAATATAATTATATATCAGTAAACGATGAAAGTTTTGTTCAGTGGTTACCAGTAGTACGACCGCTAGCATAGAGGGAAAGGACGGCCTGGATGGCGACATACATAGCAGGAGTGTTGAAGGTCTCGAACATAATCTGGGTCATCTTCTCGCGATTGGCCTTGGGATTGAGAGGGGCTTCAGTGAGGAGAACAGGATGCTCCTCAGGAGCCACACGCAGCTCATTGTAGAAGGTGTGATGCCAGATTTTCTCCATGTCATCCCAGTTGCTGACAATTCCATGCTCAATTGGGTATTTCAATGTCAATATACCCCTTTTAGACTGGGCCTCGTCACCCACGTAAGCGTCCTTCTGTCCCATTCCCACCATCACTCCCGTGTGCCGAGGCCGACCCACTATGCTCGGAAACACCGCCCTTGGAGCATCGTCCCCCGCAAATCCAGCCTTCACCATTCCAGTTCCATTGTCACACACCAGAGGCTGAATATCCTCATTCTCCGCCATTTTCTATTCCCTGTTCCAAATCACACAAGATCTTCTCTCTCTCTCTCTCTTTTTGGTATTGGTTTATATGGACGGAGTGACTGTGTGCATTAAGGTACCCGCCCTCTTGCGTTTAAAAATGGAAGCTCGTCCAAATGAAATGAAATTCCGTTTAAATTAACCTCAAATTCGTTTTCCTCCAATCCTGGCCGTCCCTTTTTTCATCGACGGACCCCCCACACCACTCGCTTTCTTCCTGGATACAGCTGGCTCGCTTTCGGTTCTCTCTCCTTTAAAGACTCATTTGCCCTTCTCATTCATCATAAATGCCTCTCCACTCCTTCTGCCGTCAAACTAAGGCTCATGGTGTATATTACCATTCAAATTCAAACTTCACGCATATTTCTTGATTTCAATAACAATTATTATTAATAATTGCTACCAATGGTTCAAATATAAAGATCTCTTAGCAAAGCTGAAATCTCAAGTTAAATCCCTTCTTCCTTATTTTTAAAAAGAAAAAATTACTAATTATATAGATGTAATAATATTTTTTTTATTACAACATATCTTATATACTAAAAAAATTCATATTTTTACAAGGGTTACATAATTTACTTTAAAAAAAAAAAATCAAAATCATGCGAGATATGTTTTAGGATTATTACCATTGATATATTGATTTGTCATTAACTTTAGAATTAATATACTGATTTGTAGTAAGCTTTAGAATTCGTTTTTAATAATTTTCAAAAAAAGAAAGAACTTGTTATTAATACCATATAATTTTATGATGATAAATGTCTGAATTCTAAAATCTTTAGATAGAATTTTACAAAAATATTAGTAATTATAGTTGTATATTAAAATACTTTAAACAAAATACAAATTAATTAGTACAGTACTATAAACTTAATTCCAAATTTCAAATTTTAGAAAAAAATTCCAAAATTTAAAATTTATTATTACATTAAAATAATGTTAAATTATTGAAATCCTACGAGAGTGAGAAAATTGCAATTGGGATACATTAGTCAATTGACAAATAAACACGGGTAAATTAGTCATGGAAATGGGCCCAAAAAAAGAGAATAATTGTAAGATAGATGCTTTATCAGGTGACTTTATCGGGAGAAGTTGGGTGCATGTAATTATTCATAGGATTGATGGAAAAAGAGAAATTGCCAACTCAGCACTCCGTTTCCAACTGTCTGGAGATCATGTCGGAGTATTTGTTCAGCTGCGGTCACTTCCACTCGAACACCTGTCTTCATCACCTTCATTTTCGTCTATACTAATACTATAACCCAGTCAATACTCCAAACGATGAAGTAGTCAAACATCCCGACGGTGGATGATCCGTTTGACTCTATTCTCTATTATGTGCCATGTAGTTACACCAACCAACCACACGACGTGCCCAACCTCCTCCGTTCCACACCCCATTTTATAGTTGACTACATCTTCGTTTTTATGATTATCGTTTAAAAGATAAAAAAAAAACCCTTGATTTATGGGAAATGAACGAAAAACATTACTTTGCGGATAAAGATAGATTTTTTTTTTTTCCTTTTACATTCCCCTTATTGAGAAAATCTTTCATAATATAATTTTATAATTGATATACTGTTAATGAAATAGTATTATTTTTATTTATTTTTATTTTTTATTAATCTTTTTTATTATTTTTTTAATTTTTTATTGATCCGTCTCACTACATTAATTATGAGATCTTTTCTCCTCTTCCTCATATTTTTTAAAAATTATACTACTACAAAATTTTCCTTGATTTTAAGGAAGAATCATTAAAATTCTTCAAAATTCTAAATATGACAATGTCATTTCAAAATTAGATATAGCTAAACCCATATTGTGTTTGACAAATAGACTTTTCATAAAATTTCAAAATCAGAAAGACATTGAATTAAGATGTATTATTTATTAATATAATTTAAGTTAATGACTTTTGGTCACAAAACATGACATGTTGTTAATCTCATGAAATCAATGAGACTTGAGAAATTGATTGACCCAAATTGGTCGTTGAATTCTTCTTTTAATTTTGGTTCTTCGTGACCTTGAATGATGGGATTGGAAAAGCTAACAAAATGTGTTTTACTTTAAATCGAATATAGTTTAACACCGAGCAAACATTAAAAAGTGAGGTAGTGACATTAATTTGGTTTGGAAGCACTTTATTCATGTGAAAAACCAAGTGTCTTTATGAGGATTATCATATCAAGTATGGGCCCGCACGTACGCAAGGTTGAACTTTTTATGAGTGATCCAGCTACCAACTGCTACGAAAGGAAACTTTCTTGTTTAAAGTTGTAGACAAGAAAATGTGTTCAGCAAATGGGTGTTTAAAAGTGCTTTCTTGTACTGTCATTTTATATATATGTCTTAGGTTGCAATATTTTTATTTATTTACTTTTATACATATATAGTGAGGGAGAGTGAATTAAATTTAAATAAAATTACTTATATTTTAGGATAAATGTGAGACTTAGATCTCTTAAAATAAATTGAAATGCTTAACCACTTTTACAGTATACATCTTAAGTTGTAGTATAATAAATGGCTACAACAATATTTTATTAAAAAAATATAATTACAATGTTACCTAAAACAGTCATAGCTTTGTCAGAATTTATTAAAATTAAACATGGTATGTGTTGTTTGAAAATCCACTTCAATAGCATAAAGAGACATTTATATCTATAATATAGAAAAATGAACTCCCTACATCTACTACCAAGTATACATAATGAAATTCGAACTATGTCACGAATGTGAAGAAAAAAATGCATTAACTATTTGATTTTTAAGTGGATGTATTAAAAGCTAATATGTTGAGACAACAAAAATTACAAAATAAAATTCATCTTATTTTTTAAGCTATTATTGTATAGTCATCTGTAAAATGTAGATTTTTATTTTGTTTTTGGGTATAGAATGCATACTTGAGCCTGTAATTAAGTTTTTTTTTTCCCACTTATATAACTTAATGGTGCTAAATTGTATTATTTAAGTTTTTTTTTTTATAGTTAAATTACTTAAAACTATTTAAAAACAATTGATAAAAAAATAAAAAAATTTTAATTTTTAACTTAATCATAAATTACTGATAATATCTAAAATATTCTATTCAAAATCTATCCTCCCAAAATAACTTGTTCTTAAATTTATACAAATTTCCTTTTGTTTTTGTTTTGTTTTGTATTTTTTTTTTTGTTCCCTAATCTCATCCTAAATTTTCTTGGCGCTAGACTATTATATTTTAATTTACAATTTAAACATTTACTTTTTTAGTTACTTTTTTAAATATAATTTGACTCATAAACTATTTTATTTTTATTTAAAAATATAAATATCACTAATTTTACTATACTTTTTAATCATATTTTAATTGGGAATAAAATATTATTAATACATTTTGAATTTGTTAAATTATTTGTTTTTAGTTGTTTGTATCATATTAAATAATATTTCATAAGAACTAATAGTAAAAAACATATGAATGTCAAACTATTAGTTTTCAAATAACTTTAATTGTCACTTGGTTGCTGGCGCCGTTGGTTGGCGCCAGCAACCACCCATGCCTCCTTTGTCGGGGCATGGGTTCGACACCCTCCCCAACATCCAAACACTATATATAAATATATATATAATTATAATATAAATATAAAATATACACTCTTATCTCCCACCATATGTGTGGGTTGATCCCCCACCTTCGTGTGGGTTTCCATCCACCCGTTTATGGGTGTGTTGATCCCTCCCAATTGGGAGTTGTCATCCGGGCCGTGCCCCAGTGTCCTATCTCGGTTGGTCCCGATCGTCCTCTGGGCTTGTCCCAGGTACAATTCATGTATTCAAAAAAAAAAAAAAAACTTTAATTATCCCCCATGCCTCCTTTGTCAGAGGCATGGGTTCGACACTATCCCTCAACATCCAAAAATTCTCATAATATAATACTATAATATATATACTCTAATATAATAATAGATATACATATAGTAATGTTCGGTCTCCCACCAGCGTGTGTGGGTTGATCTCCCACCTTCGTGTGGGTTTCTCCCCTACCACAGTGTAGGTGGATCCCTCCCAATTAGGAGTTATCATCCGGACCGTGCCACTAGTGTCCTATCTCGGTTGGTTCCGGTCTTTCTTGGGCTTGTCCCAAATACAGTTTCTATACTCAAAAAAAAAAAAATAACTTTAATTATAAAATTAATAATAATAATAATAAAACAAATTTACTAACATTCAGAAGCACGGACATATAAAAAACGTTATTCAAATTTCAAAATTTAATCAATATGTACATGTTAATGTCACTAAATCCCTTCTGCACCTTAGTGTCCTAAAAACTTATCATAGTCGGTGACATCTTCCATCTCCATCAAATCAGCATAGAATTAAAGTCAGCAACCATTTTTTTTCAACTTCATAATTTTCAATACAAAAACAATAGATATAAATTAACATCAATGATGTAAGTCTAGCTTGTTGTCATTGACGTAAGTTTAACTAAGAGAGCGTTAGTGACACGAATTTAATTAAGTGTTGGTTACACTAATGTAACTTCGATTCGATAACACTAAGTTAAACTTACATCAGTGATGTTAAGGTATACTTGCCTCAACGGTGCAAGCGTAGCTTAGCGTCGGTAATGAGTCTAATGACAAGTTAAACTTGTGTCAGTGACACAAGTGTGTTACTAATACTAAATTAAACTTTTGTTAATAATGCAAGATTAACCTAGCATCAAGACAACTGGAATCGTTAGTTGAAGTGTCAATTATCCTTTATCAATGACAGGGTTCGACACTCTCTTCTTACAATTTCATCCCTGTTTCCTTTCTCTTTTTTTTTTTTTTTAAAAAAAAAAACACCTAACATCAACTACGAAACTTTAACAAAGTATCAATCACGTAACTTTAACCATACGTCAATAAACAAACTGCTTTCTTATTCTTTTTATTAAATCCACTATAATAACATACATGCATGTCTGCAAAAAGCAACTGAGACGTGCAGCAAAACATACTTCTTGTTCTTTCTTTCTTTCAACCATGCAACAACCTAGCAAAAATCATTCCTCAAAACACTTAAACGACTAAAACATTAACCAAAAAATTAAATTGTTTGAAGATATATTATAAACTTTTCTCGTAGTTCTTCTTGCATCATGTACTTAGAGTGTGTTGTCAACAAAGAGAAGTGCAATACGTGTCAGCCATCTTTCTATCTTTTCAGAAAAAGAGTAAAATGACTCTAGATATGAAATCGACTTACTATTTAAATGACATCAAGTTTGAAGATAAATGACTCTTGAACTCTTTGTGTTTCAGATTTTTCTCTGCCCTCTCTCCCCCTCTCTTATTTAATGATGATTTTCATTTCAAATTATTCAGAATGAACACCGTTGCTACACGAGTACTCACTTCATTGCGCTACATGAATAAAGTCTTGTCAGGAGAGTATTTAAGACAAATCACAACCGTTTTAGGTCATTTTAACTAAAAATATTGAGTTGGGTCAATTTTATGAGCACCCACTAATTTCCGGTCATTAATCCCAAGAACTCTATAAAAATATTAAAATGCCAAAAGTATTCTTCTGATATTTTCTTAATTACATTGTACTCTTTTCAAATAAAAAATCTGGTAAATCTATTCAATTCTAATTTTTATATATACTTTTTAATAAATTAACTATTAGAAACCTTTTTTAAAATTAAACAACTGAATAATCAATAATATTATTTTTTAAAAAAATTCTATTGATAAGCTCTGTCTCTAAAAAATCTACAACTAAAAACTCCATCAAGAGAAGCTCAACTAAACGCTTAGTTTCTTTTATATAAAAATCTAATTGAGGTACTCAAAATATATACACACACATATATTTGAGAATTTTCAAAAAAAGATTATTTATTTGCGATTTCCCACCATAATTTACTCATGGACAAATGTACGCGGGCGTGTGCCTGGATGGCAGAAAACAATGTCCCCCACGTCGTGTGGCGCAGGTTCTACTCTCATGAGCACCTCCCGCCAATCAATGCGGACCTCTCGTTCCCTGCACTCATTGTAAGAATTGTTTTTACACTTATGTATAGATTATTCTCTTTAGTATAAAAATTACTTATTGAGCTGCATCTTAAAGTCATATTCTGTGTGGTCTTGGTTGATTTCTGGATTTGTGTCAAATATAAAATAATAACAATGATAGACTAATGGAAAACTTATAGAAATAGTTCTAATATTTATCAAAATGACGCAAATATGATAATTTTAGCTATAATGACACAAACTTCGCCTAACGTATAAAAAATAATGATAAAGTATCCTTGTCATCACATTGGGACATTAACTCCAAAAGTTCAATGGTCAAACTAATTAAAAAGATTAAAATACCTTTTAAAGATGAAATAAACGATGTGATTAATTTGAATTGTCATCATCTTCACCATATTTCATCTTCTTCATTTAAACATTAATCTTCATCACTTAAAATCCCAACACCCAACTTAAATCATTTTTCCTTTTAACAAAATTATAAACGAAATAATTTCATTTAATTTCCATTGTTTTCTCTTAAAAAAATGGGTATTTTCTTTATTTTCAAGGGGAGAGAATCTTCGTCACTGTTTTCATGGCTCCTTCACTATCTTCTTCATCTCCCCTATAATTCCATCACAAAAGAAGTAACACAATCTTTTTTTTTTTTTTTTAAGAAAAATAGAACTATATATCCTCCATTTTGGAAGAAAGGATCGTTTTTCTCTTCTCTAAAATGGAGAGATCGAATCTCGCGTCCACATATTTTGAAAAGAGAGAAATCCAAAATGGGGGTGAGAGAAATGATTATCTCACCTCTAAAAATAAAATTAAATAATGAACAATAAACTCAATTCTCAAAATGATTTGTATTTGGATTTGAAGAAAGAGATATGTTTCTGGAAGAGAAGGAGATTTTTTTTTTTTTTTTTTCTGTTAATCTAAAATGAAGGTGAGAAAAATAATTATCATACCTCCAAATACAAAAAAAAAAATAAAAAAGCCAAATTTGAACCATCTTAGAATTAATTTGCATTGAATTTAATAGAAAACCTGTTAAGATTTGAGGAATGAGAGTTGTATTTCCAGGAGGAGAATAAGATCAACATTTTTTTGTTAAAAAAAAGAAATAAAATTCTATTTCTAATTTCAAAAGTGTACGATACAAGGGTATCCTATCATTATTTTCGAAATGTCAGGGGAGTTTGCGTTATTATGGCTAAAACCATCGTATTTGTATATTTGCGTAATTTCACACAATATTCTAATAGAAGTATAGAACCCTTGATAACTTGCAAAAGCAGTGAGTCTCCTCCGCGCTGGGGTAGGCAGCGTCAAGATGAGTGCAATGAAGTTGAAGGCAGCCCTTTTAAACCCACAAAGCCATCTGCTTCACATCAAGCCTGCTCTCTTCCATTCCACTCCTGTCCTTGAACGTAAAAGACGCAATCATTGGCACTCATATGTCAGTTTCTTTCTCTCTCTCTCTCAATTTGTGTATATTAATATATTTGCCTAGTTTTTATCCCTATTTATTTATTTGTTTCCCCTTTCAATGATGTATAGAAGTGTTGTTGCCTAGTTTTTATTAATGATTTAGTTTCTTCATTCTTAATGAGGGAAATTATAGCTGTAATGGTAAATGACGTTTTTGAAGGTTCCTGTGACATATAAGAGGATGCTCATTAAGAACGCCAATTGAGGTTTGATAGAAACGTAATTTGTGCATAAGATATGTTTCTTGATAAGTGAAATGGCAATACAAGGTTCGCATTGTTGAGCAATTGGGATTGGGATATTTAGGTTTGGTAATAAGCGATGAGGATGAGCAGAGTGAAAATGTGAAGTATACGTTAGATGATTGCACATCGTCTTTTATTTATCTGTTATTGTTATAAACAAATCTTAAAATGTGTGAGTTAGCAGGTTGGTAATTCCTAAACAAGGTGTTATCTTTTGTTTGGGTCTTTTAAAATATCAAACATGCTTTTTAACTGGTGTTTACCACTATGTGGCCGATTTATCTTTCAAACTGTGTATGTGGGTGACTTGAATTGTATATTACCTATTTTTATCAGTTCTAATTATATTTTAGGTTTTCTTATAATTCAGTCTCAGTAAATCAAACAGACTCATCTTCTCATTAATCTTTATCGACGTTCTGTTGATTTCTTTTTTAAGTTTTATGATTATAATACTGTGTATTCTGTTTCTTTCCGATGTTAAATGAAAATTTATTTTCTATTCAATTTTTTTTTGTATGCAGAGATCTCATCAAAATTCCAACCCGTATTCCAAAAGGTTCAGAAAAATACAATCAAAAAGAGCGTTTTTGCGTGATATTAGTGCATATGCAGAGCACTTGTTTCAGGTTGGTGCAAGTTGTTGAGTTGTTTTATTATTTATGTATCCTGATGGATGATTGTGCTAGTAGCTTCTTTGTCTCCTGGTCTATAAAATGGTTTATGGTCGCTTTTATTGCTAGTTGAACTATGTTGCTAGGGCTTTAAACTTAAGAGTTCATGTATCACGCTACTGTTAGAAACTCTTGTTACATGATGATTTAGCCATCCTAAAAGACCTCATCTAAATATGTGGCAGTCCTGTAATTTTTGGCAAGATGTTATGGAGATTTTAACTTGTGTTTTTGTATGTGCATGGTGATGGGATTTGAAAATTCTGGCATTTCTTGGATTATGCTTTTTCTAATTATGTTAGTTTCATTGACCTCTGTTGAGGTCAGACCTAATCACAACATGGTATAACTAGTTTCACAATTCTTCAAAAATTTTCCCTGCTGTTTCATGTTTGTTGAAAAGATAGTTTTTTGCTCTAGGTTAACCAATGAAAAGTGATATTTACCTTAATCTTACCTTAATCTTTCTTAAATAATGATTCAGGTATTTTAATGTTCTTGTATGATAATAAATGAAATAATTATCTTTAGATGACTATGTATTGTGGGGACAACACTATGGCATGATTTTGGTGCCAGCTGAAAAAATCCTGAGTGCTAGCTTTCTGACCATGAGAGTTCTTGTCCTCTCAAATACAATGCCATTCATCCACAAGAATGTCAGTTGAAGCTATAGGAAAATGATTGAAGCTGGAATTAACTTTTTACTGTCCGTTTTAGTCTTTATTTGTGTAGCAAGTAGCAAAGAGCAACACTATGCAACCTTATGTGCCCTTCCTAATGGTTGGCTGCCGTTCAGTAGTATCGACCGTCACAGAGATTCCAAATTGGAGTGCAAGTTGAAAACTGCAGAAGATTGATATCCAGGATTCTTGGTGAGGATGTCCAATCAAAGGAAAAGAATAGGGCTCCTTGGTAGCCATGGAAGTTTCCAACTACGAGAATGTATATCATGTTGAAAAACGAAGGACAATGAAGCCCTATATCCTGTCATTTACATATTATAGAGTGTTAGTAGAACAAGCCCAGGCAGTGGTGATTATGTTATATGATTACTAAAGCACAAATAATTTGGCAATGTGTTTAGCCATTTCTGCCGATTCAATAAGTTAAACGAATTGTGATTGAGCACTCTTAAATCTAACCTGTGTTATCTTAATAGATGACACCCCATCCTCCTTCAAAGTGCCTTGAATTCTCTTATAACCCTTCCACTTCAGCACAACTCTTGCCTTGACTGTTATAGTAAACTCATTTACATGGCTTTGTCACTATGGAATAAATTACTTAAGTGAAGACTATTGAGTAGGTAAACTATAGGTAGGTTTTGGTGTCAAATACGAATTCATGAGCATGGACATATAAAAAATGATTGAAGCTATGGAGGCGAAATATGCAGGTGGACATGAGTCACTTTATGCAGCAAAATTTCTGAGATGCCATGCAGAGTTATAGTTATAGCTAGGATACTACTTCTATACTAACGAATCTTGGAGAGGCACATTTACTGAGGCCATTTCTAATAGGCCTTCGACCTGATTATCTTTATACATATGTACTTTTTCTTTGTTCGCCTAGTATAGAACTCAACAGTGACCCTTGAACTTGTACACCTCCTGATTAAAATTTCTATCTTGAGGACTAGCTCTTGAGAGAAAACCCATACTTCTGAGGTTAAATACCCTTTCTTTTTCATTTAATCCAATTCGTTTGTTAGAACTTTAATATATGAAGACATTTAAAAGCATGAAGCTTTGGTTCCTTGAAAACTCAAAATAATAGATTGCTTGGATATAGTGATCATGCAGAATTAAATCTACATTGGTTTGCTGAGTGACATGCAATCATATACACTCTAGTTTTCACGTTGTCCTTTGAATCAATGAGGATGCTAGTGTTGTAGACACTCACTATGGATAGAGAGTGCTTCTCTTCTTCTTATTTTTTCTATTCTTCTATGGGCAGGCAATTAGTAATCAAAATCTGAGAAAAGATCTTTTCTTGTATTGCATAATGATGAAGAAAAGTAAAGCCTAGTGATCTAAAATGCAAATATAATTTCTTTCATGATGCCATCAATTCTGTGATGCTGTGTCATGAGACCAATTTCTCTAAAAATTGTCATAAACTTTTGCATTTGGAAAGTAGAAAAAGGCAAATAATTTTGTGAAAGTGTGTGCTCGTAATTCTCTTTTTTTTTTGAGAGATACTAATGTGGGTGATTTGATACAAAAGGAATAGCCGCATCTTTCAAGAAAGATGCCACTTTGAGCTTTGGTGCCAAATTTTTTTTGGATACATTTTCTTAATACTTCTCAATTGTGGAGGTGTTATGGATTAAGGTTGTCTTCTGCTGGGGTGTGGGTTTGTCTTGTAAAGCTTTTTAGGTAGGTTGAACTGCAGAATAGGATGCTACAATAGCTATATCACTGTTTTTATTGTTTTCAGAGCTCAAGTAAGAGGCAGGTTTGGCCTCTTTTAGTCGAATGCTGATTCACTTTTGTAAGTTTCTAATTTTTTTGTAAATGCTCTGTTTTGTGCAGAAAAAGGTAATGAAATTCTTGGGAATTATTAAGTCTCTCGATGTGTTATGTTTTTGGTCTAAAATATGGCTTATCATGTTTTTGTCTTCCTAATCATACTGTTGGAATTTACACTTTTTGAATCGTATTGCAATGGTAGTACTAATTCTGATATTTTATGTTATGATTTTGCCATTTGTCCTCTTACAACATGTATGCTTGTTAAGAAAGTAGGAAAGAAGAAGAAGAAAGAGCATGCTAGATGCATCTGCTAAAGAAAGCTCACAGATCTATTTTGATATTTCACAACTTGTTTCTCTGTATTGGTTCATATTTAAATGTTGCTGTGCCAGCATGACTATGTTGTCAAGGTGTTAGTCTAATCACTCGTCTGGAAAACTGAACTTATGGAATCTTGCACTGGGATATGCGAATAGCTGAACTGTTGATATCTATAACTATAGTGAACCTTCTGTTCTAAAGGTTTCAACCATTGTATGGTGATTGTTTCTGTATTTCAGAGCTGGAAGGATGAACTTGATGAGGATGATCCTTCTTCAAGCACAGGCACATCGTGGTTTAATAAGCAGTATGTGAGACCTGAAAGGGGTGCGAATAAGGGACGCCATTACCAATATAGCAGTAAGGACACCTAAAAAACTTGACTCCATAATACAATCTGTTTTGTAGATGTTAGAAAACTTATATATTATTATTGAGTTATTTCCTTATCAACTTAAGTTTTTGGGTCAATAACTAATATGGTATTAGACATAGTTTTAAAAGGCGTAAGGCACACCGAGACGTAAAGGGACTGTGGAGCCCATAGTTTTAAAAGGTGCGCCTAGGCTTTGGGAGTGGCGAGGCGGCCTCAAAGAGGCACGCACCTGGAGCGCCTAGGCATAGAAACCCAAGATGCGCTTGGGCAATGTCAGTCTGATATAAAGAAAAGATGAGAGAAGGGAGAAAAAAGACTTATTTGATGTCATTTGGTATCGAAGAAGCTGACACTAATGAGAGGAGAGTCACTAACAGCGGGATGAGACTGATCGGCGGCCAGATGACTATAGGAAGGTGGTTGGAAGACATAATGGGCAACTTGGGAGTCGAGGTAAAGAGAGAGAGGCAAATCAGGTCTTTAGGGCACAAATGGGTGAAGAAAAAAAAAGGCTTGATTTTTGTATCAGGCTGACATTACCTAGGCACACCTAGGCCTTCTGGGCCTAGGCGCTCTAGACGCACGTCTCTTTGAGGTCGCCTGCCTTCTAAAACTATGGTATTAGAGCTCAGTTTGTCCCAGGATTCTTGGGTTTGAATACTCTCACATGTAATTTGTTATTGTATTCGGTCTTGAATACTCTCACATGTTGTGTGATTGTATTTGGGCTTGAGCTAAATGGCAAACTCGTTGGTTTTGCACGTGAGGGGGTGTGTTAGACAGCTTACGTACTATTGTTGGACTATTTTCCATCAGTTTAAACTTTTGGGTCAAAAAGTAACTAATAGGGTATTAGTGTTCGGTTTATCTAGGATTCTTGGGTTCGAATCCTTCACATGCAATTTGTTATTTGTATATGAATTTGTTGTGTATTTGTGTTTGAGCTTAAGTTACATGGCAAACCCTTTGGTCTTGCATGTGAGGGGGTGTGTTAGAGAGCTTATATATTATTGTTGGACTATTTTCAATCAGCTTAAACTTTTAAGTCCGGACTCCAGAGGTAACTAACAATAGAATTAAATCAATGGCTCACTTACCTCTTGACGTATTAAAAAAAATTTGGAACTTTTTCTGTTAAATGGTCTACATACCGATCATTGCCTAGGCTGGTTGTTTGAAATACTTATGTGGATTGTGGAGAGGAAAAACCTGAGAGATGTGCCTATATGCTTCTATCACTGGTCAGATGATTTGTTTAATTGTGACAACTAAGCCTAAACATATCACATTTTTAACTTCTCATGGCTATGAACATGTATTTTCTTGGGGTTAAGAATATAAATTCTAAGTTGTGATGATAATACAATCTTCATCTTCACTTAATGGCATAACAGAAGCAGATTAAATTTTCCATTGCAGCAAAACATTCATATCATTTTGCTTTTTCGGAATTGTTTAGAGGTTGATGCAGTTTTTACTCTTGATTAGGAAATTTTCGGTTTTGTGAAGATGAAGATGAAATGGATTTTGATGCGGGCAAAATGTTTAGATCTGCATTTGGCCTCGGATCTTCATTTGGCAGGAACCAGCACTTCTATTGGTCCTTCATCGATGAGGAGGATGCTAAATGGAATAGCTCATCTAGGTGTGGCAATAATTATTGGAATAATGGGAACTGGAGATTCCGAGTTGAAGAGGATTATGAGTACTCAACAGAATCAGAGAGTTCAAACTCAGATATGTCTTCGGATAGGCAGGCTCTTGGATTAAGCACTTCTGGGCCTATAAAACTTCAAGATGTTAAAAATGCGTCAGTTCTCAATTTCTTCTCTTTCTCTCTCTTTTCAGTTATTTTATTCTTTCAGGACATCACTGTTGGTAGCCAGAAGATGTTTTTCCTCTTAGCTGTCTGAGATCTTCATCTGCTTTTCCAATTGCAGCTATCGAGCCTGTGCGCTGAAATGGCATCCAGATCGTCACCAAGGGTCCTCCAAGGTACTAATATCCTCCTCCTGATTGAGCAACATTTCCCATCTGACATTTTACTAAATTTTAGTTTCATGTTATGATCTGTGGAATATTGAAGTGAAAGAGTAACTCATATCTTTAACTTATATTAATTATTATGTAGGGAACGCGTCCTGTATGCTCGTCTTTTAGTGAATTTTACATAGAATTGACTTATAGACAACAGTTGTACAAAACCTGCTACATGCTTGACGAGAGTGAAATCTATAGCATAAGTTTAATCTTACAGGAATTACAATGAGTTGACAGCCTTCTTGATTGAACTAAGTTCATCAGCTATTTGTTACAGTTCTAACATTTATCCAATTATTTTTATACTTGAACAGGCTGTTGCAGAGGAAAAATTCAAGCTCTGCAGCCAAGCATATCAATCTTTATGTGATAAACTGGCAGCGAATTAAGGAACTTCCTGATCATGCCAAATGCGAACGCTGTACCCCATTCAACTCATTTCTCTGGGCATTCCAGTAGATGTAGCATGCTTACAACAGTTAGACACAGAATTTTGTAGTTTAGAGTTGTCAAAAAACTGGTGTTTGAATAACCAGAATAGTTCCCCCTGAGTGTTGCACTGTGCAATATTTATTGAATAATGTAAATGGGATGCCATTATCCAATCCCATATTTACTAGCATAATCTTTATACGTTTCTTTTAAGAATATCAAATACTACTTTTGAATCCATTAATATTCAGCTGTCGAATAATATTCTTGTATTAATAGTTAGTGTTATCTGAGTCGATCTGCATCAAAGGAAGCAAGAAAATCAACCAGTATTAGTGTCATTTGTAATTCGATTAATGAAACAAATAAAAAATCACAAGACCAATATGCTGACATTGAAAAGGTATTAGTATTGATGATTACAAGGAGAGAAATAGTAAAAGATAAAACAAGAAGATGAGATGCAGTTTTAAAAAAAGAGACTAAGGCCAGACTTGATCATCAATACAAACCCTTAAATCTTCAACATCTTCTTCAACTAGTTGCAGAACCGTTGATGGGTTTTGGACACTAGGCGTAGGCATAGGCATAGAAGTAGCAGCAGCAAC
This sequence comes from Dimocarpus longan, assembly GCA_022984855.1. NCBI lineage: Eukaryota > Viridiplantae > Streptophyta > Magnoliopsida > Sapindales > Sapindaceae > Dimocarpus > Dimocarpus longan. The sequence goes on from CM041026.1 coordinate 11,189,191, forward strand.
ACCAGTAGGGAGCAGTATCTTCAGAAGAGCAGAATTGGGGTTCTGGAGACGAACAAGCTCTGACAGGAGAAGCACTAGAGAAGCCATCAAAAGCGAAGCACAATAAAAGATTTCAATTAGAGAGATGAGTTTGGAGTTTGGAATTGGGTGTGAATTTTGCTTCATGTGGCATTTATAATAAAAAGAAACGAGGAGCCCGCTGATTATGTATGTTGCGTGATGGTTTGTGGCTTTGTTGCCATAATGAGACGGAAAAAACCGGGGATTTGTGTAGGGGCTGTTTGTGTGTGGTTTTGTCACTATAATGAGACTGAAAAAACCGGGGATTTTAAATGCCCTTGGTTTTCACTTTTCTGTGGTGACTGGTGATACAATCATACAAGTATACAACTGGCTGCTGCTGCCGACTCAAGACGTTTTTTCACATTGGGACCAACAAATAGTTATATTTTATATGTGGAAACACCAAAGTTTATGTAAAAAAAAAAAAAACAAGATACGTGATTTTTATACTCTATATTAAGGTTCCCATCAATTTATACGGATAGTCTCTCCATCCATCCTGTAAGAACCAATCCTTTCCATATGAAAACAGTTTTCTTAACCACGTCACTAGTATTCTATTCCAATTGGTTCAGGTAATCCTTAAGTCAATCCTAAAAAAAAAAAAAGAAAAGGGAAGTTCATAATTTTTTTTTTTTTAGATTTTTCTTTTTCCATTTTTAGCTCATTGGATTTTTAGGGACGGTTCTGTGCCGTCATGCTTCCCACTCACGGTTTTATTATTATTTTAAAATTCGGAATAAAATTATAAAATGGAAATATGGGCAATAATTTGATGTTTTCAAGACTAAGAATACATTCAGTATGTTAAAAAAAAAAAAGAAGAATAATACTTTCTGTGAATTTATTGAAACTTGTTTTTCTTTATTTCAATAAAAAGAAACTTGTTTTTCTTAGAAACAGAATAATGAAAATTAGTTTGAGCGTATAACTATATTGCGAGAAAAGTATGATTTTTTTTTTTTTTTAATTGGAAAAGTATTGTTGTTGGACTGAATAATTGTTGTTTGATTGGATTGTAATTTCCTTGATTTTTTTTTTATCCAATTTAATGAAATCCAACTTGATAATATGATCATGCACATGACCACCTTAAGTAGCACGGTAAACAATATTAATTTCTTTAAAAAATTTTCTTCCTCTTTTGGTCATTTTTTTTTTATTTTTCATTTAACATTATTTAAAAAAATTAATATTTGCTTTACTTCCATAATTTATATCCTGAATCTTTATATTGATAATAGAGCAAATTACAATTTAGCTACCCGGTTAAAACGTTTTTACGGGTGGAGCAATTGTTTTGATGTTATTACAATTTACCCCTCTACCGTTAATAAGATCAGTTAAATGTAACGATAAACAGTATCAAAACAGTAAAAAGACGAAAATACCCTTTAACTGAAATTGATCAAAAATTTCGTCACTTAAACATAATCATCCAAAGTACAGTTCATCAAATTTAAACATTTCAGCATAAACTTCACCATCACCAGTTAAACATAATCAATCCAAAAACTTCATCAGTTAAACATAATCAATCCAAAATACAGTTCATCAAAATTAAATATTTCAGCATAAACTTCACCATCACCAGTTCATCAAACTTCAGAAATCTCCTTGACGCGGTCCAATTCCTGTGAAACTGATAGAACAGCAGCATCAAATGACAGCACATGGCGGTCCTCATGTGACCCTAGGTTTACCTCTCTGTCATCATAAAGTGGGCTGCCATATATCTTCGAATTTGGTCTTGGAGAGACGCTTGTGGCTCTTTTTTCCACTGAACCAAAAGGGTGGTACAGGAGAAGCAATTTTCTATTTGTTCAACTGGCCCGCATTATCAGACCCCAATGGACTCTGACCCAAATCAATCCAGTACGAGTTGTCTGACGATTCATCCTCACTGAAGACTGGACTTTTCGTTACTTCCCCAACAGAAATACTTTCAGTTTCTTCAAATATGGTGCTCGTTCCATCCCTGTCAGAGCTGTTATCATGATCCATTTCCGTCTCAAACACATCCCTCACCTGAGCAGAAGTGAATGCACCAGAAAAGGCAGGCAACGGAGATCGGGGTTCCTGAGAACCCAGATCTGGGTTGACGGGAACCCAGATCTGGGTTCGTCGACCCAGATCTTTCAGATCGGGGTTCATTCAGATCGGAGTGAACCCGATCTGCAGAAGAAGGGAAGAAGAAGAAGAAGAATGAGAAGAAGAAGCGGAAGAATAGAATGAGAGGAAGAGGGAGACTGGTAGAAGACTGACGAGAGAGAGAGTAATCAGTTGACCGGTCAATTTCAGTCAAAGGATATTTTCGTCTTTTTACTGTTTTCATACTGTTTATCGTTACATTTAACTGATCTTACTAACGATAGGAGGGTAAATTGTAATAACATCAAAATAATTACTTCGTCCGTAAAAACGTTTCAACTGGGTAGCTAAATTGTAATTTACTCTTGATAATATATTCATATATTTCTTTAAAATATATATGTTTTTGGTCATTGTTACCAAGCATGTTTTTCAGTTTTCATTTTTTATTATTTTTTTCAACAAATGCTACCATTTATGCTTTTAGAATTAAAAAGCCAAACCAAAAATATTGTTTTGATATTCATTTTATTTTTTGCAAAAAAAAAAAACAGAAAATGAAAAATGCATACCAGATGTGCTCGAAGTTTCCCCAATTTACATTTCTTGCGTACATAACATTGAGTAAGTAATTTTAACCTCTAACATATCAAGTAATTACAAATAATATGGTGATATCAATTTATTTTAGTAAAACACCATCGAGAGTGTTCATTTAACTTGGTAATAATTTAAATTCAAATTCCATAAGTGGTTTTTTTTTTAATACCATTGATTATAAATATAATTTAAAATTTAAACATATTTTATTTCAATAATACTGAGTTTATCAAATATTTTGCTCAAATATATTTTGAGTAATATAACATATCTTCTCATGATTTTTATTTTAAAAGTTCATAATTATTCTTAATAACTAAAAATATTATAAAATTTTGAAAATAACATTTTAAATTATATAAATTGATTAGGTTATATTAAATTAAAATTTTGAGTTAAAAACTTGAATTCAACATTTATTTATCCATTATTTTCACTCTATCTAATAATGAAAAAAAATTAGTGATTTTAAAATAATAATAAAAAAAATCCTTAATTACTTGAAAATAAATATTGAAATCACACTTTATAACTCAAAATTTTAAATTAATATAACATAATCCAATATAAATATATTAACATTTGTGTGATCGAATATGATTATTAAACGTAGACATTGCAAATGCTTAGAGACAAAATTTGAAATAAGGCAAAGAAGTTGCAGGGACGAGCAGTATCTTGACCACAACGATCCAATCATCAATCATCTACATCATTTAAACCACAACAAAATAAACTTCCTATCCTGTTTGCTTTTTCGTTTCTCCTTCTGGTATAGATTAGATTGAATATAAGTATGCTAAAAGGTGTACAGAATCTGGGTTCCTCATCTGCGTTTCTCTCGCTAATATGGAAAAAAGCCAGCAATCCTCATAACGCTGCTTCTGCTTGTTGTGGCCTCGCTATCTCCACCAACCCATTTTCAAATTCTGCTCGAACAACAACCACCACTGCTCAACCGGATTCGCTTGCCTCCACCACTCGGGGGACTACTCGCTGTTTCACACCCACTCGACTCATCGTAACTCGCTCTGAGTCCACTCCCGTTGTTCACTCTGCTGTGAGTTTTTTTGCTGCTTGTTTATGTCTTTAGCTTTGATTCGGTGATACTTGTATTGGGTAATTTTTTGTTTTGGAGTTTGGTGAGGTTTTAACGCACAAAAAGTGATGTTATATGGTTATATGATATCAAAAAAGCATTTGTTTACGCTTAGTGGTTATGTAGAGTATAGAAGATTGCTAGAGAGTGTAAAAAGCCTTTAATTCATTATCTTTTGTTATTGGCTCCATAGAAACCAAGAAAAGTCACGATCCAATTCTACAAATTTTGTCTCTATCTTCTTTTTTAAGGAAGCAGAGATATGAATTCTGTATAAATTCAAGCTATTCCCCGTCTGCTTCGGTCAGAGGGTGGTAAATTTTCATTTTTCACAGGGTATTAGATGAAAATGAGAGAATACATTATTTTGTTGTAATGCCATCAGTGCCTCAGTGGTTAAATGCTCGTTAGTTACTGAGTTTTTATAACAAAAGATTTATGAAAAGACTATGAATTTTTGTAGTATTTTCTTTTAATTTGTATACCATTTCTCATCGCTAGATTATATGTTGCATAGGGAAATGTTCATAAGATCAAATTCTGTCAGTGGTGTGGAGGCTCTACCAAGCATGATATACCTGATGGAGAGGAGAAGATGAGAGCCATTTGTACGGTTTGTGGTAAAATTGCCTATCAGAATCCGAAAATGGTATGCCAATCATTGTGATAGTGAGATCATAATTGAATTTTCTATGATTTGTGCTATTGCATTCGTCACTCCATATTTAGTTGGAATAGGTTAGTTTTCTGGATCAGCGCTGGAGAATAGATTGTCTTACTTTAAGTTCATTTTATAGTACTGTCTCCATCTTCTAAAATGTGAATTCTTGTACATGTGTTGCTTTTGAAACCCTTTTGTACAAACGAGTATTAGTTTACTAGCAAAGACTTGGTTTTGGACTCGCCTTTGTCCGGTGTGTGAATATATTGTAAAATGCAATAGATTGGTCTACTTTTTGTACAAACAAGTATTAGTTTACTAGCAAAGACTTGGTTTTGGACTTGCCTTTGTCCAGTGTGTGAATATATTGTAAAATGCAATAGATTGGTCTACTTTTCATCATTTTAAGCTTTTATGATTAATTTAGAGCTTTCAGAGGGTTCTCCTCACTTTAGCTTCAACCCTTCTTGGTCCTTGAGAGGGATGAACATATTATATTTCTAATATGTTATATTTTTCATTTGCCCTTTTCCTTGCCATGTTTTGATTGTGAACAATTGACAGAGCTAACTTCTGGTTTCAAACCATATGCCCTTTGGTTATTTACCTTTACTGTGATTCATGATAACTATGTGGAATACTATTTAACAAACTTGAATGGCATTATTTATTGATGGTTGTGAATTGAATTGAATTTGTTGCTTTCTTAGGAGCAGATTCCAGCTATCCCACTTCCCAATGTCTGTTTGTTTATGATTATTTGACAAAAGCAGTGATCAAATATATTTCTTTTTCATCCTGTTAATCTTATTCTGATCACAGTTTATGCATTACAGATTGCATTGAATGCACTATGAGAGCTAGCAGGAAAGTCTGGGTGATGGTTAAGATCATGTTTGTGCATTGGCACAAAAGATTTTATTTTTTTATGTGCCTATAATTTAGTTTTTATAAGAACTTTTTTGTATATAATTTAATTAATAACTGGGTATGTTGCTGAGCTAAAGTTTGGTGCATAAAAATATGAAGTGATCATTCTATTGGAACAGCATATCATATGAAGTACACCAATTAGATTGGCAGAAAAGTTTTGTGCACAAAAAAGAGCTGATGCTAGTACATTGGTGTACTATAAAATTTTATCTTATTGTCACTGGATGAGGCTCTTGAGATGCTATTAGGGAATAATTGAGATTTAAGCTTTACTGTAGCATTATGAAGCAATTTTAATACAGAAGAAAGTATGGAAAAATAATTTGACATGTTTCTTTTCTGTATTTTTGATGAAGACTAGTGATTCTGCCAGTAAGATGCTGTAAATTAGAGTGAATTGTAGATGCCAAAAGAAATAAGAAACGGAAGTAGAAGTCTAAATACATGGATAACTGGTTGGGCGGTTTAAGTTAATGTACTGAATATGAAACTTACAATCTTTATATGTGGTTAACATTTGTTTAAAACTGATGCTGTTAGGTCGTAGGCTGCCTCATTGAGCATGATAAGAAGATCCTTCTTTGCAAGCGAAATATTGAACCGTCTTATGGTCTTTGGTATGTAAGCTAGCATTTGATTGTGAGTAGTAAGAACCTACTTTTGTTTTTCTGCACTGTTGATTCCTCGATAGGGAGTAAAAAATCAGGTGTCAACAACCTGAGATTCTGGCACCATTTACCTTTTTTTTTTTTTCCCTTCTGTATCCTCTATATTTCTGATACTCAGTAAATTGTTTTGCGTTATTGGTTGAGGTTGAAATAGGACTCTTCCTGCTGGTTACTTGGAAATTGGTGAGTCAGCAGCAGATGGAGCAATCAGGGAAACCTGGGAAGAGGCAGGTGCGGATGTGGAAGTGGTGTCACCTCTTGCTCAACTTGATATTCCTCTTATTGGCCAAGTATAAAAGAACTGCTTGTCTGTATGTTAATGTAATATCTATCTCCTATGCACATTCTTAATATGTTTCTGTATTTGTCATTCCCTGTTTGAAGCAGACCTACATAATTTTCTTAGCAAAGATGAAGAAGCCTCACTTCTCACCTGGTCCAGAATCATCAGAGTGTCGGCTCTTTGCCCTTGATGATATACCTTTTGATTCTCTGGCATTTTCGTCCATCTTTGTCACCTTAAATTTGGTGAGAGCTGGTAATGAACATATTATATAATGACCTGTATCTAGTTGCTTTTATCACAGACGTCTTCTTTATTTCCTGTGGTTGCAGTACATTGATGATATTAGAATGGGAAAGCTAAAATTCCACTATGGTACCATCAATAAAAGGTATTTTTCGCTTTATATTAGGTTAAATACCATGATTGATTTTTCTTATTAACATCAAGTTATTAGCATTCGTTTTTCAAAAAAGTTTCTTCATTTAATGTTTTTAGAGCATTTTATTCAAAATTTTACAATTTTGACTTCAATTATCTCATTGTACACTCATTTTTTAATTTTATTTTAATTTATTTTCTGGTGTTCCTTTGTTTACAGGCCTGGCTCAAGCCCTTCTGATATGCGTGCTTTTTCTCTTGATTATCATCTGCAGTCCTGACATGGGATTACTTTGCCATACCACGTGAGATGAACTGCTGTATGTAAGATAAATGCCAATTACGTGAACTTAAATTCTTTTGACCCCAATCATCCACTCTCACAAATAACATGTTGTCGCTGCTATGGCTCTATTTTAATGGTTGAGGATTATCAATGCTCTCTCCCAACAAAACTTAAAATAGTTTAGCTTAATTTGTATAGCTAAAGTGCCCCCAAAATTTACAATTGTTTGCTTGGGCTGTGACAATTGGGAAGATTAATATCGGAGAGGTGTAGAAAAAATCAACCATCTCTTTCTTCATTTCAATGTTTTCTTATAAAAAAAATTGATAGGTCTATATATATAACTAGAATGCCTAGCTTAGGCTCTGAAAAATGTTTTTTTTTTTGGGTTGAAGTAGGCTCTGAAAAATAGTTTTATTTGCTATCCATTGAAAAGATAAATTGATTATTTATAATTTCTATCTTCTACATTAATCTAATAATTAGTAAATTTAGAGAATTGCATTTTCATTTCTTGATTGCAGAATCCAGTTGGTGTTAGAATCTTGAAAATTAAAGAAGCAGGAAGCATATTGTTCATGCCAGAGTGAGATTCTCCGTAGGGCCCAGAACCCGGTCTATATCTCATCTCTTCTCCAGCTTAAGTGGCCATACTACCCGCTGAAATTTAGTTCAGCTTCATGCTATGTCTGTCAATCACTTGTGTTTGTTAGATGAAGTAATTACGTAGATAACGTGTATTGGTTGTTCTTTGTTTGCTGGAGGAAGAGCTAGAGCCTGAAATAGAGTCCTTGAAATGGCATTCGTTTGTTTTACTTGTCATAACAGGTGACTTAAAAGATAAGATTGGTTTGTAGCAAATGTGGGAGTTCTGTTTGAGAAATCTGGGGGTGAGTATTGGAGGCAGGGTTCCAGTTTATGGTTGGTTTTGATTGGATAACCATTTGAAAAAGACAATGTGGTAGGAGCTTATAGTTTTTTTAGGAGAGCTGTTCAAGGACAAACATTATAAACTTGGATTGACCGTTCTTATTCACTCATTTCTCTTTTTCTTTCAGCATTCTGATAGGCTGTTTGGAATGGTAGCTTACAAGTGTTATAGCTGCATTGGTAATATTATGTCAAATGCTTAGCCTATTTTGCATTTGTATAAATTAAAATCCCTCGTATATACATACATATATATAATCCAAGTGTGTACTCATCCACCAACTCTGCCAACATCAAACTCTATAACAAGACAAAGGTTTGCAGATGGTATTCACTGGAGGTAAATTAGAAGTGTCTAGATATTTACCCCTTATATTATTCATTTTTTTTTTTTTCATATTAGATACTGAATGAGTAATTTACCCATTATGTTAACTTTTACTAGATCATGGTTGATGGCAAAATTTGTCTAAATGATGTTGCAAGATAATTTGTAATAACTATATTAATTCTAGGATAATGTATTAATTATGTGATAGTTATAAATAAGCTTGTTATATTATTTGGACAATAATTTTGGATAGTATAGTATTATTCTTATTGAATAATATGCCCTTTTGACAAAATTCAAGGTAAGGTTATGTAATTTGGTTTTATTTTATTTTTCAATAAAAAGAATGAAAGTACTCTTAGGGCTCGTTTTTGTGAGGAATTGAATTGAACTATTTTTAAGATATAAGATTGGATTGATTAAGATCGAATTAAATTAGTATTGTTATTGAGATCTCAACCCAATCCTTTGCTTATTTATTTTCGTAGGGTTTTGATATTTTTGCCTTATAGAATAGGTAGTGATAGGAGGTTTGCATCCGAGTCTTGGTGGTAGGAGGTTTGCGTCCAAAAGACATTCAAGGTTTTGGATTCAAACCTGAAGACGTTATTTATCCTATAGGGCAAAAAGATTAAAACCTTATGTGAATAAATGAGTGAAAGATTAGGCTGAGGTGCAAATAAGTGATGTGTTGAATTTCTATTGTTCAATAAGTTACCGTAAAATGGTAATTTTAATGTTAACAGATAAATATTTTTACATATCTCACCTTAATAGAAGTAGTTGAATATTTCTCTTAATCTTAAAAGGTCAATGGTTCAAGTTTTATTCTTGACCTAAAACATAAGGTATGAATATTTTTCTCTAAATTTAATCATCATCCATTTATTAAAAAAAAAAAAAAAAATTTTTTGTATATCATCTTTTAGTAGGAATGGTTGAATAATTTTTTTGATTTTAAGATATCAAAGATTTAAGTTTCATTCTTGTTTTAAAATATAATTTATGAGTAGATTTCTCTTAATTTTGTTTTCTCTTTTACCGTAAAAAATGATTAAATGAGTTTTTTTTTTTAATTATGGTTGACTAGTAATTCAAAAGGACATAATAAACAAATTATAAAACTTTAGGACGACGGGTTTATAATCAAATTCAGGGTTAAAAATTTCATAGATCCACAAAATGTAAATGAATAAATTGATACTTACCATTTCAAAATTGAAAACGGAAAAGCAGATGAACTTTCCCAATCAAATGGCGAACATTTTTTTTTCTTCAACAAAAAAGAAAAAATGGTGAACATTGTCAGGAAGTTGCAGGATGAGGTGTAGGAGGGAAGGTGGGTGGGTGTAGGTTGGTCAGTCAATGTAACACACGGCAAAATACAATTGGCCACAATTAGAAAGACGGCAAGGGTTGGGTCCCACTCCCACATCCGCCGTTGGTTTTAAAGTAAACCGTATATCAAGTCCGCTCGTAACTCGTTTACTTGGACTTTAGCGGTCTTCTCTTCCTCTTCTTCACCCGCTATTCCCATCATCATTTCTTCAGACACAAGTCTTCTCTTCTGTTGCTTCGGAAAAAAAAAAAAAATCTTCTCCTGCCTCCTCTTGGCCTTTTTTTGTTTTTTAATTTTTATATTTTAAAATCAAATCAAATCAAATCCGATTCTTATTTTTGAAATATTTGGATTTGAGAAACTAGGGTTAATGGAGAAGAGCAGATCCTTCAATTTCCGCTCACAGGAAACGGACTCATTATGGAACGCCGATTTGGGACTGAGTACGTCGGATCGCAGAATGGCGTTTTCGCGGCAGTCTTCGTTTCAACAACAGGACTGCTCCTTTTCCTCTCACAAGCCTTTCCTCTCTCGTACCATGTCAAGCATCGATATGCCTCCCGCCGAACCAGATAAATTCTCCCTCTTTCGTGCTCTTAGGTACGGCAATCGCCAAATGAGGCGGCTCTTCCTCATGATTTCGCTAAATGTCGCCTATTCTACTGTTGAAATGGCCATCGGTCTCTTCACCGGCCGTGTCGGTATGTTTTTTTTTTTTTTCACTTGTAGTATTTGTTTTCATGTTTTGGGATTGATTGTTAATTGTTTGCGTTGGTTTTCAGGTTTGGTGTCGGATGCTTTTCATTTGACGTTTGGCTGTGGGCTGTTAACTTTTTCGATATTTGCTATGGCCACTTCCCGGAAAAAGCCTGACTTCATCTATACTTACGGGTCAGATTATGTTATTAAACGTTTTTTAGTTGTTCGTTTGGAGCGAAATTGATATGAGTGAAATGTGAATGATGTTTGGTTGATTTTGATATCAGGTACAAGAGACTTGAAGTTTTGTCTGCCTTCACCAATGCTGTAAGTATATGACATTTCCCGCTTTCTTATATAGTGAGCTTGCATTGTACTGTAATTGAAAAGTTCTTTTTTTGAATTAAATGATGTTAAGTATTTAAAATGACTGATGAGGAAATTAGCTGTTCACACTAGGACAATATCAACTGTTTGTTGTGTATGAATATGGTGATAAATGTCAGCTCCTGTGAGGTAATAAGAATTTGGTTGTTTGTTAGAGGTAATTGTTTAAAGAGTAATGATGGTATTTTTAGAAGGACTCACCTAGGAGGAAAGGTATCTCACCTCAGTGGAAATTAAATTACTCTTACAAAAAACTAAGAATTCATTGTTCATGAAAAATTATGTTTTGGGCAATATGAGTAATTTTGTCATTAAAATATTAGTTTATGGTACAATAAAGTTAAATAACACACTTCCAGACCAGTCGTAGTTAATGCTTGCTGTCAGTTGTATGATCAATTGACACACTTACGTTGACTTTCTTTGGCACATCGAATAATTGTATTGTTGAATGATTCATACTTGAAATGTTTCCATTCTTTACATTGTTTGGTAAAGTATTTGTATTCTCTTTTCTGCCCTTATGTTGTTTCATCCTTATTTTCTCATATAGTATTTGTTTCTCACTACATGAAAGTCATTAGCTTTAACTTTCATTACTTTGTCATACTCTTATCTATATTCTTCTTTGCAAAACGAATGGATCATTTCAAATTTAGTTATATTAATGTGTGCCCTTAGAGCATGCGTTTATAAACTAAGATTTAATAAATATTTATTATTTGTTCCTAGGAGATATATTTAACTGTGCATTGACAACTTGAAACAAGAAATTCAATTTTTGTGGATCAACAAGGGGAGTTTCTTAACCTGAACTCTTGGGCCACACAATAAAAAGATCCTTTTCAAATTTCATATTAATAATAATTGTTTGCCTGTCTCTCTTCCTCGCTCTTAGTGTGTTTTCGTCCACATTTCTATGGACTTAATTATCCAAGCATGACTGTCAATGATGACATTTCACTTACTTTGGCTGTTTTTCTTGTGACAAATGGAAAAATATGTGCAGGATTTTCTGGTTCTTGGTTTCTCTTTTATATGTATACATTCACTCACACACTGAATGTATACATCTTTTCTTTTTTTTTTTGAAAGTCACTCAATGTATACATTTGTATCCTCATCATTGTCTTCTTTTTCTGATATTGAATTGCCTATTCAAAGGAATTTCCCATCACCATTCTTGTCATCATTCCTTTTCATTTATTTTATGTATTTATTTACTTTTTTTAAGTTGGGCTAACATCTTGATATTTTTTTAATTTTGCTGCTTGTTTAGACAGCTGTTTCTTTTGTTCATGTCATTCTCCTTGGCTGTGGAAGCACTTCATGCATTTATACAAGATGAATCTGAGCATAAGTAAGTCGTGTTGACTTTGATGAGTAGTATATCAGTTTTAACTTGTTTTGGTGGTGAACTTGATCTTGTTTCTGAACTTTTGCTAGAGAGTAGTTGGTGATTATAGAGAATTAGATTTTAGATCTATATAATCCATTACAAAGTCTTTGTTTCTTTTCTATTTTTTTCTTCTATTTTCTGATATTGTTTTGTATTAATCAAATGTTTGGTCAATCTTGTTATCTGGTTGTAGGCATTATTTGATTGTTTCAGCGGTAACAAATTTGTTGGTAAATCTTATTGGGGTTTGGTTCTTCAGGAATTATGCTCGTGTTAATCTTGGTAAGTCTTCTGCTGCATTTCTTGATGATTGAGAGGTCATGTTGACTTGAGCCAAGTTAAATGGGAATGCCTACCATTTATAAATGTTTATCTTATGCTTTCAAGCAAAATGGTTGGTTTAGCTAGTGTGCCTTAGATATTTACGTGCTTAGTTTACTCTTTGTAACTGAAATGATGCAAATTGGTATATGTTAGTTTAGTCAAAGTTGCTGTAGTGTATTATACATACAACTTGGTAAAATGTTTACTTGTCTTAGAAAATGATTTAATGTAACAATTTCAGCTTAGCGGTTTACACAATAATCTTTTTAGATTATTGGTTGGGAGAAAACATAGACATTTAGGCATTTGAATGATTTATACTGCATCCATTGTGCTTAGTGGAGTATATATCTCAATGTAATTTAGTTCTATACAATATACTTGTCAATGAGAGAAAAAAATAAAGAATGAAGGTCCAATGTTGAATTTACAGGATGAACAAAATACCCAGACCTTTTGGCAGATCAAAATTGTGTTTGTTTCTGGGAATCGACTTGAGTGCCATAAGTATTGGTATTTTACAGTGGAACAAGTTAAGGAAACAGCTGATGGGCTGTTGTTGCAGTGTCAGTGATAGTGACTGCCCTTTCCCCCAAGTTATTAAAATTCCTAATCTTTGTTGGAGAATATTTAAGATTTATTCCATTTCTGTTGGAGTTGTGGGGTATCATTTTGTGCTTTTTGGGGGTTTGTTTTCGCTTTTGGGGTTTGATACTTTTGTCCTTGTGAAGTGTTATGTATTTCCTCTTAACTTAAGGCTTTTTTAGGTGGCCTTAATGTACCACTCATTCACTTTTTTTTTTTTTTTTTGGTTAATAAATTCCTTGTCCTATCAAAACACCCATACTGTTGACATGAAAAGCTTCTTTTCTTTAGTCGAAGTACTGGCATCTTGGAAGGCTACCTATATATTTCGTTATACTATTGTAAAAACTCCTGTTTGGCTATGCTTTATTTTTTTATTTTTTTATTTTTCCGAATTTTCTTTTATCCCAATTTCACCCATTTATCTCTGAGCAGCAACATTGCTCAATATTCTAGTCCGATAAATTTTATGAAACACTAAAATAATGCGGAAAAACCTTGGAAAAATGTAAATTTGAAAATTGGTTGTTCATTTTGTAAGAAATCAATGAACATAAAACATGATTCTTTATTATAGGAATATTACTCAAGTTTTATATATAGAGCCATGTTCATATGTTATCATTTACATGAGAATTATGGATTGGTGTCTGGGTCAACACTTCAGACTCTTGTAAGTGTGCAGAAATCAAAGCCTAGTTCTTCCATATATTGGAGAGTGGCGGATTGTTGTTGTCTTCCATTTCTTGTCTGTTTGTTGGACTCTTTGCTATATTTGTTTTTATGTTGCTACATTGCATGATTTGTGATTTTATAGTCTGGCTATGACGTATGATAAGTAACTGAGATTTGATTATTCCGGACGGGCCTTTTTTTTTTCGGAGCTGTTAATTTGGTGGATTATGACAATGGTTCAAATGAGATATTGAGATACAAGAGATTGCTGATTTGTTTCCATAACTTTACCGTTAGCGAAGAACAATGTACTACACAGTCATAGCTATCATGTTTGATTTCTTGATCTTTGTTCATTGCCTCATTATAGAAATTCAAGTAAAATGATTTCCTTTAATTACTTAGTGCATAGTCCTTACATTATATGTGTTCTTATAGTGGTTGCCATTAGCATGTATCTCATCCTGGATGCTTTACTTATGTGACATTAAATATTTCCTGAATAGGAAACTTTTACCTGTTATATGTGGGGTTTATAATAATAATTATTTTCATGCAGCTTACAGAATAGCAGAAGATATGAACTATCACTCAGTTTGCTTGCATGTTCTTGCTGATTCCATTCGCAGGTGTGATATTCTCTCTATGCACGTAGCTTTGCTTATGCATACCTGCTTTTTGTTATTAGTTTTTTTTTTTTTTCTTTCGGCGGGTGTGGGTGTGCAGTGGGGCGATGTAATTTATGGGCTTTACTTCTAAATGCATCCATCTTAAGCTGGTATACACTTTTTCTTCTGCAGTGCAGGTTTGATATTGGCATCCTGGTTTTTGTCTCTCGGGTAATTGTTTAGTCATTTGTTATTTTAAACCGGCACTGAATTATATGTATATATAACATATGTGTGTATATATTGAAGAGAAACGGATATAATTTTTGTTTCTCCCTTTGCAGGGTTAAGAATGCTGAAGTTTTGTGTTTGGGGCTAGTGTCAGCTGCTGTATTTATGCTTGTCATGCCACTTTTTAAAACTACTGGTGGCATCTTGCTTCAGACGGCACCACCTAGCATCCCATCTTCAGCACTAAGCAAATGCTTGAGACAGGTATTTTTTTTTTATTGATTTATAAGTTATCCATCATGCATTTGATGTTGTTTTGTTAACTATATTTTACTGAAAATCCTTACTGGCAGATTACATCTCAGGAAGATGTTACTGAAGTTTCTCAAGCTCGTTTCTGGGAACTAGTGCCTGGTCATGTTGTTGGTTCAATCTCAATTCAGGTATGTTGTTGAAACTTTTATCCGGTACATTTTTGCATTGATACAGCAGATAATTAGACGATAGAATGTTGCAAAATGTTACAACATTTTACCGTACATGGTGGAGAAACTGTAATTTAGTATTCCTATTGGTGGACGATGCTAACAGGTGAAAAAGGGAATAGATGATCGGCCAGTACTTGAGTACGTGCATGGCTTATATCATGATTTGGGCATACAGGATTTGACCGTTCAAATTGACTATGATTTGGGCTAACACTTGGTAAGGATAGCTTTAGATTGTTTAATCAAAAAAATAGTTTTAGATTGAGGTCCATCATCACCTGGACTGGACGTTGTTTTGTCTCACAAACAGTTGTATTACCAGTAGAGGGAGATTTTGAATATTTTTCCCTTAATAGAGAAAAGGATATTTGCAAAATTGATTTATATTGTAATTAATTTATTCTTCATCGCTGAAGAAAATTTGTTGGCTATTTCCTAAGCCTATAGGAACAGGTGTTTCTCATACCTTGGTTTGGTTTGACTTTGGGTTTGGGATGTTCAGGTGCAGCTCATTTTGTTTCTTGTTATCTTAGTAACCAGGAATGTTCCTGAATAATAAGGGATAGATTATATTCACTTGGTACTGTATTTCACACTATTGAATCAAGATTCTACTGGGATAGTAAAGTAAAAACAAAAAATGCTTGTAAATGTGCTGTTCATGATTTTGTGCTTCATGTTCCCATTATACACAGCCAACCAAAAGTCTACTTTAGGGTCACCTCAATTTTTGAGATTGTTGTGAAATTTTAAATGTTTAAGTAATTAAGTGTGTCCAATATTACCATAGTCTTAACATGATTTGATTATAAATAGTACTTTATTCAACCTAATAATGTTTCAAATTTAAATTGCACTTGTCACAAGTGATGTCTTAAAAAAAAAATTACCTATGTTTTAAGTCCATATTTTACTACGTATATAGCCGCCCAAATGCTTCACTCAGCACGCTAATTGTGAACTACAACTCTTATTACTAAGATATTCCTACAGTTAATTACTTAGATTTAAATATAATTATATAACTAAATAAATAAAATTACACTCAAATGATTTATGCCCACTACAATACAAATCCTAATATTATATTCAAAATTAAATCAATCTCATCGTAATTAGATACAATCTGGACATATATATATATATACAAAATTGAAAAATAAATTAATGATAACTGAAATCATTGGCATATGGAACTTGGTACAATCAAGAGTTTTTATAACTCTGATTTATTTTGATTATAAATACAGGAAGCAACTTACAGCTCTGCAATTTTTTTTTTTTTTTTCCTTGAAACTATTACTGCTCTGCAGATTTTATGTACAAATTACAAAGAGTTAAATTCTCATGGGCAATACCTAAATCATATGTAGCAGCTGGAAAAGAAGAATACTCAATACTCAATATACCCACACACACGTGAAAAAGAGAGAAGTGTTTCCCATCTATTTTAAAATAGTGTTTTTTAAAATTATTTTAAAAATAAAAATCATGTTGAAAACAAAAGGTGATGTAAGTATGCTTGGTATTATTTTTTAAAGTAAACTAATTATTTAAAAAAAAATTAATGGTTTGTTTTGAAAATAGTGAAAATATAACAAAGTTATATTTCACTTTCATTTTCACATTGTAATCGGTAGAAAAGTATTCTATTAAAAAAAAAAAACATATCTTATAAAATAATCAATCAAAGATATTTACAAATATCATTTTAAAAGTGGGCCCAAACGACACGGAAGAGCGTGTTTGATATGGTTTCTTTATAGTTTTTTTAATAGTAAAAGTTCTTTTGATTTTTATTTTGTTGTTTGGCATTAATTTGAGAATATCTGTTTAAATATTAAAAAAGTTCCTTTTTGTCATGAAACTCAAAATTCGGGCTTCTCTACTAAGCTCATTTTGGGCTTGTTTAAAGGACATAAATTTTCTTAAATATCTTTATTAATTTCGTAAATTTATAAAAATCCCTTTGCAATGCAAAACCCAAATTTATTTTTCAAACATATTTTTGTAATTTTTTAAATCATCTTTCATTTAAAAATACACAACCAAACTGTTAACGTCGAAAAATTATTTTCCTTAGTCAACGAGATTATTTTCGGGTCCAAGCTGCAGTTTCGAACGGATAACAGAATGCATGCAAAGCAATGAGAATAAAAAAGGGAGGTTAGAGACGAGGAGGAGGAAACACAAAGGATTTTTAGAGTGGTTCGGCCCAAAAAGATGTCTACGTCTACTGTTCATTCTCTCACTATTTTGACAGAGTAACGACACTCAGAAAAATGGATCCCTTTTACAGTGAAATTCGTCCCCTATTTATAAAGGAAGGGGATATACTACAGTAAAACATAATATAAAGGAAGGGGATATACTACAGTAAAATATAATAAGACAAAAGTAAACAGTTAACTACAGTAACACTGACAGACAGCATTTAATGCGCCGGAATCTCAATTAATGCGGCTGACAGTGCATTAAATGCTGTCGAATCCGTCGCATCTGAGGTCTGCCTGAGGTAGATTTCTGATGACTGGGCCGGATATGTAATGATGGGTTATCGAGGTTGAGATCACAGCTTCTGGCGGATGAAGCGTGCACGGCAAGCCTTGGAACTGTACTCTGCATGGCGTTGTTGACTTCTGCTGACTCGAGACTTTCAGAAGCGTGGCAGAGACGGATCTTCCAACAGGCTGAGAATCGAGTCAGTCGGAAGAAAAAGAGAACCTCTGATAAGTCTGGCTACCTGGAGAGTCGAAGAGGCAGATTATGAGTCGGCATGTCCGCAGCTGGTCATGGCAATGAGGCGGACAATATCATGAGTGAAGGGGTCGGCACACGGCCACGCTCAGAGATTAGCGATCAGCCTCAGTCAGGTGATCTTGGACGAGAAGGACTTGCTGGAAATCTCTGATGGATGGCTCCTCTTGGGGGATATCTCGATCGGGCGAGGATTGACGGAAGGGCAGATGCCCTGTCATGGCGGATAATCTGGCGAGCTGACTTAGCTGTCACGGATGGTGGACAATGGTAAGTCTGAGGGATGGGAGTCATCGATCAGCGATCAGGATTGGCGGTCAAACTGGGCGAATAAAGCTGACGGAGAATTCGGCGATCTGAATGGCGGAGAAGATAGCGGTCACAGCCAGCTTTCAGAATAGGCGGTCATGACAAGCGCCCACTAATGGGCCCATTCTCCAGGAGAATGGACTGAATGGATGGCGGATGATTGGACTTATGGGTCACTAGGCCTGCACTGTAGACCCGTCTG
Source organism: Dimocarpus longan (assembly GCA_022984855.1). Taxonomy (NCBI): domain Eukaryota; kingdom Viridiplantae; phylum Streptophyta; class Magnoliopsida; order Sapindales; family Sapindaceae; genus Dimocarpus; species Dimocarpus longan. The sequence continues at coordinate 11,207,520 of CM041026.1, forward strand.
AGCTCGATTATTCTGGTCGCTAATTTATCCATTAATTTGAGAATATCTGTTTAAATATTAAAAAAGTTCCTTTTTGTCATGAAACTCAAAATTCGGGCTTTTCTACTAAGCTCATTTTGGGCTTGTTTAAAGGACATAAATTTTCTTAAATATCTTTATTAATTTCGTAAATTTATAAAAATCCCTTTGCAAATGCAAAACCCAATTTTATTTTTCAAACATATTTTTGTAATTTTTTAAATCATCTTTCATTTAAAAATACACAACCAAACAATATTAAACTTTCTGCTAGAAGCTCTATTTTGTAAAAAGTCTATTTAACATAGAAGTTCTAAAAAGTCATACTAAACACACTTTTACATGCATACTATTGACATGAAATGCTAACGCGTGAAGTTATAGAAAACAACTATTCAGAAATCAATTTGCATGCTATTGACATGAAATGTCAACAAGTGAAATAACAAAAAATGACGATTCAGAAGTCAAATTTGTTTGAGTTAGGATACTTTTCTTTCTATGATTTGATGGTGGAAGACATATATATATATATATATATATATATCTTATAATAATAATAATAATTGAGAGGTCACTTGGTTGGTGGCGCCGTTGGTTGGCGTTAACAACCCCCATGCCTCCCTTTGTAAGAGATATGGGTTCGACACCCCTTCCCAATATCCAAATATTTATATATATAATATAATATTATATAATAATACTAGTATACTAAATCTTTGATCTCCTATTATATGTGTGGATTGATTTTCGATCTTCGTGTAGATTTCCTCCATCCGTATCTAGGTGTGAAGATCTCTCTCAATTGAGAGTTGTCATTCGGGCCGTGCTCCAGTGTTCTATCTCGGTTGGTCCCGGTCCTCCTCTGAGCCTGTCTCAACTACAGTTCATGTATTAAAATAATAATAATAATAATAATTGAGAGGGAAAAAAGTGTAATTGAGTTGATTATTTAGTTAGGGTTGGTTATGGTAATTAAGATGATGAAAAGTAAATGATTATCTTTTAAACTATGGTGTGACTTGAATAGAAATGAGTATGGGACGACTTTCACTGAGGCTCTAGCATAAGGTCGCAGTTGTGATTCCACACAAAAAACAATACTTTCTTCATATTTCCCAGTTGGCCTTGTCTGTGAATTCGAAAATTTTCCATGAATGTTTACAAAAGTGTCATTATGACACCAGCCCAATTGCAAATATCAAATAGAATGAGCTTAAAAAATGACTCAAGCTTTTTATAATAAGAAAGCAAACAGAATCTAGTCATATGTACATAGAGAAATTCAAGCTTGAACTACCGACAGCATTCAAATGTAAATATTACAATATCTGGCAACTTAAATTATCTTAAACATGGCATGTTTATGACATGCTATTTTGATGCAATCACGTACTATAAAGTAGATACCATACAATTGCTGTATTCACAACCACATCACCAACTAATAAAATACTAATTTCCTTCATACTGATGAGTGATGAGTACTGATTTACCTCCCAGTTATATCTGAAAATGGAGTAAGTTGGCTTCCTGTAAGAGAACAATCTGTCCCACTGGAAGATGGAGGAATGGCAGGCCACACGAAAGAAGGCCTTTCAATTGGTACCTCCGGTGGAGGTGCTTCCCTAGAAAGAACCTGTAAAACCAACTTCATGGAGGGCCTCAAATGTGGATTCGGATGGCAACATGCCAACCCCAGAACAAGAACACACTCCATTTCTTCCCTAGGAAACTTGCAATCCAATCTTGAATCTGCAGCATCAAGAATCCTACCCTTCCCATGAAGTTCCCATAGCCAGTGCACAATGCTATTGTTGTAATCATTCTCTTTATTGTGGTTCCCAGGCTTCGTTCCACTAGCAACTTCGAGGATCAGAACCCCAAATGCATAAACATCGGTTTCAACAGTGGCCCTGCCTGTTAAGAAAATCTCTGGAGCCATGTAACCTGGAGTTCCAGCTATCTCTTTCGTGGAATGGTGAGTCTTCTGGCTTTCCTGGATTGTTCTTGCCAGTCCAAAGTCTCCAAGCCTTGCATTGAACTCTGAATCCAGCATTATATTGCTGGCTTTTATGTCGCGGTGAAGGACCCTCTTCTCACACCCATTATGGAGATAGTCCAGAGCCAAAGCTGTTCCCTGAATAATACTCACCCTTGTTTCCCAGTTGAGAGCTGATTGTCCCATGCTTGTCTTCTCATCATGGAAAATGAACTTGTCCAGGCTTCCATTTGGCATGTACTCGTAAACAAGAAGGAATTCACGGTTCTCATAACACCATCCCATCAGCTTTACAAGGTTCCTGTGACGGAGGCTACCTATTGTTGTGACTTCTGCAATGAATTCTTGCTTCCCCTGACGTGATGTCTTTGACACCCTTTTCACAGCTATCACCTTATTCTTCCAGGTTCCCTTATAAACTGTCCCGAATCCACCTCTCCCCAGCTTGTTCTTGGGATCAAACTTGCCTGTTGCCTTTTTAAGTTGTCTCAGATGGAACTTCCTTGGAGCAAGAGATGAATCATTGATTTGTGCTTCTATGCTTGGATATATATCATCAGCTTGTTCATTTTTGTATCTCCTTTTCTTGTACAAGTGAAAGGCAACACCACTTGATGATAAAACCAGAGCCACTACTGCAACCACAATCCAAACCCAAAACAGCTTTGCATCTTCACCAATATCTGAACCATAAAATTCCCAACGTCTTACACAATTTACCTGAGTGTAAATGCTTGTTGAGGCTGTGAACCCGAGAGAAACCTTCTGTGGAAGATATGCAGAAAGGTCTATAGGCTCGGACATAACCAGATTCTTTGTGTTGTTGTGTCCAGCAAAAACAGTAATATTTTTGCCATCATACTGAATATGTACTGTAACGTCTTTACCTGTTGAAAGATCAACACCATAACTACTCAAAGGGACTTGTTTGATGGAATAGATACTATTAACATCCAAGCCAACATGGTTGTCATCAAGATCTTGTGAGTAGCTCTTCCTGGTGTCAAATTCTATTGCAACTATGTTGGCTTGAGAGGTTCCATTAGTGCGTGCATTTACGATGCTGAGCCATTGCCCATCACTGTTCTCTGGCACATCGGTGTTGTCTGTCAATACAAAAGCCAACCCTTCACCGGCTATATCTGTCCGCTTGGAGATCCTGAGTACAAAGGTAGTGTTGAACGCTGCAGGGTCCCCTTTTTTCTTCCACAGCCTGAACCGTCTATCGTAGAAGGCTCGTCCTGTTCTGTTTTCCATTGAAGCTCCATGAACATCAGGAGTAACATGGATGGTGTTGAGGAATACATTCGTGTAGTTACTCAAAATGAGATAGCTTCGATCGGGGAAATTTGGAAAATTGAAGTTAAAGCAGCTCACTTGGGTAAAAGAAGCACCCCACAAGAGGGCTGCTAGTACTACCATTGAAAACTTGACCACTGCAGAAATGCACATCTATGTATGAAATGTTATAACACTAAAGATGGGTTCAACAAAGATTGTTGTTTGCTACATTTGAGAAGCTTAAGATCACAATGGAGAAGATTTGTGAAATGGTTGTCAATATTGTAGTAGATTATTAGGTCAAGTTATATTGGTAAATTTGAACATGGAGCCAACTTGCATTTTCTGCTCCTACTTTGTGAAATGGTCAAGTCTTTTCTATGACATTTCTCACTTTCACATTTTGAGCTTTGGATAAGCATATAAGCCAGCTAGCTTTCTATTCTAGGGAATCCATACACCATGCTAGATGAATGCATTAGATGGAACTTTAGATATTATATGCTTTGCATCAGATCAAATATTCAATATCTATGATCGCACAGTAGCTAATTTTTTTTTATATTACAGATATATCAAAATTATAAACTAGAAGTTACATTGTTTGAAATAAATTTTACGGTAAATATTTATTAAAAAAATTATTTTAATTTTATCTTCCTTCCTTTTAAATGAACAACCATCATGGATAGAATAGCAAGAAAGAAAACAAAAGTACTTACTCTACATGTTTTCTAGAATAATAATAAAAGTCCCTCATGTTGATTATTCAATAATCAATTTGGTTGTTGACTTACTTCTCTGGTAAAAGTCTGAATCCACACTAGTCAATGGAAGTAACCATCCATGCATGTGTTTGAAAACTGTTTCTAATTTCTAGATTTAAAATTTTATTTTTTTTCTTTGTCCATGCTCTGAAATATCCAAAATAATTCTAAACTAATTTATACACGTAAATTTATTTACAGTTAAAAACACACTTTCATTTTCCTACTTTCCTTCTTTCTTTCCTTTTTCTTTTCCTTTTTTTTTTTCCCTTTCATTCTTCTCCAATTCATTATCTTCTTTTAATCTTTTCTTTCTTGTTTCATTTTGGTTCAATCTCCTCCATTGTTTTTCTTATTTTTTCATCAATGCCTTCAAAATATGTTAGCAAAAAAAATAAATAAATAAGAGAGAGAAAAATTTATTATTCTTCATACAATATGTTTGTGCTTATACATAGAGAAAATTTTGTATAAGAATGATTTGTAAGATCTAGATCTCATTTTTTTTATTGGATCAAAATGTGTTTGTCTATGTATGATCAAGATATGTTTTTTGGAAAAATCCAATTTATCTAACCCAATATCAAACACAAAACAAAGCAAGAAAAAATAAAGAAAAAATACATATAAAACTTTATCATCTAGATTTATTTAAGCCGCATATAATTTTAATTTTAGTTAATACACCACGATTTTAGATTGATAGAAAAGTATTTAATTGTCTATAAAGATTGTTAAGCAACAAAATTAACTACTCTATAAATAATAAAATTTGTAAAATTGAAAAGTAATTTTATTTTTATTTCCTTAAATTATCATGTCCTCATAAATAATTTTAAGTATGAATGTTTTTATATTTAAAAAATTTATTTACAAAATGGTAGGAGAAGTAGTTTCTTGGGTGGCAATAGCCTTACCCTCCAACACGCCTCTTACCATTAGTGTCATCGGAGTTTTAGTAATATTGTAATGATATTTTAAAAATCAGTTTTATTGAAAAGGGTATACATTAAATATGATTTTGAACAAGAATTAATTCCTAATTGGCGTGTGAAGTTCATATATTTTAACATCCTACAATTTTAGTTAACATTGTAATCTCAATTCAAAAATTAAACTTCTCTTTCTTCATTAGAATATCTAATCAACGAAACACGTTAATTACTTAATTAGCTATGACTTGTCTTGCAAAGGAGTTTATGGTAGGCTTTGAGCCTACCCTGCCCCACCTTGATTTTTTTTAATAATTATAAAATTACACGTATCTTAAAATTTATTAATATATTTTTTGTTTCATTTATTAATTATTTTAATATCTGTATTTTTTTAATTTATAAAATATCTCTATACTGTTAAAGTTTATTTAAAAATTTTATTCTAGCTCATTTTAATGTATAATTTTGACTACGTCGCCATTGTCCTGCCCTTTGATTTCAGGTAATGCCATATTCTTGGTGGTCTTAAACTTTGGTTTTTCCCTGCCCTTGACTTTAGGTGATATCATATTGTTGGTGGTCTTAATCTTTGATTTTTCATATGACGAAGAGAGCTTCATTTTCTCTACATGTCTTTTTTCGATTTTTGTATAAATTATTCAATCGTGGATTCAACCGTCCATAGAGTAGCCGTACAGGAATATAGTGACAATATAAGAAGATTTTAAAAAAATAATGTCATATGTGAATCCATTTGACTAAGTATTTGTTGATCTTTTGATTCAATGGCCAATTAGAATAAATTATTGAATCATATCATATCATGCCTCATTCTTGATATTTGTAATTTATAAGTAATGTATCTCCAATTAAAAGTTTCCCGGAATAAAATCTGTAAAATAACTCCTTTATTTAAAAATATATATGTAAAATGACCACCTCCTCAATTTGATCTTTCAAAATATTTTAAACAATTACAGGTGTACCCCTACCATGTAAGTTTGTTAAAAAAAATAATAATATAGATTGCCATGGAGCGGAAAGCAATCGAGCATTGAGTTGAAATTCAGTGGTTAATAGTGACAAGCATTGTATAAGATTTGCAGGAGCAACAAATACAGTGGATCAACTTTGGTTGTGATACTTTCACAGATTGCAGATTGAGAGTTTTACAGGGGAAGAACTACCTGTGATTCCATCGGTAGAGAAATAAAAGAAATTACAGAGGCGGAACTTGAAAGATGCACAAGATAAAATTGAACAAATAAAATCAATATACCTAATAAATACATATATAACCAATTTATAAAATATGTCCTCGTTTTTTCTTTGAATGAAATACCATATAAATAAAGTATAAAATAAAAAATAAAATTAAAATGAATGCGTGGGTGGAGAATTTTTTTTCATTTTTTATGTTTTACTTTTTAATAGAACTCCACCATCTATTACAGTTTAATGGATGGTGAAAATCTAAAGTTTATTTTATTTTATTTATAGAGAGTAAAATGGTTTTTTAATTTTTTTCCTTTTTTACTTTTTGAAAAATTTTTCACTTTATTTTTGCATGAAATTACCAAAATAACACTTCTTGTATATATACTTCAGTATATTGTTTATTTCATTAACTTAATAATGATACTTTTATTAAAACGTTGTTTATATGAACAAAATCAAGATTAATAGAACATGATAAATTTCATTGATTTTTTTTTTGTTTTATTTATGATTCAACTATAAATGTAAATATAACTTACATATAAATAAATAATATTAAAAAATCAAGCAAGTATTTATCAAATTATATTAGGTCCTAAATTTGTGCTCTAGGTCAAGTCCTAACCTGATTTGGGTCGGCTACTAACCTAAAGTTATAATTTCACTTTCATTTAGTAGCAAACCCAAATCAAGTTATATTATCAAGTCACATGTTGACCTAATAAGAAATTGAATATCATTAGGTTATTGTCTAACCCTAATCGAGTCCATCATTGACCCGATGAATATATTGTTCGTTAGGTTAGATATTGACCCGATTCGAGTAAGAAACTAACCTTATGGTTAAACAATCTACCAGGTCAACTTTTAACCTGACATCTGGTCAGGAGCTATCATGAAATTATAAATCTTAACCTAAATCGACTCACCCAATGAACTAATATCCTTGTTGGATCAGAAATTGTTGTGGGTATTTTCTGCAATGTCTACATGACCTAATAAAAGCCCAACTAGTCGGCCCATCTAAGCCAGGCTCAATTTCAGTTTGTTTATCAAAGGAAGCCGTCAAGCCCTGCATAAGACTTGCGGCGTGAAGCACACTCAAACATCTACAGTGAAGTGAAACCCCAGCGAAGTAAGGCACGAGCATGCAATGTATATCATCAAGCGCGGTGCGAAGTCCGCGCTGCCCACTTCGCAAAGCTGAGTTCGTTCAATGTCAAGCCAGGCTGATCTACGTAAAGCTAAGGCCACCTATTAGTACTCCCCATCTCTTTACACTCCAGTTCGCCTAGAGCCTCAACTTCGCTCACTACCATGTCAGGTCATCGCTTAACTTGCCTTGCACGTCAAACTTGTCAGAGATTACTGTTCAAATCACGGATAAGCACACCTAATCTGCGTGGGTTAGTCATGCAAATCTTCCACCTGTCCCTTACATTTAATGTAATCCGGCTGCATTAAATGGAGGTCAGGTTCATTAACTATTATAATCATTCTAGTTTAACACATTATACATTGCTGTAACACTTTTCCTTCTATAAATAGGGGAAGTTTTTCTCTGTAACTTAAGAGTAAAACACTTAGTAAAAAACTAACCGTCACTCTGTCCAGATATTGAGAGAACAAGCAGTGGACGTAGACAAAGTTAGCCGAACCACTTAAACATTTCACTGTCTTGCATTCTGTCTTTGCAATCCTTACGTTTGTTATTTGCTGTTATTCGCTATATCTGTCGTCTATACAGTGTTGAGTCTGGAAGAACTTAGTTGACTACTTTTATACATCAACAGAAATCAACTTGAATTTGAGTTTCTTTTTGGCCCAATATTGAGTTAGAAGTTGACCCTGAACCCTGTCTTTCTCTTTTCTCTTTTTTCCACTCATTTTTCCTAATAAACAACTTTCATAATTATTTTTTCAAAATAAAATGTAATCTTTAATTGAAGGACTAACCTTTTCAATACTTGTTACAATTTCTTCAACTTTTCACACACCAAAAAGTAAACGTGGAAAACTATTATTTTGTTTTAGTAAAATTATGTTAGAAAAGAGGTTAATGATGGGTTGATATGGTTTGAATGATGTGTTTCATTAGTTTTAATTCAATTTAAATTTTGGTTGGTGAAAAATTAATGAATTGTATCAATGTGATGGTTTATATTAATTTGGGGTACTTTGTGAAAATTTAGGTTTTACAATGATTTTGAAATTGGTTCTTTAGACAAATGCCATTGTAAGAGCCCGCTTTTGTGTAACGGTCATCGAATTGTTACTTTGAATTTCAGTGTCACTAAAAATGGTTTTGAGACCATTTTACCCTTGATCAACGAGATTTTTGGACAGTCTTGCCATTTGGGAGAAACAACTCTTTAATAATAGTCACACGTTTGAATTAAGTTGTACTTTGTTGACCTAGAGAGAGAACTTGTCGCCGGTGACTAAAGGGAGAAGAACAAGACTTTCGTTAAGGTTTTTTGGAGATAGAATCCACTGTGAAATGTAATTTTCATGACTTCTGTTCATGATTTTTCATTGCTAAACATTGTTTTTGGAATAAATGGTATGGTTTATCAGTAATGGAGTATGTTTGTGATGTCAATGGTGGTTTTTTTTTTTTTTTTTTTTTCTAAATGTTTTGATGAAGAACTTTGTGGCCTTATATACTTTTGGGTTTGATTTTCTATGATGATGATAGGTTTGATGGATATATATGATGGTTGTTGATGAGTTTGTTTGATTTTGTGTTTGATAGATAATTGTTATGTTGAGAGATCAATTTATTTATGTTCAATAAATATGGGTTAGCATTCGATGATATTATGTTCAAAGGATAATAGTATTCGAGAGATTGTCACTGTTTTTGATAGCTAGTTACTGCGTTCGATAGATAATAGTGTCCAAAAGATACTCATTATGTTTGATATATAGATTGTTTCTTTGATTGATTGATAGTTATTGTGTTCGATAGATGGTTACTATGTACGATAGATACGTATTATTTTTTATAGTTGTACTGTATTTGAGAGATAGTTACTGTTCTCTAGAGATAAATGTGTTTGATGGATAGTTGGTGTGTTTGATGGGTATGAGTTGTGTTTGGTGTACAGTTACTGTAGTTGATAGATATGCATTGTGTTTGATAGATATTGCATCTTTTCTATGTCAAATATACGTACATATATATCTATATAGTAATTTTATGATCATCAATATCTTCTAACTTTTAAAATTATGATCAAATAGTTTCAAATGTATATTAGATCTAATGGATAAAAAACAGATAATAATCTCAAATAACTTGGGTTTGACATTAACAGTGTAAACACTTTGTGACTGCTTTTTCCCATATTGGGTGGATCGTTCCCTTCCATATGGGAGTTACTTTTTAAGTCATGTCATTAGATTTTATCCCGTTTGATTGCGGCATCTATGCCTTTCCCTCGCGAGAAGTTGTTTTCTAAGTCATGTTACTAGCATTTCATTCCGTTTGATTGTGGTAGTCTTTGAGTAAGTTAAAGCAATGGAAATAAATATGATATAATATAAAATTAAAAAATATGTAAAAAATATTGATATTAATGTAATATTCAAAAAAAAAAAAAAAATGTGCAAAACTTTCTTTTAAAAATTCAAACAAAGAATTTTGTTTCTTCATTTTCATGAAGATCGGTTTCGAGCAACCCAGATCTCCACATCCCCAGATGAAGAAATGGATTGCTCGAAACCAGAGTACAACGATTATCTGACTTGATTAGGATAAGAGCTTCCAGATTCTTGATTGGGACTTGATGGGTGGTCTACTGGCCTGGTGGAGCTGCTCCTGTGTTATCATTTGGAAGAGGGTCGGGTGGTGGTGGTGATGAGGAAGGCGAGTAGAGTCTAGAGAATGAAGCAGTTGTAGTGATGGTAGTTCTTGATGGTGAAAAAGAGAGAGTTGGGTCTGCAGTGAAGTCTTGTTTGATCATTGTAGACACTTCTCTAGTCGACACTGAAGGAAAAAAAAAAATCAAATCTTTTTGAGACAGATGGGATTTTCTTGATGATCAAGAACAAATATTTTCTGGGAAAGTTAAGATTTTCATTTTTTTGAAGGAAAAACACCAAGTGAATGAATCTTGAGAGAGAGAGAGTGTAGCGAGATCGAGAGGAGGACGAGACCGTGTTCCTCGCTTTCGACCTTAACCTTCGTATCCTCCGATCTGGGTTGAGAACACAATCTGGTTCAACCCGGTCTTTGGCGCTTTTGTTGATTTTGGAGCTTTTGTTTATTCTTCACAACAACCTTCTTTTCTCTAATCCTCTTCCAGATTGTAAGTTGTCATTTTTAACTTGTTTATTAGAATTATTTGTTTTTATTTCATAAGTTAATTTGTTTGTTGAGATTGTAGGAGATGAAAATCGATTAGAGTATAAAAAGGGATACTAATTGTCTGAACATTTCATCGTACACTTGGTAAATATGCGGTTTGAGGAATATCAGTGGTTTTGCAAACACGTTGGGAGGCTCATCATTGCAGGTAGCATGATGATTTGTGAGGTTTTTGTGGGGGATGCTTATTTGTGAGGATGATTGTTGTGGTTGATTTGTGGCGTTTTGTGGGGGAGGAAAAAGAGGGATTTCGCGGCTCTCGCGGTGGCGGCTGTTGCCGCGGAAGAGAAAGGCTGTTATGGTAGTGGCTAAGGGTCTGGGTTGGTGTAAGATTCCAACTTTTGATTTTGATTTTATTTTATTTTTCAATTTTTCCTTAATTTTTTATTTTCATTTAGCAAATTTTGTTTTTCAGATTTTACTTTATTTTATATCTAATTTTATTTTTTTCAATTAAATCTCCACCGGCTATATTTTGATGAAGGGTAAAGATCTCAAAGTTTTTTAAATTATTTTTTTAAAATTTTAAAATATTTATTTATTATTATGATTAAATTTTTATGATTAGGCATTTTAATTCTAATTAAAAATAAAATAATTATATATTTTTAATTTGTAAATTTTTGGGTGTTGACACATGGCATATGGATGTCTAAAAACAAAATTATCCCTAAAAAATAAAGTTTGACTAATAATTGACTAACATTAGAAATTAAATTAATGATTTTTCTGATAATTTAAGGTTTCATAAAATATTTAAACAAATGTTCTTAAAAAGTAGATATTATGTCAAAACTTAGAAATTAAATTGAAGTTTTCCCCATTGAAAAAAGCATCTTACAAAATAACCAACTAAATATTTTTATAAATATCATTTTAAAGGTAGGCTCAAACGGCACGGAAAAGTGACCATACATATAATATGAGCATGGTATACAAACTTAGAGCGTGTTTGGTATGGTTTCTCTATAGTTTTTTTAATGCTAAAAGTTTTTCCAACTTTTATTTTGTTGTTTGGATATTTGAGAAGAACTGTTTTAATATGAAATTTTTCTATTTCAGAATAAAAACGTTTTTTTATATCCACGGGATGAGGCTCAAAATTCAGACTTCTCTAATAAGATTTTTTTTTTTGAAGTATTAGAAGCTCATTTTGAGTTTTTATTTTATTTTTTTAAGATATAAGTTGTCTTAAATATTCTTATTTAATTTCATAAATTTAAAAAAAAAATCCCTTACCAATACAAAACTCAATTTTTATTTTTCAAACATCCTTTTGTAATTTCTTAAATAATCTCACATTTTAAAAAAATACACAACCAATCAATAATTAACCTTTTACTAGAAATTCCATTTTGTAAAACCTCTACTTAAAAAAATCTATTTATAAAAGTTTTACTTGAAAAGTCATATCAAACGTTCCTTTACAATGTATAATATTGGCATGAAATGTTAAGTGAAAACAACAGAAAATGACCGCGAGAAGTCAACTTGTTTGAGATAGATTTAATTATACAACTGTTTGAGATAGAAAATGAAATGTTATTGATTATGGTATTTAAGATGATGCGAATTGTGAGTAAATGATTATCTTTTAAACTATGGTGTGACTTTGAGTAGAAATGAGTTAGAAATGTGGGACAACTTTTACTGTGGCGTCGCACAAGGCCGCAGTTGTGATTCCACTCAGAAAACATACTTTTGTTCATAGTCCCACCGGGCCATTATCTATTTGTGAATTTGAAAATTGTCCATAGATGTAGGGGTAGTAATATGTCCGATACGACGAATCAACACGAATTCATAAAAAATAAATGGATATGGGTTGGAGTTAAACGAATTCATGTCGTAATTGTGTCAATCCGCTTTATCCGTTTATTAAACAAATCGAATTTGGTTTACTTAAACGAATCGTGAGTTGACACGATTAAGATAGGGATAAATTATAATTTAATATATCAAAAAGGTTATTGTGTAATTATGCATTTATATATATATACACATATTCATCCAAAACCTAAACAATCTAACCCGTTCAAGCTCATTTCGGCAGCACACCTACACCCTTCAACCCATTTTGCCGACTCACCCTTTTCTCCCCACGGTCACCATCTTCTCCCCACAATCACCATCTTCTCCCTCAAGGTCACTATTTGGTCACCATCTTCCCCCCATGGTTGTCTCCCATTCTCCCTTCGTCCTTCACGCTCGCTGTCCGATCTTCCCTCCTCCCTCACGATCGTCGCTCGTTCTCCTCTCCTCCCTCACGATCGACACCCCTTCTCCATTTCTCTTCAAGATCGTCGCCTCTTCTCCACTGTCCGCCATTAGATCCACGGCTCCACCATCAGATCCACCATCGCCACCACCATAATATTATGAAATTTTAATTTTCATGGATTTGCATTGAGTTTGAATATGATTTGATTTAATTTTGTTGTTGATTTAATTTACTCGTTTTTTTTTTTTTTTTTTAAATTAATGTGTTGGTTTTATGTGTTGATTCAGTTGAATTTGGTGTTTGGTTTTCATGTGTTAATTCTGTTAAATTTGGTGTTTGGTTTTTGAGTTGATTCCGTTGAATTTGGGTTTTGATTTTTATCCATTGAATTTATTGTTTAAATATTTAATTGTGAATGATTTATTATATATATGTTTAAAATATTATTAAGATTAAACTTGTTGTTTAAATATTTAATTGTGAATGATTTATATATATGTTTAAAATATTATAAAGATTAAACGAGTTAAACGAATTCAACGGGTTAAACGAATTAAACGGGTTAAATGAGTTAAATGAATTAAACGAATTAACGGGTTAAATAAATTAGAATTCTTTATGATCAAAGTACTAAACGAATTAATCGTATCGTGTCTTATTATTCGTTTATAAATAAATTCGTGTCCAATCCAAAAATGTCAACCCGTTTCTTAAATGAATTCGTGTCGAGTTAGTCGAATTCAATTCAACCCGACACGTCAACCCGTTTGGCCACCCCTACATAGATGTTACGTAACAAAAGTGTCATTATGAAAAATGCCAGCCCAATTGCAAATATCAAATAGAATGAGCTTAAAAAATGACACGATTTTTATAATAAGAAAGCAAACAGAAGCTGGTATCCGTAGAGAAATTCAAGCTTGAACAGCCTACAGCATTCAAATGTAAATATTACAATATTTGGCAGCTTAAATTGTCTTAAACTTGGCATATTCTATGACATGCTATTTTCATGCAATCACCTACTTCAGGTCAAGTTGATAACATGCAATTGCTGAATTCACAGCTACAGAACCTACTAATAAAATAACAAGCTCAATACTAATTTCATTCACACTGATGAGTACTGATTTACCTCCCGGTTATATCTGAAAATGGTGTAAGTTGGCTTCCTGTAAGCGAATAATCTGTCCCATTGAAAGATGGAGGAATGGCAGGCCACACGAAAGAAGGCCTTTCGATTGGTACCTCCGGTGGGGCTGCTTCCCCGGAAAGAACCTGTAAAACCAACTTCATGGAGGGCCTCAAATGTGGATTCGGATGGCAACACGCCAACCCCAGAAGAAGAACACACTCCATTTCTTCCTCAGGAAACTTGCAATCCAATCTTGAATCTGCAGCATCAAGAATCCTACCTTTCCTGTGAAGTTCCCATAGACAGTGCACAATGCTATTGTTGTAATCATTCTCCTCATTCTGGTTCCCAGGCTTCCTTCCACAAGCAACTTCCAGGATCAGAACCCCAAATGCATAAACATCAGTTTCAACAGTGGCCCTGCCTGTTAAGAAAATCTCTGGAGCCATGTATCCTGGAGTTCCAGCTATCTCTTTCGTGGAATGGTGAGTCTTCTGGCTTTCCTGGATTGTTCTTGCCAGTCCAAAGTCTCCAAGCCTTGCATTGAACTCTGAATCCAGCATTATGTTGCTGGCTTTTATGTCACGGTGAAGGACCCTCTTCTCACACCCATTATGGAGATAATCCAGAGCCAAAGCTGTTCCATGTACAATATTCACCCTAGTTACCCAGTTGAGAGCTGATTGTCCCATGCTTGTCTTCTCATCATGGAAAATGAACTTGTCCAGGCTACCGTTTGGCATGTACTCGTAAACAAGAAGGAATTCCCGGTTCTCATAACACCATCCCATCAGCTTTACAAGGTTCTTGTGACGGAGGCTGCCTATTGTTGTGACTTCTGCAATGAATTCTTGCTTCCCCTGACGTGATGTCTTTGACACCCTTTTCACAGCTATCACCTTATTCTTCCAGGTTCCCTTATAAACTGTCCCGAATCCACCCCTCCCCAGCTTGTTCTTGGGGTCAAAGTTGTTTGTTGCCTTTTTTAGTTGTCGCAGATGGAACTTCCTTGGAGCCAGAGATGAGTCATTGATTTGTTTTTCTATGCTTGGATATGCATCATCAACTTGTGCATTTTTGTCTCTCCTTTTCCTGTACAAGTAAAAGGCAACACCACTTGATAATAAAACCAGAACCACTACTGCAACCACAATCCAAACCCAAAACAGCTTTGTATCTTCACCAATATCTGAACCATAAAATTCCCAACTTTTTACACAATTTAGCTGAGTGTTAACGCTTGTTGAGGCTGCGAACCCGAGAAAAACCTTCTCTGGAAGATATGCAGAAAGGTCTATAGGCTCGGACATAACCAGATTCTTTGTGTTGTTGTGTCCAGCAAAAACAGTAATATTTTTGCCATCATAATGAACATGTACTGTTACATCTTTACCTGTTGAAAGATCAACACCATAACTACTCAAAGGGACTTGTTTGATGGAATAGATACTATTGACATCCAAGCCAACATGGTTGTCGTCAATATCTTGTGAGTAGCTCTTCCTGGTATCAAATTCTATTGCAACTATGTTGGCTTGAGAGGTTCCATTAGTGCTTGCATTTACAATGCTGAGCCATTGTCCATCGCTGTTCTCTGGCACATCGGTGTTGTCTGTCAATACAAAAGCCAACCCTTCACCGGCGATAACTGTCTGGTTGGAGATGTTGAGTACAAAGGTGGTGTTGAACACTGCAGAGCCCCCTTTTTTATTCCACAGCCTGAATGGTCTATCGTAGAAGGCTCGTCCTGATGTGTTTTCAATCGAAGCTCCGCGAACATCACGAGTAACTTGGATGGCGTTGAGGTATACAGTGGAGTTGTCACTGAAAATGAGACCCTTTTGATTAGGGAAGCCTGAAAAATTGAAGCTAAAGCCGCTCACTTGGGTAGAATAAGCACCCCACAAGAGGGCTGCTAGTACTACCATTGAAAACTTGACCACCGCAGAAATGCACATCTATGTATCTAAAGGTTAAACACTCAAGATGGGTTCAACAAAGATTGTTGCTTGCTGTATTTGAGAAGCTTATGATCACAATGGAGGAGGAATATGAAATGGTTGTCAATATTGTAATAGATTATTCGGTCAAGCTATATAGATAAATTTGAATAAGGAGGCAACTTCCTTGCATTTTCTGCCGTGACTTTTATTGTATTTGAATAGCTTCAATGAATCATGTCTATTCTATGCCATTTCTCAAATGAAATTATATAATGTTTATTGACTTTCATATTTTGAGTTTAGGAAGTTATTTGTATATAAGCATATAAGCCAGCCAGCTGTCTATCGTAAGGGAATCTATACAGCAGGCTAGTTGAATGCATAGATGTAACTTTGGATAGTTATATACGCATAACATAAAATATTCAAAATCTATGACGCCAAATAATGCCGTAGCTAATTTTTCTGCATAAATGATAAGGTAATACGAATAGATGCATCAAAATTATAAATTAAGTCACATCGTTTGGAATAAATTTTTCGTCAAATATTAATTAAAAAAATTATTTTAATTCTCTCTTTTTCCTTTCAAATGAACAATCATCATTAATATTTTACTGAGTATATACATAATTATATTGTTTTGCAGCAAGAAAGAAAATGAAAGTCCTTGCTCTACATATTCATGGAAGAAGAGGTCTAAACACGTTCTCATATTAATAAATTATAAGATAATATGAGTAGATATCTCAAAATGATAAATTAGATGTCGCAGTTTAGAATAAATTAAAGGTTAAATATTTGTTGAAAAAATTATTTTGATTTTCCCTCTTTTCTTTTTAAATTAATAATCATCGTTGAAAGAGTATATTTTAGTGGGTATGTATATTAATTATATTCTTTTGCAGCTAGAAAGAAAATGTAAGTCCTTACTGATCGAGATGTCCAGGAAGAACGAGTCTGTAGATGTTTTATGCTTATCTACGACGTCCCCCATCCTGATTATTTAATAATAAATAAGGTTGGTGGCTGGCTCACTAGGCTGTTAAAAGTTTGATTCCAAAGTAGTTGTCAACGGAAGTTGCTTTCAACGCATGTGTTTCCAAACTGTTCAGTCTGGTCCTAAGCTATTTCAAAAAAATAAAAAATGTCCCTAAGCAGAACTACAAAGTTAACTAAAACTGACAGAATCACATAATCAGACCTCAAAAATAGTTTTTTATTTTTATTATTTTTTGAAAGAGCATTGAAATCTAACAAAATAAGAACTCTAATGACACGATTTGGTATGCTGCTTCTATATGAAAAATTTCTGTTCACATTGATATAGGATAAAAGCTCATCTAAGGATGGGATAATCCATACGTATAAACAAAAAAATATTTTTTAATTTTTTATGTTATGAGTGTCAACTCATGCCTTTTAGCACGAGGGCAGCTGGCGCACTAACTGCCGTTGACCCTCAAAAACAGTTTTTATAAAATAAATTACTATCAAATACCTCATCATCTTGCTTGCATAAGTCTACCGCCAATGGTTTTTGAAAAAAAAAAAAAGTCTACTGTCAATTTGAAAAGTGAAAAATAGAGTCTGGAAGATTTAATTAATCAAAATACAAAATTCAGTTAGTAAATATCATTTGTCTATCTACTATATTGTAACCAGCTGACTTAAATATTTAAAATTGCTCTCATAGTTGTTTTTGAGGTCTTGAGGTTTTGTCCTACTTATACTATATAATATTTGGAAGGTTTGCATTTGTCATATAATTAAAGAAAAAAAAATGTGTACATCTATTCAATTTGGGTATATAACTATCTATACACCACCATGTGTTAGATATTTTTAAGTAGAACTATATATTAAGAAAATATTTATCTCTAATTATATAATGTAGTTGATACCCAAAATGATTGTTTAATTTGCACATTCTATATATAAGTTAACCAGAGGTGGGAAATTAATACTAAGATGAAACCTTTACATTATTTTCCACCTAATAACTATATATTCGTAAGAGTAAAGTGCAATTTAGTTACCTAGTTGGAAAATACGTTCATACAGTGTAATCGTTTCATTTTTATTACAAATCCCTTGTCGTTACTTAAAGTCTGTAAAACTTAACTGATTGAGGGGTTAAATTGTCTTTTGATCTTATTTATCTGATTTTTTTTTTTCAAAATAAATTTTAAAAATTTTAAAATAAATTAAATAAAAAATTTTATTAAGCAGATTTTAATTTAAAAAAATAAAAATTAAAAAATTGAATAAATCTTTTTCCACCAAACTGCCTGCAGATTAATTGGGAAAAATTAAAAAATTAAATAATTTTTTAAAATAAAAATTAAAAATCAAATCCAGTTTTTTTTTGCTTTTTGTTCTCCAAACCACCTCTGCCTGACACGTTGCCGCTCTCATCAACCTCTTCCTTCTCTTCACTCTCCACTTCTCTTTCTCTCGTCCACCTATCTATCAATCTCTCTCTCTGTCTTCTCCCTGGACCGGCACCATTGATGAGGAGCAAATATGGCAGCAGAGCCTCCCTTGCCGTCATCGGAGGAGTGCCTCCTCCATCTCCGTCGTCGTGCCCTTCTATTTTGCAAGACCAATAGATGTCACAAACCATGGAAGGCTCGTCGTCATTAGAGGAGACCCCCATCACCGTCGTTTAAAGTTTAGAGATCATCGCTCATTCTCCTCCACTACGATGTACTTCGATGATCTCCTCCTAGCGAAGGAGATATGGTCGTAAGCTTCTTCCGTTCTCTCTTTTCTCGACCTCTCTTCATCATCTTCTATTTTTGTACTTTTATTCCTTTTTTGTGGTGGTGGTTGGTTGGTAATGGTTGGCTACTGGTGTTGATGGTTGGCTGTTTGGGTGGTACATTGATTTGAGGGTGGTGGTGGTGGCAGGCTGATCCGGATGACGGGGTTTTTCAAGGATTTTGGGAGTGATGTTTTGGGTGTGTCTGATGATGTTGGTTGTTTGGGCTGACCTTGGATGATGTTCTAGGTGTGTTCGATGTGTTTAATGATGTTCTGGGTGCGTTTGATAATTTTGGGATGACTGGGTTTCAGGCCAATCTTGGAACTTTATCAAAGATTTTGGGATGATTTTGGAATGGCATTTTATTTTATATTTATTTTGTTCTTCTTTGATGGAGATTTGATGTGATAATGATACGGTTGTGTTTGTTATTTTATTATAATTATAATAATTGTAATTATGATTTTATATATTAATTATAAATATGATTTATTTTATTTTTTCTATTTTTAATTATTTTTATTATTTTTGTATTTTTTAAATAAAATAACTTGACATTTTCGACATTACAATAAAAATTATATTGTTAATCATGGAATGTAACAAAGTTTAACTAACGGTAAGGGATTATTTATAATAAAAGATAAACGGTTGCTCCTTTTGAACATAGTTTCCAGCTAGATAACTAAATTATAATTTGATCTATTCATAATAGAGTATGTTTATTAATTGAGAATATATATATAAATATTATAAAATAATACATCTATTTATAGTCCAAGTAATTAGCACAATTTTGCTTTGCATTTGTAATCAACGTTCTCCCACTATATGCTCTTATGAGTATGTGTTGGAAAATTTTCTCTTTATTTTGGAAGCAAATTTCTCTTAATAATATGGGTGTAGATTTTGGATCACGCGGTAATTGATTTTGACCAGTTCCAATAAACGATGGCTTTACTGCCACTCAAAATTTACCCTTCACACACATTTACTTGTTGCCCCAAGATTAAGATTTAAAAATTTACTTTTTTTCTTTGTCTTACCTTTAAAATATTCAAAATAATTCTAAAGTAATTTATACATGAAAGTTATTAAATTTACATTTATAAATACTCTTTCCTTTTCCTATTTTCCTTCTTTTTTCATTTTTTCTTTTCTATTTTTTTTTCTTTCATTTTTCTCTAATCCATCATCTTTTATTATTATTTTCTTTCTTTTTTTCTTTTTTGATTCAATCTCCTCCGTTACTTTCTTTATTTCTTGTCAATGGCTTCAAAATTTGTTAGTAGAAAAAAAAAGAAAAAATTATTCTTCACACGATATACTTGTGCTTATATATAGAGAAAATTTTTGCCTTCGCATGATTTGTAAGACCTAAATTTCTTCAAGATATGTTTCTTCCAAAATTCAATTTATCTAACTCAATATCAAACACAAAATAAATTAAGAAAAAATAAAGAAAAAAAACATATAAAATTTCACATATAATTTTTATTTTAGTTAATACACTCTAAATTTAAATTGATAAAAAAGTATTTAATTGTCTACAAAGATTGTAAAACAAAAAATAAGCTACTTTATATATAATAAGATTTGTAACACTGAAAAGCAATTTTATTTTTATTTTCGTAAAATATCATGTCATTATAAGAAATTTTAAGTTTGGATATTTTTATAATTAAAAAATTTATTTAAAAAATGGGCGTGAGAAGTAGTTTCATGGGTGGCAATAGCCACACCTTTCAACTAGTGTCAGCAAAGTTTCAGTAATATTCTAACGATAATTTAAAAATAAGTTTTATTGGAAAGGGAAGACATTATATATGATTGTGAAGAACTTTTTTTTTTTTTAGGGAAGATTTTGGTCAAGAACTTAATTCCTTAATTCCTAATTGGGGTGTGAAATATATATATATATAATCGATTGTATTAGTATATTTACAATTATCGAGAGCACCATGATATAGATTCTATGGTACAATCTAAATCTCAACATTCATTTCTTTTTACTTCCTCATAGGTGGGAGAGAGTGATCCACATTGAGTGAAAAAAATATCCTCTAACTGAAAGGATATATTAGAAATAGTCCATATGCATGCGAGTTAGAGTGTAATTATCCATTTTTATAGATAAGGGTACTCCAACCCTCTCACTGCTTTGGGAAGAAGTAAGGGGGATTGGAACCATCATGCCAATTTACGTATGAGTTGAAGTTCATATATTTTAGTATCTAAAAATTTTAGTCAACATTGTAGTCATAAATCAAGCATTCTAGTTAGAATATCCTAAACATGAAACGTGTCGATTACTTAATTGGCTATGACTTGTCCTACTTGTCATTTTTGGTCATTAGCTCATATTCTTGGTGGTTTTAATATTGACGAAGGGAGCTTCCTTTTCTCTACATGTCTTTCTTCGAATTTTGTATCAACTATTCAAACATGGACTTTTTTTCATTCAACGGTCCATATTGACAATATAAGAAGATTACTTAAAATAATAATGTCATATGTGAATCCATTTGACTAAGTATTTGTTGATCCTCTGATTCAATGGCCAATTAGAATAAGTTATTCAATCATGTCATCTCAGGCCTCATTCTTGACATTTGTTATTTATAAATAGCGTATCCCTAATTGAAAGTTTCCCGGAATAAAATCTGTAAAATGACTCCTTTATTTTTTTTTTTAAAAAAAAAAAAAATCAGTAAAATGAACACCACCTTAAATTGATCTTTCAAGATATTTAAACAATTAGAGGTGTACCCCTACCATACAAGTTTGTTAAAAATTTAATAATATAAATTGCAATTGAGCGGAAAGCAATCAAGCATTCAGTTGAAATTCAACGGTTAATATAGTGACAAGCATTGTATAAGATTTACAGGAGCAACCATTGGTGCAACAAATACAGTGGATCAACTTTGGTTGTGATACTTTCTCAGATCGCAGATTGAGAGTTTTCTAACTACTTGTGATTCTGTCGGTAGAGAAATAAAAGAAATTAGAGAGGTAGAACTTGAAAGATGCACAAGATAAAATTGAACAAACAAAATCAATATATCTAATAAATACATATATATCCAATTTATAAAATATGTCCTTTTTTTTCTATGAATGAAATACCACATAAATAAATTATAAAATAAAAAATTAAATTAAAATGAACGCATGGGAGGAGAATTTTTTTTTTTTTTTTCATTTTTATGTTTTACTTTTTAATAAAACTCCACCGTCTATCACAACTTGATGGATTGTAAAAATTTAAAATTTATTTTATTTTATTTATAAAGAGTAAAATGATATTTTAATTTTTCCTTTTTACTTTTAAAAACATTTTCACTTTATTTTTGCATGAAATGACTAAAATAACACTTCTTGTTTATATACTTTAATATATTGCTTATTTCATTAATTTAATAACAATACTTTTATTAAAACTTTGTTTATATGATCAAAATCAAGATTAATAGAAGATGATAAATTTCATTGATTATTTATTTATTTATTTTTGTTTTATTTATGAATCAACTATAAAGGTAAATATAACTTACATATAAATAAATAATATTAAAACATCAAATAAGTATTTATCAAATTATCTTAGTTCTAAAATTTGTACCCCAAGTCAAGTTGTAACTCGATTCGGATAGGCTATTGACTTGAAGTGATAATTTTATTTCGGTTAAGTAGTTAACTCAAATCGAGTTATACTATTAGGTCACATGCTGACCCAATAAAAAATTTAATATCTTTAGGTCATTATTTGACCCTAATCGGGTTCATTATTGACCCAATGAATATATTGTTCGTTAGGTTAGATGTTGAGTCGATTTAAGTCAGGAACTAACCCTATGGTTAAACAATCTACCAGGTCAACTTCTAACCAGACATCTGATTAGAAGCTATCCCGAAATTATAAATCTTAACCTGAAGCGAGTCATAATATGACCCAATGAACTAATATCCTTATCGGGGTCAGAAATTAACTTGAATTTGAGCTTCATTTTGACCCAATGTTAAGTTGGAAGATGATCTTGAACTTTTTTTTTCCCTCCTTTTTCCACTCATTTTTCCTAATAAACAATTTTCATAATTATTTTTTTTTCAAAATAAAATGTAATCTTTAATTGAAGGACTAACCTTTTCAATACTTGTTACAATTTCTTTAACTTTTCATGCACTTAAAAAATGTAGAAACCATTATTCTGTTTAGGTAAAATTATTTTACAAAAGAGGTGAATGTTGGGTTGATTTGATTTTTTTATTTTTTATATTTATAATTGGTACAAACTCACATGTCAATCAAAATCGGGTGGGATATGACTTTAAGATACGGTTTAGGAAATAATTTTCATATAGAAAGGAGCAAACCATACAAAGGTGTAGAAGACCCATATATATATATATATAT
Source organism: Dimocarpus longan (assembly GCA_022984855.1). NCBI lineage: Eukaryota > Viridiplantae > Streptophyta > Magnoliopsida > Sapindales > Sapindaceae > Dimocarpus > Dimocarpus longan. The sequence continues at coordinate 11,230,596 of CM041026.1, forward strand.
ATATATATATAAGTGGAAGAGCAATGCTACATGTAGAACCGGCGACACATGCGAGTGAGCTATGCACTCTTATCATTGAGGCACAAGCGTAACTACTTGGGTTGATATCGTTTGAATAGTGTGTTTCATTAGTTTTAATTCAATTTAAATTTTGGTCAATGAAAAATCAATGAATTGTATTAATGCGATGGTTTATGCTAATTGGGGGTACTTAATTTCGGTTTTACATAAACTTCGAAGTGAGTTGTTTAGCCAAATCTGACTGTAGGGGCACCCTTTCGTGAAACTGTCACCAAATTATTACTTTAGTTTCATGGTCACGAAAAATAGATTTGAGACCATTTTACTCTAGATTAATGAGATTTTTGGACAGTCTTGTCCCTTGTGAAGGTACTACTCTCAAATAACGGTTTACAAATTTGAATTAAGTTGTACTTTGTCGACCTAGAGAGAGAACTCGCCGCCGGTCACTAAAGGGAGAAGAACATGACTTCCATTAAGGTTTTATGGAGATAGAATCCACTGCAAAAGGTAATTTTCATGGCTTTTATTCACGATTTTTCGTTGCTAAGCATTATTTTTGGAAGAAATGGTAGGGTTTATTAGTAATGGGGGTATGTTTGTGATGCTAATGGTGGTATTTTTTTTTTTCTTTTTTAATGTTTGGATGAAAAACTTTATGTTGAGAGATCGAATTTTTTGTGTTCGATAGATATGGGTTGGCGTTGGATGATATTATGTTCAATAGATAGTAGTGTACGACAGATGGTCATTGTGATTGATAGATAGTTTCTTTGTTCAATAGATAGTTACTGTGTTCGATAGATTGCAGTGTCTAAGAGATACTCATTATGATCGATATATAGATTGTTTCTTTGTTTGATCGATAGTTGTTGTGTTCAATAGATAGTTACTGTTTTCGATATTTATGTACTGTGTTTGAGAGATAGTTACTGTCCTTGAGAGAACTGTGTTCGATGGATGGTTGATGTGTTCGATGGATATGGGTTGTGTTCGATATACAGTCACTGTGTTTGATAGATATGTATTGTGTTCAATAGATAGTTACTGTTATCGAGAGATAAGGAGTGTGCTTGATAGATATGGGCTGGTTTCAATAGATATTGCTTGTTTTCAATGTCAAATATATATTGTTTGTTGGTTTTCGATAGACATTGATTGTTTTTGACTGTTTTACATAGATATGGACATTTTTTTTTTAATTGTTTTAGATATATAGTCTTAATTTGATTGTTTTGGATAGATATTGTTTGTTTTTGGTAAATATGGATTGTTTTTGACTGTTTTAGGTGGGTATGGATTGTTTTCGACTGCTTTACAAGGATAAGAATTGTTTTTACATGCATGGTGCGGAGTGAATTTTGGAGATTGAATTGGGATGGAGTTGGCCAAATTTGGTGGAAGTGCCATTGGTTTAAGGTTGGATTTTGCAAAGAAGGTGTGCTTCTCTACTACGATTTTGTGGCTCTGCTTGTGTGGTGACTGATTTGAAGTATGGTGGTGATTGGTCACTGCTTGTATGTAATTTTTTTTTTTGTTTAAATAATCTAGTTAGGCCAAGTTGGCTCGAATACTAGGCCAGCTTGGCCGAGTACTCGTCTGGTCCAAGCAGAACCCCGTCTGGGTTTCTTGAACTGGTAAGCTACTGATCAACAATTTGTCGTCAAGAAATCGATCTACTCGACCGAGTTCTGAACAGTAATATCCAACAACATAATGAATTTTTTGTTTCTTTTGCAGATAGCGAGGTTTAAACAAACTCAAAACTAGGATGGATAAGGGGTATAAGGCAACCATCACACACCACAATCATATTGAGATATTGGATTTGGTTGATACGACGTTAATTGGACTTAGAGATGGTAAAAGGGAAAGACAATAGTTCAAGGAGTCATGTCTTGGGCATTTTTTGTTGTTGCATCGACAGATGGTGTTTTTGGGTAACATCATTCATCGGATGCTGTTGAGGGAACTTTACTACAATTGACCCAAAGATGAGTTAAGGTTTATGTTGGGCAGTCATTTGGTACAGTTCTCAGGTGGAGTTTTATTTGATAACGAGGCTGAACTTTAGAGTAATGCTTGACATGAATGCATATCCTAGCCGTACTGAAGGCATCCATCAGAGATACTTTCATGGTGGTCATATGGTGGTGAAACTGGAGTCATCGAAGGAAGTTGTGACAGCTCGTCGGTTTCAATAGGGGATGATGCATTGAAGTTGTGTTTGGTGTTGATAATGATTGCATGGGTAAAAGGTGTGTATGAATGGTCTGACATCCCAATATGGATGCTTAATCTCGTAGAAGATGTCGACATATTCAACAAATTTCCATGAGTGTCTTTCATATACATTGACTCCATACATCGCTTCATGAGCGCACTGTATGGTCAAAGTGAAAGATACGAGGTAGGCGTCGTGTGAAAGGGAAGCATGAGCCCTCGTGTTAGGCCCCAATCATCACTTACCATAGAAGACATAGATTAATCAAGGAGTTGAATTGTTTAATAAGGAAAGTCAAAAGTTTAACGAGGTTTGAATTGTCAAATTAGGAAAGTCAAACAAATTAAATGGCTGCTTGATTGATGGGAGGTGTTTATAGGAAGGAGTTTGATTGGAAAATCAATAACCGCTTGATTGATAGTAGCTTATGGGAAGGAATGTGTCTTTGCAGTAAATGGCTATTTATAGGGGATGTTAGGAAAGCTAGGGGATATCTTATGTCTTGTATGTTGCTTGCAGAGTAGCTCTACTAAGACTTAGTGTAGTACTAGCCTTGTCCTCCTGGTGAAGCACTAAGGGGTTGTTTGTTTTTTGCACTTAACACTTAATGGTGTTGAATTTGGCTAATTAAGAGATTTTTGTTTGTTTTTTTAAGTGGTCAAACCACTTAAAACCACCCAAAAACCACTGAAAAAAAAAAGTAACATTTTTTTACTTTTCACTTAATACAAAATCACTTAATGATTTATAAATATATTATTCCAAGTTTATCCTTCTTAAAATAATATGTTTCCAAGTTTGTTTTAGTTTTATATTATAAAAATTTCTTTTAATACTTTAATAAACAACATTGAAAAATAAAAACTCTAAACAACTCAATATCAATTTTTTTTTTTTTTAATAATTGGATTATTATATTTCTCTAATTAAATTATGGTAAGAATATTTATTGATAAAATGTTTATGCAACAACTCAAAGACCAAATTGCAAATCAATTTGTTTAAGTATTTGATTATTCTTGTTTAATTATATCAGAAAATATATATTACTTTGCAATTTCAATTTTCGTTGTAATAGTAATTTAATTTAAAATCATTTTATTTATTTTTATTTGAATATATAAATTTAATTGACTCTACTATTTTAATTAATCTTATTTTAATTATGAATAAAAATATTATATATATAAGTTACAATTTCAACTTTTGTTATAATAATAATTCAATTTAAGATTATTTTGTTTATTTTTATTTGAATATATAAACTTAATTGATTCTACTATAATAATTAATCTTATTTTAATTATGAATAAAAATATTATATATATAAGTGTTTTAATATTTGTTAAATAATTTATTACAATTGTTTGTATCATATTAAATAAAATTACATAACAACTAATAGTAAAAGGATATAAATGTCAAATTACTAGTAATCAGATAGTTTTAACTTTAAAAAACAAACAAGATTATTTTACATTCAGAGGTAATAAAAGAAAAAACAAACATGTCAATCAGATTTCATATTTCAGTCACTATTCAGCTTTCAGTCTTCAGCAGCACTGTTCAGTCTTCAGATAAAAAAATAAACGACCCCTAAGAGTTTTGTTCTTGTTTATCAATAATAAAATCCCATTTTCTACCTTTTGTTATATTTGTGTTAGCAAGTGTCCTGACACCCCGCAATAGTATTATAATTTATATGGCTTTGCCTATGCTTTACAGGTATGTTTGAATTGCATGATAATCATTTAAATTGTATGCCAAGTTTTAGTACTAAAATCATATAACTTTGTTTAAAATTTCAAGTTTTGCATTTTAGGTTATCCCTCATGATACGAACCACGTCAACCCGTGACGAAACCCGTAACCAAGAGAAGAAACCAAAAACCGTTTCGTAAGACAAGTTCGTAGGAATGGAACCGCGACCCGTTACCTATGACGAGGTAAGAACCTTGGTATGGTGAAGACGCCACAATCAACAAGGGAGGGTTGATTGATAAGTCGAAGATTTCAAACGCCACAGATAATTCCGATAAGTTTGAGAGTTGTTCAAAGAACCAAAGAGAAATTCGATCTCACAAATACCATGAAAATTGTCTGCCTCTTCTCATTGATATGATGCCTATTTATAGGCTGAAAGTTACAAATCTGAATTCGGAAAAATACAAGCATTAAAATCAAAGAGAATCATGCCTATGATGAATAAGGCAAGTTCGGATTACAATAATAGCAAAGGAAATAATTGCTAAGACAGAAATGAAAAGTCCACAATTTATTATTCCTAATTTCTCTAGAGACCTAAATAGAAGAGTTGACCCTCTTCCCATTATTCTGGTGAATTAATGCCCAAGATACACGCCCATTAATTGCGAAGATTAAGTTTGACTTGGGCTGGAATCCTCTAGAACTTGGATCAAGTTGATGCAATTTAATTCCTCACGTGGGCTTCCATCAATGGGCCTCCATGATTGTATTTGAGTGCAAACTCCTTGAATCAGCCCGTTAAGTGTTTCCTTGAACTTCTTAGCTCGAGCCCTCGTAACCGGTCCAATAGGAATTTGAATTGGATCCTTTGGAAACACACCTTGCTCCGCATCATTCCCCTCCTCTTGAAAAGGATTTGTCCTCAAATCGTCCCCTACATCAAAAGGACTCAAGTCAGTAACATTGAAAGTGGCACTAACATTATACTCACCTGGTAAATCTAGTTTGTAAGCATTGTCATTGATGCGTTCTAGAACTTGGAAAGGCCCATCGCCTCTTGGAAGCAATTTGGAACGTCTTTGCGCCGGAAATCGCTTCTTCCTCATATGCAACCAAACCCAATCTCCAGGTTCAAAAATTAGTTTGGAGCGTCCCTTGTTGGCTTGCTTGACATATTGTTCCGTCCTTCGCTCAATGTTGAGTCTTGCCTTCTCATGAATCTGCTTGACAAAATCAGCCTTCTTTTTGCCATCTAAATTAACACGCTCAGATATTGGTAAAGGAGATAAATCTAATGGAGTCAACGGATTAAAACCATACACAATCTCAAAGGGTGAAAATTTAGTAGCAGAATGAACAGTACGATTGTAAGCAAATTCAACATGTGGTAAACAATCCTCTCAAATCTTAATGTTTTTGCTGATGATAGCCCTCAATAAAGTAGATAAAGTCCTATTAACTACTTCGGTCTGACCATCGGTTTGTGGGTGACAAGTGGTAGAAAACAATAGCTTAGTACCTAACTTACTCCACAAAGTCTTCCAAAAGTAGCTTAGGAACTTAGCATCCCTATCCGAAACAATTGTTCTAGGCATACCATGTAATCGCACAATCTCCCTAAAGAACAAATCAGCAATATGTGAAGCATCATTCGTTTTATGACAAGGGATAAAATGTGCCATCTTAGAAAACCTATCTACCACCACAAAAATTGAGTCTTTGCCATGCTTAGTCCTAGGCAAACCTAACACAAAGTCCATAGAAATATCAATCCAAGGGTGATTAGGAATAGGTAGTGGCGTATACAAACCATGGGCTTGCACTCGGGATTTTGCTTGTTTACAATTAATACACCTACCACAAACCCTTTCAACGTCTCTTTTCATGCGTGGCCAAAAGAAGTGTTCCTGCAAAATAGCCAAGGTCTTAGCAACTCCAAAATGTCTCATTAACCCTCCGCTATGGGATTCCTTAACTAGCAAATCACGCAAAGAACAATTCGGCACACATAACTTATTCTCCCGAAATAAGAATCCTTCAATCCTATAAAACTTACCCATTGCGTTTTTCTCACAAGCTTGAAACTCCTCAGAAAAATCTTGGTCTAAAGAATATAACTCTTTAATGTGCTCAAAACCAAGTAATTTTGCATCAAGAGTAGAGAGTAATGCATACCTGCGAGAAAGTGCATCGGCAACCACATTCTCCTTACCTTGCTTATACCTGATGACGTATGGACATGTCTCGATGAACTCCATCCAACGTGCATGTCTCTTGTTCAACTTTTGTTGTCCTTTCAAATGCTTCAATGATTCATGATCGGTGTGAATCACGAACTCTTTGGGCCAAAGATAATGTTGCCACGTTTGCAAGGCCCGAACTAATGCGTACAACTCCTTGTCATAAGTTGGGTAGTTTAAAGCTGCTCCATTTAACTTCTCACTAAAGTACGCAATTGGTCGTCCATCTTGCATGAGTACGGCGCCAATACCTACACCTGAAGCATCACATTCAATCTCAAACGTTTTATCAAAGTTAGGTAAAGACAATAATGGAGCGTTTGTTAATTTTTGCTTGATTAGCTGAAACGCCTTTTCTTGCTCCTCCCCCCACTTGAATCCAACGTTCTTCTTAATTACTTCTGTGAGTGGTGCGGCCAAAGTACTAAAGTCTTTCACAAATCGTCGGTAGAAACTGGCAAGTCCATGAAAGCTCCGAACTTCACCTATGCTTGTGGGACTCGGCCAATCTTGAATTGCACGAACCTTTTCATCATCAACCTGTATTCCTTGTGCACCAACAACAAAACCAAGAAACACAAGCTTATCGGTGCAAAACGTGCATTTCTTCAAGTTAGCAAACAACTTTTCTTTTCTAAACACATCCAAAACTGATTTTAAATGCACAACATGATCTTCCAAGTTTTTGCTATAAATGAGAATATCATCAAAGTAAACAACAACAAACCTACCTATGTATGCACGCAAAACATGATTCATCAATCTCATAAATGTGCTCGGTGCATTAGTTAATCCAAAAGACATTACTAACCACTCATATAATCCATGTTTTGTCTTAAAGGCAGTTTTCCATTCATCACCCTCTTTCATGCGAATTTGATGATATCCACTTTTCAAATCAATTTTGGAAAATATACAAGCACCATGTAACTCATCCATCATGTCATCTAAGCGAGGAATAGGATGTCGATACTTTACCGTTATGTTGTTGATGGCTCGGCAATCAACACACATCCTCCAAGTTCCATCCTTCTTAGGCACAAGTAGAACCGGAACAGCACATGGGCTCACGCTTTCCCTCACATACCCTTTCTCCAGTAACTCACTAACCTGCCTTTGAAGCTCCTTTGTTTCCTCGGGGTTGCTTCTATAAGCCGATCGGTTTGGGATCGTCGCACCGGGTACAAAGTCAATTTGATGCTCAATCCCTCGCATTGGAGGTAAGCCAGGTGGTGTATCTTCGGGAAAGACATCATCATAATCCTGCAAAAGAGAATTAATATTGCTCGGCAAATTTTCGACAAGATCATTAGTACACAAAAAAGCCTCGTTGTACATAAGTACTATAAAAGGCTGTTGTAATTGTAAAGCTCTCTTGATCTCACTTTTTTTTGCAATGAAACAATGTTTTTCCTCTCTTAAACTCACCAAGGCCGAATTTGATTTCTTTTTTTCTTTCTCAATTTTTTTGGCCTCTCTCTCTTTTTCTCTCGAATTTTGACTCGTTTCTTTTCTCTCATTCTCTTCTTTTGGATCTCTCTCTTCTTTTTGGTCACTCTCTTTTTTTAACCTCACTTGATCCTTATATACTTGTTGTGGTGTCAAAGGTACAAGAGTGATTGGACGTTGATTGAGTACAAAAGAGTATTTATTGGTAAACCCATCATGCTTGACCTTTCGATTAAATTGCCATGGTCGTCCTAGCAACAAATGTCCGGCTTGCATTGGAACGACATCACATAATACCTCATCTTCATATTTTCCAATTCGAAATGCAATTAACACTTGTTTGCTTACCTTTAATTCACCGCTATCATTCAACCACTGCAACTTGTAAGGCCTAGGGTGTCTCAATGTGTGTAAGCCTAGTTTCTCCACCATAGTTGTGCTAGCAACGTTAGTACAACTACCACCATCAATAATCACACTACATACCTTATTTTTGACGTAACACCTAGTGTGAAAAATGTTTTCTCGTTGCACTTCGTCCTCCTCCTTGGCTTGTACACTCAAAGCCCTTCTCGCCACCAACAAATCTCCATGTACAGCAAATTCTTCTCCATAAACGTCCTCCAATGGTGGCATATCATCGGTGTCAGAATCTTCATCATCGGTCACAACATCTCCATTGTCTCGCATCACCATAACCCGCTTGTTTGGGCATTGACTCGCTATGTGACCCCTGCCTTGACATTTAAAGCATTTAATATCACGATTCCGTGCAGTAGTAGTATCGGATTTACCTTGAGAATCACGGCTGGTGTTCTCCGGCTTATGATCAAATTTGGGCTTGAGAGTTGAGGACGACTGTGGTTTGTCCTCCTTTCTTGAAGAACTTGGTTTCCAAGGGTTAGACCCTTGGTTGTGGCCTGCACGGGTGCCTCCCCTCCTCTTGAGTTGTCGCTCCACGATAATGGCCATGTGCACCATGTCCTCGATCTCCACATAATGTTGCATCTCCACCCGGTCATGAATGTCTTGATTCAACCCTTGCAAGAACCTCGCCATGGTTGCCTCTGGATCCTCTTCTACATTGGCTCTAATCATGGCTTTCTCCATTTCTTGGTAATACTCCTCTACACTCCGATGCCCTTGCCTAAGCCCTTGCAAACTTTTGTATAATTCCCGGTAATAATGGCTTGGCACAAATCGCTTCCTCATCACTGACTTCATATCTTCCCATGTTGCAATCGGACGCTCCCGGTTCCGACGCCTATTTAACACCAACTGATCCCACCAAACAAGAGCATAATCGGAAAATTCAATGGCTGCTAGTCTCACCTTCTTAAGCTCAGAATAATTGTGGCAATCGAATACTAACTCCACCTTCTTTTCCCACTCAAGATAGGCTTCCGGATCGGCTTTTCCTTGGAACGGCGGAATCTTCATCTTAATGCTACCCAAATTATTGTCCTCCCAATTCCTAACTTCTCTATTCCCATTCCCTCGTCCGAACCTACCCCGATTCAATGGTGCTTCATTCAACTCTTCCAACTCCTCCTCTTCTTCTTCAACGTCACCCCAATGCTCTCTTTGTTGCATTCGCCTAGGTGGTGGCCTAACAGGTGAATTTCGTTGTCTCCTATTCTCCAATTCTAACCTATCCATCCTTTCATGGAGTTGCTCATTCTCAGCCCTCATTATTCGTCTCACCTCTCCCAATATCGCTTGTATTTGTAGGTTAGGGATGGGTGACTGTTGTACCTCTTCCGTTGAGTTCTCTTCTTGGTTGCGTGACATGGTTATAACCTGCAAAATGAAAATAGAAACAATATAGAAAGAACCTCACTACACTCCCTCACGTGTATCACTCGAAATTATGAATCACTCAATTTCGCTAGTGTTTCACTCAATTGGCTTTTACCCTCTAATATGCTCACCTCTCTTGCCTTTTTCCACTCGTGAATTCTCTTTCGGTTCTTTTCGAACTAACAAACAGTATTCAAAATTACACGTAGCAATTTGCCAACCCACAAGCTTACCAACCAAAAGGTAATACTGATATGAACTAGCACGATAATATTTTGGATTCTCAAGAAGGAAAAATATTTCGACTCAAAATTTTCACACTGAAATAAGGGTCAGATTATGACTCGTGGACACACGAATAATGGAAAGAAAACAAAATTTCTGTTGAAGAGTTTCCAGACTTTTTTTTTTTTTTTTTTCTTTTCTTTTTTTTTTTTCTTTTCTGTTCTTTCGGATCTTCTTTTTCCTTTCTTTTTTTTTTTTTTTTTTTTTCAATAAAAACTAGAACAAATGGAAACGGAACTTAAAGACGGAAACAAAGAAAGTGAAAGGATAGGTAAACCTGACCTAGAACCGTGCTCTGATACCAAACTGATACGAACCACGTCAACCCGTGACGAAACCCGTAACCAAGAGAAGAAACCAAAAACCGTTTCCTAAGACAAGTTCGTAGGAATGGAACCGCGACCCGTTACCTATGACGAGGTAAGAACCTTGGTATGGTGAAGACGCCACAATCAACAAGGGAGGGTTGATTGATAAGTTGAAGATTTCAAACGCCACGGATAATTCCGATAAGTTTGAGAGTTGTTCAAAGAACCAAAGAGAAATTCGATCTCACAAATACCATGAAAATTGTCTGCCTCTTCTCATTGATATGATGCCTATTTATAGGCTGAAAGTTATAAATCTGAATTCGAAAAAATACAAGCATTAAAATCAAAGAGAATCATGCCTATGATGAATAAGGCAAGTTCGGATTACAATAATAGCAAAGGAAATAATTGTTAAGACAGAAATGAAAAGTCCACAATTTATTATTCCTAATTTCTCTAGAGACCTAAATAGAAGAGTTGACCCTCTTCCCATTATTCTGGTGAATTAATGCCCAAGATACACGCCCATTAATTGCGAAGATTAAGTTTGACTTGGGCTGGAATCCTCTAGAACTTGGATCAAGTTGATGTAATTTAATTCCTCACGTGGGCTTCCATCAATGGGCCTCCATGATTGTATTTGAGTGCAAACTCCTTGAATCAGCCCGTTAAGTGTTTCCTTGAACTTCTTAGCTCGAGCCCTCGTAACCGGTCCAATAGGAATTTGAATTGGATCCTTTGGAAACACACCTTGCTCCGCATCACCTCAGTTGGCTCGAAAAGTAACAACACTGATATGTAACCATGAATATCCTTGTATTTTGAAATACGAGTTCTCCGGGCGAGCCAGAAAGTGCTAGATAACATATTTAAGTCAAAATTATTTAAAGTTGCAATGCATTGAACTAACTAAGTATAAGGCGTAATGATAGCGACTGTCATGGACAAGATCATCTATTTTGCATCTTAAACCGGCATACACTTTTTATTTTGCAGTGCAGGTTTGGTATTGGCATCCTGGTTTTTGTCTCTTGGGTAATTTCTTAGTCATTTGTTATTTTAAACTCGCACTGAGTTATTTGTATATATAATATATGTGTGTATATATTGATGAGAGGTGGATATAATTTTTGTTCCTCCTTTTGCAGGGTTAAGAATGCCGAAATTTTATGTTTGGGGCTAGTGTCAGCTGCTGTATTTATGCTTGTCATGCCGCTTTTTAAAACTACCAGTGGCGTCTTGCTTCAGATGGCACCACCTAGCATTCCATCTTCAACATTAAGTAAATGCTTTAGATGGGTATTTTTTTTTAAGTAATTTATAAGTTATCCATCATGCATTTGATTTTGATGTTGCTTTGTTAACTATATTTTACTGAAAATCCTTATTGGCAGATTACATCTCCGGAAGACGTTGCTGAAGTTTCTCATCAAGCTTGATTCTGGGAACTTGTTATGGGTATTTTTGGAGTTACTTAAATGGATTGGTAAAAACTCAAGACTGATCCAGTAAAATGTCCCAAAAGGCTAAGGTCCAGCTCAATTTAAGTTTCAGCTTGCTAGATGACTAATTCGTCAAGATGTTCTCAGCTCTTCAGCCTGTGTAACCAAGCACACAGTCCACAGACCTCAAACATTTTAGCTCATGGAACCGAGCTCTTTGTCTGCTATAACAATTATCAGGTCGCAAGTCAACTGTAGTAAAAATTGTTAAACGAAATTCAGCTTATGGCGGTTAGTACACGCAAATTTTATCAGAAGGATTATAGTTTGATTTAAGGAAAATTCCAACTACCCAACATAGCAATGACATCTAGACCATGCTTTGACAGAAGATAATCATACTTTAATAGCAATTGACCATACATTTAATAGATAACAATCTTGGAAATGTAATATAATCATGATATTTTTTATTTTATTGTAACATTACTGTAACCTCTTACTCTATAAATAGAGACTGAAAATTTATTGTAAAAGAGGGAGAACACAAAGAAATACACATATTGTCACTCTGTCGAAATAGTAAAAGAACAGTTGTGATCATAGACTATTCCTTGAGCCAAATCACGTAAAAACCTGTTTGTAATAGTGCTTCTTCCACTTCTTACTCTTCTTTTTCTCTACTATCTAATTCCATTCGCAGTTTGGGCTTCGAGAACCTGGTTGATCGGATCTAGACGTCGATAGAACTAGTGCCTGGTCATGGTGTTGGTTCAATCTCAATTCAAGTATGTTATTGAAACTTTTGTCTTATACGTTGTTGCATTGATACAGCAGATAATTAGATGCGCGATAGAATGATTCAAAACGTTATAACATTTTACTGTACATGGTGGAGAAATTGTAAGTTAGTGTTCCTATTGGTGGAATATGCTAATATGTGAAGAAGGGAATAGATGATCGGCCAGTACTTGAATACGTGCATGGTTTATATCATTGCAGGATCTGACTGTTAAAATTGACTATGATTTGGGCTAGCAATTGGTAAGGATAGCTTTAGATTGTTTAATCAAAAAAATAGTTTCAGATTGAAGTCCATCATCACTTGGACTGGACGTTGTTTCGTCTCACAAACAGTTGTATTACCAGTAAAGGGAGATTTTAAATATTTTTCCCTTAATAGAGAAAAGGATATTTGCAGCATTGATTTATATTGTAATTAATTTATTCTTCTTTGCTGAAGAAAATTTGTTGGCTATTTTCGAAGCCTGTTGGATGTTGTTCATATTTAAATCTGGCTGCCTAGTAGCTGTCTTAAAAATTTTTGATGCATGTATCCTAAATTCATTCAGAGCATATCTGGGATGGGTGTTTCTCATACCTTGGTTTGGTTTGACTTTGGGTTTGGGATGTTCAGGTTAAGCTTATTTTGCTTCTTGTTATCTTAGTAACCAGGAATGTTCCTGAATAATTATAATAATAATAGATTATATTCATGTGGTACTCTATTTCAGATTATTGAATCTAGATTCTGCTGTGATAGGAAAAAGTAAAAACGAAAAATGCTTGTAAATGTGCGGTTCAAGATTTTAGCAGAGTTAATGTTCCAATTTGGTACTCTATTTCAGTTCATGTTCCCATTTTACACACCCAATCAAAAGTCTATTTTAGCACAGTTAAGAGTGTCTGTATTACCATAGTCTAATATGATTTGGTTGTAAATAGTACTCATTCAACCTAAGAATGCTCTAAATTCAAATCCTACTTGTCACTAGGGGTGGACATCTCTAATCCAACCCGACCAACCCAACCCAACTCGATCACTTTTTGTCGAGTTGGGTTGGGTTATATCTTTAAAAAAATTGAGATGTGTTGGGTTGGGTTGGGTTGAAAAATTTTTAACCCAACCCAACCCAACCCGATAAATGTCTATCCCTAATTTTAAATCCAATTTTTTTTTTTTTAAAAGCACATTTGCTAGAGATGAAGATTAAGAATAATTTATATGGTGGATTAAATATTTTATTTTTAATAATTGAATATTTATTTGTATTCATTTTATTTGTAAACAAATTGTTAAGACTATAAAAGTTACTAACTAAACTTTTTATGCCTTCGTAGTGGATTAAATCCAACCCGATCAACTTAACATAAATCAACCCGATTATTATTGGGTTGGGTTGGGTTGGGTTGAAGAATTTATTGGGTTGGGTTGGGTTGAAAAATTTTTAACCCAACCCATGTTGGGTTGAGAGATTTTCAACCCAACCCAACCCGAACCCGAAAACGCCCACCCCTACTTGTCACAGGTGACAACTAAAGAGAAAAAAAATACCTATGTTTTAAATCCGTTGAGATATTATGGAAATGCCCTCTAAAAAGTAAAATATTCATAACTATTCCTAATTTTTTTTTTATTAGGTGAACTATTTTCTAACGTTAATTTTTCATTTAAAATGTTATCATTTTTCATCCAAAATAATGAAATAACTAAAATATATTTACTAATATTCTATAAAATTCCTGTTATATTTTTTAAACTTATTTGATGACTGAAATAACTTTTAAAATTTATTGATTATTAATTAATAATATATTAAATAAAAAATAACATAAAACTTTGTAAAAAATTGATAATTTCCTCAAAAAAATTTTAAAAATGATTTCAATCGATGGTGGAGATCCAATTTAGAGATTGGATCCTCACCTCCAATTAATCTTACATCAATTAGATTCAAAAAAAAGAAAAAAAAATCCCCAATTAATCCTTAACATCATTGAACTAGATCTTCATCTTCAAGCAACCTAGCTTCTTCAATAAACAATCCATCTTCAAACAATTGGATCCTTAATCAATAAACTATACCAACAACAATCTATCCCTATCAAAACCACACACAAAACTATACCAAAAACCCCCACACAAAATAACCATAATCTATCAACATAGATTTGGGGGAAAAAAAAAAACCCCAACCCAACTTGCTAGAAACTCAACCTAGAAAATCTTTAGGTTTCCAACAATGGAAACTTAGAGATTTTCTGGGTTTTTAACAACATTGTACCATCGAAACCCAAAGATCTCTGCGTTGGGTTCCAACACCATGGACAAAGAAGAATATATGGTCTCCTTCAACCTAGAGATCAGGTCTCCTTCACCAAAACCAAGCCAACTTGGGTGTTGGGTGATGGGTGTTAGTTTTAGCGATGGACGAGGAAGAAGAAGAAGAAGAAAGAAGAAGAAAAAAAAGATGGAAGAAGAAGTCAAGAGAAGAAGATGAAAAACATTTTTATTTTTGTTTTTAGTTTAATATTTGTTTTGGGTGTTAAGTGTGTTATACAAATTTTTTTATTTTAATATTTGTTTCAATCTCCACCATTTATCTTTGTCATGGACGATGGAGATGATATTGTTTTTTATAAAAAAAATTGTTTTAATTTAATTAATTAATTAATATTATTTTATTAAAAAATAATATTAATTAAAAATTAAAAATTTTTATTTTTAAATTAATATTCACCGTCTATTTTAAAATGAACGGTGGAGATATGATGAATTTAATTTTTTTATTTAATTTCAGAGTTTTTATTTAATTTTATTAAAACAAATAAAAGTACTCATCTAATTACCATTTTACCCTTTAAATTTAACATCAATCAATTTTTTAAGCTGTAGGGAACAATTCACCTCATGTAAAAAAATCAGGGGTAATTTTCAAATAGTTTACTTTTTAGGTGGATATTTCATATATCCCAAATCCATATTTTCACTACATATACAGCCACTCCGCACCCAAATTGTGAACTACAACTCTTATTACTAAGATGTCCCTATACTAAATTACTTAGATTTAAATATAATTATATAAATAAATAAGCAAAGTTACACTCAAATGATTTACACCCACTACAATACAAATCCTAATATTATATTCAAAATTTAAATCGACATCATCCTAATTAGATATAAAATCTGGACATATATATACAAAATTGAAAAATAAATTAATGATAACTGAATTCATTGGCATATGGAACGTGGCACAACCAAGAGTTTTCACAACTCTGATTTGTTTTGATATATAATACAGGAGGCAACTTACAGCTCTGCAAATTGTATGTAAAAATGTAGAATAGAAATACTCATGGGCAACACTTACTCAGTGTACAGCAGCTGGAAAAGAAGAATGCTCAATATACACATATATATATACTTACGTGAGAAAGAAAAGAAGAAAAAAGTGTTTCGCATCTATTTTAAAATAGTGTTTCTAAACATTATTTTAAAAATAAAAATCATGTCGAAAACAAAAAATGATGTAAATATATTTGATATTATTTTTTTTAAATAAGTAAAATAATTATTTGGAAAGAATGAGCTTAAAAAGTGACTCAAGCTTTTTGTAATAAGAAAGCAAACAGAATCTGGTCATTAGTAGAGAGATTCAAGCTTAAACTACCGACAGCATTCAAATGTAAATATCTGGCAACTTAAATTATCTTAAACATGGCATGTCTATGACATGCTATTTTGATGCAATCACGTACTATAAAGTAGATACCATACAATTGCTGTATTCACAACCACATCACCAACTAATAAAATACTAATTTCCTCCATACTGATGAGTGATGAGTACTGATTTACCTCCCAGTTATATCTGAAAATGGAGTAAGTTGGCTTCCTGTAAGAGAACAATCTATCCCACTGGAAGATGGAGGAATGGCAGGCCACACGAAAGAAGGCCTTTCAATTGGTACCTCCGGTGGAGGTGCTTCCCCAGAAAGAACCTGTAAAACCAACTTCATCGAGGGCCTCAAATGTGGATTCGGATGGCAACATGCCAACCCCAGAACAAGAACACACTCCATTTCTTCCTCAGGAAATTCGCAATCCAATCTTGAATCAGCAGCATCAAGAATCCTACCCTTCCTGTGAAGTTCCCATAGCCAGTGCACAATGCTATTGTTGTAATTATTCTCCTCATTCTGGTTCCCAGGCTTCCTTCCACTAGCAACTTCCAGGATCAGAACCCCAAATGCATAAACATCAGTTTCAACAGTGGCCCAGCCTGTTAAGAAAATCTCTGGAGCCATGTAACCTGGAGTTCCAGCTATCTCTTTTGTGGAATGGTGAGTCTTCCGGCTTTCCTGGATTGTTCTTGCCAGTCCAAAGTCTCCAAGCCTTGCATTGAACTCTGAATCCAGCATTATGTTGCTGGCTTTTATGTCGCGGTGAAGGACCCTCTTCTCACAACCATTATGGAGATAGTCCACAGCCAAAGCTGTTCCCTGAATAACACTCACCCTAGTTACCCAGTTGAGAGCTGCTTGTCCCATGCTTGTCTTCTCATCATGGAAAATGAACTTGTCCAGGCTTCCATTTGGCATGTACTCGTAAACAAGAAGGAGTTCACGGTTCTCATAACACCATCCCATCAGCTTTACAAGGTTCCTGTGACGGAGGCTACCTATTGTTGTGACTTCTGCAATGAATTCTTGCTTCCCCTGACGTGATGTCTCCGACACCCTTTTCACAGCTATCACCTTATTCTTCCAGGTTCCCTTATAAACTGTCCCGAACCCACCTCTCCCCAGCTTGTTCTTGGGATCAAACTTGCCTGTTGCCTTTTTAAGTTGTCTCAGATGGAACTTCCTTGGAGCAAGAGATGAGTCATTGATTTGTGCTTCTATGCTTGGATATGTATCATCAACTTGTTCGTTTTTGCATCTCCTTTTCCTGTACAAGTGAAAGGCAACACAACTTGATAATAAAACCAGAACCACTGCTGCAACCACAATCCACACCCAAAACTGCTTTTCATCAATATCTGAACCATCAAATTCCCAACTTTTCACACAATTTAGCTGAGTGTAATAGCTTGTTGAGGCTGCAAACCCGAGAAAAACCTTCTGTGGAAGATATGCAGAAAGGTCTATAGGCTCGGACATAACCAGATTCTTTGTGTTGTTGTGTCCAGCAAAAACACTAATATTTTTGCCATCATATTGAACATGTACTGTAACATCTTGACCCTTTGAAATATCAACACCATAACTACTCAGAGGGACTTGTTTGATGGAATAGATACTATTGACATCCAAGCCAACATGGTTGTCATCAATATCTTGTGAGTAGCTCTTCCTGGTGTCAAATTCTATTGCAACGATGTTGGCTTGAGAGGTTCCATCAGTGCTTGCATTTACAATGCTAAGCCATTGTCCATCACTGTTGTGCGGCACATTGGTGTTGTCTGTCAATACAAAAGCCAACCCTTCACCGGCGATAACTGTCTGGTTGGAGATGTTGAGTACAAAGGTGGTGTTGAACACTGCAGAGCCCCCTTTTTTATTCCACAGCCTGAATGGTCTATCGTAGAAGGCTCGTCCTGATGTGTTTTCAATCGAAGCTCCGCGAACATCACGAGTAACTTGGATGGCGTTGAGGTATACGGTGGAGTTGTCACTGAAAATTAGACCCTTTTGATTAGGGAAGCCTGAAAAATTGAAGCTAAAGCCGCTCACTTGGGTAGAAGAAGCACCCCACAAGAGGGCTGCTAGTACTACCATTGAAAACTTGACCAACGCAGAAATGCACATCTATGTATCTAAAGGTTAAACACTCAAGATGGGTTCAACAAAGATTGTTGCTTGCTGTATTTGAGGAGCTTATGATCACAATGGAGGAGATTTGTGAAATGGTTGTCAATATTGTAATAGTATAAGGCCAAGTTACGCAGGTAAACTTGAAGGAGGCAACTTCCTTGCATTTTCTGTTTGCATTTATTGACTTTTATAGTTTGAGTTTTGGAAGTTACTTGTCTATAAGCATACAAGGGACAAGGATTCTCTGTCAATGTTGACATGGTGCTAATCTTTTTATGAGAACAATTTAAGTTTAAGTGATGTATGAGAGAGAAAAAATCTATCAATCTTAATCATTTATTTTTTCAAATGCTGATGTGTCATTAGATTATCAAAAGATTAACAAAAAAAAGGATGGTAGAGAATCCTTACTCGCATACAAGCCAGCTAGCTGTCTATTGTAGGGAACCTATACACCATGCTAGTTGAATGCGTAGATGTAACTTCAGATGGTTATATACTACGTATAAGACAAACTATTCAAAACCTATGGTCCCACAGACCACAGTAGCTATTTTTTCTATATAAATGATAAAATAATATGAATAGGTATATCAAAATTATAAATTGGAATTAGTTACATGGTTCGGAATAAATTTTACGTCAAATATTTATTAAAAAAATTATTTTAATTTCTTCTTTTTCCTTTTAAATGAACAATCATAGTTGATAGTATATATATATATGTGTATAAAGGAAAAAAATTAAATAGTCCTTACTCCACATATCCAAGAGAGAAAAACCTAAGAATGTTTTCTACTTATCCATAACGTTTCCGTCTTTATAAATTATAAGGTAATATGATTTGATATATCAAACCTATTAATTAGAAATCATATAGTTTGAAATAAATTTTACGTCAAATATTTGTTGCAAAATTATTTTAATATTATCATTTTTCCTTTTGAATGAAAAATCATTATTAATAGAGTATATTTTAGTGGGTATATATATTAATTATATACTTTTGCAGCAAGAAAGAAAATGAAAGTCCTTATTGTACATCGAAAGAACAAGTCTATATATGAATGTTTTAGACTTATCTACAACGTCGGAACGTCCCCATCTTTGATTATTTAATAATGAATTTGGTTGATGACTTACTTGTCAGTTAAAAGTCTGAATCCAAAATAGTAGTCAATGGAAGTATCCTTCAATGCATGTGTTTCACAACTGTTCCTAATTAGAACTCACAATGAAAGTTAGCTGATAATAACACATAATCAGACCTCAAAAACAGTTTTCATGGAATAAATTACTATCAAATATCTCATCATCTTGCTTGCATAACTCTACTGACAATTTGAAAAGTAAAAAATAATGTCTAGATGATTAAATTAATCAAAATGCAAAATTCAGTTAGTATTGTCATTCGTCCATTTACTGTACTGTAACCAGCTAACTTAAAAATTTAAAATTGCTCTTATAGTTGTTTTAGAGGTCTTGAGATTTTATCCTATTGATACTATATAATATTTGGAAGTTTTGAATTGTCATATAATTGAAAAAAAAAAAAAATGTGCATCTATTCAATTTGGGTATATAGCTACATATATACACCACCAAGTGTTAGATGCTTCTAAGTAGAAATATATATCAAGAAAAGATTTATCTCTAATTATATAATGTAGTTTATAGCCAAAATGATTGTTTAATTTGCGCATTCAATAAGTTAACCAGAGGTGGGAATTAATACTAAGATGGAACTTTTGCATAATTTTCTAACTAATAACTATATATATATATTCATAATATAGAGTCTGTTTATCAATCAAGTATAAATATACATATATTATTGAAGAGGGACACATTCACTTATAATTCAAGTGGTTAATACAATTTCTTTTCACATTTATGATCAATGTTCATTTTACGATATGCTTTTATGAGTATGTGTTGGGAGTTTTCCTTCTTTATTTTTTACGAGTATGTGTTGGGAGTTTTTCTTTTTTATTTTGAAAGTAGATTTCTCTTGATAGCATGGTTGTAGATTTTTGGGCAGCACATATTATTTGATCTTTTTAAGTTCCAACAAATGGTAGCTCTACTATCACCCAAAATTACTCTTCACACTTATTTACTCATTGCACCCGATATTAAGATTTAAAATTTTATTTCATTTTTTTTGTCCATCTTTAAAATATTCATAATAATCCTAAACCAATTTATATATATGTAAGTTATTAAATTTATATTTATAAATACTTTTTTCTTTTCCTACTTTCCTTCTTTCTTTCCTTTTTCTTTTCTATTTTTTTTTATTTCATTATTCTTCAGTCCATCATCTTCTATTATTCTTTTCTTTCTTTCTTTTTTTTTTTTTTTCTTTTTTGTTCAATCTCCTCTATTATTTTTCTTTCTTTCTCATCAATGGCTTCAAAATATATTAGCCAAAAAACAAAAGAGAAAAAATTATTATTATTCACACAACAGGCTTGCACTTATACATAGAGAAAATTTTATGTAGTAATGGCTTGTAAGACCTAGATCTCATTTTTTTTATTGGATCAAAATGTATTTATCTATGTATGATTAAGATATGTTTCTTTCAAAAATCCAACTTATCTAACACGGTATCAAACACAAAACAAAGCACAAAAAAATAAAGAAAAAAACGTATATGAAACTTTACTATTCAAATTTATTTAAGTTACGTGTAATTTTGATTTTAGTTAATACACCACAAATTTAGATTGATAGAAAATGATTTTATTGTCTCCAAAGATTATTAAACAACAAAATAAGCTACTTTATAATAAAACTAAAAAATAATTTTATTTTTATTTTCTTAAATCAGTGTATCCTCAAAAATAATTTTAAATATGAATACATTTGTAATTAAAAATTTTAGATAAAAATGGGCGTGAGAAGTGGTTTCTTGCCTCACCCTCCAACAAACCGCTTATTATTAGTGTCAACAAAGTTTCAGTCATATTATAATAATATTTTAAAAATAAATTTTATTGGAAAAAGAAGACATTAAATATGATTTGAACGAGAACTTAATTCCTAATTGGGGTGTGAAGTTCATATATTTTAATATCCAACAATTTTAGTAAACACTGCAATCACAAATAAAAAATTAAATTTAACATAATAAAAATGATTAAATACTTCATTTAATCTTAAAAGATCACAGGTTGATGTCATATATTTATTTTAAAATACAAAATATCATTTTTCTCATTAAAATATAATTTCAACGAAACGTGTTGATTACTTAATTAACTATGATTTGTCCTATGCATAATTTTTGGTCATTAGCTCATATTCTTGGTGGTTTTAATCTTTGATTTTTCTTATGACGAGAGAACTTCCTTCGTCTCCCCATGTCTTTCTTCGAATTTTGTATCAATTATTCAATTATGGATTTTTTCATTCAATTGTCCACAGAGTAGCTGTCCGGGAAGATAATGACAATATAAGAAGAATACTTAAAATAATAAGGTCCATTTGACTAAGTAGTTGTTGATCCTCTGATTCAATGGCCGATTAGAATAAATTATTGAATCATGTCATCTCATTCCTCATTCTTGACTTTGTAATTTATAAATAGAAAAAAATCTTAAAAAACCACTTGACCTATAAAACAATCTTGCTTTACCGTCCACTGTTTCACATTTATCCAATTTATCATAAATTTTATAATTTAACAGAAAACTTTGATAAAAGTTGAAAAGATATTTTCAGCCTTGAATTTTTTTATTAAAAAATATAATAATTATAAAATTATATTTTAAAATAAAAAATTATAAATTAATTAAAAAAAAAAAACTCATTCAACATTCAACCGCCCCACCTCTTTTTTTTCCCTTCTTCTCCCCATCTCTCTCCCTATTTGTTCCCTCTCCCCATTTTCTACTAGAAACCCGGATTTTCTAGGCTTATTAGTAGCTGGAAAATTAGAAAAAATCTCTCACAAACCCAAAAAAAAAAAAAAAAAAAAACCTCACAACATCATCAATCCCACAAACCACCGTCAATGGATCCATAAATAAAAAAAATATCTATAAATCTTTAATAAAGTAAATTGAAAAAAAAAATCAAAAACACCGAATGCTTGGGTGGCGGAAACCACTGTCAAACACCCAATCGATCGAGGATTTGGTACAAACCCATTTGGATTTGTCGCTAAATGAACCAAAGTGGGTTCGTACCAAACCTTTGAACCCACCACATTACCGCCATAATGCCACCATCATCATTGGTCGAAGGAAAAGAAGAGAGAGAGAAAGAAAAAGAAGATGAAGAAGAGAGAGAGAGAGGTAATAGACAGAACCAATTAAGAGAGACTAGAACACTGTCGATCTCTACAGGAGATAGAGAGAGAAGAAGAAAATAGGGGAGAGAGAACAAGAAAAAGGGAAAAATTTTTTTTGATCATATATATATATTTATTTTTAAATAAAAATATATTCTTTTTTATAATTTTATATTTTATTAAATTTATTTTGCTTTTTTTGTTTTAATTAATTTTTCATAGTTTTTTCCTTTTTATCTCTGGAGTCAAACGATCAATCATATAAACTTAACAAAATCTAAGACCATAAAAGATATTATCGTCCTTTCATATGCATGCAGAGGGCATTTTGAATATTTATTTTAATGTCAGGTAGTATTTCGGATATATATGAAACAGTGAGTGACAAAATCTACATATTCTCATACGTCATATGGTTTTTTGTGATTTTTCCTTATAAATATCGTATCTCCGATTAAATCACTTAATAAAATCGGTGAAATGACCACCTCCTAAAAATTGATCTTTCATCTTTCCCCAAAAAAAATAATAAATAAATAGATCTTTCAAAATATTTTAAACAAGTAGAGGTGTACCCCTACCGCATGAAAAAATTAATAATATAGATTGCAATATAGCGTAAAGCAATCCAGCATTAAGTTGAAATTCAACGGTTAATAGAGTGACAAGCATTGTATAAGATTTGGAGGAAAAAACCTTTGGTGCAACAAATACAGTGGATCAACTTTGGTTTTGATGCTTTCTTAGATTGCAGATTGAGAGTTTTACAGGGGAAGAACTACTTGTGACTCCGTCGATCGAGAAATAGAAAAAATTAGAGAGGTGGAACTTGAAAGATGCACAAGACAAAATTGAACAAATAAAACAAATATAGCTGATAAATACATATTAAATTATGTCGAAGGATTCAATCTAAACGCTAAAGGAAAAATTAATTTGGTACCATATTAGATTATGGGAACACAATAATATTTAAATAGAATTAATTATCATTGTTTGCAAAATGTTGAAAACTAATATTGTTTTTGGGCTTAACTCTTAAGCGATGCCAATGGGCTTATAATTACTCTTGGGTTCTCAATAAAATTGGGCCTACGTAGTTGTCAACAATGAGCCGAAAATCATTTTGAGCTGCATTCTTGAAAAATTTTACATGCACAGCACTTGAAAATTTTTAAAATATTATGATTTATAAGCACACTCCTCCCAATCTCCCATTATCAAATATGTCATCTTATTTTCTTTGAATAAAAAAAAATTAAAATGAATGCGTGGGAGGAGAATTTTTTTTTTCCAATTTTTTATATTTTACCTTTAATAAAACGCCACCCATCACAATTTGATGGATGATGGAAATCTAAAGTTTATTTTATTTTGTTTATAATGGATAAACTGGTATTTTAATTTTTCCTTTTTACTTTTTAAACATATTTTCGCTTTATTTTTGCATGAAATGACAAAAATAACACTTCTTGTATATATATTTTAGTATACTGTTTATTTCATTTACTTGACAAAGATGCTTTTATTAAAACTTTGTTTATATGAACAAAATCAAGATTAATTGAACATAATAAATTTTATTGATTTTTTTTTTAATTTTAATATAACTTATATATAAATAAATAACATAAAAAAATCAAACAAGTATTTATCAAATTATCTTAGATATAAAATTTATGCTTTAGATCAAGTCATAACCCTATTTAGGTTAGCTATTGACCTGAAGTGACCCAATAAGTAGTTTAATATTATTAGGGTTTTATTGAAATTTAACCCCTTTTTTATAACCCATTTGAAAAATAACATTTTTTTTTTAATCCTAACCTCAAGGTAGAGAATCTCAACCTTTAGGTTCGGAATCCCAACTTCCAGGTTGTGAGTCATAATGTTAATTCAATTCAATCTTAATTTCAGGGTTGAGATTTTTTCAACCTAAAAAAAAAGGGTTACTTTTCAAATAGACTCTCAAAAAGGGATTATTTTAGGTATTTCTCATATTATTAAATCATTGTGTAGTCCTAATTGGGCCTTGACCTGATGAATATGTTGTTCATTGAAATAGGTGTTGACTCGATTCAAGTCATAAATTAACCTAATTCGAGTCATAAACCCTCTCTCTTCTTTAGCTTCTCTTTCTTTTCTTCTTTCGACAAACATATATTGAACTCTCTCTCTCTCTTTAAAGCTAATATATTTCTTCCTTATTGAAAAAGGGAATTAATGTATTTTTACAAATATAACCTCAATTAAACTTAATTAAAAAAAAAAAAAAATTGTAGCACCAATATAATCTATTTTGCCATTCTTTCCAAAGAACTATTCCCCATTATTATCCCTTTTTTTTTTTTTGGCACATTTGGCGTAGTGGGCGACAGGGAGATTTATGTGGTTTTTCACCTTTTCCTACCCTGAACGGCCAACATGGTTTTTCTTCTCCTAAGCAGCAATTGTTTTTTCCTCCCGGCTGCGACATAACAATTTTCTTCTCGAAGGCATAAAAATCTGCACTTGACTTTAGGGTTTTTAATTGTTGCTTTTTTTTTTTATTATTATTGCTTTATTTGCTACATTATTGTGTTTGATACCAAAAAAAAAAAAAAAAAAAAAAAGAATCTTTACATTTAAATAAAAAATTATTTTGCACGTAAATTTTATTCATGTAATTAAATTGCAACATGTAGTTTATGGGTTTCAAGCCAGGCACTTGACTTCAAAGCCTCTTGTACAAAACGTTCAAAAATTTGAGTAATATAAAAAACATTTTTTCATATCAAAAAATTATTTAAATGTGTTATAACATGAGGACATTTTAGTAATCAAATTTGCATTATTCCTATTTCTTAAGTTTAGTAAATAATAGAAAGGGATTCAATTTGATTCTATTTCTAATTTTTAAAAAATTAGTAAACACAGCAATGAAAGTTAGTAATTTAATTTCGATTTCTCTTTATTTCATTTTTGATAAAATTTGATTCTCTTTTATATTCATTTCCGAATAGTAAATACACCTTAGGTGTTAAATTTGAATGAAAAAATCGCTGAATATGAAGTTATCTATTACGTGTTTGAAAGTGACGTGTGTTATCTCTATAATTGTTCGCGATCTATTTTTACTCTTTCATAATTTATTTTTTTTATTTTTTAAGGCTAATATTGAACACTTTCGAAAAGTATTCGATAGGGCAAACGATATTAGATTTGAGCTTATAATATACTATTGGAATTATTTTGATGATTATTACAAATTTTTGTCCATTCGATATTCAAATTTAAACATTTTAGACTCAATATTTGAATTGTTTTCCATTTTTAAATTTTGTTTTGATTATGTCAAAGTTGCTTGAAAATGAAGTGGTTTGTCACCGTCGAAGTTGTTATTCAAGTTATCATCAAAATCATCTTTACTTGTCTTGTCAGTCTCGCTATTGTTTGCTTTTCTTTCTCTCTCATTCTGTTTGTTCTTTTCAAAATGGTTGTCACGTAAATCTCTTAATATTCATTCCAAACATATAAGTTAGACATACTTGAAAGAGATTAGAAGTTAATACCTTGGATCGAAATTATGTGGAAAAGGAAAGCTTGGAATTGCTTCACTGGATCAGAAAAGAATCACCAAGATGGAACTTCTTCCTCTGTTCACAATGCGGTATATCCACGTTTGATGTATATTGTTTTTTATGTTTTGATTCTGTATTTTAGAGTGTTTTCACAAAGAAGGAAAAGATCTTCTTAGTCCAAAGAAACTGAATTACCACACGACATGACTGTCCCTCGTCTACTATGTATTTCAAAAATGAGTGGCCATATTTTCACCTCTTAAAGCCTGAATATACGCCTCCTTTTGTATTTATGCCCCATTAAGATTTTCAAAAATTCATATTCTATAAATACACCTTATGTATTATCAATTATATTCATTCATTTATTTACCTTTTAAATGTTACAAGTAAATAATTATAATAGTATATTTATTTCATTTGGAGGAATCAGAATAGAAATCGGAATGAAGTATCGAAATTAGAATTAATTGTTTACTTCAACTGTAGGAATCAGAATAAGAATCAGCAATATTTCCATTAAACTGTTTACTTTACTTTGAAATCGGAATGATTTAATTATAAATTACAAAAATATTCTTAATTAAAATTATAGATTAATTATAATAATATATAGTTTTTATTACAATATGCAGTTTTTTTTTTTAATATCAAATAAAAAACTACATATTATAATAAAAAAACTGTATATTATTTTAATAGTCCACTAAACTGATGTGTAGTTTGTTATTATAATCTGTAATTTTTTTTTTAATATCGAATAAAAAATTACATATGATAATAAGAAAAACTGCATATTATTTTAGTTGGCTACTATGAAATTAACAAATTGATGATGAAAAACTAATGATGTGCAATTTTTTATTATAATATACATTTTTTTTAATAACAACTAAAACAAGTTTTTCTTTATTTTTTGAAGAATGGTGTACGAGATTTTCATCTTGATAAAGGGAATAAAAATGAGATTCTCAAGTAGTTTGGAAGGAATGAGATTCTCATTCCACAACTTCAAATTGATGTGAAACCCACACTTTTATTCCTATTACAGAATAAAATTTAAACAAGTGAACATGTCAATCAATCTCATTCTCTAATCAATGAAGTAAACACACTATAAAAATAATTAAATTAAAATATTAAAAAAATCAAACTTTCTTTTTAAACTTGTTTTGATGTTCTATTTTATATTCATGACTTCTTTATCTTAAATTCTCTCTCATTTTCGCTCAAAATTATTATTTATTTTACTAAAACCTTACATTTAAAACTATCAAACAAAATCAAAAACCTCCATTTTCACTCAAACTAAACTTTATCACCGCCATAAATATTAAAAAAAAAAAAAAAACCTACAAAGCCCTTCAAATCTAGACTTTTATTTTCAATAAACTTTTAAAAATACAATAAAAAATTCTCTTCTTTAACTATCCTTTATTAAAACAAATTAAGTTTTTTATTGGGATTATAAGTTAAAAGTATTTAAATTTAATTATACTAATAATAATAATATCAGTTTTTAATTAAAGTGTTAATAATTTAATTTAAGGATAATATTGAAATATTAAAAATATATAAATTAAGGAGTGTATATACGATTTTAAAGGGATGGAAATATCGTCACTGTTCAAAAATTACGATTGAGAATTGCTTGGGTTGTTATCACAACGAACTGCTCAAGTAGCCCATGTGAGTTGAATCATGTGAATGGGTCAAATCTAAATTTGACCCATCTTGACATTCAGATTCCATTTTTGTCACATGGACTAGGTGGCCCAAAAATACTAACATCATGTGGCCAATTTTGAATGTTTTACTAACACCATCATCAGTAGTGTGAAACTATTAAATAATTTTGTGTTTAAAAGCAAGAAAATAATTTGTATATTGTATTAGAAATATAAGAATATAATAATAATTATTGTAAAATGATAAATGAAATAGTTTTTTAATAAAATATTTTAATTATATACAGTAACTTGGTGTAATATTTGGATTAAAAAAAAAAGTAAAAATAATATAGTTTTATGTCTATTTAAGACATACGAAAAACGAAATAATCTTTTTATATGTTATTAATTAGTTTCTTTAAGTAAATTTTTAGACGTATTGATTGAATGATAATATTGTATTTTTTCTTATAAATTAAATGTATTAATTCTTAATTTTATTTAGTTGAAAATAAATAATTAGATTATATATAGTATTATTCACAATGTAATGAGAACTGAATAATAAATTTAAATTTAATTTTATGTGAAGCTAATTATATGAATGCACTATTTACTATTATAAAAATAAAACTATAATCAATTATATTTTTTATAAATTACATTGAATTTATTATTAAAATAATAATTCTATGTAACATTAAGAAAAAAAAAATCTAAACCCAATATTTAGTAAGTTATTTAAGCTCACATCTCTGCATATGCTCCTTTTCTTTTCGAATGCTTCCCATCTTCATTTTCACAACTCATAAATAACTTTAACAGAATGGAAACTTCCCTCTGGCTTATTATCAACCTTTGAGGAGCGAAAGCAGTGGAGAAAAATGTGGACTACATATCAAAGGTTGACAAGGTTTGCATGTATTTCCTGACGACAACTTAATGCATGTTCTCTTTAAAAAATTGTTGTTTTCGGTTGTTTTGTATTGATTCTTAGGGCTCCATTCATTTGTGATTTGTGTTCCTTTATCATAAATCTGCTGTTTCTAAAAATTGTACAGGTAATAAAAAAACATTAGTACATAAACAGGTGAGTTAATAAACACATGAGTTTTTGGTGAGGAAGATTCCGTGATTAATTGAGCAAATGTGACATGGGTAGAGGTTGCTAGATTCATAAGCATCAGGAAGTTGTTATGCCACAAATCTCACCCTCTCGTCAAAATTAATGTGGATTTGGTAAGGGTTACTTGAAACGAGCAGCCAGGCAGATGTTTCAACGCATGTTTTGAAGTGAAACAACTGGCATTGTTTATAAGCGCAAGGTCAACCACTGACTTCTGGACTCAGTACTGGTGCTACTTGTGTTGTAAACTTTTTTATCAAGCCTTGATATGCGGAAGCATGCCAAACAGCTGGCTGTTGGCGATTATTATTGATGCTTACCGGCTCATAAGAAAGAAACTTATAATGTTCCATAAGTGTTTTTTTGTATGTGGACGTTAATTTGATGTGATAGCAATTAGCAAATATAGATTAAACAAATATGAGGGTAATTTAGGCTGGTACATTTTTTTTTGTTTTAAAAAAAAAAAACCTAAACTGAAATTCATGCAATATAATAAGAAAAAATACAGTCTAAACTTACAACCTCTCAAATCAAATTTCCTCTTAAGAAGAAAGTCAAAGCTACCAAGCCATGTGTCACACTATTTCATTTGCGAGAGATTGCATGACACTTATAATTACCTACAGCTTTACATAATTAAGGCTATTACATTTTTTATATATAAAACTGACGGAATTAATTGTATCTTCCACAGATACAAATACTTTTATTCTTTATAGTAAACCAAGGTAAAGCAAAACAACTAGATTAAAACTTAACATTGCAACAGAGAAATTGGAAAGAATTCAAACGAAAGAACTAAGATTAAACGACGCCATCATTTTGGCAAGTTCTTGAGACATTTGCATCTGAAGTTGAAGTGCTTGCAATTCAGCTTGTGCTTTAAGAACTGGATCTTCTATTTCTGTTTTCTCAGATTGACTTTGAACGGACCCAGATGGACCACATCCGCTTTCTTCTTCACGAGCTTCGGACTCTGGCTTTGGCTTGGTTGCTGCGCGCTTCTGCTCGCATACACACGAAGCATGCACGTGGAAGTTGCAAGTAAAACAATTATAGGACCAAAGCTTTTGATCCAGTAGTTTGTGACAAATATCACACGAATAGCAGGAGGCATAGTGGTCTGGAAGACCATATACAAGGCTCAGACCATGGAAATGAGAGTGGTGGTTTAGAATTGGAGGCAAGGAAGCGCAGTGTACATGAAGATCGAAGTCACACAAAGGGCAGCAGAATGAAAATGCACTTCCACCTTGGCCACAGGCGTTGCAAAGGAAGGCTCCGGCGGAGTAGGTTGTGGAGGGGAGGAGGGTCAGGTGGTGCATGGGGTGAGATGGGTGTTGCATGCCTCGCTTTGCATTTCCACATTGTTCGTGTAGGAAGAACTTGCACTGCCAGCATCCAAAAGCAGATCCTGATATGGTTGTCTCACACCCTGAGCATATAAATTCATCCTCACCTTTTTCAACTACCTGATAAACTCGCAAGTTATGTGGATGGCTAAAATGCTTGTACTCCATTGATTTTTCTTAGTATTTTTCTTCTCTGTAAGATGATGAAAACGACTTAGAGGTAGAGTATTTATAATATTTCTAACATCAAATGTACCCGGTCAATATTTCGGGAAAAAATAAAGAAAAGTCAAATAGATTCTCAGCTTAAATGATGGGTAATGTATTTTCTTTCCTATTTCACTAAATATATTTATAGGCAGAGAGATATATTTATAGATATATAATATAAGGGGTGAAACAATCACTGCCATATAAACATGGGACGAAGTAAATTTTATATAATATCAAAGATTATATATGTAAATTTATTTTCAAGAATGAATTGGTGGAGTCGTGGCCCAAACTAGCACCCATAGTCCTACCATAAAGTGATATGAGAGTAAATTTTTGAATTGTATACAAAATATTTAATTTTGATAAATATAAATAAATTTTTAATCGATTATTATAAATTATTTTATAATTATGTAATAAAAATAAACCGAGTCAAAGGTTCAAAAGATTCTTTACCAACACTTTTTTTACATGTTTGGGTTCTTTTATTGGACCGTCGAAAATATATGTAAACTCAAGTTGTTTATGTGTATTATTTAATGGTAGCAAGTTGTTGATAGCAATTATTGATAGCTACACCCACATATGAAGAAAAGAATTTGATAGTGGGTTGGGGGATGCTTTCTGAGAAAACTTTTTACAAAAGGTTTTTTGAAAATCAAATTTAAGGAAAAAATTATTAAGTGCGTTTTTCTTTTCTTTAATTTTTTAAAAAAGGGTCTTTAAGTAATTTTTTGATCTACCATGCACTGGTCAAGAATCATGCTTTTATTTTTATGCTTCTTCTGTAGATTCTTAATTGTTTTTTATCTCAAAGAATTTCTGTTATTTATATTACTACTGACCATTACAAAATAGATTTAAAAACCAATTAAGACCCGGAAATCCTAGCAAAGGCAGGATAAGACTGGAAAGTTGGATTAAGATAACCTCAACATTGAATGATTGAATACTTCAGTTGCAAACAAAAAAGCATTGACTTTAAGAAAATTCAGGGAAGTTTGGAAATGGAATTTGAGCCCGGCAAATTGACTTTTGAGTGCTAATGATTTGTTTTATTGTCATATTGCTGTACATGTTGAATTATTGCCACGAGCTCGTAGTCTAGCTTTACTTCAATTGCCATACTTGATAAGTTCTTCGATAACTTTGAATTATCAATCTTAAAAATATAGTCGAAAGGAAGAGTCGCAAGAGGTTTTTCAAATCATAATGAATATTTCTTTTCTTTTTCTTTCAATATTTCTATTAGCAAAAGTATAGATAATTTAGTAGAAGCATGTTTGGACGAATTTAATCAAACGGTAGTTTAATTTAACCTATTATAAATACTAGTGTTAGGCAGAATTAAATTGAAAATTATATATATAACTATTATAATCAATGTATCCAAACTTTTAAATTATTAAGACTATTAATTTTAATCATTCACTGCATTCCCTCTCTTAAAATCTTTTTTCTAACTTATTTAATTTAAATGTAATTAATTACTAATATTAATGATTCTAACAATATGAAAATTATGATGCACTAATATATGGATATGTATATATATATATGTATGTACACAACGAAGTAGAATAGGATTCATTGAAATAAAATAATATAATGATTCATTGAAATTTTTTAAATAATTTTTAGTAAAATTATACATTTATTTTTTTAAATATAATTATAAGGTAATATGACATTAATGGTATTAGGTTTGTCAAGATCTATTTATATGTTAAACACTAAAGCACGACCAATAGAGATATTTTCAAATATTGAAAATGTTTAGGGAAAAATTTCACCAACAGAACTTGTCAAGATTACATCTACTTTAATAGTATGGAAGTCTTTACTTCAACATAAAGGGAGAAGAAGTGCACTAAGCAATTTGAGGTTTAAACAAATGAGTAATAACATTTATTTATTAATCTATATAAAGTAATTATATTTTATATGGGATAAATTTCAATTTCGTCCCTAACTTTTCAGTAAAATTCAATTATTTTTAAACATAAATTAGTTTATGATCTTGTCACCCTTAAATTATCAAAAAAACTCATTACTTTAGTCTCTAATGTTAATTAACCATTGGACAACTCTAGTAGGGACAGTGGTATTTTTGTCATTAGGCTTATAAAATATAATTAAGGATCTATAAAAAAATGCATCTAAAGCAAACATTGTAAGTGCAATCCAGATAACTATTCTCATACTGTTTGGAATATAAGATTACACTAGGTTTGAATAATTTTCAGTCCAATCTCATGTTTGGCATAAGACATAGGATTGAAAAGTCATTCCCATGCTCATTAGTTTAATCTATGGTGGGTTTATTTTAACCTACCATAACACCTAGGAAAGCAAGGGACTATTATCCTTTGCGTTATCTTTTTTTTAATTTTTTTTTCTTCCTTCTCTTTTCGATATGATATTCAATACATTTAACTATTTTAAAAATTAAGTTTATATATTTACTAATTATTTTTAATTTTATATTAATTATAAAATAAATGTTATTTTATTTTAAATTGATAATATATAATTATATTTATTTTTTAAAATAATTTAATACATTATATTATTTTAAAATTAATTTAATTAATTTAAATAAAAATATATTTATCTTATTTATATTTTTTATTCCAATCCTAACATATGTCGAACAAAAGATAGTATTTTTTTTTTTATCATATTTTATACTACACCAAACATATCATTCCATTAATTTATTTAATTTAATGTAATCTTATCAAAATAATTCAATTCAATCATGCATGCATGCCAAACGGATCCATAATAAGAGAAAGGTCTCTTCATGCTCTTTTTATATTTTATATTAATAAAATGGGAGTTAAGTTTATCACTAATATTGAAAGAATGGTAAACAACCATTTAACCAAAGACAACGGATTATTTACATGTTTTCTTAGACAGTTGCTTTCCTAGAAGTTACAAATTTAGCTTGAATGGAAAATGCCACTTGTTGGTTTCAGGAAAGTAATAATACTTTTACTATTGCTGGTTTTCGAAATCGCTCAGTTTCTTAAAAAGTAGTCCATCTGTCCAAGTTGTTATTCTCTAGTTCCATGGAAAATGAGTTTAAATTATTCAAACAAACATTAAAGCTAAATTTAGGGCTGTTTTGTTTTTTCTGTTTTTTTCCCTAGTAAGATTATTTTCACTAAAATATTAATTCAAGTGATTTTATTTGTTTTTTTTAATTTATATCTTAATTTAAGTTAAATAGTATCTTATTTAAAAAGTTAAAATTTTTTCACTTATATCTTAATTAAAAAGACTTTTATCAATAAATAAACATTAATTTCCTAAATTGACCTTCCATTATTATATTCTTACCAGAATATCCCTAACAAATATTAAAAATAAAATTTAACATATTTTAAATAAAATGTTAAAAATAAAAAATTAACATATTTTTAAATAAAAATAATCTATTAAAAATTAGTTAAAATTAATATTTAACAAAAATAGTATATTAGTAATAATCCAATGACTTAATATGTAACTTTAGGAATTCTAAATGGAAAAACAAACAAAAATCAATATCTGATAAAAAATTGTTAAAAAAGAAAAAAACTTAAGAACTAAAACAAACAAACACCACGCTAGAAAATCTTTTTACTTATATCAAGTCAAGGAAACAAAGATACAAAAGTCTTCTAGAGCTTCTCTCTCTAACACCTAAGAGAGAGAAACTCGTAGAATTGCTTTGTCTCCGATAAGATCCACCATTGTGCTATGTTTTTCTCTCCGATTTCCTCTAGTTTCCTTCACTTTTTCAAAGCTTGATCTAGATCCATGGTTTTAAGAGTTGGATCCAGAGATTTCCTAGATCCATCCCTTAAAATCCAAAATCTTGTATAGTTTTTAGTCCTTCTTAGAGCTACATGGATCCAACTTTTAAAAGTTGTTTGTTTTGTAAGTGTGGTGACTCGGGTTGTATTTTAAGAGTAGATTAGCAACCATCTTTAGCCTCCTTCAGAACCATAGGTGTTGGCAAGTCCTAAACCTTCTTACGGATTTGGCGTAGCAAACTGAGTATTTCATTCATATTTTGATGGCTATTTCCATTCTTTTGAAAATTTCCATGTTGCTTTGGTTTAAAGAGGCGATTTATTTTGTATTTATGCTGATTTTCTCCTTGTTTTAGGGCCATGTAGTTTCTTTATGTTCTAATTTATAGGGATGTGCTAGATTTTAAGGTGTTGTGCCATTTTACATTTTTGAAAAACCGTTGGTATTCCATTTGGCCATCCATGCTTCTTCCTCTGTGAGGTTTCCACTGGATGTTTGTGGATTTAGACTTGATGTCCCAAATTTGACTAGGCTATTAGTGTTTGTAATTTTGTTGTTCCCAAGTTTGTGATTGTGTTAATGAATTCTAGTATTTAAAAAAAAAAAAAACAAAAAAAGTCATACACACAAATATTTTATTACCAAGCGTGAAATAAACAGCTCGTTGGAGACAGTGGTGTGGTTGTGGGGGTGTCTGCAATGGCCACAGCCCGCCAACCCAACCAGGTGAATTATTTTTTAATAATTTATTTATTTTTTAAATGCAAATGTATAAAATTAATATTTTTATTAATTCCTCCAATTAATTGTTATCATAATTAAAACTACATATTTCAATTTTTTTTTTCTAAAAACATAAAATGCTTCTCTCTTATTATTTGATGATATTTAAATAATTCCATATCATTCCAATCTCCAATATAGAAATTTAGTTTCTCATTATGAACATACTATTGAAAAAATAAATATATTATGTTTGAAACAAAGAATCTCACATTGAAGAAAAACAAGATAATTTAAATTTAAATTTGATTTTTAAATTAAATTAAATTTAAATTCAAATAATGACAGTGTTTGAGAACAGATATGACTGTTCGAACAGACATGACTGATTCTAACAGTCATTTATTATATTATAAATACAATAACTTTTCCTGTTGCAAAGATAGAAATTTTCTTTTAACAAACAAAACGCACTTCAATATACTATTTGGCATTGGAGAGAAGTATTCAGTATTCGTCTGGCTTCTGCATCATCTGCTTTGATTCAAAAGATCGATAGTTATATCTTGAGGTAAACTCCGTTGGACCTTCAAGCAGTGGGAAGAGGAGAAATTTCTGTCTAAGATTATAAGAGCAATTAATATCAAATAGTGATTTCACCAAATATATATATAAATATTAAATTGTTGGAACAATAATGAATATATATCATACAAGGAGTCATCAAGCCTGTTAAAAATATAATTTCTAAATAAAGAGTCAGATTGTTTCTAGGCTTCTATGGTTAACATAGTTTCCTTTGACACTGGATCTTCATCCGTTTTCGAAATTTCCTCATTCACAATGTGTGCCAGATTCATGGTTGTTAAATAGAATTCCATTTAAGAAGACTAATATGTCACCTTATCAAGTTTGGAAAGGACGTTTACCAACTTACAAGACCCTAAAAGTGTGAAGTTGTCTAGCTAAGGTTCAGATTCCTTTGCCTAAAAGAACAGAATTATGACCTAAAACGATTGATTGCGTTTTTATTGGTTTTGCTAAAAATAGTGCTGCATATAGATTTTTAATCATTAAATCTAAAATTCCTGATATACATGTAAACACAATTATAGAATCTGTAAATACTGAGTTCTTTGAAGAAATTTTTTCTTATAAAGAATCGAGGTCTAGTTCATCAAATAAAAGACCACCTGATGAAAATTTAGATGAATCTTTCACTTCTAAAGTTCAAAAGAAGATCTTGGAACCTAGAAGAGGAAAAAGGACAAAATTTCTAAAAGATTTTGGACCGGATTTTATGAGTTTCTTGACTGAAGCTGAACCACAAACATACAAAGAAGCCATGTCATCACCATAAGCTCCTTTTTGGAAAGAAGTTATAAATAGTGAAGTTAAATTCATTTTATAAAATCATACATGGGAATTGATAGGCCTACCACTTGAAAGTAAACTAATAGGTTATAAATGAATTTTTAAAAAGAAGCTTAAAGCTGATGGGACAATTGATAAATATAAGGCACGATTAGTGGCTAAAGGATATCGACAGAAAGAAGGAATAGATTATTTCGATACCTATTCTCCAGTGTCAAGAATAACATCAATCAGGATGTTAATTTCTATTGCTGCCTTACATAATATGGAAATATATCAAATGGATGTAAAAACAACTTTTTTGAATGGAGAATTAGATAAAGAAATATACATGGAACAATCAGAAGACTTTGTGGTTGAAGGTCAAGAAAATAAAGTCTGTAGACTTGTTAAGTCTTTATATGGACTTAAACAAGCTCTAAAACAATGACATGAAAAATTTAATCATACAATGCTAACACATGGATTTAAAAATAAATGAATGTGATAAGTGTGTTTATGTCAAGAATATGAAAAATTCTTGCGTAATGGTATGCTTGTATGTAGATGACATGCAGATAATGGGTATAAGTAAGGATGTCATAAATTCAACAAAAAAGATGTTGAGTTCAAATTTTGATATGAAAGACTTGGGTCAAGTCGATATCATTTTAGGAATTCAAATCAAAAGAAATAATGACGGGTATATTCTTATTCAAACTCATTATATGGAAAAAATATTAAGAAGGTTTAATCAATTTGATTGTAAACCTGTTGTGATACTTTTTGGTGCAAATTATAAATTAAAGAAAACTACTGGAAAAACAATTTCTCAATTGAAATATTCACAGATAATTGGTAGTCTAATGTATCTGATGAATTCTACTAGACCTAACATTGCTTATTCTGTCAGCAGACTTAGTAGATATACAAGTAGTCCTGGACGTGATCATTGGGAGGCATTGATCGGAGTATTAAGGTATTTAAAATATACCTCAGATTGTGGACTACATTATATAAAATATCCACCGGTTTTAGAAGGATATAGCAATGCAAACTAGATCTCTGATAGCACAGAATCCAAGTCAACTAGTGGATATGTTTTTACATTAGGAGGAGCTATAGTTTCATGAAAATCTTCAAAGCAGACGTGTATAGCACGATCTACAATGGAATCAGAATTTATAGCATTAAATAAAACTGCTAAAGAAGCAGAATGGT
Source organism: Dimocarpus longan (assembly GCA_022984855.1). NCBI lineage: Eukaryota > Viridiplantae > Streptophyta > Magnoliopsida > Sapindales > Sapindaceae > Dimocarpus > Dimocarpus longan. The sequence goes on from CM041026.1 coordinate 11,268,012, forward strand.
TAATAAATTTTCTTGAAGATATTTCAGTTTAGCCTAAACCTATGATAGCGATATGTAGACATTGTGATAACTTAGCAGCTCAAGCTAGAGCAAAGAATAGTGTATATAATGGCAAGTCAAGACATATTAGGCGCAGACATAATACTATTAAGCAATTGCTCTCAAATGGAGTGATTACCATTCAATATGTAAGGTCAAAGGACAATATTGCAGATCTTTTGATAAAAGGCCTACTGAGAGAGCAAATTAAGCTTACATCGAGGGGAATGAGTTTAAAGCCAATCTAATAAGTTGAACCTGGTGAAAACCTAACCTAGTAAATTGGAGATCCCATGGTCTAAGTTCATTAGGCAAACTAATTGGATAACAACTTAAAAATAAGACACATAAAATTAACCGATTTCTATGATGGATGATGTGTCTATAAAAGAAGAAAGATTATGATATGTTTTGCATTTAATGACATTAAAAATGTCACCTATATGATGGTTGGTAAATGTGGGGTCGCATTTATGATAATAGAAAAATTGGCTAAATTCTCTAAAGCTATTATGAAAATCAGGATCTGTTCATGACCAAAATGAACAAAACTGTATGAACTACTGAATACAATTAGTGTTGTGTATGAGATTTATTTCCTTGATTTGCTACAAGAAAGTGAACAATTCAAGATCATTATATCTACTGCGTCACTAAGTAGATCCGATATACTCTCATTATGGTAAGTTCAAGTTCAAAAGACACTTATCCTAATATACAACACTACTATTACTCTCCAATGCATTTGCATATCATATCATTAAAATGGTATTTATTTGAAGAAAGAGATTCTTGTTTCAAATGTGGGGTATTGTTGGAAAAATAAATATATTATGTTTGAAACAAAGAATCCCACATTGAAGAAAAACAAGATAGTTTAAATTTAAATTTGATTTTTAAATTAAATTAAATTTAAATTCAAATAATGACAGTGTTTGAAAATAGACATGACTGTTCCAACAAACATGACTGATTCTAACAGTCACATATTACATTATAAATACAATAACTTTTCCTGTTGCAGAGATAGAAATTTTCTTTTAATAAGCAAAACACACTTCAATCTACTATTTGGCATTGGAGAGAAGTATTCAGTATTCGTCTGGCTTCTGCATCATCTGCTTTGATTCAGAAGATCGATAGTTGTATCTTGAGGCAGACTCCGTTGGACCTTCAAGCAGTGGGAACGAGAGAAATTTCTGTCTAAGAATATTGTAATTACTGCAAGCCTCTATCAATCAAGTCAGTTATTCAATTCTTTTATTTTTTCTTTTTATTATAGATATATCCTATTGTTGTTGTATAATATATATATATATATATATATAATTGTTGAAGTTAGTCATCTGATGTCTATATATATTGAGACAACATATTTCGTTGGTGCTGTATAATATATATATATTTGTTGAAGTCTCTATTATGTTCATTATTGTTCCAACAATTTAATATTTATATATATATTTTTGGTGAATTTGATATTAATTGCTCTTACACATACTATACAATATTATTGGTTGTTGCATCTAAATTTATCAAGTTTGAGCTCGTAAATCAATAAATATTTTATAGAATTTTTTTTAAAAAAAATTTATTTTATAGATAATTATTATTTTGTTAACTTATTAAAAACTAAACTAGCAACAAGGTGGGTATGACTTTTTTAGGAAACCTTTGATCATCTGAAAGGTAAATTATAGAAAAATTCAGTGTAATTTCAAATGTTATAACTGATTTTCAAGATTCCAAAGAGTTATAAATTCCATCTTTTGTAATAAGACTCATCGATATTATATTTAGTTTTTTAATGACTTGATGATCTGACTTAACCAATTATCTTGCACATCACCTCTTAGTTAAAGTGATTGAACAATTTTCTTGATCCTAAAAGTTCAAGTTTCATCTTTATCTTAAAATAAGATATAGATAGTTTTTTCTGAATTTAATCATTTTTCTCCACCATTCCAGGCAATTATCTTATCCCCACCATTAAAGAAGGCAATTGTCTTATATTAATTGATATACCCCACCATAAAAAAGGCAATTATCTATGTTTATTTTTGTTTTGGCTCCCTAGATAAACCAAAATCTTTATCATCATTTTGGCTCCCCTAAGACCAAAGTCCTGGCTACGCCATTGGTTGGAGAGTTGACATTCAGATAAAGCTTTATTAACAATTGCAGCAGATACTAAGCACTCGATTGCCATAATTTAACTTTTATGGAAAATGATTCTCTATTGTTCTCAACCTGTAGATCCGGGAATGTTGAGCGATGCATTAACATGTGCTAGATCATGGGAATCACTTTTAGGCCAAACAAATGGGAGCCCAAATGATGATGATGATGTTGCCTTCGTTTGGAAATCCATGGTGCCCCGGCCTATTGCAGGTTGATGATCACCACCAAACATTTTCTCTGTTTCTTGATTCGCTCCTATAGTTTTGTTCCCTGCGGCAAAACGCACATTGAAGTTGCAACCATCTTAGTTGTATACACCTATGCTTTGTGACATATGTTACACGAATAGGGCGACGCCTCAACGTCCATGGAACAGCTTAATTGAGATTTAAGACTATGGTCATGCGGGTGAACTTCAAATATTTCATAGTTTGAGCCTTTGAGGTAACATGAAGATCATACTCCCAAGGCAGTTCCAGTTGCAGTGCAGGCATTGCATAAGAAGGAACTAACCAAGTGTGTGGTGAATGGCATGAGAGTAAAGTGGTGGTGCAACGAGTACTGTGATGGGTGTTGCATTGTGCAATGCTCGTCCAATTTGCACTCTGCCAGCCATATATATGCAGAACCTGATAAGCAGAATGATTCATAGCCCGAGCAACAAATGTTTGCCCCTGCCTGTAGTTGATAAATCCTTAAGTTATGTGGGTGGCTGAAACGCTTAAAATTCACTATCATTGTCCATCTAATTTCCTGTTGAGCTAGAGAATTTATAGTCTTTCAAAAATAGACCAAGTCTAACTTTAATAATTGTAGGCAAGATAAAATTTTTTTTAATTAATGTGCTATTGTGCCTTAATATTTCTGTTTAGGGCAAGTGGAAGTACAAAATTAGCTAGTCAATTTTATGATGTCTACCTATCTTTGGTGTTAGAAACTGATAGTGTTTTAAATCAGAAAGTTGGGACACCTTATTTTTTACTTATTGGTTGGCAGTTTATAATATGCCAACAGAATAGGAGATGGATTTGGAAAGAATTAGGGAGGGACTTATGAGCCAACAATTAAGCCTTGTTAGCACATACTAAAAGTCTAAAACTTTACATTGGACTAAGTTGGTATCAAAATTACTTAAAGTGAGGTTATAACTAATCAAACATTCATTAACCAAGATTTTACTATATTCAATCATGTACCTTTATTAACCTAACATTAGGTACTTCAATTTAAATTTCATTTTTTACAATCAAGTTTATCGCTAACCATCTCCAATGACAACATAAGCCGTCAATTGTCATTGTTAATTTTTTTTTTTTTTTTTTATTATCATTGTTATCGATGTAACCTATTGCATTTCCAAATACCATCTTAGGTAACTTATTGCAGTTGATTTGTCTTTGGCCAAATTGTCCTACTTCTCCTAACTTTATATGAAATTACACTCCATCATGAGGTATTAATTTAATTGCAATAACACCCTCGGCTAACATTTGACACATGTTAGTCATATACTTGATTTTGATAATAACAAACATTGATTAAGTCATAACATTGTTTGATTTGCTGTGAAAATTTCAATCATAATGGAGATAAGTAAAGCCTCATGCAAGATTTTAACTTTATAACTAAATCAAGTGAACTACATAAAGAGCTCATACAAAAGCAAATGGAGAAACGTTTTAGTTTAAGATTTTTATTTTGCATGCAACTTATGTATAATATTGCTTAAATTTACACAAGAGGTTGCTGATTGAGTAATAAGTAGCGAGTTTCGAAATATTTTCTAAAAAAGCTCAACAACAATATGAAACCAACAACATTTTAGGATTTTGAAAGTCTAGAGTACATATATAATTTGTACTTTCGAATTGAGGGGAATATGCATATAGCATAGAGTATATTATAGAGTTTTTAAGGACTTGTTCTTGAAATGAATTGTAAGACAATAATCGATCTCATGAGTTAATTTTTGAGTGAATCAAGGTTCACCATTGCAAACTTTCTCGAGTTGTGAAATAATTTATAACATTTTAGTGAATACTATATAGTGATTGGAAGCAAGTTGCATATCCAAAATCAGAGCCGACCCTAAGCACGTGTAGGAAATGCGACCAGCCCAAGCTTCCAAATTTTGAAGCCCTGAATTTTACAAATGTCCAAATTTTTTATTTATATAATTAACTATATAGTGATTGGAAGTAGCTTGCATATCCAAAATCAGGGCCGACCCTAAGCACGTACAGGAAATGCAACCATCCCAGGCCTCCAAATATTGAAGCCCCAAATTTTACAAATGTCCAAATTTTTTATTTATATAATTAGTTTAAAACAATATACAAAGTCTCACCATAGTGTATGTAATTAAGAGGCCTCTTGCTCTTCTCCCATGCAGAATCCAAATCCCTACAAGCACATTTTTTGTTTCTTGCATTTGAAAAAAAAAAAATAGAATGATGTGAGCCAGGTTTGAACCCAGATAGTAGAGATTGTAGGATGAGGTTTTGGCTGCTAGGTTATGAATAGTACTGCTCAATTTTGGTTTTTTTTCAATATGATTGATTGGATATAAATTATATGAATAAAAGGGTCAATTTTTGTTTTTTGCATGTTCTCTGAAATATTGGCGCCGTGCTGGTCCAAAAATCAAGACTGGTGAAGCATTCCATTGCAGTAATCAATTCAGGTTGTTTATTCTTCAAAAATCCATGATTATGAATTTGAAAAATGAAACAATTGATGCTTAACAAGAAGTAAGCACAGTGGCTTTTCACGGACTTCATGAGGATATGTTCCGGGTTTTCTACAAGAAGTCAAATCTATTTCTTGGTCTTTTTAAATTTAAAAAAAAAAAATTATTATTTTTTATTTCTTAGATTTATTTTAACTCTTTTCGATTTTATCTAGTTATTGACTTGAATCTAATAGCCATTAATAACTTTATTTTTTTTAAGAAATAACTATATGTATCTTCTTTTTTTTTTTTTGAAAAAATGTCACTAAATAGTATTTTTAAATATTGGATTGACAATCTTGTCTAATTTCAATAAAGTTAATAATTGAGTCACAAGTCTTTTTTTTTTTTACATAAATACCCTTAATAAAACTGATGAGAATATTATATTTTTCAAAAAATAATTCAATTGTTACATTTATTGTAATAATATTTTGATATTTTTATATATGATTTAAGACTAAATTATTATATTTTTTGAAAAATGATATAAATATTAAATTATTAATATAATGTGCTATTTTTGTACTTATCCCTTCGTTATTTTTGAGTTTCTTTTTTGAAAAGAAAAAAATTTTGCATTGACATATATTTCACAAAAATTATTGAACTCATTAGGGAATTAATTTGAAATATATATATATATATATATATATATATTAGTGTTAGCCTAGGTGTTTGTCCGTGGATCTGAAAACGATAAAATCAAGGTCATAATCGGCAAGACAACTTAGGGTAGTCAGCCTAGGCGGTAGACCTTTTGTTTCTTGAAAAAAAAACTTTGTTAAAATGACGCCGTTTTAAAGACCAAAATGGCACCCTTTTGATCGCTAATAATATATAGGTTAAAAATCAACGCTTTCTCTCTTAAACGCCACTAATCCCCACCTCCTCATCTCTCTTCGTCTCCTAGTCTCAAATGCTGTTTAGGTTTGTCTCTTTGTCTTTTAGTCTCACAGCTTCATCTCTCTCCCATGACTTTGGTGCCTCTCTCGATCCAACTCAAGATGAATCCCTCTACCGATTTGACTCCGTCCTTGGCATCTTCGAAGACACTCTCCATACCAGTCGCTCTCTAGTGTAGTTTCACAATAAGAAGCTAATCAGTGTTGGTTGTTTCGCAAAAGGCTACCACATGACCTATGAAGATGGTTCTTTGTTATCTAGAAATATTTTTTGTAATTTTTTTTTTTTAAATATTCGACCACCGTTAACCTACAGTCCGTTGACTATCGGTTAGGCCGCCAAAAGGGGCTAAGCTGCAGACCGTCTGGCTCCTAACGATTTCCACGATATATATAAATAATGTAGGCTATCCAAATATTTTATTCACATTCATATCTAAATGATGTAATATTTGGATTATCAAGATATCATTAATTATCATATTATCTCATAATTTATAATATCATAACTATTCACATACCATATCATTTAAGTATGAATTTGGATAAAATTTTTGGAAAGTTTAACATTACTTATATAAATATAGTGATCCTACGTTTCTCAAATCTTTTTACTCAAATGACATAACATATAAATTTTCAATATCATATTAATTAAAGTAATGCTATACTTCTCAAATATTTTACCCAAATATATGCTCAAATAATGTGATATGTAAGTTGTTAAAATTTTATAATTTATGAAATAATATAATAATTAATAGGATTTTGATTATCACTCACATATACGTGCACGCGCGCGCACATATACGTATAGTATTTTTAAAATTAAGATTTTCTTACTTTAAAAAATAAAAACTCACAAATCAAATTCATTCATTACATTCTCTTTCCTAAAACAAATTTTCTCTCTTATTTAATTCAAATGTAATGAACGATATGATGAGTTGATCTTTACTTTTTGAAGTAAGGAAATCCTCATTTTAAAAATAATGTATATATATACTAATTATATTATCAGTGTCTCATAACAATAAAAAGTTTGGAGGAACAAATTAAAAGTTATTTACTGTATTCTCTCTCATAAAATAAATTATCTCTCCTATTTAATTCAAATGCAATAGATGAATTTGATTGATTTATCATAAATTTTTAAAGTTATTATGATAGAATTACTATATATATATATTAAATTTGAAATTGCAAAATAAGTTATTAGTAATTAGTAATGCTAGACATCCCACTTCTTATACTCCAATGTTATTTCAATTTATTAATGATGTGACATTAATTGATGAGTTGATACATTTTATAATAATTGCAAATAAACTATTACATTCTTTAAAATAAAAATTAATCGGCAAATTTTTTACTTTCAAATTAACCAGAAAAACAATTAAAAATAAAATATTACATTATTTGGAATTTGAGCCCTATTTTGTTAATTTTCTAATTAAATGGAGCAAACAGGTAAAGGGATTGCATATTCTTCATAAGATCCATATTTTTTTTTAATTAAGAGATGATGGACCTTGTTTTATCAAATTTCAATCCTAATTACACATGAATTGGAGCCTTTCTTAATGAAACTCTGGTTTAGAGGATGATGAGTCCTTGTGTTTAAAACGCTTTTGTACAAGATACCAAATGCCAATGGAAATGCAAACATTCAATAAGACAGCTTTTGAGCCCCCCAGTAGGGCTCCACCTGTGGCCAAAAGTGTATCATTCTTCTAGTAATTGTCATTGTTTCCATCATTAATATGATTAAGGCCTCAGTCCTATCTTAAATGTCTCTGCTGTGCTCCAGCCTGGCTTTGGTTCACCATCCCTACAACTGCCCTACTGCTATTGTAACAACTTCTCTTATTTATAATTTAACTGGAAAGCTATTAACTATTCAAGATAGACTGATGCTAACATTACCTTATTCACAGAAACTACAATTTTAGAGTGTACATGTCCACGAAGACAATATTAAAAAAACATAAAAATCACAATTTCAAAGTTCGGTATAAGTGCATACAACAAACAAAAATTACTATGATGATCAACAACATTAAAATCCGCAATTCTAACATTGTTGTGCCCTAACTATATATAGTTGCACTCTAACATGAGAGATTTCTCGCATCCAGATTTAATGAAAGATAGCATTTGCCTTCTTTAATTAATTGGCCTTGCTTTATGAGGGTTACAGCCAAATAGATTAAGTGAATGAGCATCTCTCAGTTTGTGGAAATGGGTTTGGCTTTGGTCACCATCTCATAGTCTCCATCTCGAAACGTCTCGTTGTCACATTAAATGGCTGAGGCACAAAAATACCCATATTGATGGCATTTGAACCACACAAAAAAAAGGAAAAGAAAAAGTAAATTTGATGCTTCGTATCCTCATCCTGATAATTAATATTTATTCAAGCAATACATTATAATACTGATTAAAAATTCTTTAGATCTAGTAAAGTTTTAAGTATCCATTACTTAACTGGGGTCATCAAGCTGTGCCCTGTTAGAAAAAGTAATAAATTAATAAGGTAAATTTAGTTCAACATGCACTTCAACTGAAGAAGACCGTAAAGTATAGATATGCATCACCATCATACTAATCATACAATATAATTTACTTAATATAAAAACCCTCCCAAATGACTTTGAGATTTTACAATATATAAATTGAGCTACCGATACCTGCCATAATTATAGCAAAATATCAAATGCTGTACTCATTTGATAAACACCATCACATTTGTAATTGTGGCAATTTCAACAACTGCCCCAATTTCAAAGGCAAAAATCGTTTTACCCCTCCGAAAACAAAATTTGTTTTATAATCCTTCCAAGAAATGATTTGCACCTTCTACCCCGTAATTCCCAAATTGCCTATGCATTTAAATTACCAATTTGCCCTTATCATCAAAAAAGTCATTCATTTTTTTTTTTTTAAAAAAAAAAACCCAAACCTGCAATTATGAAACTACCCTCCCTTAAATAGACCCACCTTGTTGTGGTTTGTCATTTGAGAAACTATCACAATCACAACAACATTCATCAATCTATCATCACAGAAGGAGGAAACCATGACATTGCCACCACTATCGATTGTTCATCTTCCCTCGTGTCCTCCTCCATTCGAAGGTAGGATTTACGCAAAATAACTTATTTTTCATTTGGATTTTGAGTTTTTATTGCAATATTTGGGTTGGGTTTTGGTTTTTGAGACTCGACATGTTCATCTTCTTATGGCTCGTGTCACAGATAAATTGCTCCATCTATGACAGAAGAGGCTCCTATCACGGATGGAGACCATCCGTGACAAGAAAAGCTCTCATCACAAATGGAGAGGCTCTATCCATGCTGTCATGTATGGAGCCTTGAATGGGCTCCATTTTTGACAAGAAAGGCTCCAGTGATGTGAGAGACTCTTGTCATTGATGGAGCCTCAAATAGGATTCATCCGCGATAGCTTGTCACAAATGGAGCCCATTCGTCACGTGACTCCATCCACTCCATTCATGACATGAGCCTCTTTTATCACAAATGGAGAGAAAAATCAAGCATGGTTGATGGGTGTTTTCTTAGTTTCTTTTTTCTTTCTTTTTGTTAATTGTTTTGTTAAATCATTTTACATCGTGACAGATTTATCTAACTTAAATTTTCCTTTTTTTTTTTTCATATAAATGGATATTGACGGGAAGCCACAGTTTGTTTGTAGGCAAGAGATCTAGAAAATACCCGTTGCAATGCAGGTAAATTCACATTCTCACCTTCCGACCCTTGGTACAGTCTACAATGTCTTGGTTTGGTATAAATTTTATAGTAGATTTGTTGCAAGCCCTTTAGGACATCTAATCCATATAAACCTTATTATATAGTATTTTAGTGGACAGTTTTGGCTAAAAATATTTGCTAGGGAGCTCATCTATCCTGGTACTCGAGAGGATGAATATGCAAAATATTTTGAGCAACAAAAAAAAAAAAAAAAAAAGTAGGCAAAATATTCATGGATCCTTGACAAGAGCCTTCCATCATAGGTACATGATAGGAGTGTCCTATCCTATCATGGATCAGTGGTAGGATTCTCTCCTGTCACGAATCTATGACAAGAGTGACTCTTATTATGAGTACGTCACATTTTTTGGAAGAATTTTGTTTTCCAACCTATGATCTTATGTTTTTATACTACATCACTCAATATAATTTCACTCACAATAACAATCAATTTACACAACTTTAACTAAGCAATGTGAAAACAAAAAATAACAAATTAAATTAAAAAAAAAAAACATAACTCTAAAACTTAAATTTTTTCTTCTTAAAGATTGTGATTGGAGAAATAATGTGATTTTGTTGGATGGATGAAGAAGCTTGAATGAGAATTAAGAAGCTTAATTGAAAAAACTTCAATAGAGGAAGAAAAACGGTAGAAGAAGAATGAAGGTTAGTTTGGTAATTTAGGTTAAGCGCAATAGAGTCATTTTAGTGTTTTTAAACTAAGGGCAAAAGAGTCAACTTAGGATATTTTACTTGAGAGTATTTTGGTCAAAAGGGGGTATTGGGTGCAACTAACTTATTTGAAGCAGTAAAACAAATTTTTCCTTGAAATGGGTTAAAAATGAATTTTATTTTGAATTTGTATAGTTTTGAATTTACTCCTTTATATTTTAAAAACATGCATATCATGAGCTTAATGTCAAAATATTATTCCCGTATCGAAATGTTCGACTAACACAAATTAAAGTCATCTAAATAAACTTTACTCCTTCTCGAGGATGATGTCCAAAATTAGCCAATTAGGACCAATGTTTAACAGTACAAATTTGGTAAAGAACACTCTAAATTAAATCTGAAACTGTAGCTCTTACTCCCAATAAGCATAATAAGTGACATTCTTATTTGAATTAACGGAACGTTAATTAAGCTCTCACTATAGTGGTCAACCATAATGAAACGTAATAATTAACCATATTTGTCTTTGTTGGAAGAAATCTAGCCTATTTTGTTTTTCAAAATGCGAATTGATAATTACTTAAAACTTTATAGTTTGCCTGGTGACATGCCTGGTAGGATGAAAGCCGACGTTGGCTTGTCTCGTGGACCCTCATTTGCCCTACGTCGTTTTGGACTTTTTTTTTCTGTTTGTTGATCCATCAAAATCCACCACTGCGTGCTCATCGGGGTTTTAATTTCTCTCCTCTAATTTTCTCTTTATCTGTTAGACATGAAAATTCAAATCCTCTCGCTCTAAGATCCACAACGATACATATTTTTCATATTAAAAACATGTACCGAGTTTAGGTAAAAGAGTCTTTCGAATGAAAATTCAAACTACGTGCTCACAGAGCCTGAACCTATGCAAGTCTATTTCTTGTAACTAATATATATATATCTATAGTTTGATAGGAAGATATAGCTCATTCAAACTTTTTGTACTAATAGAAATAGCCATCCAAAAAGAAAATTTAAAACTTGTAAGACAAATTACAAATCTAGTGATTTAATAGCTATCTCCCAACTTACTTATTTATAATCGATTATACCATTTAATCCTTGTTCGACAATCAAATTAAAAAATCTAGCATAATTATGTTGTAATGACACTAATTACAATTTTGTAGTACAATTGAACTTTTGCGACAAAGCTTAGCCTTTGCTGAATATGAAGGTCCTACCAATTAGGGCCATGCAAGACACCTGCATATTTAGAGAACAGTTGCAGATATAAATTATTATCGTTGAAAAACAACACATAGATAATTTTCCGTATAACAAAACTTCAGCCATAAATAACGAATACAAACTGCAAACATGTGACCGATCTTTAGATTTTACCTTTTATGCTATCATTGCCACTTGAAGAATATTTCATCTCTAACAGATAAAGAGAATATTCTTTCGAAATTTTAACCAATATGGCGAACTGCAAAAATGTGCGTAAATTTATTGTTGGACATAATTCGTTATGACTTTTCATATAAATATGGCGAACAAACGAAGATTGTAATTAGGTTCTCAAGATATGTATCATTGGAATATATGGCCACCAAAATCTGAAGAGTTGTTCATTTCATGAGTTCTCATGTTAAGATTTGTCAAGATAATCATTTGATGCGTCATTTTTTTAAGGGAAAACTTCACTCTTTGTCTTTAAAAATCTGATTATTTTATTTATTTATTTTTTTCTAGACAAGAAAGGAGGAAACAGTGAAAAAAATCTTCTTCACAAGTAAATTTTCAAAAAAAAAAAATCATCACCAAAATTTTAATGGAAAAGAGGTTCCTATACGAATATAATTCTGTTATTAACAATTGTGAAAACATTAATATCACATCCATACGTTTTATCAACTTTTAAATTGAAAAATGGTGTATGCACCTTGTGGTTAAAAAATTAAATATTTTCTATAGAATAGGTTTATGATAAAATTTAATAACCTAAACAAAGATTATTTTTGCTGAATTTAAAGAAAATGTCGTAACAATTTTATTAATTTTTTAAGGAAAAATCTCCGCAAATTGTATAATTAATCGTATTTATTCAATAAAAACAGACAAACTACTAAACGTAAGAAAAGTTGCTGTACATAATGACAGTATTTACTTACTTTTTCGTTTGCATTGATATTTCTTCATCAAAAATTCCAAAGACATGTGATGAAGTATAGACCGAGTCCATGCTGTTTTTTTCTTAGCTAGTCAAAGGAGACACAGCGACCATCTAAACTAGCTAGGGTCTCCTGGAGTTGTGCCCCACAAATAAATATATGGTACAAGATATATAGATATTTACATATTTGCCAGATAATAGCGCATCAAAACGAAAATAAACCCCTTGTTTAAGATTAATTATTGACCCATAAAACAAAAGCACTAGTAAACAAAAGAGTACCCAAAGAAGAAAATATGATAGAAAACATAACAACACTTTCTCAACAGCCATCTAATAATATTCTTCATTAACAATATGATCATCATCATCATAATCAAGTTGAAAAGAAATAATAATCCTGATTGATTATTTAGCCTTCTCACGGTTTGTCGGCCTACGTACTTGGTTATTTATCAGAAACTGTAATTTCATTATTTGTTTGTCCCAACAAGCTACTGATCGATCGAGCTTTCACCATTCCAAGCTTCATTCTCTTCTTGGCTGCAGTGATCACCAACGGCTTCTCATCATCATCTTCCTCTTCGGCTTCACGCTTGGGTTGATCACTTTCACGTATGGACAATGAGGTGGCAATGGTGGTCGATAATGGTGGATGAGTAGTGGACTCGTTGTTGTTGTTGTTGTTGGGTGCAGAAGTACCCAACGCACGACTACGAACACTGGTCATGCTCCTGAGCCTTCCTTTACCCAAATGATGCTCACAAAGAGAGTAACCCACGAGGGTTTGTTGGCAGCATCTCCATCCTCGACCATTAACACGACTGCACCTCGACCCCTCCATGAGTGCACCACCTCTACCTCTCTTCTTTGCACTGCTGCTATTCTCACCAGTCTCTTTTCTTTCTCCTTCTTCTCGTTGATTGTCATCATCTTTCGAACCAAACTTCTTGTTCATCTTTGTCTTCATTTTCGTCTTCATCTTCTTATTATTATTATTATCCTTCTCCACTATCGTCTCTTCATTCGCTTTTCTGTCGAAGTTCCCTCTTCTCTTCTTCAGAGGAAATGCTTTCTCTCCTTCACACCATCTCCCAACAGCTATATATATATATATGCACACACACATATATGTACATAAAATGTGCAAAATGCAAGCCAACAAACAACAATAACGTTCAAAACCAACTCATCATCATGATCCTTAAAATTTTCTCAAATTATTTTCGATAATAATTATCCTTACCTTTATGAGACGAATTTGATTCAAAAACAACTCCAGCACCAACAATTTCTGCACCCAACATGATCTTCTTCCTAAAACAAATCAAACTCACAAGATCCACAACCACAAACATCAAAAACATAACCGAAGGTGAAACCGAGTAAAAGAAGGGTAACGAGTGCAAAAATAGAGTAAGAGCCAAGATTTATATTGTAGATATGGGGACCAGCGTCACATGCTAACGTGCATCGCATGAGCATATTAGTTAGCCAATATAGAGAAAAATAAAATTAAATAAAAAATAAATAAAAGACTACTAGATTAGATTAGATGGGAAGGTATGGTGGCTAGCCAAAGTTGATATAAAAACATCTACAACAGTATTTCCACTTACAGCATTAATTTTTTTTTCTTTTTTCTTGGAGGGTAAAATCAATTTATTGGTCTTCTTCTTTTCACCTTTTTACTACAAGATTTCATGAGACAACACAAGAACCAGATTGTGTATTTTTTTCTTACCCGGAATCATTACTCTTCTCCTCTTCCACCCCTTTCTCATGTTCTTTTTGCTTCAAAACCTGGAACAAAAAGAATCAAAACAAAGAAACATAGGATCCCCACAAAGAAGTCACTAGAGAAACCCCTTTTGAGTGCAAATTAATTGATGAAATGAATGTTGAGACCACACTGAACACTGGTGCACTTGATAAACAAAATAATAAACAAAGAAAAGGGTGTTTTCTCATCACTAACCAGACAATCTTCCTTCTTCTGGACATCGGAACAATCGAAGCTGTTGGTCACAGTTCCGATCGGTGGATTTGGTTGATCAGACGGCTGAGGATGGAAGCAGGGAGCAGTATGAGGTTGTTGGGGGAGACTGTGAAGTTGCACCACAGGACACCGGTTGGAGTCGGGATCTGAGAGAGGGACGGGAGAGACGAGGGAGGAGAGCGACAACGGCGGCTGTCTTTTCCTGATCCTCATCGGTGCAAAAGATAGAAGACGATGATTATTGTGTCTCTCGAACAAGGAAGATTTGGAGTTGATTAAGAGAACCAAACAAACAAAACCAAAGATAAAATGATAGTTTCAAAGTCAGATTCAAGAGAGAGAAGGAGTGCAAAACCCAAAACACACTACTACTACTATAACAACAAACAACAACAACAACAACACACACCGAGACCAAGAAAATTTTGTGCTTGCTTTATTAACTCTCTCTCACACAAACACACACTCTCTCTCTCTCTAACTTTTATTTGTTGCACCACATAAAGAAAAGAATAGTATGGGTGGAACACACGTGTGGGGGAGAGGGAGACTCGTGTGGGTGACTGGTAGAGGAGGTAACCGGTAAAACGAAAGGAATCATAAGGAGAAGGAGACAGGGTACGGAGGAGTAGTGCCAGGGTGGAATTGGTGGTGTGAGAGAGAATACAAAATGATGGGAGTGGGTAGTTTTATCGTTTATACTTTTTAGAAGCGATTGGTGGGTCCCCCCTCCCCACTCCCCCACCCCCCTTAAAAACGACCCAGATGCTCTCTCTCTCTCTCTCAATTTTATTTATCTATTCATTTTTCTTGTATTGATATATAATCATGGCAGTAGTGGAAGTTTATTGTGTTATGACTGCGGGGTATATTTGAACAGATTTTATGTCTGCAGAGACAATTTTGGACCAAATTTTGACTACCACAGCCAACCACTTCTTCTTCTTCACCTTCCAAACAACTATTTTTGTAAGGTTAAAATTGGATGTATATGCAGTTATGTGTCAGGTGTATCCTATGCTGGGAGATTTTCAATTGGATACCTGTGTTTTAAATGAAATTTTATTTTTTTAACCGTAAATGTATTTTCGTTAAGTCTTGATCCCTAAAGTTTAAAATGTCATCGATTTGGTGATTGCATCATTAACCATTCATCAAACTTAATGATTTTAGAGGTATTATTGTCTTTAAACATGAATATGTCACCTGTCGATACTAAATAAAACCTTTTTTTCCTTAATTAGTTTAATATAGAAAGAAAAGCAAAACATTTTATATCTCCACTTCGGATGGAGTGAACGGTGGAGATCCATTTGTATAAATTAATTATTAGAAAATATAAATTCTAAAAATAATGGAAAACTAAAAAGGAAAATGATCTCTATGTTATATAAAAAAAAATGACCATCATATTTTGGTCAAAATTGATATTTTTTTGGATTCAAAGAATTAATATCATAGGAATACTTAAGGAATATGCTTTATTTATGATGATCATTTTTAGAATCTTTTTAACATGAACCGATTGATGGGCCAGTATTCTCTTTGATTTGTGCTTGATCTTCAGGTTGAGACAGTATCTTATTTTCCTAAAATCTTACATCTTAAATTCTTTTTTCAAATATTCAGCGGTTCTTAGAAACTCTTCAAGAGTTTTAATTAAATTCATGTCTGTGACATATACTGCTACAATTGCAAATGTAAATTTTGATTTCTTTATGAATACATATGAACATATATGATCATTAATATATCCTTCCTTTATGAGGTATTTACTAAGACTATTATACCACAATTATCCAGATTACTTTAAGCCGTATGAAGGACTATTATAATTTTATTGAATATAAGTTACGAGAATTTGAATTATATGTTTCTAGCATTTTAAATCATTCAAGGATTTTTATGTATATATTGATAATTAATGACTCATATAAATATGTCGTTATCACATTCATAGGGCATATTTCAAGTCTTTTAGAGATTGTCAAACTAATTAAAATTCCAAATGTAATCGTATTTATCACAAATGAGTACATTTCATCTTAGTACTTTTTCGAACAAATATCCATTTATATCCAACGGGTTTGACGTTTGTAGGCATTTGAACTATTGGTCCAAATACATCATATTTGGCTAATGAAGTCAATTTTGCTGGAATTGTTTTTTTTTTTTTTTTTTTTTTTTTTTTCACTTAGGATAATCATGCTTTTTTCGATACCTATTGATGCTATGTGGTTCATAATCATCATTTATAATTTTAGTAGCTAAAACATATGCAAATAAATTATCGATGATTATTTTATTATGACTCTATAGTTCTTTATGAAAATTTCTATATTTTCAAGATTTTGTATCTCTTCAACAAATTATATTGCTACTAGGGTACTAGTCTATACAAGGGGTTGTTAATTCTCATCATATGAAATTAATAATGAGACAATTTACATTCACATTATCCATATTTGATTTCTATAGTAAACCCTTTGAGATAAAATTATATCTCACTATCTTAATTTTCATATGAGTAATTATTTTAATTAAACATATGATGTCTTCAAGCGTCAACATGGAAAGTTTAATACAACTATATACTATAGCTTTACTTTTTTTTTTTTTTTATCAATGATTTTTATATTTACATTTATCCATAATATATTATTCAATATCCTCATCATAAATATACAAACTAATAAAATATGATATCTCAATTTTCTTTAAATTTTCAATATACATATCTTTTTAGATACTATTGTAAACTTTCACATATTCTTAAGACAAACTATAATATTAATAGGGGGAGATTATATAATTTTGTTCTTTGTTCAAAGAGTTATATCTCTTAAAATCATTTAACTCTTCAGGAGTTTTTATTTATATAGTAAAGATTAGATATAGCTTGAGTGTAATTTTTAAAATGATCATGATCTTTCATTATTCACTTCAAGAAATAATGACTTTACAATAAAATTTAATTTTCACACTTTTGTGTGTAATGAATGATTTATTTGTTACAATTTTTGTAAATTGTTCTTTAGGAACAATCACCTGGGGTTAAAATATTGGCAATGAAAGTATAAAATTATTTAGATATAAAATTTTCAAATAAACGATCTTTTGAAGTTCAGGTTCACTTCACTTATACAATTATCGTTATAATTAATTATGCATGCCAATTGTAGTTTCATATTGTTTAGTTTTCTAATTTTATTCTTGTTCTTCCCCTAATAATAAGAAAATTTATTTATTTGCCTTATCTTGCTAATCTTCATAGACTTATTTGTATAATCATAATGTCCTTCTAAGATTTACTTATATGTCTTACTATCCTTCAGAAATGTATTATATTATCATATTATTTTTCAATGACTAAAATGTCATGTAATGTCCTCCAAGGACCAAATTGTAATATTAATTTTTATTCTTTATGGACATTTACTAGATAAGAATTTTTAGGTTTTATAATGGATATCCATATTACTTCTAATAATTTGATGCATCATTTACATTGTATTATTAGACGAAAAAAACTTTTGATTTATTACAATTTTATATCATATTGTATTTATGATTATTTGATAGTCTCAATCATAAAATATGCTTCTGAAATATGACAGTATAAATAATACAATATACTTTTATTTATCTATATCTAAATAGATTCCTTCATGATCAATTGAAGTAACAAATTGTCACTTATACAACGTTGTTGTTTTCCACTTTATAATATACAATTTACTCTTTTGTAGCTTTTATATATAATTAGCAATAGTTTGATATGATATTTGCGTATACTTCAAGTATACAACTATTTTAATTTCATATTCCACCAATAGTAAACACTTTTCTTACTTTGATTTGGTGTGAATTTCACTTCTGGTGGTTAAAATTTATTATGATTATTAAGGTTTTATTGACCATAATAACTGTTATAACTATTAGATAATTTAACATTCGCTTCAGGGAATGATATTAATTAACTTAGTCATACAAGATAAATGGTTTTTCATTTCATAATCATTAACATTGTTACTTCATGAGCAAATTAATTTTTTCAATCATCTAAATTCATTTATTTAGTGATCAAATATACATATATATTTCTTTAAAATTTTTTTACCAAAAGATATACATATTGTAATTATTTAAATAGCTTATAGCGAATTAATGAACAATTCTTTAAAATACAATTATAACGAATTGCAATGAATATTTAATAATCAATTAAGATATAAAAATATATATATCATGTATCTAGTTTCCACATCTCGATGTTCTTCCCAAGCAACCAAAGTTTTAAGTTATGATGTGATTGTGTCTCATATATACATGTCCAAATTTTATGGTAACTCAAAACTTCCAATTTTGATAGAATTGGGATTTAAATTCTTTTCTAAATCACATTACTAACTGTAATTAGTTTTAAAACTTTAAGTTCTGAGTAAATTACATTCATACCTTAATTTTATGATATATTATAGAAAACCCCTAACAAAATTACTATCAAGAAACCTTAACAACTGTCGCTGTCTAGTTCTCATATCTAACAGCTCATGTCATTATCAAAACTATGTTATCATCGGAAAGGTACATCTTAGCATTAGCACCAGTATATTTTTATCGTATAACATGAGACGTAGGATCCTTATATATATAATTGATCAAGTAATCCATATTAAATACACAAATATAAAAATACATATCTCGATGTGTTACAGTTTATAAATAGAAAATAGAATACGTAATTACGAATCTAAATTTCATAATCTATGTATCCTGAAATCATGAATAAATGTTAGCACAAAATATCTTCAAGACTCTACTCACCCTCAATAAGGAGATATGTTTTCAAATTTATATAATTAGGTTCGAAAAGTTTTCTTTTCATGTCAAATTTGAATTGATTTAATTTTTCTCAATCTTTTTCATCTGTAATTTTGAACTTTTTATTCCAAAATTTAAATAAATTATAATCTAAAACTAAAGTAAGAATTCGAACCTTCAGATTTTGAGATCCAAATAAAATTGAGAATAAATTTATTGAGAATCTAGAACTTTTGACTCTAAATTTAAAGTAAAATATAAAAATTCGGATTCAATTTGTTCATCAAGAATCCAATTAATTAAAGCAAATTTGATGGAACCATTATATCATATACAAAAAACAAGAATATAACATCACAAGACCATATATGTTCCATCTTTGTTTATTTATTTTTCATAACCCAAAAGAGTCACGCTACTTTTTGTGTATATGTATATGCATAATATTAGCTTCAAACACAAAGCACAAATTTGTGTATTTTATTGCCTTTCGTGTTTACTTAGACCCAAAATCAAAAGTACACTCTTTTTATAAAATAGGCAAGAGCCGATTATGTTGCTAGGCAACTACAATTATTTGACATATACAATGAGAATGAAAGCCAACAAAATTTAATTAAAATTTTTTATTTCAAATAAATTAGAACTTTTAGTTTTAATAGATAAATATATAAGGATTTCTAATTCTAGTTAAATTAGAAGTATAAAACTTTTAGTTATAAACAAATTTTAGATATATAATTTCTGATTCTAATGAAATTGAAAATTTAGAGCTTCTGATTCTAATTAAATTTATACTATAGAATTTCTGGTTCTATTTAAAATCTAAACATTTAGTTTTATTTAATTACCTGCAAACTTCAGGTTGTAAATAAGAAAGATAGATTAGAAAGCTAGAAGGAAGATCTTATATAATAAAATACCAAAATATAAATTTAATGATAATAAACTTACTTTCGAATGCAGAAGATCCAAAAATAGCAATTCTTATATAGTAATGTTCATAAAATTATTTAAATAAATATAAAAAATATTGATATCTCGCAAAGAGCAAAAGTATATAATTTATATATTTTCCGCATAGTACACAAATAAAGAAATAATACAATTTTATTTTCTCTCCATACACGGAACAAAGAAAAACTTCATACAACAATTTTTTCTTTTCTCTCCTTTTCCATTTAAACCAATAAAACAAATTTTTCGATTAAATCTTTTGCATCAAAAAGACGAAAATCAATTAAACTTGAAAAAAAACTTATTTTGGATCTAACAATATATTCATTAGCATAACATAACATTCATACAAAACACATACACTAATAAGATTATTTGAATCAAATAGTAGAAAGTAGATCATATGAATAAAATCTCTTATAAATAAATTCGTATTGATGACATGTTATAAAATAAAGCCTAAAAGCATTGAAATTAGAATACTAACCAAAATAATAGAGAAGAGAGAAAATATAAGAGAAGTTTAGGAGAGAATCATTTTTATTCTTTCATTCACTTTTTCTAAAATATCACAATACATGCCATATATACACCCTTTATTTATAGGCTAGAAATCATAAGTAGAGAGAATGAAAAAAGACACAAGTTACAAATGATATTAAGACACTTATAAAGAGAGCATTATTGATGAAGACTATGAAATATCAAAGGTTAACATCTATTAATTTATAACACTCTGCTGTCCATCTTATAATGAATGGTGTAGATCAATTTTAAAAAATACACAACTTATAAAAAATTATAATTAAAATTTTAAAATGATCATTTAGTAGAGATCCAATTTGGATCTCAAACAATGTGGAGATGGGGTCCAATGAAACCTCCATCGTTGGTCTAGACCAATAAACGAAAGTCAATATGGAAAACCAAATCGACAACATCAACCTTTACTAGATCAAATGTATAAATCAAAGTTTGATCTCAAGCTAGTTAGGTTCACCAGATCGATTTCAATTTCATTTAAAATTATGATAAAGTTGATCTGGCGATGAACAAGTTGAAATCAATCCAGTAGGGAGTCAAGTCAATGTTCAATCAGATCCTGGCCATATTGATATTGGTATTCATCTTCGGTGAATACCAATAACCAAATTATTTTTCAAGATTTTTTTTTAAATTGATTTTATAACTTTTCTATTGATCATTTTTTTTTTTGTATTTTTTAAAAATAATTTTAAATAAATATAGGTTGGACGGTTTAAAACGTTAAATAGTCTATTTGTCTTTTCCATTAGGTTTGACTGTTAAAAAATAGTCAAATTGATCGAATTTAGAAGAAATACATTTGTGATTGAAAATGATATTTCATTAAAATATATGGACCAAATTGAAAATCACCCTTTCACAATTCTGGAAAAAATTCACAGAAATCCCTATATTTTTATAAAATATCACTTTCTTACATGTATTTATTAAATTTTTTTAATATCTAAATCATGAAAAATATATTATTTTAGTCCTTTTAAAAGTCTTTAACAATGAATATTGATACAAGTATGGAAAGTAAATCTTTTATTTATTTTTTTCAAATCTACAAATGAAAAAGAAAAATATTTGTAACGATTAAAACAATGTTTCTCAACGTTTTACTAATGCATTTTTAACTTTTAGAAAACAAAAACATGTTCATTGACAGCATTTTTAAAAGAAAATATGAAAAGTAAGAAAAAAAAATTGCATTTGTCATTGTTGAGGGAAAATAAGCTCCTTAACAATCCAATTGGATTCAACATTGGAATTAATTGGGAGTTAAAAAATGCATTTCTCATTGTTAAGGGAAAATAAGCTTCTCAACAATCCAATTGGATTCAACATTGAATTAATTGGGAACCAATTAATTCCAATGTTGAAGCCCAAAACTAGGACTCGAAGGCAAATCCCATGAAAATGTGGCCTAAGTCCAATTGTCCAAAAAGCAGGTAAGGAAAAGATGATGTTGCCCTCTCTAAGGACTGGAAATTGAGCTAACGAGAAACCCATTTTGAAAGTAAAAAACATATCCTCTTTACATCAGCAAATCTTTGCCAGTCAAAGATACAGGAAAGCTAGGCTTAGAGTCAAGTCTATGACTGACATACAACAAGAGTAGCAAATGTTGGGCAGCAGGTAGGAAAAAATGAAAAACGATTAAAAAGACGAAAGAGAAGGGATCATGTGTCCTCTGCTGAGAGAGAAATAAGGAAAAGAAAAAAGCGACGGGACAAAAGAAAGATAGGCTACAAGATGCAGGTATGTAAGTGAAGGGGACGCAAAAGAAGAGTTGACCGTAAGAAAAGGAAAGATAAGCAAGCCCTAGAAGAGAAGAATGAGCATATAAAAGCATTCACTATTTAAATGGAGGTAGGTGAGTCTCACTAATCCAAGAACACTCTAATGTATGAGGAAACTCCTGAGAATCTGAGATGGATCCCTTCACAAACAATAAATGATATTCTTGAGTCTCATTCATAGGATAAACCTAGATTCTCTTCTTTATTATTCTTCTCCTTTTTGGCCTAGTAGTTAAGAGGGGTGCCTTTCAAGAATCTCACTGATTTGAGCATTAGAGAGTTTTTGATAGTGAAGCACCAACAATCCCTAATCTCAATCTCTTTGTCTTGTAGATAGCCAAGGGAGGGAGCAATTGACCCAAAGAGAGGAATCCCTATAGCAAAGGAGGATCTAGGCACCTAAGGGAATTACAATTGGATTTCTTACTTTTTGTACTATACCACATTTGTAATCTTTTGTATTTACAGTTGCTGTAATTGGTGTATCCAATTTTGGTATCAACACTCATTTTTATTGTTGAAAAACTCAAACGTTATTTTTATGTTTTCACTGTTTTGTACTTCTGTTTTTCGTTTTTACCAATTTAAGCATGTATCATGTGGGACCAACTAAATGGATATACTTTGTTTATTAAAAACAAAATGATTAAATGGGAAAATTTCACTAAATTTTCTATTTGTTTATGAAATAATAGTTTTTAGAAATGTACTTATCATATACACACACCATTTCTTAGTGTAGTTGGTTGAATACGCCTCCTTCTCATAAGGTTGGGGTTTCAATGTGAATATTAACATAATTATGAGTATAGTTTGTCTTTCAATAAGAATAATTATCTGAATTATTCTAGTAGTCTCGACAGGTCTCTATAATATTATAACTCTTAAGGTGTCGACTTTAAAAAGAAATGTGCTTGTCATATTAACAACTTTCTTCAATATGCATCACTTTAGTCCCGTTAACCAAATTCTTAAACGTGGACCACGACAAAACCTATTAAAGTAAATTAAAATAAAGATTTTACCCGCACACCTATTATGATGTACACCTCAACCTTTATATGAATTGTCCAAAATACCCTCAAAGTCTCAAATATTGTACACATTTACCAAAATATATATAAAAAGAAAGATAATAAAAAACAATGTGAAAATCTTCATTAAGAAATGTAATAAAAATTAAAAGTTATACAAACTAAACAGAATTTAAAAGAATTAGTAATAAATTAAAATATATTCAAGCAAATTATTCTTCACTAACTAAGCATAATTATCAAAATAGGAATTTTGGAGGAGGCAGCCTCCTCTTATAGTTGACAAAGAGGCTTCTGCCTCGTCCATCTTCTTTTTCTTTATTTTCTTTTTACATTTTTATTAAGATTTTTTTATAAAATAGGTTTTTAAAGGGCTATTTTAAGTTTTTTTTTAATCCAATTTTAATAGTTATTTTAAATATTTCTAATTCATCTATTTATAATTATATATCATTAAAATATATTTTATAATTGTCATTTTTTATTTTTCACTTTTTACTTTTCTAATTAAATATGGATTCTTTAATTGATATTTATTGTTTCTTAAAATTTTATTAGACTTTTATTATTTTATTTCAAGGAAAGGTTGTTTTACTAATTTCCTATCTTTTCAATATAGCGTTTATTCAACAGTCGGGCTTCTTTGGTAAATCCTAGCATGTGGCATATTTTTAAGAGAATGATAATTTAAGTCAAGAATACCCTTAATACCATTAAATTTGATTAACAATTGACTAATAAAGGGACTAAAGAGATATATTTTAAATAAATGCAAGACAAAAGTTGCCAATATGAGTAAAAGTTTTAAAATGTGACAATTCACAAAAAGGTAAGGACTTTTCACATCCATGATAAGAGTTCAAATATCACCAAATATCTTTACTAAGATATATAGGGAGTTTTTTCTTTTTATCATATGTAAGTAAATTTCTTTTCTTTTTTCTTTCTTTCTTCTTTTTTTTTTTTTTTTGAGAAAGTAAATTTCTCTTAGTGTTAAAAGGTATATTTCAGATCACATATATAGTATTTAATCTCTATAATTTTTATTATTCCCCTTAGTATTGTCAAATTTCATCTACGAAAACATATCTAAAGTTGAATATATGTTTACCGACTTAGTGTTATAAGTTAAATTTCTCTTAGTGTTATAAGGTATATTTCAGATCATATATGTAGTATTTAATCTCTATAATTTTTATTATTCCCCTTAGTATTGTCAAATTTCATCTACAAATTAAAACATATCTAAAGTTGAATATATGTTTACCGAGTTATTAAGACAGTTTCATATGAAAATTTAAGGGAAAAGATTACCGGCCCACATGAAATTTGAATGTTGGAATTGACAGTGATTTGATTATTGCTTAGTGGTGGCATGAACGTGCATGCTTGCTTGAATATATATATATATATATATATATATATATATATATGTTTGATGCTTGTTTGATATTAAGATTAATGTTGATATATATATATATAATCTCTACATTAGTCAATGTTGAGATCAATGTCCGGACATTAGTCATGTAAAGATGATATAGAGTTATATCATCCTTTTCGTTTTTCTAGTTAATTATTTTGGTAAATTCCAAAAAATTATTCTTATATACAAATATATATATATATATATATATATACTGATGAGAAAAAAATAAAAAAACAATTTTCGTGATTTTTATGTTTTTTAAAATAATTTTTATTTATGAGAAAAACTATCATTTTAGTGAGAGAATAAAAGATAGAACTTCTATTAGGAGAAATTTTAAATAAGTAAAACTTCATTTTATTTGTATCACTTTTGCTGGACATTTAATTAATTTCTAGATGTCTGTTGAAGAAAAAACGTGGGATATTAGTTAGGTGATAAAAGAATAGTTTCCAAATTCAACAGTATATATTATTATATATTTTTATTATTTTTGATCCCATGTGATCTTTAAGTTTGTCTCTATTTATTAGTTTTTGAATAAATATTTCTTCTATATTATCTCATATAAATCCTGTTTATAATTAGTTAACGCTATTGTGGCATGAGCTTATCAATTGAGTTGGATTTATTTGATTGGTTGGAATGCTTGAATGCCACATGGCCTGTGATAGCTTGGTCTTGGGTAAGACTTGAGTGGGATTGCATCCATTAAGATATTGATGTTTTAACCTACATTTGCATTTTGAACATGCATAGACTTTAATCAATTTGTTTAAGTTATTAACTAATTAACATGTGAGAATTATATGTGGTTGTTATTTCTTATGAGATTGAAAAGCTAGTCATTGTTGATCAAATACATGATTAATAGAGCGATCAAGTTTCTATCGGTAACAAGATATTAGCATTTTTTGTGAGTGAAATTTAAATTTCATGTCAGATAAATGGTTTTATATCACATAATCATTAACGATACTACTCTAAGAGCAAACTTGAAGGATGAAGTGTTAAATTATTTTTTTCAATCATTCCGGTTCAGTTATTCAGTGATCAAATATATAAATATATTTCTTTTTTAAAAAAAAAAATCAAAATGATAGATTGACCTTATTATATCATAAAATATACATATTGTGATCCTTAAATGAAAATAAATGAAGATTTTCACATTTTTGATAATAAACATACAACTATATATAATCAATTGCAATTAATGTAATTAACCAAGGTATAAGAAAACATATATCTTGTACTTGGTTTTCATATCTTAAATGGGGGAGAAATGAAGGAAAATGAAAATAACATATATTTTGCTCGTTTAAAGTCTATTATGAGAAATAACAAATAAAATAATTGAAGAATAAAATATAAGAAAAATAATAATATTTTATCTTTTTCACCTTTTAAATAACTAATAAGAATGAAAAGTTCTTAACCAAACTCATATTATTTAATTTATTTTAAGACTTTAACTATATATATGAAATAAAAGCGTGGAATCCACTTATTTAGCAAAGTCAATTCCCTAAGACATTGAGTAGCGGGGCAGCGTCAGATCCCAGAGACAGTAAACCTTTTCTTTCTTAGGAAGAAAAGGTTTTTGTGGGTTTCCGTTGGTCTTCCTGTAACTGATTTGTTTGGATACGCACCCATAATTTTCCACCACAGCGTATGTTTCGTGCCATTGTTCTGCGCCTGTCTAAGTTCAATACTAATATACAATTCAAAATTACATGTTTTGATTAGCTCAAAAGTCAAAACTTAGCACTTCATGCTTTCATTTGAACTACGGGTGGGTTTATTCTTTATAAACATAAAATTCATAACTCTGTTCATTTGTGAACTTCAAGTTTAACATTTTTTTGTTCAGAACTCACACATTCTAATTAAAAAGCTTTTTGATTTGATTGTAACTCAAAACTTCAGATTTTCATAAATTGAAATTGATTTTTTTTTTTTTCAAAATAATATGCTCACATCAATAAGATATAGAACTTCCAGCTCTAATTAGATTAAAAGCTAATATATAACTATAAACTTTAGGTTTATCTTTAATTTACTGCAAAATGTTATATTGATAATCATTCTTGGTACAAAACTAATAGATAAAATTAGATCTGGATATAGAAAATCAAATTCTAATTACGTTGCAATTTAGAACGTGTAGATACTAATTAAAATAAATAAATAAATAAAACCAACCCAAAATTTTTACGCTCAAGTTTTGAGAAAAATTAAGATAAAAAACTTTGAGTTCGGATTAAAATTGAAATCCAAAATTTCCGATTTTGATTAAATAGGAAAACTTTAGAATCTTATTAGTATTTGAAGTTTCAAACTTTTAGTTCGTTATATTTTGCTAACTTCATATTACAATAAATAAATAAATAACAATAATAATAATAATAATAAAAGATAAATAATATTAATAATTTTAGCAATTTGAGGCCATCATATTTCTAATGTAAAGAAAGTAATTTGCAAGCATCGAGTCGAAACTCAAAACTCATCTGAATAACTTGCATGACATAATTAATGAAAATAACCTCAGTGCCATCACAGTTTCTAACCTTGCAGAATTTGGGTTCACCAAAATCGGTTTTTCTTTTTATTCTTTTTTCATTCTTTTTTTTTTCCAATTTTAAAGTGTGATTTAAAACTTCTCCTTAAATAGAATGGAAGAATGGAAATCTATAACTCTTAGATCTAAATTAAATGGGATCTAGATTTTTTTTTTGGTTTCTAAAAAATTTTAGGATCCCAAACTTGATTATAAATTAATTGGGAATTTAGAACTTCCAGTTCTAAATTAATCGGGAAATAAATTAATTGGAATCTAAAATAAGTTCAATTATATTAAATTTACTTTTGAATGTGGAAAATTCAAAATAATGGCAATTCGTATAGAGCATAATCACAATATTAATTATTTGAATAAAATAGTGTGAAAACAAGTCATCTCATACTATATTTAATTTGTACAAGTCATCTAAATTAAAGCTTCATATTATATTCGTGCTGATAACTATGTTAAGCCTAAAAGCTACGACATAAAGTAAATAAAAATAAAAGTTTCATACTATTCGTGCCGATAATATGTTAAGTCTAAATGTTATAACATACTATAAATAACAATGAAAGTTTGCATAAAAGCTACAACGTAAGGTAAATAAAAATGAAAGTTTCATACTATATTCAGCTGATGACAATGTTAAGTCTAAAAGCTGCAACATAGGGTAAATAAAAATGAAAGAGAGAAAAGAGGTATAAATCAATTCCATTGATTCAGTTGATTCATCTATGAATACTTACACATTTAGCTTATATACGCTTAATTTATAAGCATTAGGAGAATTATCTCTACAATAAAATAAATAAATAGAGATAATAGTTGAACGACATACGAGAGATAATAACTATTTCGGTGGTGATATAGTCCATATTATCAAACCATGATAATTATTCTTATTTATCGAGCACGAAACTACTTTAGTTCATCAAAATAATTACTTGGGCTATATCAGCCCAAGATGAAGATAATAGGCTGAAATCCAAACCCGATTTAATAAGATTCAGCCTGTACTCGAAGCCAACTTGAATGGACAGGTGGGAGACTTCTTAGTCAATTTTTCTTCTTCGTCTTCTTTTGCTTAAGTTAATTTTATATGCCAAATGAATTCTGATAAATCCTAAATACAGTAATTTATCTTGGTGACTGTAACATTTGTCGCATCTTTCTTTACCCTTACATAATAATAGACATAAAGTTAAATATTGAAGTGCAAATTTTAATTAAAAATAATAATTTGAAGTCAATATGGTTATAACCTCTTCCATAATTAATTAAAAGACAATTCTTGCTTTTTAATCTGGTAGGCTACAAGCTAAGACTTATAATTAAATTATAAATTATTGCTTTTTATTACAAAAAGAGCAAATTACTATTTGGCTACCCAGATAAAACATAATTACAAGCGGAATTAACTTTTAACTTTAATTACAATAAACCCACCCGCCGTTACTTTACTTTGGTCAGAGATAACGGCTCAAGGGTAAAATTATCTTTTTAATGTTAATTTATATTTTCATTTCAAATTAATTGGTTTAACCCCACCGGCCGGTCACCGTCTCTCTTGTGCTTCATCTTTCTTCTACTACTTCTTATTCACTTCTCATTTTCTTCTTCTTCTTCTCCTCCGAATCCAGATTCATCAACACATCAAAATCATCAACAATGAATCCAGATTCATCAACACATCAGATTCATCAACACATCAAAATCATCAACAATGAATCCAGATTCATCAACACATCAAAATCATCAACAATGATCCATTAACACAAACAATCATCAACACAAATAAGGGTCCAACATCATCAATAATCAACACAAATCAAAACCACTGCCATTTTCAAACAAAAACCATTACCATCATCATCAAACACACTGATGCAATCTGGGCTCCGATCTGGAAACCCAAACACTGATGCGAATCTGGGTTGGAAACCCAGATCCACGTCGGGTCACAGCCTGGTTCCAGACCTACATCATCTGGAAACCCAGATCGGCATTTGGGTTTCCATCCCAGATCAGCGTCTGGCAAACCCAGACACCGATCTGGGTTTCCAAACCCAAATCTGGGCGTCTGGCAAACCCAGACGTCTGGGTTTGGATGGAAACCCAGACGTCTGGATCTGGGTTTCCAACCCAGACACCGATCTGGGTTTGGAAACCCAGAGCGACGTCTGGGTTTCGGGAACGAAACCCAGACGTCGCTCTGGGTTTCCAAACCCAGATCGGTGTCTGGGTTGGAAACCCAGATCCAGACGTCTGGGTTTGCCAAACGCCGATCTGGGATGGAAACCCAGACGCCGATCTGGGTTTCCATACCCAGATCGACTGGTGAAGAAGATGAACAGAAGAAGGAGAAGAGAGAGAGAGGTGAGAGACCGGAAGTCTGGGTTCCAGACGTCGATCGAGTTCCGGTGAAGAAGACGAAGGAAAAGGAGAGAAGAAGGAGAAGAAAAAAAGAGAGAGGGAGGTGACGTCGATCGGGTTCCGGTGAAGAAGACGAAAGAAAAGGAGAGAAGAAGGAAAAGAAAAAGAAGAGAGAGGGAGGTGATTTTTGCTGGTGATTATGGGGGCATTTTCGTCTTTTACTTTTTACCATGGGGGCATTTTGGTCTTTTAATAATATTCATATGGTTGACCGCTAAGTTTGACAGAAATTCCCTAACGGAAGGGGTTTGATTGTAATAAAACTAAGAATGTTGATCCGGCTGTAATTATGTTTCAAATGGATAGTCAAATTGTAATTTGCTCTTACAAAAAATGCGTACACACATCAAGAAAAGAGCAAGTCTAAGTCGCGATACTACTTGACATCTGTCTCCAGGATTCTTGATTGAGTTTCTTCCGGTCATCCCTTTTCTAGCTAGATGTCATTAAGACTAAAAATGACCCTTTTCTAGCTAGATGTCATTAAGACTAAAACATTTTGAGTGGAAATATTTACTTCCTTCTACAATTGTATACACACACCCCAACTTAAGGTAATATAACTATATATAAGTTTATATATATATATATATATATATGTATATATAAGTTTCTTTATATGTTTTATTGTATTACATTTTGTAAATATTTCCATCAATTATTAATTTACTATTTACCCAATATTTGTTATTATTTTAAATTTTTTCTTCAGTTTATTCATTTAAGTGTTAATAAACACTAAATATTTGAAATAAAAATAAAAATACAAAAAACACTAAATTTTTTAAATTTTTTCTTTTGTTTATTTCGATAGATTATTTTGATTGCAAACCAATCTGATTTCAAAATATTTTGATTCTAGATCATTTCAATTATATACAAGTAAACCCACATTAGATCCAATGTTGATATTACATATATGATGAAAAAATATATATATATACATATATATATTACATTTAAAAGTGGAAGAAAACAAAAACAAAAAGTAGATTAATGTTATTCATTAATTTGTAAAGTTTGACACATATTAAAAGAGTTTCAAAACACCAATAAAAATCATATAAGCATTTAATCCAAATCCGAAAAGCTCTCAACGTAAAAACTAAAAACTAAAATCAGATCTTTGTTTTCCTTTTTTAAGGATTTTTTTTCTTTGGTTGAAAACAAGGAAAAAAAATTATAGTTGGATATGGAATCGTAGTACCAAGCTCATTAGTTTGGACTAAAAATGAGCCCAATCTTTTCTCTAAAAAAAAAAAAGGGCCCAATCTTATGTTTTAAATTATTATTATTAAAACAATAATAATAATTTAAAACATCAGGTTGGTGGGTGGCATTTATATATTATCTGACAGACAAATCAAGATTATAGGTAATAGATAGACCAACAATTCTTATAAAAATCGCCTAGTACTACCCTTTCTTTTGGGAAAGAAAAAAAAAAGTCTTCAAGTATTAATGTTTAAACACTTGTAATGATATTCAAAAGTAATATCTGATTGTCAATATTCTATTTAAATGTTGTGGCATATAAATTATATATTTATAAATAAATTATAAAATGACATGGTTAATTATGTACTATTTACAATTCACCTTTTGTATGATTTGAATAGATTATCTATTATTAGTCTTAACTTGAAATATATAAATTGATCTAATAATTAAAAGGTTTGAATCATAAGAAAGGATAACGTGGGTACAAACATAAATAACCACGCTTTTTTCACAAAGTGGAGATCCTGGATGTAAATGCTTCTGCCAAAAAGGAAAACAAAAAAAAAAAAAAAAAAAAAACTCTCACACAATAAAGGAACATAATATAAAAATGGGAGGCATCCATAATCATCATCTCATTCTTTATGTTAACTTAAGAATTGTTTAGAACTCTCCTTAAAAGCAAAATTCAACACGATTCAACTGTGTCAACGTCATCAACTAAGCTATTGTATTCAAACTCAATACGAGTTCAGACCCCTTACCCTGGCTCATGTGACAAGACATCAATCATCAACAAAGTTGGTAACTTGGTATACATAAACCTTAAAAAACTCAACGCGTCCACAATCAAGATACAATGTCATACATTTACACCCCATTGGTCCTTTGAAGAAGAAGACTTATTAAAGTGGGTATACATGGAAATCCATCAATTTGGCAATGTTTACTCACGGAAAAGTACCTAGCTATAGGTGAACTGTGCCACCACATCCACATGCATGCATTTCAACAAAACTCAGACATAATAAGTTAGCATCTAGTAGGGCCTCCGCCGTGAGTCCATGACCATCAGATATTCTTATAACATAAGCAAGAATCATGACTTCATTCGTTGTTCAATTCAATTTTGAAACGTAAAGTACACTGGATATTTTGATTTTCTTTCTTAATGGGCGCCACCACTTTTATGACTCGCCTAGCATGAACCTAGTGCTCTTCCATGTTAACAACCATAAATATTTGTTGAATTTAGTTAATGGAATCTCTCTTCTTGTTCATATTTTATCTTTGTTTTTGCAAGTCTCTTCGTGCCGATGGGATTTATTTAAAAATGAAAACGAGAAAGAAAACAAAGAGATGCACTTAGATGGAAACAATGTGAGTCCTATCTCTTAGAATAGCTAATACAAAAAGAAAAAAATAAAAGAGTTATGCATTCATGTATGGAAATAATAAACTTTATTTTGTTTAATTAAGTTTTGAATCCTGATTTCATTATTTTCATATTGGTCAAGGCTATTTCACATTGGCGAGGTTTATTTCACTTTAATCACCGTTATTTCAAGATCATTTGACATTGGTCTCTACAAATTCACATTGGACATTAATATTTTATGTTGTCAAGATCAGGGCTATTTCGCATATTTCTGTTTCCTACTAAATCTTATTTCATGGAGCTGTTTCACAAGTCTGTTTAAACTCTAAAGGAAAAATCAATCAAGAGAATACTATAGTTACAATATCTTGCACATGTGTGTACGATAGAGTATACAAAAATCAAAATTAATATACAATGATGAAACTAAAAGATGCAGCATAATGTAATATGAGTAAATCAAAAAATTCCAACAAAAACTAGAAAAAATCAAATATTAAATAAGTTCATACTCATACCACCTCCTCTCAAGATTTAGTGCGTGCCGTTTTTATTTTTTCATTCGTTATTCAACTATTCTCTTGCTTGCTTTTCTTCTTATTTATTTTCTTTTCAAGGGGTTTTGATGTTATTTGAACATCAAGCTCCTTTTTAATTCATCATTCAATGGAAGCAAGTAACCCATTGTGCTGGTTTTCACACATTTATAAATGTAGCTCTTTCCTATATTAGATAGCTTCACACATTTACAAAAGTAGCTCTTTTTGTAGTATATATATATATATATATATATATATATATATATATATAATATACATGATTTTCAGTTAAAAAATATCAGTCATCCATCACTCAATCATACTCTTATTTTAAAAAACTCAAATAACAATCATAACTCATTTATAAATTAAGTAAGTCACTAAAGTGCAATTAATTCTCATATACATGTGCTCAAATAACATGTGAAACATTACCAACAATAAACCATTATCATGACAACTTATCTCAAGGAATATCTAGATAATCAATGTTATACATGTAGTAAAAACAACTATACTATTCATTATTCCTTAAGTCAAAAACACCGAAGCAATTATTTGATTTCACAAACACTAATAGATGCATGAAGATGTTGAAAAGTTTTAGCATCTAAGGTTTAGTAAATATATTAGCTAGTTGTCTTCCTGTTGACACATAATCAAGTGCGATAATTTTATTTTCAACAGGCTCATGAATGAAGTGATGCATTATTTATATGTTTTTTTTTTTTAGAATGTTGGATAAGATATATATTTAGCAATATTAATAGCACCTAAATTATCACACTAAATGTCCACCGTACCTTGCTTGAAATCATAATCCTCCAACAATTGTTTCGTTCGAAGAAGTTGTGTATATGCACTTCTAGCAACTATATACTTGGGTTCAGTAGTGGTTAACAATAATAGTGTTACTTGGTATGTCAGTTATTTGTATTTTTATGATATGGATTTTTTTTCCTCTTACAATGCTAAGCCACCCAGTTTTGTCCAAGATAAAAACATTGACCGACTGTGCTCTTTGGATCTTTACAATTTCTAGTACAATCTGCATCACAATATACAGCAAGATCAAGATTCGTATCAAAAGAATACCACACTCCAAATTCGGCGGTACTATGAACAGAACGAATCATCCTTCTCCTTTGGTAAATGGGCTCAAAATTGATTCTCTTAAATGGGCTTTGTTTAAGGTCTATTCCGATTTTTGTCAAGACGAACTTATGCCTACCCTACTATACTGGTCAAAAGTATTTTTTTAATGTTAAAAGCTTTAATTGTTTTTTTTTTTATGTCGTTTGATTGATATCTTAGTAAGGTTTTTGGAGAATTAAAAAAAGTGAAAAATATCTATTTGAAGAAACTCAAATTTTGAGTTTTTTCAAGTAAATCTTTTTGAGCTTTTATTTAAAAGATTAAAATATCTAATCTACTTTTATTTTATTTTGTTAATATCTTTATACCCTTATAACTCTATTACACTTTTGTTATAAATATAAATACATAACATTCACTTTCATATACTTTTTATTTTATAAAAACATTTGATAACTCTTTAACCAGTAAGTTTTTTTTATATTTTGTGTTATTTTTTTCAATCGGTTTTGGCATATATATATTGCAATTTTTTTTTTATCTTATGCTAATTTTGTATATGTACACTACATATATGGACACTATATGTGTGTGTATATATATATTCTAGTTTTTGGTGTTGTTTGTCATGAATATTATATTCCATATTTGTTATATATATCTATATATATATATATATATACTGTAATTGGTTTTATTATTGGTTCGTTGATATATATTAAATGCTTTGTTGAAATAATGAAATGATATACTGCAATTTGTTTTGTTATTAGTTCATTAATATATATATACTGCAATTTTATTTCTTAAGGCTAATTAAACCAGGAGTGAGTAATAAAAACTTTATTACTAATCTATTACTACTACAATTGATTAATTTTTTATGGTTGAGATTAAAGTAATTACATTCTTAGAATAAATACATTACCCCTTTCTCTCATAACCTTTTTGGTAAATTAATAATCTAAAAATGCTTTAAAAATAATTTAACCAAATTATCTATAATTTAAATGAGTTTTTTTTTTAATTGACAACCAAACAACCAACAACTTTCTTCCAAAAAAATTATTTTCAAAAGATCTACTTCAAAAAAATCTACTTCTAAAATATATACTTAGAAAAGTTGTATCAAACGAAACCTTATACTTCTTTTCCTCTTTCTCCTCTTCCTCTTCTTCTTTCATCATAGTCTTCTACTTTCTTTTCTTTCTTTGTTTTCTTACTTCTTCTTTTTCCTATTTTCGATAACTTTGCAACCTCAACATTAGTAACGCTGGTCTATCCCAGTATCACTCAAGTTGGGATGGATTTGCATTTCGATAATCTATGAAACTCGCTGGAGAAGTAAAAAATTAAAAAAAAAAAAAAAAAAAAAAAAAAAGAAGAAGAAGGAAACAAAAAATGAAGAAGGAAAAGAAAGGAGGAGAAGAAGAAGATGATGATGATGATTAAGAAAGAGAGAGAAAATGACAAGAGATGTCAGAGTCCACTGAAAAATTCGGTAAGTGGGAAGGGAGAGAGCTATCAAATTAAAAAGTAAACAAGACAGTTTTAGCTAAAATAAAATGGTTTGGAACACAAATAATGAAAGTAGAGGTTTTCCCCTCACAATCCATTTTTTTTATTTAATTTTTTTTTTTAACGACACTTTGTTATAAAAACTTAAAGCTAAAAAAATTCTAAAAATACTTCATTTTGTTCCAAAATTTTCCTCTTTTAACTTTTGGCACTTCAATTCTAAACATATTTCAATTCAAAAATTGAATTTAATTAAACCAAAATTCCAAACACATATAGTTGCACATAATAGTCATACAAATTTTTAGAATTTAAAAACAAAAATATAAAGACACAAGGAAGTCCACAAAAGGAATGAAATACATGAAGAAAAAAAAAACGTTGAAAAGCTAACTTGATGACCTTGAGAGCTAACCCATATAACAACTATATCAACTATCAAGAATAACTATCTTTATATTTCTAAATTCTAATGCATCATAAAAATCAAACAAAATTCCAATCCCATAAAAACCAATAAGAAAAACTTAATTTTATTATATCATTATTCATTATTATATTTAATGAAACTTTTTTAAAATTAATTTTGATATAATTCTGTATATTCCCTAATGCAACAATATGAATAAATCAATAATTAAGCACTAGTGAAATTAATATAAAATTATATTTTGTATAATTTGAAAATATATTTAAAATTCATATTCAACATCAAAAAAATGTAAGTTTAAAATTAATTTAAGACATACTTATTTATTATTATTTGTTTCTTATTGCAAATAATTCTCTATCAATTCATTATTGGTTAATTGCTCCTCACTCTTTAACATGTGGAAGTTGGAATCAAGCAAATCTTTAAATCAATGGGAAATAAAAAGAGACATTTCAGGATTTATGAATGTAAAA
Organism: Dimocarpus longan; assembly: GCA_022984855.1. Taxonomy (NCBI): domain Eukaryota; kingdom Viridiplantae; phylum Streptophyta; class Magnoliopsida; order Sapindales; family Sapindaceae; genus Dimocarpus; species Dimocarpus longan. The sequence goes on from CM041026.1 coordinate 11,304,706, forward strand.
TAGGAAAAGAAATAAAGTTGGATTTTAAAATATTAGTTTGAAGTGTCTTTAGAATTTTTTTTTTTCCTATTAGTAATTTTTATATATTAAGGTTAAAATTCTTATTAATGGGAAAAAAAATAAAAATGACGTTGAAAAAAGAGATTTAGTGGATTGTCAATAGCATCACTCAAAAAAGGATTTAAATACATATTACCTACCTAAGATACAATCTAAAACAAGTAAGGCTAATTTTTTAGTTTATTAATAATCAACCCCCACATATTTACACAAAACCATTAATATTAATGATAATTATTATTTAATATATGTAAAGACTAAAAGTCTATTGAAGTTTAAAGAAATGGTTAAATTAACAAATTAAACCTTGTAAAGGGACAAAAATATTTATTAATAGCCGAAATATATGTGAGAAAAAAATTATTAAATTTGAATATATATTAGACCTAGTAACAACTATAACTAGTCCATATTTTTTTAAAAAATAAAAAATAAAAAGAAACAACTATGTCTAGTCCATGTCACAAATTTTTTTTTTTTGAAACATATTTATTTATTTTTTTAAATGAGAAAATATTTGTTTAAAATGTAATACCATTTTTTTTTATGTTTCTAAATTAGAAAAAATAAAACTAAAATGAATGATTATAGAATCAAATTCGATATATCTATAATTTTTATTTTAGATTAGTTACTGAAAGTCACTATATTTTATTTTGGATTAAATTCATTTTAGAATTTATAAATAATTTTTTAAACGTTAACAAATTCTTTCTTTTTTATTTATAAAATCATAAAATATATATATATATTATTTTCAAAGTTGGGATTTCTTGCAACATTCATAAAATTTATATTCAATAATTACAAGTGCGGCAGAAGGTAATTTCACTAAACTTGATGATTTTATAAACAAATGTTAAATTCAGAATACTTAATGTATAGAATTTCATCCACACTTTATTTTATTTATTAGATTTTTATGACAATTATAAACTTTTCTTTAGGTAACACGTGGACTTAAATCTTGGAGGTGACATGGTAAATATAATTTCTAAAATTAACATTATAATTATCATTATCCCAAAGTAAACATTGTAATTAACATTTTAATTTATTAATAATCAATGGATTATGGGATAAGATCTTAAAAAATATTTACAATTCGCACATCATTCTCACATATATTCCCACATTGATTTTTTTTCTTTTTTTGGTTATGTTACAAGATTTAATTCATTAATACTACTTTTTTCTTTAAACCTCATGGGCCTTTTGGTCTTTAAACATATTTGATAATTATTGCCCTTATTATTAAGGGTTTAGTGTAATAGTGTGAGGAATTTTTTTTGTTAATAAGGTTTTTGGTCAAAGTCAACTTATTATTAAAGATAAATAAAAAATTTACAAAAAGAAACTAGGAGAAAAGCCCATACAAATGAAGAAATCAACAAGGAAGAGAGTCCATACAAATGGAAAAAGGAACCAACTAGAATCTTCCAAAGCCAAAACTAACAAAACCAATATTTTCTCTTACCAAGAAGGTCATCTAAAAGGAGAGGAAACAAAAAACTAGGAACCATCCACTACCAGGTTAGATGAACAATTGAAGAGGTTAAGAGGTTAGCACAACTTCCACAAAATTTCCCTCGGAATAACTCTGAAATCTATACCCTACAGATAGTCAAGACATTGCTCCCAAGCTGGTCATCAGCACTAGGGAACTTTAGAAAATGAAGCAAAAAGAAGAGAGACCGTATAAATAGAATCATTTGCAGTTAAAGCTTATTCCAACTAAACTTACAAGCATATTGAATGACATGAGTAACAGCAGCTAACTTCGCTTTAAAGGCAAAACTTATTTCTAACGAAACAGCAAAAGCACACTTAAAGATCCTACAAGAGACACGAAAAATTCCTGCAGAACCAGCTAAACTAGAAGATCCAAAAGCGGAACTGTCAGTATTAATCTTGATCCATCTTGAAAGGAGAGTAGACCAAGTTACCTCTATAATACGGGGAGCTTTAGGAGGTCTGATAGAAACATGAAGCTTACGCAGAGCTAGAATGTTATCCACTGAATTTCTCATAACCCCTAAACTAAGAGAATCTATCTCACAAATGAAACATCATACAAAAGAAATAGCCACATAAAAATAATGACACTTACCCTCGAAAGTGGCAGAATTTTGAGTGACCCAGATGACCTAAAAAACTGCACTAATATCAGCCTTCCAAAGATATTGAAGTTGTGAACAAAAGCTAATAGACATAATAGCTTGTCATAAATTTCTAACTATCCTAGAGAGAGAAATGGCATGACTGAAGGTAGAAGATAAAGTAATTTATAATTAAGTCCTCGTAAAAGTATTGAAATGTTAACTCACTAATTTTGCAACCTATTTTCTAGTTTTTCCACTAAGTTTTTTCAAATTGTTGAAAGGATAAAAATATCACTCATAAAAGTATTGAAATGATAATTTACCAATTTTTCGACCTATTTTCTGACTTTTGCACTAAGTAAAGAATTTTTTTTTATATTTTTTTCTTGTAGTAATTTTCATTCAGGTTAAAATTTTATTACCAAGAAAAAAAATTAATAATGAAGTGGAAAAAAAGGGATTTAGTATATTTTCAATAGCATCATTCATAAAAGTATTGAAAAAATAATACACTAATTTTTCAACCTATTTTCTGGTTTTCCCACTAAGTTTTTCAAAGAAAAATTGTATTTATTTAGAAAGAGGTTGTGAGACTCAAAAATCAAGTGAGAAGAAATGGAGAAAGGATTGAAAAAAAAAAAAAAAAGTTGAGTCAAGTGAGGCGAAATGGAGAAAGGATTTAAAAAAAAAAAAAAAAAAAAATTGAAAGAGAAAACACGAGAGGAGGGTATTGTGGCTAGTACATGTACTTTCAAGCCAATAAAATTCACTCTAATATATTAGTGAAACAAATGAAATATTATCTCCTATTATTTTCACTTAGTCAAAAACCTCGTTCTTACCGGTTTCAGTAATATAATGTAATTAAAAAAGGAAAAAGAAAAAGAAAAACCCTTATCCTTGCCAAACACCACTCATTCTCCTAATTTTGACTAGAACGATGTGTCAAACACGCCCGTTAAAATTGTATTAGCTTGGACAAATTAACATTCCTTTACTATTAGCTCAAAGAATGCTATTAAAATTCTTCTACTTGCAATGAAATTTAAGTCACTTGATGAAACGAACAGCGGTTAATTGGAAAATCAAGCAGAGTAATTAATGAAACAGTCACGGGTGCGTTTGAAGAAGTTGAAAGATATAAAGGATATTGATGAGTTATTTGAAAATGTTGCACCAATTGAACCAGTCATTTAAGAAATCTTAATTGAAGTGATCATGATATAAAACAAAAAGCTTTGTTTAAAAAAAAATAAAAATGAACTAGTTTCTCGTGCTTTTCAAGAAAATTGATAGTAATCCAAAGTTATAAATTGAAATCACACGTTAATATATTTGAAGGGGAAGTGATTGGGTAATTATAGTCAAGCATGGCAATCTATTCAAAGTTTGTCCTAAAGTACCAACCACTTTAATTGAACCAACCCCACTATTTGTTATTTGGAGGGACAAGGCATGTGCTTTTGAGAAATTATTGTAATAATCATTTTACTTTCTCGCTTTCTCTTTGTCCGTTTCTTTTTTTTTTTTTTTTCTTTATAACTTCACCGACACTTTATCACGATCAAAAAAAATTATCGAGACCAATTTAGATCAAACTTTAATAAGAAGATTTAGATAACTGATCATAACTATTAGGAAATGACTATCCAAATAAACGTAGGACTTATTAAGCTTGGTCATAACTATTAGGAATTGGTTACCATTATGCTACCTCACTTGCAAGCTTTTTTTTAAAAAAAGAAAAAATTGGTCCGTTTTCTTAATTAATTGGTGACTTATGGAAAAAATGAGCAATTCTACGCATCAAACCCCAAAGCACAATCTTAATTTAGCAAGAAATTAAAATAATTACAAGGAATAAAAATATTATATGAATGTTACCTTGAATTATTGGAGATTTGGATTCTTAAGTTAAAACTAACTTTTAAAAATTATGAAATTATTTTAAATTTATATAAATGAATTGAATACAATTGCTATAAAATAAACTGAAAATGGTTTCTTTTTTCAAATTTTAAGGGGGTATATTCAATTTAGATTTTATTTGAATTTGTTGGAATTTATTTCAATAATAGATTTTAATGAATTATATAGATTTTATGGATTTTATCAAATTTTGTTAGAATTCTATTTAAGAGTTTTTTGGATTATTTAATGAATTCCATCAAATTTTATTATAATTTTATTTAGAGTTTGTTGGATTTTTTACATAAATTTAAATGAAATTATATATATTTAAATGAAATTGTTAATGATTTTATCTTAAAAAAAAAAAATCATATGATGGTAGCATGTTTTACTTGGTCTAACTTTCACCGTCAAATTATATAAATTATGAATATAATTATTTTATTTTTATAAATCACATTAATGAAAATTTTAAAATTATAAAATGATATTCGTTTTTTCATATCTAATTATTTGTTGATTTTTTTTTTTTTAAATGCTAGTATGTATGTATCAACTTAAAATCATATCATATTATATTTATATATTTTTTAAGAGTAGGTCACATTCAATAAAGTTGAAAAACATCAAGTTTAAAAATCAATGTAAATCTGTAACACCCGTAAAACCCTTTTTTGTATGTATGTGTGCTTGTATGTACATATGTAAATTGATAGTTTCACGTTTTCAAATTAGCAAGCTTTTAGTATCAATGTTTAACAGAACCAATAATATGTAAATTATAAATGTAATGTATCAATAAAATAGGTAGAAGTAATTATCAAAAACTTAAAAATATTAATAACATTATTCAGAGTGAAATTGTCATCTTTCCTATGTGTTATTATTGCTTAGGAACCTTAGCGGTCATCGCTTAGTTTCTATCAATTCTTCATTTATAGCTATGCAACATTTATCCATTCTTCGTAATTGTTATTATGCATTATGAAATTATCATGTGTGAAACTACGACCGTAATAAATCAAAGCAGAATAAACCTAAATATAATCAAGAGGTGGATCAATCTTCAATTGCATCAACTCGTACAGTATCAACAAATAGAGAAATTTTAATTTCCTCTTTGAATCTCAACTACTAGGATTTGTATAGATTAACGTGAAATTGCAATTATCGCCAATCAAAAGATTCAGTTTTTGTAGATTTTTGAATTTCATTAGAGACAAAAAGACTTGTTGATTGTTGAAAAATTTGTAAGTTTTGATGATTTAATCACTGAAAAAAATTTCAAGAGAAAAAAAAAATGAAGGTATGAAATCTATAAAATCTTTGAGGATAAGATAAGATTTCATGTGAGCTTTTTTATTCATATTTAGGTTCAAAAAATCCATTAAAATCTATTAAAATACAATTCCTACAAAATCATTTATTTTTTTAATACACATAGACTTTTTAGATTTCATAAAAGGCTTAATTGAATACATAAAAATTTTATTGGAATCCTTATAAATCTGAATTAAATATGCCCAGATTTTAATACAATTATAAAAAATCAAAATTGAATACACCTAGATTTTAAAATCTTTTGGATTTCAATGGACTCCTAAGTTGAATACACCAACCTTAGATTCAAATTTTGGAGTAACTTACAATCTAGATAACTAAAATTTTCAAACATATTTATGCTACTTATTTTTAAATTTATAATTGTATCGTAAATCAAATACATTCCGAAGAATTTACACATACTGATAAACTCTAATTCCCTCAAATTACGCCTAAATTATTCCAGAATTAACAAAAGTAAAATGAAGAGGCTGCAGACAATAATTAGAAAACCAAAAGTCACACCAAGAAGCAAAACAAATCAATTTAACAGCTAGATGACCTGTGTTTCAAGTCCAAGAGTTGCATGTTTCCAGCATGCTTTCATGAAGACCAGCGATTAAACAAGTTTCATTCTCGTTACAAGATAAAGTCAAGGTGACACCAATGTCAGCGCGTAATTGGTGGATATTCACCCCAGGGCTGTCTTCAACTTAGAATCCTAAATATATATCTAGATAAATTAGAACTTTCTATAGAAGCTAGCATTTTGATTTAATAAATAATAAACTCCAGTTATTCATGTTCTATAATATAATGGTCCCTAATACTTTATAAATGACATCTGACAGGATCCTAACCTTGACCTGTTGTCTGCCTAAAAGGAAAAAAATAAACAAAACTCAAGTTTTGAATTTTTCAATAAAATTATATTATACGCAAACATTTGAAGCAATCATTTCGATCATGGAGATTTAGATAGTATAGAGTACTTAGATATTTACTGCAGTAGTTATGGAGGAGATTTTGTTTTCTCAAACCTTTAATTTTTATGGATCTTTAATTTAAAATTTAATGTCTAGCAACAATTTATGTAACTATGCACATCTTTTGTAATATCATAACCCTTCTAATGTACTGTTTATGTAATGTTCTCCAACAAGAGGATCTCACCCTAATATAGTATTTACTTACTATTATTAGGCTATATAAAAGTAATTTTCAAATTCTTCATTTTACTGCTTTTGAGGCTTTTTAAGATATTAATTTATTTTTACTAAAAAAATATTAATTTATTTCCCATCTAAAAAAATTAGTTAACCCAATATGTTTTTCATACTTACACCACTTCAAAAGTTATGAGTTTGAGTTATCTTCTTTTATTCAAACCTTAAATTTATTATAATAGTTAAAAAAATAATAATAACAGTCTGCATTCACTCATAACTTAAGTGATTATACATTTTTCTTTCATGTACATGATAAATATTTGAGTCTCATTATATGTACAAATGGCAATGGAGTGGATGAGGGACAGATACCCCCATTTCCAGCCCAAGTCCATTTGTGATATATATCCTCATCCTTGAATTCGATCATATTACGATAAGTGGAGCAAATTCACAAGGATATCCGAACTCAGATAAGGTAGCCATCCCCACTCCATCTACCTCCATATTTGACAAAAAAATGTTAAATCGTTATAGTTTACACAAGAAAAATATAATTAACACCTAGTTATAGAATTGTAAATATAACTTACACAATAGATTAAGTTTGACATAATCAATTAAAAGCAAAAGAATCTTAGTAGGAGCCGGTGGCTTTTTTTCCCCCTTTCTTTTTATAAAGTAGCTTTTATGTAATTTATTCTATTAATTACACAATGAACTTAAATTTATTAAATTTATAAATATTATAAATGTTAATGGGTCCAAGTGGGGATGGATGTCCATAGATGATATTTATCACTATCTCCAACACAAAATACAAGTTAGGAATGTATTCATCCCACCCCTATCTATGTTATACCGGTGTCCGTCATCATTCTAAAAGGAATGGATACTTACCGATATTTATATACATAGATAATTTTACATCCCTAATCATGCATTTACCAGTCTACTTATCGGTGAATCCTTGACCATTAGTGTCATATTTTAGAATATATATGTATTGAGATCCCTTTTGTTTTCACGACTTAACCGCAAGGCATAGAAGTTAAAATGAAACCAATTAGAAGAGGCATAAAAAGTCTTTTATGTTGCTTGTGATGAATGAGATTCACTTGTTTAATATGTTTATACTAAAAATTAGTGAGTTTGGGAACTAGTACTAAATTATAGAAGTTTTTTAAGTACTATTTTTGTTCACGATTTTTAGAAGTTTTTTTAATACCATGTTTATTCATAAACTATTATTTGTGAACAAAATGGTGTTAGAAGATCTCATTTTCGTAGTTTGGCACTAGTTTTAAAACTCACATTAATTTTAATACTACATTTTAGGATTTTCTTCGTACGTTATGTAATATTGTTTTGCAAACTATTATCATATCTTTTGAGTAAAAATCAAAAGTAACAAAGTTTAGAACCAACAATAATGATACTATTCTTTTTATTTTTTTTCGAACCAAAATTTTTTTAAAAAAAATTATTGATAAAAGTTAGAAAAAACAAAAAAGAAAAAACACTTTGAATGGAAATAAATGGAGTGAACAGTTTTTATTAATGTGCTTTTAAAGATGGCAATTTGGAACCCAACACGATGAGTGTAGATAAATATTACAGGTTAGGGTTGAGTATAAATGAGTTGGGTAAATAAACAGGTCAACTCGTCTAACCCCGTTTAACAATCGTGTCAAATTTATGTTTTCTTAATCGTGTCACGGATTGATCATTTAACGAGAGTAACAAGGTAATTTTACACTAGAGGGTATTCATATAATTTTAGTGGTAGCATATATATCCTATTATCGTTTACAAATCACAACCCTAGCCACACTTCCATTCTCTATCCATAAGCAGCAGCCACCCATACCAACACCACACGGCCATCTAACATGTGAGTCATCTCTTTCATCTCCACACAATACACATCCTCCATCCAGTAGTCATCTCCTTCATCTCGAACACCGGTAGCAGTAGCCACATCCACACGGTCACACCACACAACCACCCAACCTGTGAGCCATCTCCTTTATCTTCGACACCAGTAGCAGTAGCCACACCCACACCATATGGCCACCTAATACACCTCCTTCTGCAAATATGTTTTTATACTCATCTTTGTGAATGTTTGTATTTTTATATTTTGGATTGTATTAGTGAATGATTGTATTTTTTTAGGTTTTGGATTATATTTGTGGATTTAAGAGGTCATGTGTATCTCTATTTTAATTTTTTTATTAGATCTATATTAACATTTAAATGTATTAAATATGGTTAAATAGGTTATAAATAGGTAATTAAACATGTCAATAAATGGATCAATAAATGTGTCATTTGCTAAACGAGTCATTAAACATATTAGCTAAACGTGTCAATAAACATGTTAGTAAATGACTCATAAATAAATGAGTTAACTATGTCGTTTCCTTGTTCATCTATAAATTACGGCATGTTTATGTTGAAGGAATTCAACCCGTTTATTAATCGTGTCGTGTTAAAAATAATCGTGTCGTGTTTGTATCGTATCAACCCGACCCGCCAATTTGGATTGCCACCCCTATATGTTTTAACTCAATAAAATATTAATATGCATTCTTAAAAATAAATATGAAAGTTATTTTATTTTTTTATATTAACTTTTTTTAGAATTTTTTTATATTAAAGTTGCTTACTAGTATTGTCTCTTTGATCATAAAAGAATAATTTTACCCAATATTTGTGCATATTTTGGCTTGCTCAAGCCAATGGGTATAAGTCACGTGTAGGTTATCTTTTAGGACGTGTTTGGTGCACAGAAATTTCATAGGATTATATTAAAAACTTTCAATCCTATGTTGATCCATGTTTAGAGATATTCGGTGAGGATTCAAAACTCAGTTTTATCATGTATGAAATTCTGATGCTATGAGATTTTACTATGGTGGGATTTTTCAAGAAGGACAATGGTTCATTAATCGCACTGGCAGCTTTTTTGTTGGCCTTACCTTTACATTTCTTTTTTTTGTTTTTTTATCCTCTACTTGTCTTTTTTTAATTATTTTTTATTAATACATAGTAAAATGAGTTTTATTGAGCTTTTTTTGTCCTTCTTCTACTAAATCTTTTGAGCATAATATAATATTATTTTAATTTAATCCTAAATTATATTAAATACGATATAATAATCTTTTAATTCAATCCAATCTCATCACATTTTAATCATTTTCAATCTATTCTTATTTTATTTTCCATCCTGCATGCTAAACAAAGTATCAGAGGTAGTATTATCTCATCCTCTTTTTTAATTTTTAATTTTAGAAAATAATTATAAATGTTTTTGTTGGATTTAATGGCACTAATAACCTGAAGTGTCATAAAATTACACTTTCTGGTAAGGTCTCCATTTATTACACTAACGTCCCCTCAACTCTGTTGACCACAATCAGGGATGACAGGTGACTAACATTTTATAATGAAAGGTCAAAAGTACCGTGATATTTTGTTTTAATATTATTTAAATTTAAATATAATTTATAAATTAATTAAATAATTGAAAATTTGAAAACTATAAATAAAAATTATTAAAAAAATTGTTCTTCAATCTTCGACCAGATCTTCTTCGTCAATATCTTTCTTCAATCAAATTCCAAATATTCATAAGTATCTCAATACACAGATGATCATCTTAACCGAAGAACAATCAATACACTTTTCACAACACCAAGATAAAAACCCACAAATTTCATTAAAAAGATAATTTAAAAACAATAAATAATTAGAATAATATAGTCCAAATTGAATTAAGGCAAAACCATCTCTCTCATCCACCGTTATCTCCAATATAACTCATTTGCTTCAATAAAAAATCAATCAAAATCTTCAACAAACTTACAATTTTCTTTTTCAAACAATTACTAATAACAAAACCCACAATCAATTCTTCATCAAAATCGGTTTCTTATATATTAATCTGCACCATTTAAGATGACAAAAACGCTCCATCTCCATCTGAGATGGAGCTGAGCAGTTCCATCTGAGATGGAGTGGAGCATATTAGCTCCAAATATTAGGGATTGTTTCATAATATCTGAATCTACAAAATAATATTTTCTTTTCTTTACCAGTGAAAAGAATCATTAATTAGTTGTTAGTCAAGTGAAAAGAATCATTAATTAGTTGTTAGTCAACCGTTTGGTCAATGTTTTTAAGGGATCTTAGTACAAGAAACTAAAAAAGTTATCAATGAGTGCAATTTTAAGTTATGTCAAAGGTACTAGTGCAATTAACCCTTTTTGCTGAAAGTAATTATTATAATTTCTTGATATTTTATTTTATTAAAAATTAATTGTAATATTTTTATGTAATAATAAAACTAATTTAATCGTAGTAAAGTTTAATCCAACCCCATCCACTCTAACCACATTCAATTCCAAAGTCAGATTCATACCTTCTCATATCAGTAGCTGGCTTTTTCATTTTGGACCAAGTAAAATCAGCTTTAATTTTTGTTGACAAATATGCATATATTTTAAGCTACATATTACCAAACGTACGACTTTACTGTCTCTAAATCAAGTATCATGACGGGACCCTTTTCTATAAATTACACCTCTATGATTAACTACCTATCGATCAGTATTCACAATTGCAGCGTTAGTACTGATTTAGAGAAACCAACAATTTTAATAAATGGAAACAGCAGCAACAAGAAGATGCTCCTATTCTGCTATTTCTTCCTTGTTAATAGCTACAATCTGTGTAACATCAATGATATATCCATCTCATGCTCAATTAAACGCCACATTTTATGCGAACACATGCCCAAATGTGTCCACCATTGTGCGAAATGCTGTTCAACAGGCTTTCCAATCTGATGCCAGGATTGGCGCCAGCCTCATTCGTCTCCATTTCCATGACTGTTTTGTCAATGTAAATTCAATCCGTTCAAGGATGAATTAATATGTTTTTCTATCTTCTTTGGACATAATCATTCTTTAGAAGTTGATTTGTGTTGATTTTTTTTATAGGGTTGTGATGCCTCGATTTTGCTAGACAACAGTGGGAGCATACAGAGTGAAAAAGATGCTGCTCCAAACACGAACTCCACACGAGGTTTTGGTGTTGTCGACAACATTAAGACTGCTGTCGAAAATTCATGCTCTGGTGTTGTTTCTTGCGCCGACATTCTTGCCTTGGCCGCTGAAGCTTCTGTTTCTTTGGTAACTCTTTATTTATCAAACTTAATTTCTCTAAGTTTTTCATGCCTAAATTGTTCAATGATAAATTTTCAACGGAATCCTAATCATGGTCTTAATTTTCAGTCAGGAGGTCCTTCATGGAATGTACTGCTAGGAAGAAGGGACAGTTTGACCGCCAACCAAGCTGGAGCTAATACTTCTATTCCCTCTCCTTTTGAAGGCTTAAGCAATATCACTTCCAAGTTCTCTGCTGTTGGTCTCAACACTACAGATCTTGTTGCATTATCTGGTAAGTAGTGGTGAGCGTTTTCGAGTTTGAGTTGGGTTGGTTTGACTTGGAAATCTGCAAACCCAACGCAGGCCGTTTAATTTCAACCTAACTCAATCTAATAAATTCTTCAACCAAACCTAACTCAATCTAATAATAGTTTAATTGAGTTGGGTTGAGTTGATTGAGTTGATTTAATCCACCGCAAAGACGTAAAAAGTCTAGTTAGTAATTATCATGTCTTAGTAATATAATAATGAATAAAACAATTATAAATAAAGATTTAATGATTACAAATAAAAGATTCAATCCACCGTAAATGTTGTTCTTAATCTTCATCTTTAGCAAGTATTTCTTCTACAAGGAAAAGAAAATCTTATATTTGAAACTACGGATGAGCGTTTCTCGAATTTGACTTTTTAACCCAATTTAATTTTTAACTCAACCTAACCCAATATATCCCGATTTTTTTAGGATTTAATTCAATCCAATCAGATAAAAAATGGTTGGATTGGATTGGAGATACCAACTCATACTGTTAAGTGTTGACAACATATATATATATATATATATATATATAATTTATAAAACTCCTCACTCATCATATGATGTGTTGAGAGATACATACAATAATCATATAATTAAGTTTGAGTGATTGAATTATATTTGTACGTAGGGGCGCATACTTTTGGGCGAGCTCAATGTCGATTATTCAGCAACAGACTTTACAATTTTAGTGGCACAGGCAATCCTGATCCAACATTAAATACATCATATTTGACAACTCTACAACAAATATGCCCGCAAAATGGAAGTGGATTTGCTCTAGCCAATCTCGATCCCACAACTCAAGATGGTTTTGACAATAACTACTTTTCCAATCTACAGAACAATCAAGGTCTTCTACAATCAGACCAAGAGTTGTTTTCAACGACTGGAGCTGCCACTGTCAGTATAGTGAACACTTTTGCTAGTAGCCAAGCTGCCTTCTTTCAAAGCTTTGCTCAGTCTATGATTAATATGGGAAATATCAGCCCTTTGACTGGTAGCAGTGGAGAGATTCGATCAGATTGTAAGAAGGTTAATGGCAGTTAATCAGGCAACAAGTGTGAATCAGTTGGAGTTCTCTTTTGAAATTCCTCTTTCAAGTCAAACTGATAGATTAAATATTGTTCCTATCACTAAGTTTGTTACCAAAAATCAATGTTACTGTTAGCACAACTATGTTACTGTAATACAAAGAAAAGAAAACTTTGGATAATTAATAATAAAAATAATAATCATAAACATACATGTTTACAATTATTTAGTGATACTTGTTGTCTTATAATGCAATTATACAAGATCATTCAAAATTCATTCAACTTATAAATAGAGAATTTTGATCCTAATAAAAGATCATTCTAATGACATTCTGTGGACTTAAAATTTTATGTCAATAAATTACACCTGTGATTAGTTGTTCATGATGAAGATCATCTGTCTATACCATGATGAGTTTCCTTTCTACCAAAAGTATTTTCAGTTTTTTCCAAGAGCTCATGTAGGAAACTTTCAATAGATTTATGATTATTTATCTATATATTTTTTATTTGTTTAGGATTTTTTTTTTCCTATTCTTTTTATTACTTATTTAGGTAATACTTATCCTTTTAGAAAATCCTACTTATGTAAAATTAGGAGTTGTTTATTGTAAACATTCCTATGTACATATGATGAATATGAGTTTCACTCATAATAATTCATAATGTCTCATCTTAGATCAATTGTTGTGTATCTCCCTTCCACGTCCGGTTTGGGATTTAATTTTCATCATGTATATTTATTGGTATATCTTAAGAGAGTTTCCAAATGCAAAGCAAACATATAATATTTGAGCTAACGCAGCAAATCATTATAGAATCCTAACCTGATTAATGTCAATTATGAATAAAATATTAAAATAATGTCACTTTGACTTATAATGTGGCATGCTACCCGAAGCATAGTAGTTTCAATTATTCAACAAAATTGTCAAATGCGTCGGGCTAGGCCGAACTAGGCTATAATTTTTAATTTTAGCCTCTACCAGGCCTAATTAAGGGTCACTTGTGCACCAAGACTTCAATGATTTTGGTAGGCCCGACCCTCCACTATCCACTCCAGACTAGACTAGGCTTGGGCAGACCATTATGTCTTAACATATTTTATATGAATATTACTTTTTTAAGAAAAAGGAAATAAATAATAACAATTACTCAAAAATAAATAAATAAAGAAGAACAAGAGCAGTTAATGACCCTGCCCTCATGAAAAGGTTATTATTTGGCACTCGTTAAGCCATACATTTTCCCCCTTCTTTTGAAAAGTTTAGCCTTCTCTTTTGTCATTGTCTTCGAAGTGAACGTTTCTTATTTGATCCTTAATGAATATCTCCAACAAAGACCACTTATCCTAATTAAAGACCACATGTCTTAAACAAATTACCTCATTTAAAAATATATATATTTTTGTCTTTTTCAAACAAGAAAACCAGTTGTTATTCCTCGTCCATGGCTTCCTCAAACAATTTTTACGTTCATTTTCATCACCTACACTCATTAAACACGTATCCATCTCACTTTTCATCTCAAAATCCCTAGAAAATTACTGAACCCCAATTTCTACAAACTCAAAATGTAGCCAACCGATGTCTTCAAACTCGCCATCTAACTTGTAGTGGAACTCGCCATTATAACTATTATGGAACTCACTATCGGTATCCACTTTTCCTCTTGTCAAATACATTGGAACATCACATTTTCGCTCCCTTCCTCATTATTATTTCCACATCTGTATTGATAGAGAATGTGAAAGTAGCTAATTATTAATAAAATTAAATTAAAAAAATAAATGAAAAGGACTAAATGGGTTTTATCAATTTTTTTGTGGGTCAAATTAAAATAATCATATTAAAAAATAAAATAAAGAGCGAAAGAAAGAAAAATCAAAATAGAATGTTTTATATGGAAAAATCAAATAGGTAAAAAAATGGGACATCACAAAATCTACTATATAATAAATAAGTACAACCTCAAGTTAATGAATAAAAACTTGTTCCTCTTGAACTATCCTACTTAATCTAACTATTGGTCTTTGTCTAATGATATCATAAGATTCATAAGTCGACCAAATACATATTCACTAACTATTCTTGAACTCACATTTCTTGTGGCTTGACGTCTTATCTATCTACTCATAGGCCTTTTGCTAGTAATCCCCGACTATCCTAAATCACCCACTTCATCTTCCATGAACAAGCAATCTCCAATTTGTCTTATCGGACTCCCACCAAGAAACAAGATTTTATAAACTAAAAGAATTATCTAGGTTTTCATGAATGTATAAATAAACAAATAGAATGTAAGATCAAAACATTGTTCGTAGACTCTGAACTATAAAACACACAAGCAAAAAAATCTAGCCTGAAGAAAGAGAACTCAAAGAATGCAAAATATGTATACTAGCTTTATTGATTTTGACAAAAATAAAACTCTTATTTATAGGGGTTTAAAAAATCCTAAAAGAGAAAAAAAAAAAAAAAAAGTCATAAGAACTTTACACAAGCTAGGAAGCCAAAAACAAAAATAGTAAATTTTTAATTTCCAAAGACAAATTATTAAAAGTAACCCGGACGTAAAATTACTAAAACGACCCCCTCGATATTGTATTTAGAGACAAAGTAGCAAATTATCGAATCCCCTCAACTTGAAAATTACACTAAAAAAGCCCTCTATCACGAGCATGACACATTCGTGACACACTCGTAAAAATGACTAGTATTGGTCGCTCAAGCAACCACGAACGCAACTTGGTCGCAATGAGACTCATTTGATTAACCTTGCGATACTGAAAGTGCTCATAACTTTTTTCTACAAACATCCAAGTTATGAATTATAAAATGCTATTGAAAGCTAACTTTCGGTGCTATTCAACCATAAAAAGCACAACAATAAAATCACTTTAAAAAAGTTATACGATAAAACTTTCAAAATAATATAAAAAATATTTTTTTCCAAATATTTTTTAAAATTTAAAAAAAAAAAAAAAAAAAAAACTTTTTACAAGGTAAAGTAAACGAAATACAAATTCCTGTACAAGTATGCACGGACCCTAATTTTTTTAGGAAATTGGAATTTTATATTTTACCTTACTGAGTATTGTCTCTTAAAATTACAACGAAGCAATTTCGAACTTCAAACACAAATCAACACTAAATATGAACTTTAATAAAATTACAACCAAAAAGCATTGTCATGGAATATAGCCAGTTACAAAATATTTTCCTTACACAATGGCTTTGTTTCATTTTAAATATATGGCAATTTGGTCCCAAACCTAATATAGATGCCACAAAAAGTCAAACTACTAGTTGAATGGCAATGACTAAAGATGGAACATAATGGGACCCTAGCCCCTCTAAAAAACTTTTATATTATATTTATTTTAAATTTTACAAATATATATATATTTTTTAAGAATAATATGGGTGCTGTTTGCTTCTCTCTCCTCTCACATTTTGCTTCCTTTTTCTCTTTTTAATCTCTCTTTCTATTTTTCTTATTTTGGGCTTCGTTTATTTTTTTTTTTCAATTTTTTTATCATTTTGTCCCTCACACAAATAAGTTTCAATCTTTGTTTCAAAATAATAATAATAATAATAAGTTTCAATCTCTAATAGACTACATAAACTTAGACGAGACAAATCTAGATTCACTTTCAAACTTGATAAAATGCCTATACCTTTAACCAAGGGCGGAGCATAACGGGGGCTAGAGTAGGCTAACCTAAAAAAAAAATCTATATTATATTTATTTTAAATTATATATAATTTATTAATTCTTGTGATATAAAAGAAAAATATCTTTATTCCAATCGTATTACATGTATTTTTTTATTTATATTTCTATTTCTATTCAAATATTATAAATGTGATGACGTTGTGAAATTTTACTTAAAATTTTCATATTTTACCTTTTTCTTATCATAAATTATATAGTATATTATTTAAATTTAATATCTTTGATATTTTTCCTAATACACTCTTTAATTTAAAGTGAAATAGTAATAATGAATTATGTTGTCAAATGAAGATTGCCTATATTTAAATAATGATTGTTGATGTCATATAACATTAAATATAAATATTTGATAAAATTAATTACTTAAATATTTTGTTCTACCTTTTTGCATTTATTTTTGTTAACAAATTTAATTATAATATGAATTTGAGAGGAAAAATTTATTATATCTCTTTTAATTAGGTATATCAATATTCTTTAATTTTTAAAATATCTTTATATCATCTAACTTTCTTTAAAAAAATTATTCTAATATATCCTAATATAAAGCCCTGGTCCATCCCTGGCAATGACAAAAGTCACTAAACAAAGAACGCTAGTTAAAAGAAAAACTTCCCTCAAGCCTAACAGTCCCAAGCTCACAAGTTTCAATTGTCAAGCCTACCCACCCAATGATAGGGTGTCGACATGCGTTGAACCCATAATTCGAGAGTTGGACTTCATATCTTTGACCCATTTGACACCTGGATTTTCGGACTAAATTTTGTTATTTTGACGTACAGATTCTATGACTCAACATTAGTCGCCAATTTGTTATCCTAGAAGCAAATTTATAATCCTACATATAAGATTGTTGGTTCCAAATTATTAAAGGTTTTTCTTTTTTTTTTTTGAAATTCGACTTGAAAAAGAAAACTCTTCTCGCACGCTTGTAAAATATATATGATAAGTTTTAACCTCGACCACTAGGATAAATGAATGAAAATGTACACACAACTACCTAAGTTAAAAGAATATGTACAACCATTAAAGTTATTAGGCCATCTAATAATGGTCTCAATCGATTTTAAAGCATGACAAACAAACAGAAGACAATGAAATCAAAATTACAGGGTCCAACAGTAATTAGAAATGGCAATGGGATCAGATTCAACTATTTGAGATGGCAATCAAATTAAATTTGGATAACCTGAATTTTGTTAAAATAAAAAATTAAATTTTCAAATAGAATTACAATTGAGATCAAATTTTTAAAATTTTTATCTTCCGCTCCTGTCCATTTGTTTCTGGAAGACTTCAGATCATCTTGGTGCAGATCTAGCTTGAATTTGAATTTTTTGTGGAACAAATTGATAAAATGATCTATTTGGAAAGCCAACCTCAAAAATAACTTTTGTTTTTTTATGAAGAAAAAATTTCAACCCTAAAGTTAAGAGTCCAAATGAGGATTTGAATTAATGTTAGGACTCAGAACCTGAAAGTTAGGATTTCAAATCTAGAGGTTGAGATTTTCTACCTTAAGGTTGAGATTCAAAAAACAAAAGTTATTTCTCAAATGAGTTATCAAAAATGGGTTAGTTTTTAACAAAACTCTTTTTTTGTTTTTGACTTTGAATTTTTTTTGTTTTATTTTTTAGGGCCTCAGATCCAAAATTTAGAAGGAAAAAAAACTATATAAAAATGGAGATAATTTGTGAACTCATACTGCTATTTTACATGTAAATATTGAAATTAATTTTCTGTAATTTAAAAAATATTGATATTTGATGAACGTATTTAATTTTTTTTTGTTTTTTCAAAGAGTTAGGTTGCAATCCGCACATGCATGAAACTGTTAACAATTAGCCTGTGAAAAAAGAAAATTTTATTTTTTACCCGAAAATAAAGTTATTTATTTTTCCAAACACATTTTGAATTATTTGTATCATTTTCACGTAAATGAACATTTCACTTGTAACATTATTTAGTGCTTCACGTTAATAAAAATTAGAAAAATAATAGTTTTAGTACTCAAAATTCAAAACCTCTTAAACATTTTTACAAATATATTTAATTATATTATCATTCAAAAAAATCACATCAATGTGATCTTATACATATATATATGAATTAATGAATTTTATCCTATCTGAACAATAATTTACTCCCACGCTATATAAATGATAATCACCGAATTAGAATGGATCTATATGTTCTAATTGCCACCTTTAATACTAATCTCCATTTTAAGGCCTAAAGGACAAACCCAAAACCATTGGAATGTCATACGAACTCATGATGGTTACGTCACTAAGTTTTTCAATTCAACTTGAGGGAGTCATGAAGAAAAAACGAAACAAAACAAATAAACAAAGAATTTAAGCGTAACCAATCCACGTAATGTCGACAAGAATTATAGCTAATAGAGCAAAAGTTTAGGTGCCCACCAAGCTTGTTATGTTATCCTAGTTGCAACCCACTTGCTCAGAATTGCTAATTTAATGTTTTCAAATGATGTTTCTTTAAAATTAATTTTCAAAATGAAGTACACAAGTTAAGCTATGAAACCAATACGGTTGATCTGGTCGAAGAAATGGTCAAAAGATGTGATGATTACTGAAAGGTGCAATCTAGATCATTGCTTCAGAATGCAAATTGCGAGATAAACCTGATAGTCAAAAACCGGTCCATGTCAATAACCATCACTAGTTTAATTTGGAGCATGGA
The DNA here is from genome assembly GCA_022984855.1 of Dimocarpus longan. Lineage (NCBI taxonomy): Eukaryota > Viridiplantae > Streptophyta > Magnoliopsida > Sapindales > Sapindaceae > Dimocarpus > Dimocarpus longan. The sequence goes on from CM041026.1 coordinate 11,324,242, forward strand.
TCAGATAGAAGTTGTGATGCAAAATTGAAAAGTCATAATATCGGGCTTCAATTTTCTACCAATGGGTACAGAGTATATTACAATCCTTCCACGTGTTATCTTCTTATCACATTATATGTTTTGATTGATGAAAATAGGAGGAAATGACACCTACACTAATACCAATGCTTGTTGTCACATTTTCTGGTTTGAATTTTAATAACATCTAAATGTACGAACTATCAAAAATTACCCCTAGTAAATTAACATAATTCACAACAGAAGGACAAAATACTTCCTCCTTATTGTTTGATGACATTTATGGTGTGTTTACTTCATGGATTGAATAAAGGGAATGGGGAATAAGATTGATTGATGTTGTTTACTTGCTTAAAATTCATTCCGTAATGAAAATAAAAATGTGGGTCTCACATCAATTTGGGGTTGTGGAATGAGAATCTCATTCCCCCCAACCCACTTGGGAATCTCATCCTCATTCCCTTTGTCAAAATAAAATGTCCCTTATACCCCCCTTTTTAAAAAAATAAAGAAAAATCTATTTATTTGATGTTAAAAAAAAAAAAAATACATATTGTAATAAAAAATTGCGCACTATTAATTTTTCATCACCAATTTCTTAATTATCATGATGGACTAATAAAATAATATGTAATTTTTTTTATTATTATATGTAGTTTTTTATTTAATATTAAAAAAAATTACATATTATAATAAAAAACTATACACCAAGTTAGTAAACTATTAAAATAATATTAAGTTTTTTTATTATAATATGTAGTTTTTTATTTGATATTAAAAAAAAGAGCATATTATAATAAAAAACTACACATTATTATAATTAATCCATAATTTTAATTAAGGGTATTTTTGTAACTTATAATTAATTCATTCCGATTCCAAAGTAAAGTAAACAGTTTAATGGAAATAATATTGATTCCGATTCCGATTCCGATTCCTGTAGTTGAAGTAAACAACTTATATGATTCCGATACTCCATTCCGATTCCAAGTCATTCCGATTCCAGATCATTCTGATTCCTATTCCGATTCCAAGTCATTCCGATTCCAGATTATTCCGATTCCTATTTCGATTCTTCCAAGTGAAGTAAACGCACCATTAAATAATTTCATGTCATTCCTATCTTAAATAGAAAATTTAGTTTCTCATTATTAACATATTATACAATATTGTTTATATAGTTGCAATAATTTTTACTCTCGATTATGAATACTCTTCTTGGTTATTGTATCTAAATTTGTCAAATTTTAGTTTGTAAATTAATAAATATTTTAAAGATTTTTTAAAATTTTGTGTTATTTATACTTTTTGTTTTATTAGTTTAGGGTGAATTCTAAAAAATCCTCCGACTTTTGTATAAAATTAAAAACAAAAAAATAAATAAATAAAACACCTTAACCTTTCGAAAATAAAAGTTTTACACTATGTCGTTACATTTTCCGTCTACTTCATCATTCATCATCCTTCTAAAAGCTTTTATTTTCAAACGAAAATTCTATCAACATGATATAAAACTTTTATTTTCGAAAGGTCAAGGTATTTTTTCTTTTTTTAATGCAAAAGTTGAAGTATCTTTTAGAATTCACCAGTTTAGTTTATTATTAAAGATTAAGCTTGAAATAAGATGGGGTATGATTTTTTTTTTCTCTTTTTAACTCTTTGATCATTTGAAAGGGGAATTATAGAAAAATGTAATATGGCTTGAATATTATAAATGATTTTCGAGGTTCAAAAGATGATGAGTTTCATCTTTTGTTATAAAAACTAAACGATATTATATTTAGTTTTCCTCTTACTTAATGCTTTAACATAAGTAATTATCTTGCATTAATTGAAATATTTAATTTAGTTTTGTGGCCCCTCTAAAGCTAAAATCATGGGTCCCTCCTTGGTTCATTACTCATTCTCTCTCACTTTCTCTTTCATTTTGTCTCACTAATTACCAGTTACCATTTTTCGCAATCTATTCTCCTCAACAAATGTCAGTTTACATTTAAAAAAAAAAAAAATCTTTTGTGATTAAATGTAAGGTTTGCTCTTTTTTTTTTTGGAATTCTATAGATTTGACTTGTGTGTTTTTTATTAATTTTAGTTATAGATTTTAGAATTATTTAAATTTTATAAGTCGAAACTAGTAAACAAGAAGAACAACAAGGAATCTTGATTTCAAAAGAAAATTGGAAACCATGAGAAAAAGAGGATCTTCTGAAAAAAAGAAAGTAAAAATTTCCAAATGTTAAACACTTAACCGAAGCCATTTAAGCTCCATTTGGTCCACAGGATTGGATTTGATTGTTTTCAAATAATAAGGTTAGATTCAATTGGATTAAATAGAGTTTGATTGGATAAATTAGTATTGTGATGTGTTTGATATAACATGGGATTGGATGAATTAGTGCTATGATGTGTTTGGTGTAATATAGGATTATATAAAATTAATTTTAAATAATTAAATTGTTTTTAAAAATAAACAAACCTATTTTCAAAGGAGCTAGTCATTGAGAAGAAAAATCTTCTATCTTTGCAACACTTGTGCTTAAGGCACCAAACGAAGAAGAAGGTGGAGGAAACAACATCGTCGTCGTCGAACTAATGAAGCCAAGTGGTGCGGCCAAAAGGAAGAAGAAAGTTGTAGGTGACAGGTTGTGGATGGGGTTGACTTGATGAGAAGATCGAAGTTGGCCACCACTTCTCCTTATCCAAACTTGACCACATCGTCACCATTTTATCCTTCTTCTCCACGTTTCTCACCAACGTCATTGCCGCCTCCACATTGTACAAACCTGGCCATGCCAGCAACAACTAATGGATTCGCATTATCTCCTTTACTATCTCGTTGATCGATTGCACACAAGACGCCTTCATTATCTCTCCTTCCTTCTGATTTATCTTGCCTAAACCCACCATAGCAAGATAAAATAAAATAAAATAAAATAAGAGAGAGAAGAGAGAGAGAGAGAGAGAGAGATGGGATTGATTTTTCCAATCTCATGGTCTTATTAAACATCAGTTTGAACTAGATTTTATCCAAACCTATGTAACAAACATAGCCTAATAGTTATTACTCTTGAACAAAGCCAAAATTGTTTTGATTGGGAGTTATAACCCAAGCTGTCCATTTTGGCTTTAGTTAAGAGTAATAACTCTCAACCACTGTGAAAAAGCTTTAGTCGAGAGTTAATCATTTCGTTTTGGATTCAAATTTTTTCTTTTTGGATTGATTAATTTAATAGATTTTTAAAAATAAAATTCATTTTATTTGGTCTAGATTCTCAGGTGTTTTAATTCAACTTCCTATATTCTTCTTTTTTTTTTTTTTTTTTCAAATTTGAGTTTCCTTGTAACTTTCTGTTTACCAATTTTTTTCCTTAGCCTTTTTGTTGTTAATCTAATGTTTTTAGAGAAGATAGACTTGTCAAATCCAGTTTCTACATTTATTGTATTTATTTTGTTCTATTTTGTTTTCAGGATTTGACTATCTTACTGGTTAATTAACCTTATTGGTTGGTTAACGTTATTGATTAGGTAATCTTACTTATCAATTATATCTATTAAATTGGTTGTAAGTGTAGCTATTAAAGTTAATCCAATAATTGTAATTGTTTGGTAAGGTTACCCAACCAATAAGGTAATCAAGTCCTAGTTTTTAAACTTTTTATGTCTCTTTCTACGTTAATCTGTTTATTGATATAAAGACAATTTTTTAAGGGTTGTTTTTGTCCAAAAACTATTTTAGGTGCTAAAATTCAAACTATTAAGATTTGCTAGCCTAAAAAAATAAGGGTAAATAAATGCTATAAATAAAAAAAAAAAAACTTTTAGTTGAGCCATTACATCAATAACATAATATGACCGTCCTATTGAAAATTTTCTCCTACAGTGAATTGGAATATTATCTAAATTCAGTTATTTAGGCTTTTTAATATCACTCGCAACACTCGAATCTAGGTCATTATTAGATTAATTGAAACGATAGTAGTTATATCAAGCTTTGTCCCTCACTTTCTTGTTTTCTCTAAAAACAAAAGCATATGACCTTATTCTTTTTTGTGTATAAAAACCAATTTTAAACTATGCTCCAATCTTTTTCAAGTGTGATATTATATAAATTATAATAATTTCCCTGGATCAATCATAACAAGACACATTACCTTCTCATAAATTTAAAATAAAATAATAATAATAATAATAAATTTTTCCAAAAAACTAAAAAAAATAAAAAGATTTTTTGCTAGACCATATCTCTTTTGTTTTGGAAATTGATTTGTTGTCCCTCAAAATATGAAAATTTCACTTGATTTGGTTGGAATGGTTTGAAAGGTGTTTATGTTGGTTGCAAAGCTAGCCCTAAGCACGTGCCGTAGGTGCGACCGTCCAGGGTGTTCAAATTTTGGGGCCCCAAATTTTACAAACTTTTAAATTTAGCTTTCTATAATTAGTTTATAAAATCAATAAATAGTTAATGTTTCACATAATATTCAAAAATTTAGAATAGTATTTGTGGTAACGAGCCTCGTGTTGTTTATTTTACACTTGAGTTTGGACCCCCACACAGCCATGTGATTTCCTTTTTCTTGGTTTATTTCCTTTTTTGAAAAAAAAAAAAAAAAAAAAAAAACCATAATAGTCACCACCGAGTTCAAACCTAAGTTGGTGAGAAAGCATTAGACACTTGGTAACCAGTTGTACTACTTACTTTATTGTTATAATTTAATTCGAAAAATATTTCTAATATACAAAGGACCTCAAAGCTTACTATTTTGATCCATCTATAAATCTACTCTATCATTTTCAACCCTAAATTACTTTTCTCTTTCACATTTTCGATATCCATACAAAAATATAACTCTAAATATTTTTTTTTTTTGGTTTTTGTTTTTATTGGTTAAAAATTTCAATTTTCATCAACATCAAAAGTGAATAAAGTGGAATTCCAAAATTTATTTATTTTTTAGGTTAAAGTTATATTTTTATAGTTACTATTATTGAGTTATGTATTTTTATGATTATCTATTTTTCATATTTTTTTATATTTTTTATTGTTTTTAATGTGTTGTTTGAAAAAAAAAATGAAAAACAAGGGAATATTTTGCTACTATTACAGTATTACCGTGTACCATGAGATGGTTTGATAATTTAGTTAGCAAAGAGAGGCATAGCTAAGGTTTTGTTTTTTTGATCAAGTAAAGTCAAAAAGGCAACTTGATAACCAGATTTCTTATTAGGTTTTATTGTTCTTTAATACTTTGCTAGTTTGATTATTAGTCTATTATTATGGTTATTATTATAATTGTTCATAATATTTCCTAGAAATCATGAATCTGGAAATGAAAAAAGAGAAAAAAAAATTAGAACAATTAACTCAATCTCAAAAAGGAGCATTAGAAAAATTCATTGTTTAAAGAGTAGATTCAAGTTGTTCACTTGAAAATGAATCACCACCACCAACTGAACCAAATCATTTAGAATAATTATATGGAATAGAAAAATGAACTCAATGTTATAAATGTGAGTAACATGAAAGAAGAACAAGTAACTCCTCAATTAGTTATTTACAATCCTAGAGATTAGGATAACCTTGATAACCTTGCAAAGTATTAAGTTACATGTACAATGACTTGTTAGGGACACACCAGAAATTATTATATTTATTATTTTAAGTATGTTCGGTCATAATTTTATAGTAATACAATTATGATTAGTTGAACATGGAATTATGGTAAATCTACCAAAGGAGTTTTGGTAACATAATTTTGTGGTCTTGGTATGCCAATAATATATATGGTTCAGAAAAATCTCCCATTGAGTTGTATTATAATAATTATCATAATTTTGTGATTTTGCATAATTGAAAAGACTTCCTAGCTTTTCTTTTTTTTTTTTTTTTAAAAAAAAAGAAAGACTTCTTAGCAAATAGTCAAACAAGTAATTAATATTATTTATGGCTGGAAAAGAAAATTGGAAATCACTATTGAATGTGATTTGCGTAGGGAAGTTATAACTCTAATTCTTTTTCTGTTTTGATATAAGATTTATATATTAGGATTAGGATTAGGATTAAGGGTGGACAAGGTTCGGTTCAGTTTAGTTTTAGGCAAAACTGAAAAAATCAATTTTTGATATGGAAAATTAAACCAAACCATACCAACTTAGGTTAGTTCAATTCGATTCGACCAATTTTCTTATCTAAAATCAAGTGGCCCTTTTTCTTGTTCAAAACTCAAAACCTCACACCTCCTCTTCCAAACCCTAATTTCATCAAAACATCTCAATTCTCAACCTCATTTCTTGTCACCAAAATCCCAAAAAACTCCACAAGAAACGTAAAATACCTTACTCCCTCCGCACCAAGCCCATCCAACCCCACTTCTCCACTTCGAATCCATCCTCTTTCGTGATTCCACCTTCATATTCCTTACTAGGACACCATATTTCCTTTCCAAACAATCTTAATATGTCCTCTGCCTCATAATGTAAGCAAGCTCCACCATGAGCTCGGCTTCCCCCACGGTCACAGAGTTCTTAAGTCCATCCAACTCTACCCTCTCATCTTCCAGATCTACCATTATGTCGACACAAGATATGGCTCGACTTCATTGACTTCGACAGCGTGAAGACAACAGTGATGGGGTTGATAGGTAATGAGCAAAGTCGGCGAGGTTGAGAGGTGATAAAAGATGAGAGAAAGGTTGGCACAACTAAAATTGTGAACATGAGAGATGAGCTGAGGCTTTTATATTTTCATATCTTTATTATTATTATTATTATTTTATAAAATTCAATTTTCGAGTTGGGTAAGATTTTCTTATCCAAAACCAAACTGAAATCGAAAAATTTGATTTTTGACATCAAAAATCAAATCAACCAAATACAAGTTGAAAACTGATATTTTTTATCCGATCCAATTCACTTTTGTTTTGATCTTTTTGCTCACCCCTATTAAGTTTTCTTGTTTAAGGAAACTAGATGGATAAGTTTTAGTGAGACAAGAAAAGAGAAAAAACAAAAAAAAAACAAAAAGAATGCATGTACGTTCATCTGCTAAGAGTCACCCAAATGTCTAAAAGGAAGTTGTAACTACTTTAATCCTTAATCTCTTGGGAATGATATTCAATCATTACTACAATGTAAAAAGTCATATATTGTGGAAAAAGACCACTCTCTTTATTATTTGTTATATAAGAACACTTGAGAGGATTTTTAGGTTTGAAGTGTAAATGGATTTCAGATTGTTTAAAGGGTTTTAGCTACCATACTAGAAGATACTGGAATTGCAGTAAAAAAGTTTAAAAATCATAAACCCTAGTTAGCCATTTTTTGAATCTTGCTATCTAATCAGTATGCTTCAACTGTGTTATTTTTCCTTGATATCGAATTTTGTTTCAATGTAAACACCAACAACTTCACCTGATATCAATGTGATATAAAAAGTAGGATAATATAGAAATTTTGATGTTATATACCACAATAAACATAAGCCTTTAGTCTTGTCTAGTCTTTTCACCACCAACTTACCACAAAAACAAACGAACTCAAACAAGCTCTATCCAAACGATGAAAAGCCATCATTTTCCGTTAGGAAAACTATGTAAGGGTTATGTGACCACACGAGGGTAAGCTAGACTTAGGATGCATATCATTCCCCAAACCTTAGACATTATACTACAAAGTTATCATGGCTAATTAGGGCTTACCGATATAATATTATGATTAACCTTCTCCACAACATAAGCCACCTTATATAACATATACGAAAAGTGTTGATTCTTTTTAATAGTCAGTTGTATCTCAATTGTATTAAAATCGATCAACGACATGACAATTGACAAATAAATATACATTAAAAATAATTTATCTCACTTTCAATATACCATCCATATGAGGAAAAATATCTATCATTCATTAAGATATGAGTAAAGTACAAAGGTCGAGGAAAGCGAATTGGCCCAGTGGTAAGGTCAAGTTCACTCACCACAATACCTCCAATTGATGGGTTCGATTCACCAAAATCCCACAAAAAATGTGTCGACAATTTTTCCACATTTATATGGATAACTCTTTCTCGCTTTCTGGGAACAAAGGTTCGGACCTTGCTTTAGAGTCATATCTCAACTGGTCTCGATAGTAATCTGACCTAATGTCAGTAAGTCAAAAAAAAAATGAAGTATAAAGATTGAATGTGAAAGACTTTTATAATGTTAAGTCGTTCATCACATTAACAATAACAATAAGCTCTAATCATAGCCCAATATATGATGTAAACGACCTGTTACTAGTCAATTGGCTAAGTATATCCCCTCCCTTATATAAGGTCTAGGTCCATCTCTCCTAATTAATATTAGCAAATATTAGTAAGGGGTTCCCTTCTCTTGTGTTTATAAGAGTCGTGTTACTAAAGCATAATCTTGGTAGGTTTCGATTATTCTCTGATCCTCAAAATGTCAACTTTGAAAAACTAAATAAATAATAATGTTACACGTCATATGTACTTGATCAGAACCATCTAATTAGTATTATAATATTAGTATTAAAATGAAAGGATAAGGGTCAACAGTGGGCCACTGTTGTATCACAGTTATTAGATTAAAAATCATCATAAGTTTTGCAACCAAACATGATCGGCATGAGATTTTATCTTTCTCTCTCTCGCTTCTTCTTCTTCGTCATCGCCGTCTTCAATTGATGATAGACATTCGAAACACTCATTTTGTTTCTCTCAATCTCCAGACCATATCGCATTATACAAAGGAAATTGACAAATCAATGACCAATCAGCTCTCAAGCTCACCATTGACTCTCCATTTCGATCCTCATGCTCTGGTCTCTTCACTTTCTATTCTTTGACTCTTGTTATCCGTTTTTTCCCTTCTTTTATCTTTTTGCTTGTAATCGTTCAATTTTGACCTACAATTTTATTGTTGGAAGGCAATCGATGTGAAACCACCATCTTTTTAAGGTTTCATGATTTGGGGTTTTTTAGTTTGTCGCCAATATGAGATTTTTACGTCTATTCTTTTATTCTTCTCATCAATTTTAGGTTTGCTTTATTTATGATAAATTATTTTCTTGATTTGGGTTTACTCAATTAGTGATAAAGTTAAGAGTTTTATCTATATTAGTATTAATTTTGTGAGAGTGAGGGTTTAGGGGTTTTGTTAATGTGGGCATGTTGGATTTTGTGGAAAAAGTGGTATTTTTGTTTTGGTTTGTTGAGATTGAGATGGGAGACGAGACATTTGACATGATGAACCTTGATTTAAATCTGGGTCCTGGTCCTAAGGCATGACCAGGATCAATACCAAGTGAGGGGATGAAATTGGATGATTGGATTAATAACTCCATTGATAGAATTAGGGAAGTTATGAGGCTAAGGTCTTGACGGTGGAGACAGAGGCAAATCCCACCAGAAAAAAGGAAAATTCCTATGAAATTGAATAAACTAATGGCCAATCCTACTAATGAAAGTACATTATAGATAGGTGAGGGTAGTGTTGCTACTGAGGAAATAACCAATGAGGTACCCAAAACATGCGAAAATAACAATGGTTTTCTAGAAGAGGAGGTATAGGAGAAAAAGGATGATGTTGAGAAGGGTGTTGGGAATGATGGAAGCTTTTCTGATTATAATATCTATTTAGATTTGGTTAAAGACCCTATTGTGACTTATTGTGGTCACTTGTTCTATTGGTCTTGCCATTACTGGTTGTGCATTTCATATGCAAAGGAATGTCTAGTGTGCAAAGGCGAAGTGATGCTTAAGAATGTTACCCCAATATATGGTTGTTACAACTTACAATAAAGTTTATTTCCTCTAATGAGCTTAGATTTGAAAGTTGGTTATGCCGGATGCAAAGCCAGCCTTCAACATGTGTTGGAGCTGTAATGGCCTTGGGCCTTCAAATTTGGGGACCTTAAATTTTACAATCTTTCAGTTTTTTTTTTTTTTCCTATAATTAGTTTGTAAAGTCGATATATAATTAATGTTTCACAAAATACTCAAAAATTTAGAACAGTGTTTCTGGTAAAGAGTTTCATGTTGTTTGTTTTACACCTGAGTTTGAATCCCCACACGGCTACGTGATTTTCTTTTTCTTGTTTTTTCTCTTTTTTGAAAAATATATATATATAATGTTGGCCATCACTAGATTCAAACCTGAGTTAGTGAGGAAGCTATGGACACTTGATAACCAGCTATGCTATTTACTTTTATTGTTCTAATTTAATTCTAAAAATATTTCTAATATACGAAGGACCTCAAAAATGACACATTTCACCCATATATAAACTCACTTTATCATTTTCAACCCTAAAATGCTTTTCTCTTTCACATTTTTGGCAGTAAAAAAAAATATAACTTTAAATTATTGTTTTTTTTATTAGTTAAAAATTTTAAATTTCATCAAAAGTGGAATTCCAAAAATTTATTCATTTTTTTGGTAAAAGTTATATTTTTATATTCACTATTATTGAGATATATTATGTATTATTGACATTAAAATCTGGTCAACAAGGTTCTTCGAAACCCAAGCTACAGATCTGTTAAAATGAGAGAGATAGAGGAGAAAATAGAGGCAGAGAAGAAGAAGAAACTGAGAGAAGAAAAGTACACAGAATCTACGTGGTTCGGCCAAGGGGAAGGCCTACGTCCACGACATCGGCTTTGGTGAGGGACGACAATTACTGTTATTACTGTTTATTTTGTTACAGCTGTAGAGAGAAAGAGCAGTAGAAAGAGAAGGAACAAAGTCATCCCCCTTTTTTATGATTTTACTTCTATTTATAGAGAGTGAGAGGTACTACAGTAATGGAAAAATATTAAATGCATATTATAAGTGTCAAATCTTCTGTCAAAAAGCCTGAGTCTTCTGACAAAAAAGTCTGAGTCTTCTGACATTGTTCATGTTGTAGTGATTGAGTAAATCATGCTGCCACAGACTAGGAAGATTTAGCGTGTACGTCACGCTGTCCGTGAGCAACTCTGGGCGAGCAGGCTGATAACTTTATATTTATAGAGTTATTTTATCTTTTTAAATTTGAATTCTTGCTTAGTTCTTAATATTTTTATTATTATTAAGTAAATTATTTCATATTTCTTTTATTTTTATTTTCAGAATAAAATTGGTTAAAAATGCACATGTGGACCCCACTAAGTAATATTGTTCAAGACAAGATCATCGCTACAAAATGAATATCATTCGCAGCAAGTTCATCGCCTCAAGAATTACTCGAGTCGGAGATCGCATGAAGAAATTATCGCGGTTTAAAGATAGGGTATTCTAGAAATAAATATTATGTCATGCTGATGTAAGAAATGATGTAATCAAAATTATGATGTAAGCAATGATGTAATAGAAGTTGACTTGACTGGGGTAGGTGAACGATGATGTAAGCAATGATGCAATTTGAAAGTTGACTTTGAATGGGGTAGGTGAAAGATGATGCAAGCGATGATGCAAAATGGTGGAAAATCAGGAAACGATGATGCAATCGATGATGTAATTGGAGGTGAATTTGGCCTATAAATAGGCATTAGAATCACCATTCTTAGCATTCCATCACAAACCAAAACAATAAGTAGTTTAGAGAAAGAGAGAGAGAGCTTGGAGAGGAGGAGCAAAGCAGAGGAAGAAATTCTACGGTAAAGCTTCAATCCACTAAGTTTTCCTATCTCTTGTTATGTTTAATTTTCTAGTTTTTGTAAATTCTATTATGGAGTAGATTTATTTTCTAAGGTTATGATGTAGCCTAACTTTGATGTTCCAAACCTTTGTTCAATTCAATTAATGATTTTCTATCTTGGTTGATGCATTTAATATTGTTCTTAATGCTTCTAAATAATTGGCCACTATTTAGTTGAATTGTTAATCATAATGATAGCGGAAGCTGATTTATGTGTCTAGTTCATTGTATTTAATGTCATAAATTACATGTAGGATAGGAATATACATGCATGGTTTGTGTAGTCTATAAAAAAGATCCATAAATCTTAATGAATCCTTTAATGTTTTGACTTGCATGGGAACATAGCAGTTAATCTTTATAGGGTATTTTTCTTAGACCTCGGGAGGGGCTATGTGAATAATTCAGGGAATCTCGACTAGCAACTGGATAGTTAATTTTTGTTAAAAAGAACAAAGGGGAGGAACAGATTAGTTATGGTGAAATCATAATCTTAGAGTTTTTATTCATTGAATTAATTTTCATTTATTTTCAATTGCAATTAAATTTAATCATAGTTATCAACTCATTCACTCAAATTTCATCTACCAAATAAAAGTTGAGTTATTTTAATTTTGGGCATTAATTAACAACAATCCTCGTGGGACGATACTTCTCTCACTACTTTATTACTTGTTCGGCTCGTTCACTTGCGATTTTGCACAACAAGTTTTTGGCGCCGTTGCCGGGGATTGTTTGTTTCAATTAATACTAATACTACGTAACTCAATTTTTAATTTGGTCATTTATTTATTTATTTTTTATTTGCTTTATTACTTGTAAATTTTCTGGTATATGAGAAAGTCTGGGGGCGAAATTTTACAATTTGATTCAGAAATTGAAAAAACTTGTCGTAAGAATAGAAAAGAAGCAAGGAAGGCCGCAAGTACTGCACTCATGAATATAGCTGAAGGATCCAACAACACACAGAACATTGTACCAATAGATGCTGAAATTCGAGCATTACGAGATTATGCTCTACCCACGGTGGGTAATACTTCAGCGATACGGAGACCAACTATTGCTGCCAACAACTTTGAGATTAAACCGGCAATCATCCAGATGGTACAAAACAACCAGTTCAGTGGGGCTCCGAATGATGATGTAAATCCCACATTGACAACTTTCTGGAGATCTGTGATACTTTCAAACATAATGGTGTTACTGATGACGCCATCCGATTGAGATTGTTTCCATTCTCTCTTCGAGACAAAGCCAAAAGTTGGCTCAACTCGTTGCCATCAGGAAGTATTACCACATGGGACATCTTGGCACAAAAATTTCTGGCCAAATTCTTTCCACCAGCCAAGACTGCAAGGCTGCGAACCGAGATTGCCACATTCAGACAGTTTGAGGGAGAATCATTGTACGAAACATGGGAAAGATTCAAGGATTTGCTAAGACGGTGCCCACATCATGGAGTTGCTAACTTGTTACAGCTACACACATTCTACAATGGTTTAGGGAGTTCCACAAGAACATTGGTGGATGCCGCCGCTGGTGGAGCACTTTTGGGGAAACCCCATCAAGCCGCTTGGGATTTACTAGAAGAAATGGCTGCAAATGCCTATCAGTGGCCATCAGAAAGAGCAGTTCCGAAAAAAGTTTTTGGAATACAAGAAAATGATGTGTTAACCAGGCTTTCCACTCAGGTCGAGACATTAGCCAAGCAACTTGGAAACTTGACAGCTAATGCAATTCATACTCAGTCAGCATCCTGTGATTTCTGTGGAGGGAACCATTCCAACGGGCAATGCGATGAAGACCAGACGGGTCAAGCCTTTTTTGTGGGCAACAAACAACCAAATAACCCGTATTCCAACACATATAATCCAGGATGGAGGAATCATCCAAATTTCTCATGGAAAAGCAATGATCGACCCAGACAACAATATCCGCCACCACCTCAACAGCAGCAGGCCAACAAACCGTCGCTTGAAGAAGCACTTGCTCAGCTCACCGTAAGCACTACTCAATTTATGACGAGAACAGACACCACGCTCCAGAATCAAGCAGCTTCCATTCGAAATCTGGAGGTACAAATGGGTCAAATCTCAAATTTGTTGACTGCAAGACCTCAAGGATCCCTACCAAGCAACACAGAGACCAATCCTAGGGAGCACCTGAAGGCTGTCACGTTACGAAGCGGTAAAATTCTAAAAGAACCTGTCAAAAGAGCAGACGAGAAAGAAGAAGAAGTGATGGTTGAACAACAAGAAGCAGAGAAGCCAAAGTCAAAGTTATTCCCAGACAATCCGCCACCATACAAACCACCATTACCCTTCCCTCAGAGATTTCAAAAACAGAAATTAGAAAAGCAATTTTCTAAATTTCTGGAAGTTTTTAAGAAGCTGCAAATTAATATTCCTTTTGCAGATGCTCTGGAACAAATGCCCAGCTATGTGAAGTTCATGAAAGAAATCCTCTCAAATAAAAGGAAGCTGGAAGAGCATGAAACGGTAGCTTTGACAGAAGAATGCAGTGCAATCTTGCAGAAAAAGCTACCACCCAAACTCAAAGATCCGGGGAGCTTTACAATTCCTTGCACCATTGGTGATTCATTCTTTGATAAAGCATTATGTGATCTTGGTGCAAGCATCAACCTAATGCCATTCTCCGTTTTCAAGAAACTCGGCTTTGGAGAAGCAAAACCCACTACAGTTTCGTTGCAGCTAGCTGATCGTTCAATCAAGTATCCAAGGGGAATCATAGAAGATGTACTAGTCAAAGTGGATAAATTCATATTTCCTGCGGATTTTATTGTGCTAGACATGGAGGAAGACCAAGAAATACCCATCATCTTGGGTAGACCATTCCTAGCAACAGGGAGAACCCTTATTGATGTGCAGAAAGGTCAACTCATACTCAGAGTTCAAGATGAAGAGGTAACCTTCAATGTGCTAAAAGCTCTCAAACATCCACACGATGTTGATAATTGTATGAGGGTAGGTATGGTGGGTGAATGTATCAAAGAAGTACATCAAATCACCACTCCAAAAGATCCACTTGAAGCTTGCCTACATGGAGCACCAAACTCAGAAAGTCCGAACATCACAGAATGTGTTAACCAACTGGAAGCTTCATCTCCTATATTTTTCAGACGACCTTTCGAGGAGCTTGGAGCAAGTAAGAGACAACCGGTACCATCAACAGAAAAACCACCAGAGTTGGAGCTCAAGCCACTGCCAGTTCATCTCAAGTACGCATTCTTAGGTACCTCATCTACACTACCTGTCATTATTTCATCTTCTCTAACTAGAGAACAAGAGGAAAAGCTTTTGAGAGTACTACGAGAACACAAGATGGCTATTGGATGGTCGATCGCAGACATTAAAGGAATCAGCCCATCTTTATGCCAACACAAAATTCTCATGGAGGATAAGTACCGGCCATCCATCGAGCACCAAAGACGTTTAAATCCAAACATGAAGGAGGTTGTTCGAACAGAGGTACTTAAACTTTTGGATGCAGGTATCATTTATCCTATTTCGGACAGTACATGGGTAAGCCCGGTGCAAGTGGTACCAAAGAAAGGAGGCATGATAGTGGTCACCAATGAAAACAATGAGCTGATTCCAACACGAACAGTAACCGGATGGAGAGTGTGCATTGACTATAGGAAACTAAATAAGGCGACCAGGAAAGATCATTTCCCTTTACCCTTCATCGATCAAATGCTCGACAGGTTAGCAGGTCACCCTTACTACTGTTTCCTAGACGGTTATTCTGGTTACAATCAGATTTCTATAGCACCTGAGGATCAAGAAAAGACTACATTCACATGCCCATATGGAACGTTCGCGTTTCGGAGAATGCCGTTTGGTCTATGCAATGCACCCGCCACCTTCCAACAGTGTATGATGTCAATTTTTTCAGATATGGTGGAACGCTTCATTGAGGTATTTATGGATGATTTTTCAGTATTTGGCTCATCATTTGATTCTTGTTTGGATAACTTAGCACAAGTACTGAAAAGATGCGAAGAGACAAATCTGATTCTTAACTGGGAGAAATGCCATTTCATGGTACAAGAAGGGATCGTTTTAGGTCATAAAGTTTCAGCTAAAGGCATCGAGGTTGATAGAGCCAAGATTGAGGCAATTGAGAAGCTGCCACCACCAACATCTGTCAAAGGCATTCGAAGTTTCTTAGGGCATGCAGGGTTTTACAGAAGATTTATCAAGGACTTCTCGAAGATCACAAAGCCATTATGCAATTTACTCGAGAAGGGTGTTTCATTCCACTTCGATAATGCATGTAAAGAGGCATTTGAGATACTGAAAAAGGCCCTTGTGACAGCCCCAGTCGTTATTGCACCTGATTGGGCTTTGCCGTTCGAGCTAATGTGTGATGCTAGTGATTATGCCATTGGAGCCGTGCTAGGACAACGTATTGGTAAGATTTTTCATACCATTTATTACGCTAGCCGTACACTAACCGATGCACAGGTCAATTATGCTACCATTGAGAAAGAGCTTCTAGCTGTAGTCTTCGCATTCGACAAATTTCGACCGTACTTGATCGGTTCCAAAGTCATTGTATACACGGATCACTCAGCCATCAAATACCTTTTGGAGAAGAAAGATGCAAAACCACGCCTGATCCGATGGGTCCTTCTGTTACAAGAGTTTGATTTAGAGATTCGAGATAAGAAGGGAAGTGAAAATGTGGTGGCCGACCATCTTTCTAGACTAGAGCAACGAGGGGATAAGGAGGATCTTGACATAGACATTAAAGAGACTTTCCCTGATGAACAACTCTTTGTTCTAGATACAAGCAATGTTCCATGGTATGCTGATTTTGTTAATTTTCTTTCTCACAAAGTTTATCCACCTGACATTTCATGGCAGCAAAAGAAGAAATTCTTGGCAGACGTAAAACATTACTATTGGGATGAACCGTTCCTGTACAAGTTATGTCCAGATCAGATCCTTCGACGATGTGTCTCAAAAGATGAAGCACGAGATATTCTCCACCATTGTCATTCTTCTGATTATGGTGGACATTTTGGGGCCAATCGAACTGCTGGCAAAATTCTTCAATCTGGATACTATTGGCCTACCATTTTTAAGGATGCTCAATCATATGTTGCTGCATGCGATCAATGCCAACGCACAGGTAACATTTCGCGAAGGCATGAGATGCCCTTAAACAACATTTTGGAAGTGGAGTTGTTCGATGTTTGGGGTATCGATTTCATGGGACCATTTCCACCGTCTTTCAAGAATCTCTATATTCTGATGGCCGTGGATTATGTGTCAAAATGGGTTGAAGCCATTGCTGCACCAACCAATGACTCCAAAGTAGTGGTGAATTTTCTGTGTAGAAATATCTTCACCAGATTTGGAACCCCTAGAGCAATCATCAGCGATGAAGGGAAGCATTTTTGCAATAGGTATCTTGATGCTCTTCTAGCCAAATATGGAGTCAAACACAAAGTTGCTACAGCATACCACCCGCAAACCAATGGACAAGCTGAAATCTCAAATCGGGAACTGAAATGGATTTTGGAAAAGACGGTAAGTGCATCTCGAAAAGACTAGTCGAAAAAGCTTGATGATGCATTATGGGCCTACAGAACAGCATTCAAAACACCGATTGGGATGTCTCCATACAAGATGGTATTCGGAAAGGCATGTCACTTACCCGTTGAACTAGAGTATTATGCATACTGGGCTATCAAAAAGTTGAATTTCGACATAGGAGCATCAGGAGCTCTGCGAAGATTGCAACTCAATGAGATGGATGAACTTCGTCATGGTGCATATGAAAATGCTAAGCTGTATAAAGAACGCACCAAAAAGTGGCATGATCAACGGATCTTAAACAAGGATTTCACTCCAGGACAGAAGGTTCTTTTGTTTAATTCAAGATTACGTTTGTTTCCAGGTAAGCTACGCTCTAGATGGTCTGGGCCCTTCACAGTTGTTCAAGTGTTTCCACATGGTGCTGTTGAAATTCAAAGTGCAGATCGTCGATTCAAAGTCAATGGTCAACGACTCAAAGTTTACATGGATGGTGGAGAACCTCAACAGAAATCCACTATCGCGCTTTCAGACCCGACTTAAGGCGTTTCTCAACAGTCAAGCTAACGACTATAAATTAAGCGCTTCTTGGGAGGCAACCCAAGTTTTTCTCTTTTTAGCTAGTTTTTCTCTGTTTGTGTGTTATTGTGTTCTTTGTGTGTTTTTGTTTTTTCTTTGATAATTTTTCTTTCTCTTTCAGAGATGGAGGCAAGTCTTGCAGCACTGAAAAATCATTTCCCTACTCTACCCCAAGATGTACGCAGAAAGATTTACAAGTGCAGACTCGAAAGAATGAGGGCACTAACATCTTTAGGTCTTCCAGAGCATATTCGATGGATCATCGAAGCTAAGGTACGTTTAGCAGGTGAGTTGAATGATTCATTAATTAAACGTTTACCATGATTATGAAGAAGTTCTTACTCAAAGAAGAGGAGAGCTAAGAGAATGGAAGTCTGTCATAAGTGTGCGAGATGTAACTGCGACACAAGCTGTAAAAATCTTGGATATTTATCTATAAATCGAGAAGATAAAATCAAATGCATAAAGGATGGACTGAGTAAGGAGTCTCTGGATAACATCCGTGAGACTCTTGAGACGCATCCTTGTGGGAAAGTTCAACGTATTCTTTTAGATTTATGGGAGTTATTCAGTAAAGAGAAACAGCGTTATAGTCTTGGGAATCTGACTGTAAAAGACCCTGTTTGCGAGTTTATAAGAAAACTGGATGGGAAGCCAATCCTCAACTCATAGAAGTTGTTTAAGCCGTTTCTGGACGTAAAACCAGAGGAAGATGTGAGCCACAATCACAACTACTGTAGCATCAATTTTTTTCTTTGTTTAGCAGTTTGTTTCAAATTTTTTTTGATAATTGTGTTTACTTTTCCTTACCTGTCCTTTTGGATTTTTAGGTCGTTTCAAGCTTTCTTGATAAGTGTGTTTACTTTTGACGTTTCATCACCGAACATTTTTATTTTTAGCAGCTATTTTCAAAATTTTTCGATGTCTGTGTTTACTTTTTGACGTTTGTGTTTATTTTTTCGATGTTTGTGTTTACTTTTTCGATGTTTGTGTTTACTTTTTGACGTTTCGTCGCCGAACTTTTTGAATTTCGTATTTGTAGCGGCTTGTTTTATTTATTTTTTTTTTTCTCTCTCGAAGATTGTGCTTTCTTTTTGACATTTCTACACTTAACATCTCCTTTTTCCTCTGAACAATACTGTGTAGCATCGTAAAACTGTTCTTTTACTCTTTCATCTTCTTTAAATAAGTGATTATGACTGATAACAAATAATTCGTTTTCTCTGAAAAAAAAGAAAAAAAAAATGGCAGAGTCCTCGAGCAGTAAATTCAAAAACATCTGTGTTTTTTGTAGCCCAAAGTCTGGTATGAGTACACAATATTCAAAGGCAGCTGCTGAGCTTGGTACTGCTTTAGCTACCCGAAAAATAGATTTGGTGTATGGAGGAGGCAGTTTAGGACTGAGGGGCTCTGTCGCAGTAACTGCAACTGTTGGAGGTAGGCAAACCCTCGGTGTCGCAGTAAAGCCTTTGGTTGAAAGGAAAGACATCATCGGTACGAGCATAGGTAATGAGTTTCAGGTTATCAGTATACACGGACGAATGGCGTACATATTACTCAATGCTGATGCCTTTATCGCGTTACCTGGTGGTTTGGAAACATTTGAAGAAATCTTCAACATTGCGTCCTGGGCCCATTACAACATTCACAAAAAGCCATTAGGTTTGCTTAACACTAACGGTTTTTATGATGGTTTATTGGCTTTTCTTGATCATGCTGTGGAACAGGGTTTTATGACTCAAGCAAACCGGCGTATTCTAGTCTCAGCTTCCAGTGCTGATGAACTGATTGACCAACTGCAAGACTTTGTACCCGAAGTTGATCCAATCATGTCGCAGGTGGTTTGGACTCCCGAATCAGGCGGTAACAAGAAGCGTGCACTAGATCTTAATCTCCGGTTGTAACTTTCTTATCCTATGGTTTTATTAATAGCATTTTCATTTGAGTTTTTCTTCTTTTTATCTTACTAGACATTGGGGACACTGTCTCAAATAAGTTTGGGGGTAGAGTTTGCTATTATTAAAACTATAAGATTCAAAAACTGGTCCGAGTTGAAATCAAAATATGGCAGAGTAAGGAGTACTTTTGTGCTCTTGATACGCATCTTTGTTTTCATTTCAAAAAAAAAAAAAAAAAAAAAAAAGCAAAAAGATTTTCATTATTTGTTTTATTATTTTTCTTTCTGCCCTAACAAGTCGACTAACTACATTGTATTTATTAATGGAGTCTTAATGCATGTTTTTGGTTGAATATCTTTACTAAGGAATAGCCATGAACATCTTTGCATAATTTGAGACTTTTGAATGTCATGATCTTAGTTAATTGAGTGGATAAATATCATGTTTACATGAACTGTGGACTATTAGTGGAGATTATCCTTGGTGAGGATTTGAGCCTTTTAAACGTTTCATTTTGAGAGATTTATTTGTTTCTACTCTTAAACACTCTTCACGTTGTTCTTAATAGATGATCTCTATAGGCTTTGTATTGAATACTGAGAACAAATCATTATTGTAGATAACATGAGTTGCTTTGATTTGAAAATTGGATCGACTTCTTAGAAGTAATATAGGTTAGTTCTACTCTACAAAAGCCTACTTTTCTACTTTAAATTGAGACACATCATAAAACCTTTGAAGCCAAACACTTTAAATATTTTTCTCTGTTTACCTTTACTAAATGACCCTATTGAGCCTTTAAATTTAGTCATACCTTATGAAGTTTGGGATCATGCGATGAAGTAAAAGAGGAGAAGGGAATTGAAGTGTTAACATTTACACAATGTGTTTCTAAAAAAAAAAAAAAATCAAAAAAAAAAAAGAAAAAGAAAAAGAAAAAGAAGTTGTGATGAATTAAGAAGAATAAATGAAGTACTTTGGTATGATCATATGTTCTTGTTGAACCTGTACCTTAAAATTTCTTACATGTCAATTAACCATAGCCCAAATACAATCTTTAATAAAGCCTATTGATCTTCAAGAGGAAGTCCAATTTGAGAGTTGAAGTCTGTCATCATGCTCTATCTACGTTCTTAGTATTCGATTCCAATCATGAGATCTATTCACTTGAAAGTGCGGTTCTTTTAAACGTCTATATTCATATGTGATGTAAATGACGCTTGCTATGCCTTTACATAACCTCTATCACATATGATTGCATGAGTGTTTGCTTTAGGATTCATGAGGGTTATGAGAGATATCTTGTGAGAATTAGAGTCGAAGCGAAATAAGTCCATAACATGTGAATATGATGTTTTGAAATGAAATTGCTTTGAAAGTGGTGTGAGATTGTTGATGATTATGTTTTAGATCATTAGTGACTTATCCTTAGTCCTGATACAAGATCATACATGTATGAGACTTCTGTTAATTTGTATTTAGTGAGATGTTGATAAGTTATGGGTGGAATCTTTTAACGTTTGTGGGTATCGTTGCTGGTAAACCCTCAGGAGACACAATTCCTCCTACTAGGGACACCTAGGGGTTTAAAGGCTTGTGGCATATGCTCAATGCCATCGTGTTTACCTACGAAAATGGATTGTGATTTAATTTTTGTGGTTTTAGCTTAGATTGTTAGTTTTAGTTTTACTTGAGGACAAGCAAAATCTTAAGTTTGGGGGTGTGATAACTTTATATTTATAGAGTTATTTTATCTTTTTAAATTTGAATTCTTGCTTAGTTCTTAATATTTTTATTATTATTAAGTAAATTATTTCATATTTCTTTTATTTTTATTTTCAGAATAAAATTGGTTAAAAATGCACATGTGGACCCCACCAAGTAATATTGTTCAAGACAAGATCATCGCTACAAAATGAATATCATTCGCAGCAAGTTCATCGCCTCAAGAATTACTCGAGTCGGAGATCGCATGAAGAAATTATCGCGGTTTAAAGATAGGGTATTCTAGAAATAAATATTATGTCATGCTGATGTAAGAAATGATGTAATCAAAATTATGATGTAAGCAATGATGTAATAGAAGTTGACTTGACTGGGGTAGGTGAACGATGATGTAAGCAATGATGCAATTTGAAAGTTGACTTTGAATGGGGTAGGTGAAAGATGATGCAAGCGATGATGCAAAATGGTGGAAAATCAGGAAACGATGATGCAATCGATGATGTAATTGGAGGTGAATTTGGCCTATAAATAGGCCTTAGAATCACCATTCTTAGCATTCCATCACAAACCAAAACAATAAGTAGTTTAGAGAAAGAGAGAGAGAGCTTGGAGAGGAGGAGCAAAGCAGAGGAAGAAATTCTACGGTGAAGCTTCAATCCACTAAGTTTTCCTATCTCTTGTTATGTTTAATTTTCTAGTTTTTGTAAATTCTATTATGGAGTAGATTTGTTTTTTAAGGTTATGATGTAGCCTAACTTTGATGTTCCAAACCTTTGTTCAATTCAATTAATGATTTTCTATCTTGGTTGATGCATTTAATATTGTTCTTAATGCTTCTAAATAATTGGCCACTATTTAGTTGAATTGTTAATCATAATGATAGCGGAAGCTGATTTATGTGTCTAGTTCATTGTATTTAATGTCATAAATTACATGTAGGATAGGAATATACCTGCATGGTTTGTGTAGTCTATAAAAGAGATCCATAAATCTTAATGAATCCTTTAATGTTTTGACTTGCATGGGAACATAGCAGTTAATCTTTATAGGATATTTTCCTTAGACCTCGGGAGGGGCTATGTGAATAATTCAGGGAATCTCGACTAGCAACTGGATAGTTAATTTTTGTTAAAAAGATCAAAGGGGAGAAACAGATTAGTTATGGTGAAATCATAATCTTAGAGTTTTTATTCATTGAATTAATTTTCATTTATTTTCAATTGCAATTAAATTTAATCATAGTTATCAACTCATTCACTCAAATTTCATCTACCAAATAAAAGTTGAGTTATTTTAATTTTGGGCATTAATTAACAACAATCCTCGTGGGACGATACTTCTCTCACTACTTTATTACTTGTTCGGCTCGTTCACTTGCGATTTTGCACAACACAGGCCTAGCGGGCGACCGGGCGAGCAAGCCGGGTTAGCAACTCTAGCGAGCTCATCAGCTTGTTTTGGGCGAGTAGCCCGGCAAGCAGGCCGGGTCAGCGGCTCTAGCGAGTAGCCGGGCGAGCGGACCGGACGAGCAGGCCGGGCGAGCTGATGAACGAGAATGACCTCATGAACGACCTAAGGGATGGACGAGTTTATGGTTAACCAGTTGGGTCATTTTCTTTGGGCTTTTACCAGCCCTTTTGGGGTAGCCCAAAAATACATACAACATGTATCTTTATGATAATCTATTTTTTATGGTTCTTTTTTATCTTTTTTTTTTTTATTATTATTGTTTTTTAATATGTTGTTGGATCTTGGATTGAAAAACAAGGAAAAATTTGCTACTATTACAGTATTACCATACACCGTGAGATGGTTTGACAGTTTAGGTAGCAAAAGGAGGTATAACTAAGGTTTTGTTTTTTTATCAAATAGAGTCAAAGAGGCAACTTGACAACCAGATTTCTTGTTATGTTTTATTGTTCTTTAATACTTTGCTAGTTTGATTGTTAGTTTGTTACTATAGTTATTACTATAATGGTTCATAATGTTTCCTAGAAATCATGGATCTAGAATGAAAAAAGGGAAAAAGGAAAAAGATTAGAACAATTATCTCAATCTTAAAAGGAACCTTAGAAAAATTCATTGTTTAAAAAGTAGATTCAAGTCATTCACTTGAAAATGAATTGCCACCATCAACTAGACTAAATCATTTAGAATAATTACATGGAACTGAAAATGAATTCAATGTTATCAATGTGAGTAACATGAATGAAGAATAACTAACTCCTCATTTAGTTATTTACAATCCTAGAGGTTAGGATAACCTTACTAACCTTGTAGAGTATTTAGTTACATGTACAATAGCTTGTTAGGGACACACTAGAGTATACATACTTTACATAAATTATTATATTTATCGTTTTAAGTAAGTTCAAACATAATTTTATAGTATTACAATTATGATTGGCTAAACATAGAACTATAGTAAATCTACTAAAGGATTTTTGTTAACATAATTTTGTGATCTCGGTATGCCAATAATATATATGGTTTAGAAAATGTCCCATTGAGCTTGTATTATAATAATTATTATAATAATTATCATAATTTTGTGATTTTGCACAATCAAAAGGACTTCCTAGCTTCTTTAAAAAAAACAAACAAAAAAGACTTTCTAGCAAATAGTCAAACAAGTAATTAATATTATCTATGATTAGAAAAGAAAATTGGAAATCACTCTTGAATGTGATTTGCATAGGGAAATTATGACTCCAGTTCTTTTTCTGTTTTGATATCAAAATTATATATTAGACTTAGGGGTGAGCACAGTTAGGTTCGATTAGGTCCAGTTTTGGGCAAAACCAAACCAAAACCAAAAAAAATATGTTTTTGATATAGAAAATCGAACAAAATCGGACCGACTTAGGTAATTCAATTCGATACAATTGGTTTTCTTGTTCAAAACCAAGTGGCCTTTTTTCTTGTTCAAAACTCAAAACCTCACACCTCATCTTCCAAACCTTAATTTCATCAAAACCTCGCAATTCTCAACCTCATTTCTCGTCACCAAAATCCCCAAAAAGCTCTGCAAGAAAAGTAACTCCCCCGTACCAGTCCCATCCAGCTTCACTCCTCCATTCTCCCCTACTTCGAATCCATCATTCTCAATGATTCCACCTTCAGATTCCTCACCACAGCCACACATTTCCTCTCCAAACAGAGCCAATATGTCATCTACCTCAAAAATGCATGCAAGTTCTACCACGAGCTTGGCTTCCCCCATGGCCAATAGGTCCCTCAAGTCCATCCAACTCCACCCTCTCATCTTCCAAATCTACCACCATGTTGACACAAGATATGGCTCGACTTCATTGACTTCAGCAATGTGAAGGCAATAGTGAGTGGTTGAGAGGTAATAAGAGAGGTCGGTGCAACTAAGGTTGTGAATATAAGAGATGAGTTAAGATGAGGCCTTTATATTACATATTTTTATTAATTTGTTTATAAAATTTAATTTTCAAATCGGGTCAGTTTTTCTTATCCAAAATCTAATCGAAACAAAAAAAAAATTGATTTTTGACATCAAAAACCAATCTGAACCAAAACCAAAAAAATTGATTTTTGACATTAAAAACCAAACAGAACCGAATATAGGTTGAAAATATCAATTTTCAATCTGATTCAGTTTGGTTTGGTTTTGGCTTTTTTGCTCACCCCTATTAAGTTTTCTTGTTTAAGGAAACTAGATGGATAAGTTTCAGTGAGACAAAAAAAGAAAAAGAAAATAAAAATAATGCACATACGTTCATCTACTAAGAGCCACCCACATGCCTAAAAGTAGGTCCTAACTACTTTAATCCTTAATCTCTTGGGAATGATATTCAATCATTACTATGCTGTAAAAAAGTCATATATTATGGAAAGAGACCACTCTTTTTATCGCTTGTTATATAAGAACACTTTAGAAGATTTTTGGGTTTGAAGTGTCAATGGATTTCAGATTGTTTGGAAGGTTTCAGCTACCATATTAGAAGATACTAGAATTGTGATGTACTGCATACAATCCAGTAAACAAGTTTAAAAATCATAAACCCTAGTTACATATTTTTAAATCTTGCTATATGATCTGTATGCTTCCACTGTGTTATTGTTCTTTGATATCATATTTAATTTCGATATAGACACCAACAACTTAACCTAATATCAATGTGATATAAACAGTAGAATAATAGAGAAATTTTGATGTTATCATACCACAATAAGCATAAGCCTCCACTTTTGCCCAATCTTTCCACCACCGACTTACCACAAAGGCAAACGAACTCAAACAAGCTTTATCCAAATGATGAAGAGCCATCCTTTTCCGTTAGGAAAATTATGTAAGGGTTATGTTCCCACACAGGGTAAGCTAGACTTAGAATACCTATCATTCCC
This sequence comes from Dimocarpus longan, assembly GCA_022984855.1. Classification (NCBI taxonomy): domain Eukaryota; kingdom Viridiplantae; phylum Streptophyta; class Magnoliopsida; order Sapindales; family Sapindaceae; genus Dimocarpus; species Dimocarpus longan. The sequence goes on from CM041026.1 coordinate 11,350,079, forward strand.
CAAACCTTGGACATTATACTCTAAAGTTATCATGGCTAATTAAGGCTTACCGATATAGCATTATGATTAATCTTCTACACAACATAAGCCACTTAGTACTATACAACATATAAGAAAAGTGTTACTTCTTTTTAATAGTCATTTGTATCTCAATTGTATTAAAATTGATCAACGACATAACAATTGATAAATATATATATATAATAATTTATCTCACTTTCAATATACCATCCATTTGAGGAAAATTATTGTATCATTCATTAAGATATAAGTGAAATATAAAAGTCGAGAAAAACGACATGATCCAATGGTAAGGTGAAGTCCACCCACCATAGTACTTTCAAGTGGTGGGTTGAACTCACCAAAACCCACTAATATGTGGACAATTTTTTCATCTTCGTGTGAATAACTCTTTCTGATTTTTTGGGAGTAGAGATTCAAGTCGTGTTTTAGAGTCATATTTCAACTATTCCCAACAGTAATCTAATTTGATGTCAACAAATTAAAAAAAAAAATGAAGCATGAAAGTTGAATGTGAAAGACTTTTATAATATTAGTCGTATATCACATTCACAATAACAATGAGCTCTAATCATAGCCCAATACATTATGTAAACGACCTTCAGCTACTGCAATTGGTTAAGCATCTCCCCTACCTTATATAAAGTTGCGGGTTCGATCTCTCTTAATGGATGTCAACAAGCATCAGTAAGGGTTCCCTCTCTTGTGCTTACGAGAGACGTGTTATTGGAGCCTAATCTCGATAGCCTTCGATTATTCTCCTATTCTCGAAGTGTAGACTTTAAAAAATAATAGTAATAAAAAATTACTCGATTGATCAGAACCATTGGCTTAGTGTCACAATGGAACGATGAGGGTCAACAGTGGGCCACTGCTGCATCACAGCTGTTAGATTCAAAAACATGATTGGCATGAGATTCAATCTCTCTCTCTCCCTCTCCTTCTTCTTCGTCGTCTTCAATTGGTGATAGACATTCGAAACACTTATTTTGTTTCTCTCAATCTCCTGGCCAGATCGCATAACACAAAGGAGATTGACAAATCAACGGCCAATCAGCTCTCAAGCTTACCACTGACTCTCCATTTCGATCCTCACGCTCAGGTCTCTTCACTTTCCTTTCTTTGACTCCTGTTATCCATTTTTTCCCTCTTTTCTCTTTTTTGCTCGTAATCGTTCAATTTTGGCCTGCAATTTTATTGTTGGAAGGCGGTCGATGCGACGCCACCATCTTTTTATCTCAAAACTAGGGTTTCGTGATTTGGGGTTTTTCAGTTTGTCCCCAAGATGAGATTTTTACGTCCGTTCTTTTAATCTTGTCATCAATTTTGGGTTTGTTTTATTTGGGATTGTTGGATTAGTGATAAATGGAGTGTTTTCTTGATTTGGGCTTGGTCAATTGGTGATAAAGTTGAGAGTTTTATCTGGATAAGTAATAATTCTGTGAGAGTGAGGGTTTGGGGGTTTTGTTGATGTGGGTGTGTTGGATTTTGTGAGAAAAGTGGTATTTTTGTTTTGGTTTGTTGAGATTGAGATGGGAGACGGGACATCTGATACGATGAACCTTGATTTGAATCTGGGTCCTGGTCCTGAGGCACGACCAGGATCAATAGCAAGTGAGGGGATGAATCTGGATGATTTGACCGATGACCCCATCGATAGAATTAGGGAAGCTGTGAGGCTGAGGTCGCGACGGTGGAGATGGAGGCAAATCACACCAGAAACAAGGAACATTCCAATGGAATTGAATCAATTGATGGCCAATCCTGCTAATGGGATTACATTACAGGCAGGTGAGGGTAGTGTTGCTGCTGAGGAAAGAACCAATGAGGTACCCAAAACATGCGAAAATAACAATAGTTTTCTGAAAGACGAGATATCGGAGAAAAAGGATGATGTTGAAAAGGGTGTTGGGAATGATGGGAGCTTTTTCGATTGTAATATCTGTTTAGATTTGGCTAGGGACCCGGTCGTGACTTGTTGTGGTCACTTGTTCTGTTGGCCCTGCCTTTATCGTTGGTTGCATGTGCATTCAGATGCAAAGGAATGTCCAATGTGCAAAGGCGAAGTGACGCTTAAGAATGTTACCCCAATATATGGTCGTGGTAATGGTACACGTGGACTGGAAGAGGACTCAAGCCTTGAGATCCCTCGTAGGCCTGAAGCACGGCGGGTAGAGAGTTGGAGGCAGACTGTTCAGAGGAATGCTTACAGTTTCCCTGTGGAGGAGATGATTCGTCGACTTGGAAGTAGATTTGATTTGACACGGGATTTGACTCCACCAGGGGATGGGAACAGTGCCCGCGAAACAGCAGAGAGAACTGATTTTTTGCTAAATAGAATTTTGACATCTCGAGGAATGCGTGAGCAAAATCCCGTTTCAACACCCCCAGATGATATAGACTCAATACAAAGTGACACAAATGGCTCTGAGGGGGAAGCCCGTCGACTCCATTCTCTGTTACTGCGTAGGCAATTGCAATCACAACACAGAGCTACTCTTTCAACTGCATTGAGTTCAGCAGAAAGGTTAGTTGAGGCATATTTCCGAAGCCATCCTATAGCAAGAAATCAAGAGCAGCCTTCACCTCCAGTTGATGATAGAGATTCCGTCTCAAGCATCGCTGCTGTTATAAACTCTGAGAGTCAAATGGACACTGCTGTGGAAATTGATTCTATGGTGTCCCTTTCAACTTCATCTTCCCGGAGAAGAAATGATAGTTCTAGGGTTTCAGATGTGGATAGTGGGGATTCTCGTGCTCCTAGAAGGAGACGGTTGAACTAAGGAGTATCTAGTTTTTCTCTTTATCCTGGAATCACTCTAGAATATTACGTTTCATCACCTATGTAAGTGCTACGGCCCACGTGCATTTCATTGCTTTCATTCTGTTAGGTATACACCTTTTCTTGTGACTATTGAATATTGTAAGGTGATCATAAAATTTCAAAGCTTTGTTGCTTTCAGTATGTGGTTTGAATTATTATTTTCCTATATAAAGGGTCTGTGCTTTCAAGTTGTATGGCAAATCAAACTTGAACTGGAGCAGGATGCCCAATTGTTACTTACCTCTGTACATATCATCGCAAGCTATATAATTTGACTGTAATTGCCTATATCCGTTCTCTATTTTGTCCATATTATATGAATCATTTTCTTTTAATGTTAGTTCTAGGGTTTCAGATGTGGATAGTGGGGATTCTCGTGCTCCTAGAAGGAGACGGTTGAACTAAGGAGTATCTAGTTTTTCTCTTTATCCTGGAATCACTCTAGAATATTACGTTTCATCACCTATGTAAGTGCTACGGCCCACGTGCATTTCATTGCTTTCATTCTGTTAGGTATACACCTTTTCTTGTGACTATTGAATATTGTAAGGTGATCATAAAATTTCAAAGCTTTGTTGCTTTCAGTATGTGGTTTGAATTATTATTTTCCTATATAAAGGGTCTGTGCTTTCAAGTTGTATGGCAAATCAAACTTGAACTGGAGCAGGATGCCCAATTGTTACTTACCTCTGTACATATCATCGCAAGCTATATAATTTGACTGTAATTGCCTATATCCGTTCTCTTTTTTGTCCATATTATATGAATCATTTTCTTTTAATGTTACTGTGTCAATAGCTTAGTCTCTTTTAACTTCCTCTGTTGATTTCTTTTGATACTTAAAGGTTTGTTAGTTGTTGATTTGTTCGATTCCTCACACGATTGTAATGTAATTATTTTGGTTTTATGTTTAAGTTATAAAGCAAAAAAATTCTATTACTTGAGAATTACAAAGTCATTGCCTGTCAGCTAGCTACAAGCCCCACTGTTTTAGTTTTGAGTGTGCATTTGTTGTACGGTATGCTTCTCTTCTGGTTACAGATTCAGTCACTTGTTCAGCTTGAAGCAATTGAAGTGTGTTTGGTTGGGCTGATAGAATTTTCTTATAATGTTCACTAGTCATCCAAAATGAAATGAAACAATTTTCTATTTTCTGTTAGCCTTGCTATATCATACAGTTAGATAATTCTTGTAGAAGTTATTTGGCTGTTGATTTCGTTCCTCGTCAACCAGTAATCTATCTTGTGAAGACATAAAATTAATGAACTTCTGCATTTCCGAGTAATATGTAAGAATTTGTAAACTCTTCATTATTTTTGTTCTGCATTATCAAGTCATACAGTTGGTAGTATTTTCTTCGATGCTGACATGAAAGTGGTAAGAATTAATTGTTTTAACTGAGAAAGAATAGGAAAAGAAGTAATTTCTCTTACTATTAACTGGGCACCTGAAGGTCTGTGGGCACTTTGTTGTGCTCACCTGGTGTTGAATTGAAGAATGATTTGCCAAACAACATATTTTTTTCATATTATTGATGATTAGAAATGGTTATCGATCTTAGTATTGTACGTGAACTTCAATTGTTAGATTTGAGATCATGAACATGCAGCAACGTCAGACAATGAGATTAATTATTAATGTTTTGCGTTTGAAAGTGTTTTTATATGATAGAAAGCATTGTTAAGAAGTTGATAGCCTGTGTCCAATTTATCGGATCTGAATAGGAGTATGTAAAGCAGCACGGTCACCGGTGTAGTGGTAAACAGCGCTGTCCATCCACTTCCTCACTTAGAGGTTGTGGGTTCTACACTTGCTTTCCTTCATAATTTATGGGTTTCCTTCTCTCCATGCGAGGGTTGCACCTTAAATCGACATGGGTTATTCTCTCCTATCTTGGAAGTTGTTTCCTAAGCCGTATCTCAGAATCATATTTCTGTTGATCCTGATTATTTCAGTGATTAAGTATCAGTTATCATGAAAAAAAAAAAAAACAAGAAGTGTGTAAGGGAAACTGTTGTACCTGCGCTTCCTTGTTTTTCTCGTTATTTTCTCTTTCTCCTGGATTACTCCAAAGTCAACAGATACTAATGAGCCAAGGTGGTTTCAAAAGGGCAAGAGAGGACCAAGACGTCCAAGTTCAAATAGCCTTTGTTGAATACTTGCAGTACATAAAAGACTGTAAACCAGTAGCATGGTTGGACGGAGAGTCCATTCCATTTCAAGATAGGGGATGAATGAGAAAGATGGAAATTATAATATAAAAATTATTCCAATTGGAAGACTGGTCCCTCCAAGACTCAGAATATAATATAACCTTCATTTCCTTGCTTTAATTATCTTACTGTTAACATTTTTGGTATTGGAATTAGGATGGGAGGAGCAACTTGAGCAAGGTGTCAAAGTCTAAAGAAAACTTAAGAATCTCTTGCAATTGATGGTTAGGAAGAGCTAATTTGCAGTGACTGAGATGGTTGGCAAACTTAGAATGCAGAATTTAAGCCAATCCAGTCATGACATGGGGGTAGAAATCAACTTCACAATCTCTAACGTTTACCAGGTGTTACAAGAACCAGTAGCCAAAGTAGGATGGCAGAGAAGACCAAACTAGTTGGCTTTGTTGATTGGAGCGGTGCTGTGATGTAGCATTGTCCATTGATGCACAAATTTCATTTTAGGCATTTGGCAAATCAATTTCTAGATTATTTGGTGAAGTAACTAAATTACAACAATCAGGAACTATCATAGAGTCAGCAGGCTATGTTCAAGAATTTAAATTGTAAACAAAAGCTGGACATCTTCCAGAATGTAGACAAGTGAGTTATTTCATTAACAGATTAAAAGGTTCCATCAGGATTCAGGACCAGATGTGTGCAAGGTGCTAGTTTTCATCATTTTGTTATCTTCATGTTCCACACTTCCACTAATGTTCTGAGCAGTTGTCTAATTTATTGATTAGGTTTCAAACGTTTATTTCTCAAATTTTCACTATAAAAGCAAGCCCTACTTATCTTAATTGCTCTCTTAAAAATTCATATCCATGGCCATCAATCTTCAAGTTATCAAAACTCTCATCTAGCCACAATTACACCTAAACTGGAGTGTTTGTGTGATTTGCCCTTATGTTTATGACTCATTTAATGAAATTGGGTCAAATTATTAAAGGGGTGCATAAACAGTTTTAGAGGGGTGTAAATATCGACACTTCAAAAATTATGTGAATTATAATCGAGTGTCATATCCAAAAAATTGAAACTATGCCTTTTTGAGGAACATAAACAACATAAGGATAAATCAAAAGGTGGGACATAGGATTATCTAAGAACACAACACCTGCACAGATTCAGGAATACTTTAATACTGTAGTACTTAATATATACAACAAAATAATGAAGCTCCGTCCAAGCAAATTTCTCATTCTTGTTGTAGTGAGTGAATTCTACTTTATGTTGACTTTGATCGGGCATTGTCAGTCAACTTTAACGTGGGTGATCTTGATATCGGTGGGATGCCAATTGAAGGCACTCTGACCCTCAAGTCAATAAACTGATCATAATGTAAAAAAATACGGTTAACTGTAAAGCGTTATCAGATTGAAGGGAGTGTGTCGGAGAAGAAGAAGGACGAAAGACTGTTGGAGTTTTGACCGTCTTAACCTGAAGACTGAACAGAGTAGGAATACTGAGATATTAAGTATTAGTAGACAAAACCCCAAATGATAGAACGGTATAAGTAGACTGTGAATAATATATCAAGTAAGTTCTCAGAAAAGAGAGATCGATCACAATAGACACAACTAAATATCAAGTCTTTTCTAACCAGAACCTTCCTTAAACATGCACTTTCATGTCATTATATTGAATCTATTACAAAGGAATTCTAAATCTAGAATAGAATAATGAGAACACATAAGAGGAAAAGGAGAATCCTCAAATGGCTTATAAGAGATGAGTAAAAGAGGTGGATGCCTCTATTTATAGGTGGAAAAGATGTTATGAAAACTTATTGTAGAATAAATACCATAATTAATGAAATGTCGGTTACAGAGTTTAATATCATGGTTAATGAAATGTCGGTTACAGAGTTTAATGTCATGGTTAATAACCTATCGATTATAGAGTTTAATGTTATGGTTTATAACATATTCGTTACAGAGTTTAATGTCATGTTTTATGACGTGTCCATTACAGAGTTTAATGTCATGATTTATGATATGTTCGTCATAGAGTTTAATGTCATAGTCTATGATATGTCAGTTATAGAATTTAATATCATAGTCTATGATATGTCAGTTACAGACTTTAATACATCTTCCATTATAATTTATTTAAACCCTATGCATTGAAAGCAATCAATCCGCACTTAAAGAAATTGACTTTATTTAAGTTGGATCAATCAAGTTTTTGGGCTATTCTCTTATAACATGTATTGGACTGTTAGTCTGACTCGATCGACATGCTGGGTCAGTCTATCTCAACTAACTTTGGGTTTACATTTTAGGCCTGAGAATTTTTTACCACTACACTTGTAAAGCTATTAGTCAATTTTCTCATCCCATCAACCATAATTTTTCTTTATTTGCTGTAATCTATATGATGGAAACTATTCGAACCTAAAACATTAATAAGCTTCTTTCCAGAACACATTAAATCCAATACTTCCCTGAACTGAATACGGTTCTTTAAACTCATACTCAATATGCATTTAGAAGGTCGTACTTATGGTAGGATCGAATTGGATGGAGAACACAATTTTGAGGCAGCTGTTTGGAGTGGCAATTTTGATAATCTGATTCCTTTCACATCATGGATCTTGGATTCCCTTTTATGCTGGCCTTTTGTTTTTTAATCAATGATTTTGTTCATAATGGATCCGCCACAGCACTAAACTTTAGTTTAATTAAATGTGGTTACTTGATTTTTTTTTTTCCCTTTGACTTCGGATTTGATAATAATCCATGTCTATATATAATCTATCTTTGGTTTTTTCTCTCTTTGCTGGGGTTGTAATGTACACAACACAACATACATCACATACAACAGCTACATCCCAAAAAGTGTGTGTATATATATATAAATATATCACACTGTATTCATAAATAAAATATATAACATTTTTTATTTATAACTAAAATGCATATAAGTTATATTTTCAAATTTTATTCATCACTAAATAGCAAATAAAATATATCACACGTTTATTTTAGATATAAAAAGCTAAAAGATACTTTCTACTTATCCTAAACACTATCCAATAAGTCCACCAACAAAGGGCACATCTACCATTGTAAGCCACTCGCTGCCCTTAATAAATTGCTCAACTGTGAAATGTTTAATTTCATTAAGACTTTTCAGGGTGTGATATCCAGACCAGTTTACTCTGCCATTAGTAGATGTTCTTAGTCCACCATTATTGTATTCGGCATAATACAGTGCAGCAAGATCAGACTTGTTATCAAATTTCATCCATCCTTCACGATCAAAAATTGATCTAAATAGGACTCCATTATAGTTGTACATGAAAATTCCTTCCATGGCCTTCCAATATAGGTTGACATCAAGACTCATTTCAAGTTCAAGTGTTGGAATGATAATGCAATTACGGATCACAATACCAGTATCATCTTGATCGAATGTTCTTCCTTGGGCAGTAATCACATTTCCTTGTCCTTTACTCGGGAGTCTATGAAGAATTGAATTTTGAAGTACTGCTGTTGCATCACCAAAAAAAGCCAATAATACCGTATACATGACACCCATAGAAAAACTGATTTTTGCCCCGATCCACATATAAGGTATCCTGATACCCCTCGATGGAGCATCTATGGCAGGCCACCTGCAAATCTCAGTGCCACAGCCTGTCCTCCTTTTGGACTGATAGGGTTGACAATACTAATATCTCTTGCTAAAATGTGATTTGAGTTCACATTTGTAAAAATATTAACGGAAATTAAAAAAAAAAAAAAATCAAATAAAACTTTGGTGCCTAAGATATTTAATTTAATTAAAAAAATACACAAAATAGTATTGTATGCAATCGAAATTACATTATTTGATTAAAAGCACCAAATCCACAAAGTATTTTACAATGGAGTTGACAAGTATAATAATAAAATAAATTGTGTATATTAGTATATGAGGATACAAATCAAGCTATAAAAGTTATAAGAGAAATATATGTCAGAATACAATGAATCTCACTCATAGTTGCAGAGGCTTGACTATCAAATCCTGAATTATTGCTCTTGTTGAAAGTTATAATTGTTTTGTCTATTCCATCGCCGAATATGACAATGTTTCTTTTCTCATTGCCAATGTCAATGGACTCCTTGCACATATCCTGTTATATATATATATATAGTAAAATGTATTACTATTATTGGGAATAGTTTTCATAGCCGCTCCTACAAAATGAAAATCACTCTTTCCATTGAGTGACACAGTTGCGTTGGGATTTTGAGAATAAACTAACTAAATACATAATGATAAAGCAACAAATACAAGAAGGAGAAGAGATGAGCTTGTCATGACTAGTTGAAGAAAATCCGATGAATAATATAAGACTATAAGAGATAGTAGTGTGCATACTGAGCTTTTAAGTGGCCCTATATATAGATGAGTGACAGTTAGCATTGAATGCATGTCGATTACTTGAACATGGATTAATATTCTTGTGTTTATTCTATCTTTGATAATAAAGGAAAGTAAGAGATTATGTATATGATTTTTTTTTTTTTATATTCAAATTATCAAATATAATGGATCATATATATAATTTCTTACTGTCATTTATTATCAAAGATTGATAATAAAGGAAAATAAGAAATTATGTATATGATCCACTATATTTAATAATTTTTTATTTTTTATGTTCTGATATATATATATCAGAACATAAAAAATAAAATTTTGTATATAGTGGTACATTTAATTTTGTATTATGTAATTTAAATGTTCTAAATATATTAACAAACATATATTTATAATTTAAGGATGGTGGTAGTTTTATTGTATTAAAAAAAAATTATCATTTTCAATTTTTTTTTTTTTTGTTAAGATTATCCATACCTGGCAGAAGCTCGGTATGGATGGTTATTATCCATACCGGGTCGCCTGGTACGGTTTCTTTATATTAATACCAGGTAATACCCGACACGGAAATTCAATATCCAATCCAGGCCAACCCAGTATGGAAAACATTTATTTATACTGGGTCAGCCCGGCTTGAAAATTAAATATCCATACCGGGCTCCAAATCGATATGGATAATAGGCATCCATACGGTCAGCCCGGTATGGATATAACGGGTCGGACCATGAGTCCAACCAGAATAGTTCAATCCATATTGAATTACGCCCGGTATAAATATAGATAATCCATATCGGGTATTTGCCCGATATGAATATTTAAGTATCCATATCGCAGTAAGCACGTTGGGCTTACTATCCGGTATGGATACCCAACCATACCGAGCCCAGTATGGTTGGACTGATTTGTTGTAGTGTCTGACAGTATCTTCATCGTCAAGTCACCAAGCTAGTTGTTCCACAACATTTGGGTGAACCAAGCATAAAGCTTTCTAGAGAGCAGAATCAGACACACCAACTTTCCAAGTGTCAACATTATTGACAATCAAATTGTACTTTAATCTAATCACTTCTGACCAGAGGTCATTTCCAATGAGAATTCCCTTTATTTATAAAATGACTACAATACCTTTATCTATTATTTTATATTGTATGTATTATTTAAAAATAATAATTTAAATTAAAAAATTAATTTGATGATAAATGATGATTAGCTCATATTTGCTCCATCAAATGAGCAAATTTGATCCATCGTGAAGGATATCCCCATCAACAATTTTTTTTTTTTAATTTATTTTGTAAATGATTTTAATTTATTAAAAAACGTTTTTTTATTAATTGATTAATTACTTTTTGTTTTTCAAAAAAATGTTTTTAATTTATTGAAAAATTATTATTAATTGAATAAATTACTTTCTTTCACTCAAAAGACATTTTTACCATTATTTTATCTATTATTTAAAACAAGAATTTATATTAAAAATAATAAAAAAATTTTTAAAAAAAATTTGATTTCATGATGAATGATGATAAGCTCAAATCTACTCTCTCAAATGAGCAAATTTGATCTATCGTTGACAGATATCCCCACCAACTATGTTTTCCTTTTTCTTTTTCCTTTTTTTTTTTGAATAATTTTGTTTCTATTATTAATTGATTAATTATTTTTTAATTTTAAAAGACATTTTTACCCCTAATAAGGGTATTGTAGTAATTCTATATTGCACTGGTGGTCAACGGTTTTGAGTTTATGAAGGTCAATTGATACTTGACAGTAGGTGATGATGTGCAATTATAATCAAAACTTCCGTCTAGCTATAATTACACTTAAACTCAAGGGTTTTGTGCGATTTACCCTTATAATTATGATTCATTTAATGAAATAGAGTGAGCTTATTAACGGGTGCATAAACAGTTTAGAGGGGCGTAAATATTGACACTCAACAATAAATGAATCCAAGCATTCTTAGGACTTGGATTGAATGAAATGCTTCAGTTTGGGCTAGAGTAGATTTGGACAGAGCCCAAACTGTAACCAAGCAAGCCCATGCCACTGCCATTTAAGTTATTTGCAGTTATATAAAATGTAGGTAAGATACCGAGATGATTGGTTGAATTGAAGAAGATGATGATCATGATGATGAATTGATGATGATGAAGACACAGGACACAAGTCTCAAAGGGAAATTTGGATGTAATGATTGGTGGACATGAAGGCTATGATTGAGCACACGAGAGAGTATGTTTCAAGGTTCAAGCCACTATGAGTCTTATAACTCTTTTCGTTTTTTCTTCTCTTTTCTAGATTTTAAATCTTTTGCTTTGTCACGACTCATGACTGCCGTCCATTATTCAACGGTCAACAATTCTCATTATTTCCATGCCCGACAATTTTCCCACCTTTATTACTGTTTTTTTTTTCAGTATTTAAAATATAAATATATGACAATGTTTACTTCTCCCAAAACGCCACAGATCGTGCCTTGATGCTTCTCCATCGGAAGTCAATATTCATTATACTTATTATTGTCACTCACCACCTTTTGAGGCCTCCAAGTTACTTTAGTTTAACCATTACAAAGAAATTTGCTTTGATTGAACCCATTGGCACATTTATAAACATAAGGTTAAACTTATTTATTAAAGGTAAGATTGTTTCCTACAAGTCCACTCAATGATGCGTTAAACCAACAAAAAGACAGGCTTTATTTTATTTTATTTTTTTACGGTGAAAAATATAGATAAGATAGATGGCCAAATGGGAATGCATTGATAAATGGACGAATAGTCATATATTAAAATTATACTTCAAAAGAATAAAATATAAAAAAAAAAGAAAAAAATAGTTGAGGTATCTAACGTTTTAATGGGTAAATTTATATACTACCTAATACCTATGCACACTTAATTAGTAAAATAAGTTCTTCTTTTTTTTGGGTTTTTATCTATGTGATTGGCACATACGTACGCTTTTAATATTAAGAGTAGTGTGTTATAAAATGGTGGAATTGGATAAAAGTTTATTTTTATCGTTTTCAAGAAAGTATTATCTTTTCTATGCTTAAAGAAAAGGATCAAAAGAAATCGAGCTACTGTGACAATACAAAATCAGCATGAAATGTGGCTCAAAACCATAGATGCGTGACACAATAGTGAATTAACTGTAAAGAACTATATAGGAAAGATTGTTCTGACTAAGAAGGTCACCTTTAATTTGTTAGTATTCGATAATCGAACCATTCAAAGTACCTTTACAAAAAGAAACGAAAAGCCGCTCAAGAAAAAAGATTTTTCCAATTAGTCAAACCTCTCTAACTTTGACGTTTCACTACAAGACAATACAATGTAAATTGGCTTTATATCCCTTCTTCCTTAATTTTGTAATAGAAAGGAAGAAAAGTGATGGAATACTACTGTGAATTAATTGAATCATTCCTTTAAAAGTCACACTACAATACTTTAGCATTAACGAATAAAAATTACGTTAAAATTATAAATTTTAACCATATAAATAAAATTTTTTGTAATATAATCGAATCTCTAATAATTCTAAATGTTTAAAATTATTGATATTATCAGTACAGTATCAATTCTCGTCTTTTGGTCATCTCATCAGGTGCAATTATTTAAAAGCTAATATAATGAGTAGTAGTAGGTTCATTCTAAGTAGAATAGAATAATCTGAGGCTTTGTGTCCCACATTTTGGCAGCAAAAGACAGCATCCCAGGACGAGTAATGGGACATGAGTGATGATTAAAAAGTTGATTATGAAAAAATCGAAAGAAAGCATAGGATGAGAAAATGCTTAATAATGATGTTTGAGGAGGGAACATTGTCCTAGCATTCCAGGGTTGCATGCCGAGGTGTCTTTTCCTTGCTCTGCTTGTCTTGGAAATCATAAAAAAAATAAATAAATTATAAAAGTCACCATGATTAACTTATTCAATTAATTAATGGCCTTTTAACCTAGGTTTACACATTCTTCTACCAATTTAATCAGATGACATGATCACGCTCACCTTATGATTAATCTATTATTTTAATAATTAAACGACAATATAATTATGTATAAATGAAAGTTTATGAAATTACTTTACGAATGAGATGATCAACCTCCATTATTAGTGTATTTAATTTTTTTTTTTTTTAAAAAAGGCATTAACTTGCATATCACACATAATCTATATACATTGAAGAGTCTGGAAAATTTTATCTTTATTTTAATTATCAATATCAATGATTGACATAGACTCATAGCATGATAATAGACAATTTTTGTCTATTAAATATGGGCATGGGAATATTTTTATTATTGAAAACAGTGAATAAAGGCCAAATTACAATGGTCTAATTTACAATTCCTGTTATAATCATTTACTATGAGTCTATGACCATGAGGCCTAAGAGTGGGTCATGATTTAATTTGACCTGGGCAAGATTTATAATTATAGGCAACTAATTAACTAGTTTAATAATTTGAACAGCAGTGCGTGCTAAACATGATTTCTATTATGGCCTTCGTAAGCTGGTTATAATGAAAAACCCCAGGCAAGAAATCATTATGTTGTCTATCTATCAACATTAGCAAGTAATATAATCACCAACATTAACATTTTTCATCATTGATGTCACTTCTAATTAAATACCTTAATGCGCATTACACTCAGATCATTGATATATGTATATATATTCATATTCATATTTAGTTTGGTGTCACTTTCTTTACTTTCTAATATTTATATATAGTTAAAACGAAAATATAAGTCACATATAAACAAAGGCTAGCTCTCTAAAATCCTTAAATGACTAAATTATATCACAATATCTTTTATATAGTCGAATATATATATTTGACACCATGTCAATATAATTGTCTCCAATTTTTTCGTTCTTCCGTATCTTTAGCTACTAGTACTTCACCTAGAGTTTGAACTTTAAAGTACTAAGAGCCTAATGTTAGTATCTACAACATAGGATTTATATAATAATGCACCTGTTCACATGTTATGCAAAACAGATAATGGACAAATACAACTTGGCCAATAATCGAAATATAAGAAAGTGGAGTAGTAAATCTGTAATTAAATGGAAGAGAAGTAATAGTATGCAAAATGACCACAGTTGAACAGTAACAAAGTAAAAAACTAAGTTATATTTTTGTAATTTGAATTAAAGAGACGAAATTAATAAAAGAATGGAAAAGCAAGGTGGCAGTGGTAGGCCAAATAGAGTGAGAAAGGTTAGCATAAAAAGGCACGAGAAAATAAGACAGAAGAGCACACATGCGATAACAAATGGCAGGGCTGGGGATACAAAGCAGCTTGTCCCAGAGAAAGTCATCATTACTAAAATTGACTGTCATTCATACATATACATCAAATGCATTGGGAACTGCCCTTTCTTCACAGCCGTAGCCATAGCTGTTTTTTCTGACTAAGTTTCATTAGTGGCTGTCTACGTATTGCCATCCCATCACTCAGCCACTAGGTCTGCTGCATGCTCTCTCTTCTCCGCTTATGTTCGGTTTATGGACCCAAATCTCTTTTACTGCTCCTTCGCACCCGCATCTACCCTACCCCTCATCACATTAGGCAGTGTTTTTTAAAAATAACTTTAGGCCATTTTATTTCAACGGATAATTTAAAAAAAAAAAAAAAAAAAAATCACTGATAGTTTTCCTAAATCCCTATTTTATAACCATAGTTTAATTTTTATCAAAAATTCACCCGGGCATTAAATTTCTAACTAAAATATTAGTGTGATGTCAAAATATCGAATTTACTCTTACATTAAATAATATAAAAATTAAAAATTAAAAAAAATTAATTTGGGTATCCATTGTCCATCTCATATGGACAATTGAGATTAATTTAAAAAAATAAAAATTGATTATTTATGTTTTTTTTTTAAATAAAATTTTTGAAAAGTAAAAATAAATAGATATTCATCGTCCATTTCAAGATGAATGGTAAAAATTAAAAGAATTAATAAAAATCCAATTGTTTTTTTAAAAATATATATATATCAGACCTCATCTTCAATCTCTCCTCCCTCATTTTCAACCAAAAAAAAAAATATTAAAGTTTTTCATCATCATCAATCTAATCTCAAAACCATCATCAATCTAATCTTAAAACCATCATCATCAATTAGTAAAAACCTGTGTTTTGAACACAAAAAGAACCCAAAAGAAAACCTCATCTAACATGAAAAATATCAAACTCAACCCATTTTACCATCCAAAATCATCAATAATCCTTCTAGGTTTCCAAATGGGAACCCATAAGCGAGTTTCTAGATGTAAACCACTCGTTTTAAATTAGAAAATAGTGAGTTTCCAATGATGAAAACCTTTGAAACCTTGAACTCAATATTAGGTTTTGTAACAGAGCTTTGAACCTACTACGTTGTTATCTTAAAGATTTTTTATCACTACCATCATCGATTAAAGATGGAGATAGAGAAGAGAAAAAGAGAAAAAAGAAAGCACAAGAGACAGAACTAGGTGAGAGAAAAAAATTAGATTTTTATTCTATATTTCTTTTTATTATTTTTAATTTTAAATAAATATATCTTATTTTTATATTTTATATTTTATATTATTTATTTTGATTTTTTAATATTTTAATTGAGTTTCATCTGTACTTATCTTTTTGTCTCTAGAGTCAAACAATCAATATCTTCAATATAACGAGATCAGTGATGATCAAGAGTATTGTTATCCTTTCATTTAACTTTAAAAAGTATTTTAAGTATTTATTTTAATATCAAAAAAGTTTTGGATAAATTTCAAATTAGATACAATCAAGTGGACACCGAGAAAAAGTACGGACGGTTATTTGGGATTATCTCTTATATCAACATATCCAACACACATTAATATTTTGTAATTAACTCTTTATTTATGTAATTATTTTAGATTTTAATTATGATATATGACATGATTAATTTGAAAATGTTAAGCAGAGAATTTCTTCGTAGTAAATAGGAAAAGAAAGAGGAAGGCAACGCATCCAATCAGGTGACAATTATTTGAGTTGGATGGGGGGCGTTGGGCTTGGACCAATACCCCCAGTAATAATAATAATAATAATATAGTTTCAAAATACAAACCCTAATAAGATCCGACGTACAAATGATTGCGGCTGCATAAATTGTCCCCCTAGCACACCGCATTGTGTCCCCATCACTGGGGACCCCCCACCCCCCATTTTCATCACCATCATCATTGGATCTCTTTTCCATCTTCTCCTTCTTCGTAATTCTGCTTTTCTTGCCACATAAATTGACTTACAATTCTCTTCTCTCTTCTTCATCTACCTTGTTTACATTTATTGTTTATTTATTAAATATCACGTCATTCCTCTGATCTTCTTGCTCACGCATTAGTCACGGACTCCCCCTCCACCTCCTTTTAACATACCTTCATGTAATGTATGAATCCGTATATAATGCTCCACCATACCCCCTACAATCGTACCATTACGTATTCAATTTCTCAACGCGCGCAATTGCTACTTCCGCCTAGATCCAAAACATTTGGATTGGATAATCACAAAAACATTAAAAAAAATGGATTGGACTTTCTGGTGCAATAACACGCTCCTGCATGGTCGTTGCTCCTTATGAGCAGTCGGTCGTAGGTTCGAGCTGTAATTCCACATGAATTTATGAACAATTTTTCACTTTATATGGATTATATATCCTGCTTCTAAAAATTTATTTTCAGATAGTGTTTTAGAGTCCTAAATTAGAAAGATCTGACAGTGGTATTTATATTTGTAATATGTTAAAAAACAAAAATAAAAACAAATCATTTGGACTTGATCTCACACCTCAACATTTCATTACATCGGATATAATTATATCCTTAAGTTATGGTTCTATATTACAATGTTAAAAAGGGCAAATAAAATTAATCTAATTTAAAATAAAAGAGAGAGAGAATACCTGTTTGTGGCTTAAAAACAAAAATAATATATATCTTGTTTGTATCCCATATTTATTGTTCATGGTGAAATCATCTTCTATGTGGTTTCCACAACCAGTGTTGGTTGCATTAAAAGCTAATGTACAGTTAAAGTTATAAGCAGTCCAAAGCCGAACACATTGAGAAAAAGAAAAAGTAGCCTATGTTATGTCCAATGAAGCCTTAAAACCTTCTGTGCCAGGGTTGGTCAGGATCCAACCACATTTATTGTATCAAAATTTTTAACTTGCAGTAAAAAAAAAAAAAAAAAAGTGTTAACATGTGCGGTTTATATAGGCTCAATTGATTCATAAAATTTGAAATTACGTAGTTGTTGTTAGACCAATTAAGTAATCAATCTGTATCAAATACTGAATAAATAAACGAAATCAAAACGAACAAATAAATAAAGGATTTGAAAAGAACCGGATGACAGAAGCTTGCAAATTTAATGCAATGTCCTAAGACAGAAATTTGGCACCCCTTCTCTGTGCTTTGAAGGTCTGTTGGTGTCTGTCTTCCCAGGATTCGACTGTCAAAAATCTGGATTCACAGCACTTGAAGCAGATTCTGGCAAACTGGAATTTACAATATTTAATGGCAGAAGAAGAAGAAAAGAAAAGCAAGTTTTTTCTACTAAATTCGGAATTGTTTATTTATAAAATGAATGGTGTCTTTTCAAAGGGACACATACTTATCAAGGGACACAACTGTTGTCCTTAACAGTTATTTGTTCAAATTCAAATATAAAATTTAAATGAATTTGAATCAAATTAAAAAAAAAAAATAATAATTATGATATAAGATACTCTTTAAATCAAAGACCAATGCCCCAATGGCCCCAAGGCCCAAGGCCAATCTTTGATTTATATATATAAGTCAAAACTACATATAATATAGGCCTAGGCTTTGTCCTTTATTTTATCTATTCTTTAAGCCTTAAGAGGTACCACTTTATAAATAAACAATTCTTTTCTATTTTTCCAATGTGGGACTTATTTCCATTCAAACATTCTACTTTTCTAACAGTTGTAAATTAGAATAAACATTTGCTAGAAGAAGGATTTCTTCTTGGTTTACAATTTAATTAACTAGTAAGGTAAGGTAGTTCAAATTAAATATGACTCTTATCTATCAATTGTTAAGGTCTTAAGTAATTGTGAATTACTTACAAATAATAAGCCAATATTTTATAAATAGTATGAGATGTTTTGTAAATCCACAAGTAAATAAACGTGAAATAGCCGGTCTCTTTGGATCCCATGTAAAGGACTACTTGCACTGCACCGTGGTTCGATAACTTTTCTATATAATTATTATCCGACCGCTGATTCAATCTCAAAGTTTCAAAAAGTTTTTACAAATTATCAAATTACTCAAGGTAGGAAATTACAGATAAGTTTTTTTATTTTTTTTTTTTTTTTTTCTTGTGGTTCAATTCAAATATATACTAATACCATGTATTATGTTATATATTATTAGAATATTATATAATTTGCATAATGCTGTATGATTGATTATTTATATTATATTATATATTTTTTTGAACAGATCAAGTGGTGTTAAACATTTGTAATATTGTATATAAATAGTGCTGTCTCTCTTTATAGGTGGCTCAGTCGGCCGCCCTAGTCTACGGATTATGCGTAAAAATTGAAGATCACATCCTCCATAATTTATGGATCAAAACCACCGTAACCACTCCGCTACGGATGACTTCAACACCGAGGTTTCGGCGTTTAGCACCATAAGAATAACTACTTCAAAATAAAAAATAATAATTAAAAAAAAAAAAAACTCCATGGCCGTATTTGTTATGTGGTTTAGGACTAAAATATGGTTGTTTTTTTTTATCCAAATCCATGTTTGGTATGCGCCATCACCTTACACTAAATTAACTCTTCGCTGATTTTATCCCATTAGTTTGGGATAAATCCAACTCATCAATTCGATAGGTTAAAATACTCCCAATCGCATGCTTCTTCCCCTCCAACTCTACCTCGTCGTCACTTTCGTTCACCTTTGTTGCCTCCCTCTCTCTCCCTCCACGCACTGATATTGCTTCTCCTCCATCTCCTCTCTCTCCTTTCGCTTCATCTCTGTTGCCCTCTTTTGCGCTCGCCGTCGCTGATCTCCTATCTTCTTTTATGTCATCGCCATCTTCTTCGGCATTGTTGGCATCTGTTTCGCCATCCCCAATCGTTTAGCTTCTTCAGATATTCTTCGTCATTGTCGATCGCTAAGTTCTTCGGCATCTTCGTCATTATCAATCGACATCTACTTTGGCATCATTGATGGCAAATGAAGGAGGGTGGTGATGGAGGAGGTAAGGAACAGTGGTCCAACCATTATTTTTAATTCGAATATCGGTAGAATTTGTGAAATCTGTGAAAAGTTCATGAAATTTTGTTTTAAAATCCAATTTTATACTTGTTATTTTTAATCCTATCATACTTTTATCAAACATGAGATAACATCCGATTTAATTCTATCTCATCCTATCTAATTTAATTTAATCTAATTTTACATAAATTATTCAATCATATTTCGTACATCAAACGAGGCTCGTAACATTTGGTGCCTTGAGGTTTTAAATCCGGGCAGATTCTAGTTTTAACTCAACAAAACACGCGCATTTATGGTAAGAATTCAATAGTATTTGTTGTAATTAAATTATAGAAATAGCAGGTATCAAGTGGATCGGTAATTTCGTAAGTCAATAAAGAAGTAGATGGATTCCTGTCATTCAAGTGATAACAACGTCATTAGCTTAGCCTTGCAACTCAAAATCACCTAAAAGTTGCATTTTTTTTTTTTTTTTAATAATTTTGCAATACATGTAAATGATTGTGTGTAAATTTAATATTCATCGATCTGAGAAATTCCACAGATAAAGAAAAAAAGTCTATGATAGGTTGATAAAAAGTTTTTGGTATATTAAAATTTCGAAGTTTCTCATCATTATTTTGTATGAATGGTTGCTGTTTGAAAAACCTGAAGCATTATAATATACTTTATTCTTTTTATTATATATTCAAAATATTTTTTTTATCGGTTATCACTAAACATAAAAAATTAAACTGATAAAAAAGTAACACAAAAACTGAAGCTAACAAGAAATAATTCAATTATATCATTTAAAATTTGAGGTTATAATACTTTAACACGCTTCTCACAAATAACATGGATTATAATAGATAACGGATAATATGCCCTCACGTGCAATATATTAAACACTTTCTATCGTATAACATATTAAATACCCTTTACTGTATAACTAACCCTCACGTCCAACATAGATTATAACAGATGATGTACATATATTAAACACTTTCTATCGTCTAACATATACAATAAGATGATAGATAAAGAAGAAAAAGAGGGTTTGAACTAAAAACCTCTAAGTTCTAATTTCATCTTGGTTACCATTAGATCCAGAAATTTAAATTGATAAAAAATAACTCAACTATAAATTATGATGCATTAACACTTCTTTAAAGCCAAAGTTATTGTATTATAGCATGTCTAAGCATTATCTCACTAACATTAACAAGATTAAAAAGGGTGTGTTTCAAGGTTCAAATCTATTTATTATGTAGTTGCATAATTCAAGCGGTGGTTCCCAGCATGGTCAAAGTGTAACTATGCCCGTCTAAGATTATAGATTTTTTTTTTTTGGACAAAGTATAAAATTATAGTTATCCACCAAAAAAAAAAGCCGATTATTACAAATTGCACGAAATCACGTGCAGCACAATGACAATGTTGCTATGAAATTTTAGTCTTTCGTCTTAAGGTTCCGTTTGGCACATGAGATTAAAATTAAATAAAATAGATTTGATTAAATTAAAATGAAATATCTCATATTTGATAGAATATAAGATTGGATTGAAATAAAATTAATTTAAATACTTTATTATATACTTAAAATTAATTTAAAAATTAATTTTATAAAAGATCTGAAAAGATATATATTTTTTATTAATTTAAATACAAGGATTAATTTTAAATGGTAAAATGTAGATTGGGTTTGGATTGAAATAAAATTAATTTAAATATATTATTATATAATCTAGCTTATATTATACATAAAGTTAATAATGTTTTAAATAAAATAAATTCTATAAATAATTTTTCTAAAATGTTATATTGATTTTTTTTAGAATTATATTATTTTAAAGTATGAGTAAATGAATATTAATTTTGGAATAACTCTTATTCAAATAATAACTTTATTTCCAAATTTTTGTTTGCAGGCAATAAAATTAATTTCACAAAATACATGAGAAATAAATGAAGTTGGTAGAAGAAACAATTAATAAGAAGAGAGAGAAAAATTCATTCCCATTAAATCCTATAGTGGAGCTTGGGATTCAGTATTAATTCCCATGAAAATGAGATTAAATTGAAGATGAGATTGAGATTTCATTGTCTTTACCACTCAAAACATAAGATTTTAGAGTTTGGGATATTTTGAATCTAAAACCCACCTTAAATCTCATACGCCAAACATAACCTAAATATATAATGTGGTGATGTTAGACACTACAAGCACTATAAGGAAATGAAAACCAGGAACAAAATTCTCATAAATGTCTTTTATTCGAAAACCCTATAAAATAATATTTGCTAAACTAAATTGATAAATAAATAATTTATTAGTTTATCGAATATCTATTAATTAAGAAAAATATATTGACTTTGTGGTTAAACCTTTCACACTGCATTTTATCTCAAAGTGGAAAGTTCTATTCATCTTCTATCACTTGTGTGGGCAATTTTCCCACATTTGTGTGGGCAGTACTTTATCATCTACTAAAAGAAGAATTTTGAATCATGCGTTAAAGTTCTATCTCAATTAGTCTTAGGTCAAGAAGAATTTCAAATTATACTTTAAAATCCTATCTTAGTTGATCTCGACAGTAGCTTAACCTAGTAACAGATAGCCAAGTATATATATTAATTAATTATGCTTTATTTTGTACTATTTGTACATGTGTTATATTATTACTTTTTTTAAAAAAAAAAAAAAAATCAAGATACATGTAAGGCCTATAACCTAAAGTGAATGTTGGCATATAGACGAAAGCATTCATGGATTCTATGAAGTCATTTGTGCTCTAAGCTATAGGATTGCGATGGATGTTCAGCGACCTTTGAACTATTCTAGTGAAATGATACGGGAAGCACCTAGAACAAATTATTTGAGGATAATGACTACACCGATCGATGTGAATTATTATGATCCAGATAGTTGTATTTTATTAAGTGGTGTCTGTATTGCAAGAAATTAAGGATGAGATCTAAATTGAGTTTGTAGATACAAAGAAAAGATAAATGACTTTGTATGCATTGCAAAAAACTAAGGGTAAAATTAATTGAGATTGGTTTTGTACAAAGAAAAGACAATACATAGATGCATGTTCTGAAAGAGTTGAAATGAGAAAATAGAAGTGGGTAAAATGTTTCTTAGTATATATTATATGTGCTACTCTTTATATGTATTTAGTTGATAGATTTGTAGGACCCTAAAGAATATATATATATGTATGTATGTATGTATGTATTATCTTATATATTTAGTGAGGTTATTAATTTAGTAACTAGCGAGGTAATTGATTATCGAACATTCACTTATCAAGGTTTTATTGTACCAAGCACAAGTAGTAAGTACACTTAAAGAATTTTTGATGTTCTAATGGACTGTTTTTTTTTTTTTTTTTTTTTTAAAAAAAAAGGTCATTTTATCACTTTCAATGCATTTACTTCCTATATGGTATAAATATCATTTAATAAATAGTCAAATTAAAAATTGTTTTACAATGCTTTAATGTATTTACATTTAAAGTTTTCATGTATTTTCATTTAATGCTTCTATATATTTTTTATTTTAATTAAATTTAAAAATTAGAATTAAATAATTATTAACTTACTGAGATGACTATCTAATAAACCATCTGAAATAAATTATCATGTTAGTAATGTCTTTTTTTTTTGCTACTTTAGCTTGACATTAATTAATAAGTAATATTTCATTGAAGAAGTTTATTTTAACTCAATATTTATTTATCTTATATGACATGTACGTCATTATTGCTAACAATAGATGGTTAATATTTGTTAAAGAAAACAAATGATTATCTTATTTTTAGTTACTTTAATTTATAATTAACACCTAAAAAATGTTAGATTAACAATTTTTTTTTAATAGAAAAATTGGTTTTGGAACTTGAAACAATTATTTATTATTACTTAAATATTTTATAAAAAATCACATCAAAATTTATTGAAATCGATTAAATTTTATCAAGCTCCTCATAATGATGCATGATATAATATTCTCCTTCCTAAGTTAAATGGAATGAATCACATTGTATTATTTTATAAATTAAATACGTAAACATCCGGCCTTATATTCTCGGGACTCTTAAGCCCTTGAAAATGGGATGAGTAGCCAAATTAGTTAAGTACAGTACATGCTCATTTAATTCAGGAAACTTAATATCACATAGTGAATATTAAATTATTTTGCATGCATGACTGTCACATTGGTATTTTAGTTGGCATGAATCACATTATAATTTTATATATCAAATAGGTAAACATTTAGCCAAACACCCTTGAAATCCGTAATATATATTACTGACTCGAAATTTTTAATTGGAATGAATTGCATTGCAATTCTATATATATGAAATAGGTCGATGTTTAGCCTTAAAATCTTTGAATCCTACAAAGCATTTAAAAATGAGATGGGGGAGAAAATTAAATACTGTAAACGCTCCTCTAATTTAGAATAATTAAATGTAGGAAACGCTCTTGAAGTTAAGGAAGGTAACTTTCTACCAACACAATAAATAACATTAGAATAGTTTAAAATAAATAATATTAGAATGAGTTGTGTTCACAATAAATACAAAACAACAATAATAATTGTATATGTTATATTTCCAAAAAAGAAAAATATTGTATATGTTATTATCGAGTGATATAGGTTTCACATTAATTGTTTATGCGGTTTGTGCATAACGAATCTTATAAATCAAACTTATAATAAGATAAAATCTTATTAAGAAGTCAAAAGATAACTATATATTTTTGAAATTAAATAAAAGCTCATGCTAGTTAGCCAAAAACCTCCTTCTTTTGTATTTTAACTTAATTTTAATACTGGAAGTCAAATTTTATAGGACTGTTTTTGGAATTCTTCCTTTCAATATATATTCGAAAATTGAAGGGAAAAGGAGCAAGTATTGAATGAAAATGTTACAAAATCACATAATGTGGCTTTTCATGCATTCAAAAACAGAAAAAACAAATGAATGATAAAAGCCAATAAAAAAAAAGTATAATAATTCCTAAAAATGCGACATGCGTTTGTTTGCGGTAGTCTAAAGTATAATTTGTAAATGGAGATGGATAGTGATAAAAGCGAGCAAACGAGGAGCAGCAGTTATTGGTGTTGGTGCTGACATTGACACTTGAAGAGTGAGTGAAGTTTCAAGGAGTGAAAAATCTTCCCTGGGTTATTTCACATTTATCGTGATGAATAACCTAAAATAATATTATTTTTAATTTATATTTTTTCTCTTATTTCATTTATTGAGTTGTTTCACCAAATCAATAATAACGGGACAGTCTTATGAATGATATCGATTTTATCAAGTGATGGTTACGATGGTCCCACCCAATAATTCATTCAGATCTCTCTCTCCAACTTATCATTAAAGCCTGCATGACTTCAATTATTGCAATGATCCCAAAAGCATGACATATCTGACCTGGTCACATCCTCTAGATGTGTTTTTTAAATTACCACTTCCCCACGCGCGTGGGACCACCTCCCAACTTCATTTTTATCCCAATTAACACTCCATTGGATACCCAATTCTGGGTTTTTTTTATTCATGCCTACGCTACCACACCCTAATTTCCTTGAATCACATCTATAAAACAACATTGCCTCTTATATTAATATTAACGAATACAACTTTCCTTGGAATAGTAAACCATGGTCTCTTTGTCTGCCTATGTAATACATAATTAATTTTCCAATTCTGGTCAAATCAATAGTTTTCTATGTTCTCAAATCATAATTATATCTATATATAACCGCTAAGAAAAAAACCCCTAGTTTTAATTTTCTATGTTGGTGTGTTAAAAGTGCACTGTTTGGTTCGGGTTGTTGAGTCAGCGGTCTAAACCATAACCGAGTCCATTCCATTAGAATTGCGATTGCGTCACTTTTTTTTTCTTTTTTCAATTAATTATATGTTAAATAAGTTGGAAACTGCATACGCTTTGATTAATTGGTCATCATTTGAAACGAACAAAACATGCACAGTGGGAGGCAAATAATTGTGTTTGGTAAGAAACACATTAATCACTTCTCGTATGATGATGATAATTATAAGTAAAACAGTTAATAAATAGAAAACAAAATTGAAATATCACAAAATTTCACCGGACGATCTGGGCCGTAAGATGAGTGATGATTTTCTGATGATATTATGATTATGATGATGAAGGTGATTATTATGATGTGGCCCTGGTTTGGTAAGCATAATAATTTAGTAACATTGGCCACGTAATAATCACAATTAATTAATAAAATAGTTCCACACTAATCAAGCTACATTAGATAAGTGATTTTGTAGTGGAAAGCGTTGGCAAGGATTTTTAAAGAGGGATATGCTGTTGTTGTTGAAGTAATCAAAGAGAGCACATTGTAATATATAATAAGAAAAGAATTTGAACAATTTTTGACTTGTTAGGGAAAAGAAAACCTTTCGCGTAGGCAACCTTTTATCAGGTACTGCAAGGCAAATGGGTTCCTGATCTCTCTCTCTCTCTCTCTCTCTCTCTCTCGTGTCTGAACCTGTGTATATTTATATAGATTCACGTGCGTTTGTCAACCTGGTTTTGTCCGTCAATCTAATTTACTCGCACAAGGGAAAATTCATTAATAAAAAGGTGATGTGGGCTGTGGTTGTGTGTGCTTTTAATTAAAAGATTTTGAATTCGGATTTCATTTTGTTTGAAGTCTCAGGTCTACTAGTTTTCTTTCTTCCAGTACTTGTTTATATCATCTATCAACCAAACCAAAACATTTTCAAACCCCAAGCAAAGAGAAAATGGAGTTAGCTTTGAGCCTAGGCGATGCGTCAAAGCCGTTTTCTACGTTTCTTGACAAGTCTCCTCCCAAGTTAACGAGCAAAGATTTAGGGTTTTGCATGGGTACTCATGGAAGAACACAAGATGAGAGAAGAGATGACAAAAGGGTTTCATCCGATCCTCCAGTTCAGCTCGATCTTCTTCCTTTTTCACCTGTTCCTCGTGCTCATCACTCTTCTTCACAGCTTCGCTTTCCATGGCTCACTGATCACTGTAATAATTATATGTTCTCTTCTTCTCTCCCTTGTTTATATTAGCCAACTAGGGGATCTGACTTTGATATATGTTTTGTGATGGTCATGCAGTGGTGGCGTCTGATCATCAACCGGGTTCAAGTGGTGGGTCAGGGGGAAGAGGTTTAGATGTGAACCGGTTTCCGTTGGCGGCGGAGGCTGATGAGGGCACTGCACTCTCTTCTTCTCCCAACAGTGTGGTGTCCTCTTTCCAGATGGACTTCTGCATTAGAAACAACGGAAGTACTACCAGTAGAACCAAAAGAGATTTCGAGGTTGAGATTTCTCATAGTCACGACAGAGCTAGTTCAAGAGCCAGTGATGATGAGGAAAACGGATTGACTCGGAAGAAACTCAGACTCTCTAAAGAACAGTCTGCTTTTCTTGAAGAAAGCTTCAAGGAACACAACACTCTAAATCCTGTAAGTCCATATCTAATTATTATTAGTATTAACATTTTATTTTTAAAAAGCATATATTGATGGTTAACATATTTATACTCGAAAATTTTGCAGAAACAAAAACTTGCTTTGGCCAAACAATTGAATCTTCGTCCTAGACAAGTAGAAGTGTGGTTCCAAAACAGAAGAGCAAGGTATTTATTTTTGTTGTTACTCTTTATCTTCACGTGATCTGTTATTATTATTCATGATAATCCAACGGTGCATAGTTGCTTCATTTATTGCACTACCTTTGTGTTTGAATTTTTTTAACCTTCTGTAGCTAGGAATGTTAGATATGCCGGTTTGTTGTTGTCAACAATTGCATAATTTTTTTCCCACTTTATTTGAATTTTTTGAAAGGAATAATGATGAGGAGAATTGAAAAATATTGAACAGGACAAAGTTGAAGCAGACAGAAGTAGATTGTGAGTATTTAAAGAGATGTTGTGAGACTCTGACAGAAGAGAACAGGAGGTTACAAAAGGAACTGCAAGAATTAAGAGCTTTAAAGACTTCTCAACCTTTCTACATGCAGCTACCTGCCACTACTCTCACCATGTGCCCTTCTTGTGAGCGTGTGGCCACCACCACCACCACCACTTCTTCCCCCGTCACAACCACCGCCGCCACCACCACCGCCAAAAATGCTATTCCCTTACAAGTAGCAAAGCCTAGGGTGTACCCATTTGCTCATGTGCAAGTGCAACCAAACATGTCCCAGCAGTCTCAAGCCCCGCAATCCGCTTCATGAACAATATCCAGTAACTGATAAAATATTTATTTAATTAAATGCTTTTCAAAACAAGTATGTACCACTCCCTTATTTCCATTATCTGTATATTTTTGGCGTGAAGATTTTCTTCGTTATTTCTCTAGTATTAGAAGTTTCTTGTAATGGGAAAGGGAGAGATATTACAAGAGTTAATACATATTTTGTTGACTAACCTATATATCAGAAATTAAGCGGAAGAATTTTTGGTTCAAAGATCCGCATTATATTTATATATTTTGTGTTTGACAATGGAATTTCGATTTCATTTATTTGCATGCGAAGATTACATATCCTATGCTTGAGTGATACTCTTAATTAAGTCTTAAGTAATGTTCAAATATAGATTTAAGTCAAAATTATTAAAGTATCATTACGTACAACATTGATAAAAACTTCGCAGGAATATTATGTAATTAATTATCATATTTTTGTTTTCATTGTCTTTTTGGGATTTGTTTCATGGCTTAAATCGATTTCAATTACTTAATGAGATGGGGATAGGTTAATTATCTCTTCTTTAAGAATCAAAATGAGGAAAAAAGTTACATGTTGACATAAACTAAAATTAATGTTCCGATCTTGGGTGTTGGTCTATTAGCTCAGGTATGAATAACGGGATATGAATTTTCTATTGATTTGAATTTTTACTCAGAACACAATTAAATGAATCTTAGAAAAACTAGATGAAGTCTAAAAAAATAATAAGTACTAATTGGAAAAAAATAATACTATTGGTGATTGGAAGTGTAATAATGTGCTAGTCATGTTGTGTTTAAAAGTTCAATTAAGGGATAGAATGATATTAATTAGTTGATTAGTCACATTAATTGGTGAAAGGATAGTTCAACCACCAATTTTAAATGTCACCCCTCCCATGATTTGTGCTTTCAATTAATATACAGATGTCAGATGCCTCTTCTAACCTTCCCAGTAAGACACAAAAATAAAACAATATTAGAGATTGCAATCGCATTACCCACCTCTTTTTCTATTAGAATTTGTCATCTATATATTGCAATTATTTAGTTCCTCTAATGAATAATAGGTTCTCTTTATAAATTGTCCAGAAAATAAGAATCATATGCTGGGTGGCTGAGATGAATCCAGAATCTTTGTTAGTGTTTACTTACTCAAGTTTTAAAGAATTCGATTATTTATGGCTCTTTATCATTTATCAATGTAAAGGATTCTTTCTCATCTTTTTTTTTCCCAGTACTTTTGATAATCTATGAAAACATCAATATAAAAAAATAATAGATTACTAAGATTGTTATATTTTTTCTCTCCCATATATCAATATAAAAAAATTAACAATACCATGTCAACATTGACAAAGAATCCTTACTCATAAAATTACTACTACTATAATAAGAGATATTCCTTTAACAGTTTTTTTTTTTTTTTTTTTTGCCCCCTAAAAGACGCTATGTTCTAAAAATTAAAAACTAAAAAAATTATAAAGATCCTATATTCGATTCCAAAATTATACTTTTTATCTTTAGATACTCCTATTTATAAAGACATTTCACTTAAAAAATGTAAAATTTTAAATGAACTTTATTTTATCTTAATATACTCATTTTTAATTTTGATGAAATTATTTTTTATGGAAAAAATGATGAAATATGTAATAAACTTTCAATATTTCCATGTATGCATAAATCAACAAGTTCAATTTTAAAGAAATTAATATAAACCATATCCAATAAAATTTCAGCACAACATAAAACTTAAAATTGTGAATATTAAAAAAAAAAAACACAGCAAGTTAAAAATTAATTAAAAACTTATTGCTTCTTTCTTATTTGAATCTTGCTGCAAATAATTATCCATTATTTCAAAGTTTTTTTGTATCTCTTCGAAATAAAAAATTTAAAGTATTGCAAAAATATATTTTAAAATTCGTGACTGCAAAGGACGAAAAGAATAAAATGTATTATAAAAATTGGTTTCCAGTCTATGTTTTTAGAATTCTTTTTATCCTTCATAATAATTTTAATTTAGGTCAAAATTACCATTAAAAAAATAAAAAATGAAGTGTAGAAAGATAATAACAACTATATGCTTAATTACAATTACAATAGAATCATGTAAAAATATCTTTTTCTATATTTTTGATTGAGAAGATATGAAGGATACAACTTCTGATGAAGAAGATATGAAAGGATAGCCTTTGACCATAGAATCATGAAAGTTAAATGTCTTTTTCTTTTGTTATTACTTTGGTTCTCAATTCGTTTGAAGTGACCAAATGATGGTCATTGGCTTGTGTTGACACTTATTTTTGGTCAACCCTGTTCTTCAAGCCCAATACCTGTGACACAACAAACCTCATACAATGCAAACAATATAGGAGCAAAACACACAGGACACAACAAGACTTTTACGTGGTTCGGCAAAAAACGATGGCCTACGTCCACGACAATTACCCTCTCTCGGTGTAATTGTATTTTTATTTCACTCTGTCTTTTACCCTAAATTATATCTCCTATTTATAATGGAGATGTTATAATCAGAATAGGCTTGAGAATCTTACAGATAAGGCAAAAAATAATATACATTAATTAAGATAATATCTTCTGAGATTATCTCTCGTATATAGCAATTTCCCAGAATGTAGAGATTCGATTTGCATACAAATAGGTAATTCGACTCCTTTCCTGTTTCGGATTGATTCTTCTTCCAGAAGGTCTCGGATTGATTCTTCTTCCAGAAGGTCAATTGGTCAATTTAAGTGTTTCGCCTGTTCAACGATCAGACAGCAAATTGAGCGAGCAGATATCTCCGAGCAAACGAGCAGACTTATTTATCCTTTTGGCCGCCGAGCAGACAAACATATCTCCAGTCAGTAGGAATGTCCGAGCAGGTTATCTTTGTGCTTTTAACTTTCTTTTGACTATTTGACCAAGTGTCTTCTTGGCTCTTAATAAGTCACAATGGGCCTCCATTTTTGGGCCTTTTCTTATTGCACCAAAAAATACCCATAACACAAGCCCCCTTGTTTCTGGTACACTTTTTGTACTGGAAACAATGTTCTTGCGCCCAGACTTGCGCCCAGAAAACTTTTAGTGAGATGTGAACCGTTGCTTCTCTTCCTTTTTGCCATGTGTTAGTCCCCCAGGCGTTAGCTACTTGTCACTCAACTGTCGCGCTCATTACTGCATGTATTAAATGCGCGTCTTTTCAATAGTTGCTCATGATGGCTCTTTCGGTTTTTTGCGCCTATTGCCAAACTTTGGCGACGATTGAAATGTCTTGACTTGCCGATTGGGATTCTGAAGCGTCAGCTATATATTACCCTTTGTCGTTCTCTTTTCGTCTTCTCTCTTCTGCCTTTGCAAACCCTGACATTTTTGTCTGCTACCATTCTCCTACATCCTCAAGGTTCTTTGTCAACGCCATCTTCAAGGTAACTTCTATTCTTTTCTTCTGCGATTACTTTCTTCCATGATTACTATTTGCGTATCTGATGGCATGATTTCTTTTTTTTTTTTTTTTTTTTTTAAAAAAAATAGATACTCGTATTGTTGCTTTGAGTTGCTGTCTGTTTGTAATATCTCTTGCCCATCCAACTTTTCGCCCCAATAGCCCCCCTTGTGTTCATAGGAGTATCGTATCCGTATGTACTGAGTTCTGGTCTGCTTTCTGCGACCTGACACCCCTGTTGATTTTGTAGATGTCTGGTCGTAGTCGTCGCAGTCATAAGGTGGGATCCACTGATGCTGCCTCCGAGGAGGATCTTAGTGCTACCTCTCAAGGTGGTGGGGCTACTTCAGTCCCTTCTGAACACCATTCCTCCTCTGCTCGCGCACCCTTTTTTCATTATGAATCTTCCCTTGGCCTCAGCGACCTTGAAACCATCGCTGAGGGCTTCTCCTTACCTAAGGGCTGCCGAGCTATGGTGCCTAAGGCTTCTGACCATGCAGCTTTTCCTCCCAAGGGTTTCTTTGCCATTAGTCATCAACACATAGAAGCCGGTTTCAGGTTTCCGGTTCATCCTTACCTGGTCTCTCTTTTAAACGACCTTAACTTAGCCCCTTTTCAACTTACCCCCAACTCTTATGCTCATCTCACCGCTTTGGCTTCTATCTTTCTTAAAAACGACCTTCCTCCTCCTACCCCCGCGATGATCCATCACCTCTTTTTGTTTAGAAGTACTACGGGTCCGAAGGCTGATAAGAAGGATGGGTTTTATTATACTTCAGCCCGAAAATCTCCTTACAAAGTGAACCTTCCTCAAGGGATTGGAAAATCCAACGTAGGAGATTACAAGTCACGATGGTTCTACGCGTCGTGCTTATCATTGTCGGATTTAAAGAATTTTTCTTTTTGCCTTTCGCCCAGTAAGCATATTTGTCTCAGTTTTCCATCTTGTATTTCTGCTCGTTGCTAACATTTTTCTTTGTGCAGATGTCTCTAGGGGCGAGATTCCTCTATCCGATCAGGAGCTCTCTCTGTTAGATAAATTTTCGGATGTAAAGACACCATCCGACGATCAGACACCTTCCGAGCATCTGCTTCAATTTCATGGTCTCGCTCCTCCTGCCGACCAAGAATTATTGGACCCCGCTTCTGATTTAGGCTCTCGCGAGGAGAAAGAAATTCCTTCTGCTTTCGAAGCTTCCGGACAGGAAATTCCACATCCAGCGAATACTTCAGTTCCGGAAATGGTGAGGCTTCATTTCGAGCAGCCTTTACCCAGTCAGGCTCCTGCTCAGTCTTCTGCTCCCAAAGAGCCTGTTCAAGCGGCCGGAGGTTCAGGCTCTCCCCCTGCTGCTGAAGTCTCTCCAGAATCGCCTCCTCAACAGGGTACTGTCGGTTCTCCTGCTCGCTCGGTGAGGCATAAATCAGTGGCGAGGAAATCTTCGAACAAGAGTGCTCGTCGAGGGGATATATCTCAGCCTGCTCCGCCCAGCAGTTCCCCATCCGCCTCTACTCAAAATGTCGACAAGGGCAAAGGGATCGCCGATTCAGAAACTGCGGAACCGCCTCATAAACGCCAGAAAACAGCCGCGGCCGGTTCTGGTGCTGAGGAGCAGTCCCAGGAGTTTGATGCCGGGGAATATTACAGCGATCTTTTAGATCGCGCGCCCCAATTCCTGGGAGCGAGGAAGCCTGCCCTGTACAAGGAAGAAATAACGGGCGAACGGCTCATCAACTATTTGGGCTTCCACAGTACGCTTGTAAGTTTTTATTTTTTTGCTGCTATAGTATCTCTTTCCATTTTTTTTTTTTTTTTTTTTGTACTAACAAATGCTTTGTTTCAGGCGTCCATGGCGTACATGAAGCTTTTGCGGGAGATTGGGGACTGGCCCGAGGAGAAGGCCGCCATGGCAACCACCATCAATTCTCTGGAGGAAGAGAAGGCTAAACTGCAGGATGATCATGAACTAGAGCTGGAAAAAGCGCAGGAGGCACACCGTGAGCTGGAGCAGGAAATTGAGAAACTGAACAATCAGAAGAACGAACAGCGGGAGTCCTTGGAGAGGCAGGAAATACAGATTGCCTTTAGGGATAAAAAGATCGAGACATTGACGCATGATCTCCACTTTGCTCGGGAATCGGAGGAGAAGTTGAAAACTGAGAATAAGGAACTGAAGGGAGAACTGTCCTCGCATAAGCATAA
Organism: Dimocarpus longan; assembly: GCA_022984855.1. NCBI lineage: Eukaryota > Viridiplantae > Streptophyta > Magnoliopsida > Sapindales > Sapindaceae > Dimocarpus > Dimocarpus longan. The sequence continues at coordinate 11,383,725 of CM041026.1, forward strand.
AGCCGCGGAGGCCAAGATTGTTATGGAAGCAATGAGGCAGGAAACAGTTTCTCTCAAAGAACACATTGCTTCGGAGAAGGGACGTATCGAAGCCGCGGTTCGAGAGGCAGAAGAGAGGATAGGAAGTTTATTCCTGTATAATCTGTGGTTCAAGCGACCAGATGTGGATGTTTCGTTCTTTGGTCCAGACGCCGTGGCTGAAGTAAAGCTGTACGCTCAGCAGGATAAACTTAAAGCCGGTCCTTCAGCTTCTTCCGCTGGTGCTGCCTCTGCTGATATTCCCAGCTCAGAATCTCCCAGCTCTCCTTGTCCAATCAATATTGATGACAGCGACCAGAAAAATTTTCCTGTTCGATGATATTTTGTTTTGTACTTATTACATTTTTTAACAATTTTTAAATAAATCTTTATTCATCGTTTCTTGTTTGTATTTATGTTCGTTATTTTTATTTACTCGTGAATTGGATTTTCGACCAGTACTTATTTGAGCAGAGTAGGTGTGGGGACGGCCAACTTGCTGAAATTACCCTTTCAGGCCCCTTACCTCTGCTTGATTAAAACAAATTCCCAGCTTTCTTGAATGGCCAATTTCTCCCAGCTTTTAAATTTTGTTCGAGCAGAGTAAGTGTGGGGACAGCTAGTCATGCTGAAATTACCCATTTTTGAGGCCCCTTACCTCTGCTCGTTTGAACCTACAGATCCAATGTTCCTTCAAGATACTATTCGTTCTTAAGTTACATGGATCTTCCAAGGTTTACTAAGTCCACAGGCCATAAGCATCCCTTCCAGAGTCCTTGTACTCACAGGTTATGCTAAGGTCTTCCAGGACATATTTTTTTTTTTAGCTCACAGATAATGATTACACCTTCCAGAGCCCGGCTACTCACAGGTGGTAATCACATCTTCCAGAGCATTTGCTTCAATCGAAACGCGAGTAGATCATCAAAAAACGATCAAGTATTGCCATTCAAGGAGAATCTGATTTGATTTTACTGCACTGAAACAAAATTGACAAATTATCGAAGCGAATTAAAACAAAAACTTAAACCAATTAAATAAAATATGGTCGCAGGTTTTCAGCATTCCATGCTCTGGGAACTAGCGCCCCTTCCATGCTAGTCAAGTGGTAGGCTCCGTTCTGCAAACTTTCCTTCACAATGTAAGGCCCTTCCCAATTTGGACCAAGTGTTCCCTCACCAGCTTTCCGAGCAGCAGGTAGAATAAGGCGCAGAACTAAATCCCCCGTCTTAAACCTTCGGGTACGGACTTTTCTATTGTAAAATCTGGCCACTCGCCTCTGATAGACAGCAATCCTTATTTGAGCATCATCCCTCATCTCTTCCACCAGGTCCAGGCTAGCAACGAGCAAACTGCTATTATCTTCTGGGTTGAATGTTGTTCGGCGCTGACTGGCAACTTCATATTCTGCTGGAATCATCGCCTCCGAGCCGTAAACCAATGAAAAGGGAGTTTCCCCAGTAGTGTTGCGAGCAGTAGTTCTGTATGCCCACAACACTTTTTGCAGCTCGTCTACCCAAGCCCCCTTTCTCGCTTCCAGCTTAGTCTTCAGATTTTGCTTGATGATTTTATTAATGGCCTCTACTTGTCCATTGGCCTGAGGGTGGTCCACCGCTGAGAAGCTCTTTTTAATTCCCAGATCCGTGCAAAATCTTTGAAACTGTTCGCTACTGAACTGGGTTCCATTATCTGTTACGATTTGTTGGGGGACTCCAAACCTGCAGATAATATTTTCCCAAACAAATTTTTCGACCTTGGTGGTGGATATTTCAGCTAACTCCTTTGCTTCTGCCCATTTTGTGAAATAGTCAACTGCTACAATAGCGTGCCTACACCTTCCTCGGGCTGTAGGAAGAGGTCCAATCAGGTCCAGTCCCCATATGGCAAATGGCCACGGACTGATCATTTGTTGCAAAAAAGTTGGAGGGGCTCGAGGTATCTTGGCAAATCTCTGACACTTGTCACACCTCTTGACCATTTCAATTGAATCTTTTTTCATAGTTGGCCAATAGTACCCCTGTCGGAGGGCTTTCTGGGCCAACGATAGCCCCCCGGCGTGATTACCACAATGCCCAGCATGTATCTCATTTAACACGACTTGACAATCTAGACCGTCAATGCACCTAAGCAACGGAGCTGAGAATCCCCTCTTGTATAATTTATCATCATAGATGCAGTATCGAGCAGCTCGCGTCCGAAGGCGGCGAGATTCTAGCTTTCCTTCAGGTAGCTTCCCATCTTGCAAATATTCTACCAAAGGATTCATCCAGGAGTCCTGTGCTACCACAATTGCCATTATCTCATCTTGCGATTCAGTGCTAGGAATGGGCAGTACCTCTATTGGCACAACTCCCATGAAATCTGCATGTTTTGCAGTGGCTAAACGAGCCAAAGCATCCGCGTGAGAATTTTGCGATCGAGGGACATGCTGCAGCTCATATTTCTCAAACTTTGTCAAGAGTTCCCTTACTTTCTGTAGATAAATGGTCATTTTTGATCCTTTGACCTGATATTCTCCCCGGACTTGACCTACAACAAGCTGGGAATCACTGTAAATCCTTATTCGTTCTGCTCGCACTTCTAAGGCCAGTCGCAATCCTGCCAGCAACGCTTCATACTCAGCTTCATTATTAGTGGCTTTGAACTCGAATCTTAAAGCAGACAAGATTTTGTGTCCTTCCGGGCTGATCAACATTATTCCAGCCCCTGCTTTCTGCTCGCTGGAAGAACCATCGACATATAATTCCCAAAATGGACCTTCAGAAGGCTCGGGCTCATCATTACTTGACCCCGTGAACTCAGCAACAAAATCGGCCAATACCTGCCCCTTGATCGCCGTTCGAGGCTTAAATTCTATTTCAAACTGGGCGAGCTCAATAGCCCATTTCAGCAAACGACCAGAGGCATCAGGTTTTTGCAAAACCTGTTTCAGAGGATATTTGGTCGGGATTTCAATTGCGTGGGCTTGAAAATAAGGACGAAGCTTCCTGGAAGCTACCACCAGGCTCTATGAGAGCTTCTCCATAGGTGTGTATCTGGTTTCTGCATCAATAAACCTTTTGCTTACATAATACACAGGAAGTTGCCTTCCGTCTTCCTCGCGAACCAAGGCCCCACTGAGAGCGTGCTGGGAAACACCCAAATAAACGACCAGTTTCTCCCCTTCTACTGGTTTGGATAACAGTGGAGCTCGGCCCATGTATTCCTTTAGTTGCCGAAAGGCTACTTCACATTCTGCAGTCCATTGAAAGTTCCTAGCCTTCTTCAACGCATCAAAAAATGGAATGCATTTATCTGTCGACCTGGATATAAACCTGCTCAGGGCAGCGACTTGGCCGTTCAAGCTCTGCACTTCCTTGATCTTAGTAGGCGACTTTAAGTCAATAAGAGCCCTGACTTTTTCGGGGTTTGCCTCAATCCCTCTGCTGTTGACCATGAACCCCAAAAACTTGCCCGAAGCAACTCCAAACGCACATTTCAGAGGATTTAACTTCATTTGGAATTTACGCAAGATTCGGAACATCTCTCCTAAATCTTGCACATGCCCACACGCCTGTTTTGACTTTACCAACATGTCATCAACATACACTTCCATTATCCCCCCGATGAGATGTTCGAACATCATGTTCACCAACCGTTGGTAAGTAGCTCCTGCATTCTTTAATCCGAATGGCATCACCTTGTAACAATAAAGTCCCCGATCAGTAATGAAAGACGTGTGTTCCTCATCACTCGGTTCCATTGGGATCTGATTATACCCTGAGTAGGCGTCCATGAAGCTAAGGAGCTGATGCCCAGCAGTACCGTCAACGAGTTGATCGATCCGAGGCAAAGGAAAACTGTCTTTCGGACAGGCCTTGTTCAAATCGGTGAAGTCAATACATGTCCTCCATTTTCCGTTTTTCTTTTTCACCAGAACAGGATTTGCTACCCACACAGGGTAGTGAACCTCCCTGATAAATTTATTTGCTAGCAGTTTTTCCACTTCTTCCCTGAGCGCCTCATATCGCTCTTCTGTCATAGGTCTCCTCTTTTGACGAACCGGCCTATGGAGGGGATCAATATTTAGCCTATGCGACATTACTTCGGGACTGATTCCCACCATATCCTCATGAGTCCACGCAAAGACATCCAGATTTTCTTTTAGAAACTGAACGAGCTGCTCTCTGATGTCTGAGGGTAACTCTCTCCCTATCTTCAGGCACCGTCTGGTATCCTGCTCGCTAACTTGTACTTCTTCCAATTCTTCTACAGGGCCTGCCGTTCGATCTTCATCCACTTCTCTTGGATCCAGATCTTGACTAACTCCTGTACTACTGGCAGGTTGTTTCTTCTCCTCGGTCACCATACTGATATTTTTTCCTTTAACCCCAGCCTTTACAGCGTTTTTATAGCACTTCCTTGCCACTTCTTGCTCGCCCCTAACACACCCTACTCCATTGGGAGTGGAAAATTTAATGGTGAGTGTTCGGGTGGATATTGCTATATCAAGATCATTCATAGCTGGTCTCCCGAGGATGGCATTGTATGCCGATGGACAATCAATAACTAGGAAGTCGGCCATTGCAAGAGCTTGTCTGTTCACGTCTCCTATGGCGAGGGGAAGTTTAATCTGCCCCAGCGGTACAATTGCATCCCCAGTGAAGCCAAAAAGAGGTTCTGGGGATGGAGTTAACTGCCCAATTGTTAAACCCATGTGTTCGAGACAGCCCTTGTACATCACATTTACTGAACTGCCTGTATCCATCATTATCCTTCTTACCTCAGCACCGCCAATCCTTGCTCTGATGACCAGTGCGTCATTATGGGGCCAATGCAAGCCTTGAGCGTCATCTTCATTAAACAACATCCCGCCTCCAGCAACTCTGGCCTTCTTACATGGCCCTTCTCTTCCACTTTGACCTGTCAACAAGACTCGGCCAGCCTCCCGCACATAGCGCTTCTGTGATCGGTTGGATGTCCCTGCGATGTGCGGTCCTCCATGAATAGTAAAGATAGTCCTCACAGCGGGCTGGTGACCTTGATCAATCAGGCGCTGTGGTTGTTGTTGAGGAAGTTGCTAAGGTATATTAGGATGTTCTTGTACTGGCTGATTTCCCTGCAGAGGATGATGACTTTCAGGTTGCGCCACATATTCCCTCAAACGACCCCGTCTGATCAATTCTTCAATTGCATCCCTAAGTTCTCTGCATTGAGAAGTATAATGCCCGTTTTCTCTATGGTAAGCACAATACTTCCTTGGGTCTTGAAACCTCCTCGGGATGTTTGTGGGACTTGGCTTTCCGAAGTTCTCCCGTCTTTTTTCTGTTTCAAAGATCCTATCTTGTCTGTCCGTCAGGACGCTGTAATTCTGGTAACGATCTCTGGGTGGAGATGCCTTCCTCCGAGACTCATTTTTTGACCGCTTCGCTACCTGATTACTGGAGCGATGTTTGTGACCGCTCTCTTCATTTTCGCGCTGGTCCCTCTTTTTTCCTGGTCGCGAACTGCTCGCTCCTTTTTCTTGTTTGCTAGGCTTTTTCTGTCCGAATGTGTCTTCCCAGCACATCTCTTTTGCTGCACGGTCATAGAACTCTCTCAAACTCTTCACAGGATTACGATAAATGCTTTTGTAAAGCTTTCCATCTTTTCGCAGTCCTGCAGAAATTGCAGTTAAGACACTTTCATCAGAGGGATTTTGCACATTGTTTACCTCGCGCCTAAACCTGGCGATGTAATCTCTTAAAGTTTCCTCCCGCTTCTGAAAGATAGTCGCTAAGTGACAAGTCGGCGCGAGCTGCTTCCTCAGCGCTTTGTACTGGTCCTCGAACTTTCTCTGGCACTCATCCCAGCTGTTTATACTTCGGGCCGGAAGGCTCCTTAGCCACGTCCTTGGAGTATTCCCCAGTGTTGCTGGGAATACCCTACACTTGACCAGAGGATTAGAGGTCTGCAGGTCCATTTGAACGTTGAAAATGTCCAGATGATCATACGGGTCACTATCTCCATCATAAATTGGGATGTTCGGGAGTTTAAATCTTGGAGGCGGCAGTTGCGTTTCAATCTCTCTTGAAAACGGGGTTCTGTCTTGCTCTCTGTCCTGGTTACGGTGTCCGGGTCTAGTCTCTAACTGTCGCACCCTCTGCATTAGTTCCTGTACCATGGGATCTTGCCGCTCAATCCCGTTCGCAGGGACTTGTCGATTCCCCCGGCTTTCTCCTGCTACTGAGAGACGGGTTTGTGACCTTCCTCGGTCCAACGACATCCTTTCACGTGATCCACTCCTCCTGCGAGAACTTCCTGCATGGGGTGTCCCTTGTCTATGTGAACGTTCCCTTTCGCGCTGTCGACCCCTTCCATGATCAGAGTTATTTTCCCCTCGGCGATTATTACCCTGACTTGTTCTAATCCTCTGATTGGAAGGATGCGGAGCCACTTCTTGATGAGCCGGATGCCTCTCCCTTTGTGGGCGCAGATTTGAGGAACGAACAGAAACTGCTGGTTGCTGTCTGTCCCTGCCAGCCTCTCCTCTCCTAACTGGAACGGCACTCACAGAACGGGGCTGGTGGTCTGCGTTCCCTGGAACTTCCTGAACTCGGGCCTGTGTCAAGGCTCTGATGGTTTCTGCCAATTGTGCTACCGTATTTTCTAAAGCCTCCTGACGTGCTTCTTGACGACGCTGCCAAGCTGGCATAACACCTCCGCCACCATCAGTTGGTTGAGGAGGCAATGGTGGCAAAGCGGCAGAAGACGTCCCTGCTGCCTGACCTTGACCTTGGTGCTCCTCCAATTGATCGGTTTCCGATGCTACAACCCTGGTTGTCTTGACCCTAGCCATGTCAGCCGTATCACAACCAAAACAAGTTTGTTAAATCACAGTCTGGGCCCTTCCTCTAGCGCCAAAAGATGTTGACACTTATTTTTGGTCAACCCTGTTCTTCAAGCCCAATACCTGTGACACAACAAACCTCATACAATGCAAACAATATAGGAGCAAAACACACAGGACACAACAAGACTTTTACGTGGTTCGGCAAAAAACGATGGCCTACGTCCACGACAATTACCCTCTCTCGGTGTAATTGTATTTTTATTTCACTCTGTCTTTTACCCTAAATTATATCTCCTATTTATAATGGAGATGTTATAATCAGAATAGGCTTGAGAATCTTACAGATAAGGCAAAAAATAATATACATTAATTAAGATAATATCTTCTGAGATTATCTCTCGTATATAGCAATTTCCCAGAATGTAGAGATTCGATTTGCATACAAATAGGTAATTCGACTCCTTTCCTGTTTCGGATTGATTCTTCTTCCAGAAGGTCTCGGATTGATTCTTCTTCCAGAAGGTCAACTGGTCAATTTAAGTGTTTCGCCTGTTCAACGATCAGACAGCAAATTGAGCGAGCAGATATCTCCGAGCAAACGAGCAGACTTATTTATCCTTTTGGCCGCCGAGCAGACGAACATATCTCCAGTCAGTAGGAATGTCCGAGCAGGTTATCTTTGTGCTTTTAACTTTCTTTTGACTATTTGACCAAGTGTCTTCTTGGCTCTTAATAAGTCACAATGGGCCTCCATTTTTGGGCCTTTTCTTATTGCACCAAAAAATACCCATAACAGCTTGGTATCACTCCATTTGTCACTAGGATTTTGAAGTTTTGGGTTATATTTGATATTTTTGTGTGTTTATAGTAATGTTTAATTTTTCTTCATATTCTACAGTGAGTACTTATCATTTTGGAGGTATAATTTGGCAACATTGGTACCCTACTACTAATTGCAATCAAATGCATCGAAACTGCAAGTTATACCTGAATAGTCTTACAGAATTTTTCCTCATTCGGTGCTTATGGTAATGTTTGAAAGAACGGCAAGTTATAATTTGTACTGCTTTTATATAAATAGTCTTATAGAATTATTTTGAAATAAAAGCAAGTTCCTAGTTCTAAACTTTTAATGCGTCTTATATTGGATCAGTAAATACTGGTTGGTTACAAGACAATGATATTTGATGGATTGAAATCTATAATCATTAATAGTTTTTAACAATGAAAGTTATGATTGAAGTTAAGGTTGTTCAACGGGCATATTTCAGTTATGTCTTCTGTCGGCAACTCAAAAACCTAAAGAATGCAGGACCAAAGAAATAAGTGGATCTACCAAGATAGAAGAAATGTGGCCCAAATGATGATAGACTTGTTCACTGGGCTGAGTAATACTAACTTGGGTGTCGTGGATGTTGACGCTCAAAAGAACTAATGAACTATATATGAGCAGTGTTGTTGGCATCATCTTGTCTTTGAAGACCCCCTTTTTAATTTTTTCAAAATGTACAATTTTATTTATTTATTTTTTAAAGAAAACAATTTTATTTTCATCACAAAATTACTTGACAATTTTAAAACAAAGTAATACACGTACGGAAGGGTTTAGTTAACAGTTTTTCAAAACAAAGTAATGCATGTGAGGATAGGTTTAGAATAAAACGCGGTATAATCAGAGCATGCTCAAGGGATAGGCAATTACCTATTTTGTTAAATTTGTGTAGAAATGCCGAAATTAAATAAGATCATAACATTGAAAGAAATCTTTACTTACCTCCAAACATATTATGCAACTTGAACTTTTATCACAGACATGAAGTACTTGAGCTATGAGTGAATATGTGACTCCATGTTATTAATCTCTCACTAAATATCTAAACTACAATTTAGAAAGTCCAAAGCTTCCTTATTAATATATTTAATTGTAATATTTTGACCGTTTGGCTATCTTGTTGATTTAAATAAGGTTACCCGATAACTTAAATAGATTTCAAAATTTTCTTTACTATTATTAATAGTAAATTATTTATTTTGGAATAAGTTAGATTACAGATTGGCCTTTTCATGACTTTGCTTCATCACATTATAGATGTCTTGAAAATATAGTTTACAGTTTGATCACCTCAATATTTTTTTCAACACTTCATATATGCATATATGTGATATAGATTGCTTTGACTAGTTTTATAAGTAAAAACACTGAATAAATTAGTTAGTTTATGACTTGAGAAATAGGCAAAGATAGAACCTTAAGTATATTACTCAAAATGGAAAAACAAAACTGATGAGATCCAAAGTACTAGTTTTTGCAGTTTTATCATGATCAAGATCACATCTAAACAGATGTATTAGTTTAAATGAGCTTATACACCACAAAAATAGGAGATTATCAAGATAAGTGAACAATTTCAAGTTTCAACCAGCAAAGCTATGGATATTTATCAGATAAAATAGGATAATAAAAAAATATATACCCACCCAGTTCTCTTCTTATATAATGATTTTTTTAGAAAACAGATTTCTACAACTTAAAACTTATATTTTTTACTTTAAAAAAAAAAAAAAAAAAAAAAAAAAAAAAAAAAAGCTCTATTTCCAATAGAGGTTCGTTTATGAACTTCAATTATCAATACAAGGCAATTTTGACCTCAGGACCTACATTTATACAACATGTATACATGTATATGTTATATAATTATGACATCATCTCACTTCAATTAAATTTGACACCTTAGAATCCAGAAGTTGGGATACAAAGTTCGTTCTGTTTTTCACGAAAACGACCACACAAGTTATCTTTTTTTCTTAAGACAACCACCATATACAGCTTATAAAATGCCTTTAGTGTCCCTTATACTCTCACCTTTAAGGTGGGTAGGGACTAACTGGGTCTGATGAGTTGGGAGATGCACAACCATGCTGTACTGGGAGAGGACGGTCTGGGATACAATGTTTGGATCCCCAACATTATTAGAAATTCATATTTATTCAATTGGAGCAGAAATTATGCGAGAAGAAACAATCTTCATATAATAATTTCTAGTACCTCAATAAAAATATATAAAAAAGAGATGGCAAAACAAATGTCTTTAGTTATTCAAAAGTAATAAGCGTGCCTGCTGTATTTATATACTGCTTAAGAAACAAACAAGTATAAGACGTTGCAACCATAATGGTGATTAACAAGAAATTTTAGAGAGATACATCCAAGAATTTTATTTGTTGGGTACAAAAAATGGCAATCAATAAAACTACAAAATTTGAATCACCGACCGACTTATCATACTCAAACAAAGTTTTATCAAAACGTCTGATTAATGGTCAAACATACCATGTGAGCATCCGAGAAACAACGATCAAAGTGTTCAAACCTAACCAAATGTTTTTAATATAATAATGTTCATGAAAAGAAGCAATTTAGTAGGGTCATCTTTCAAGTAAGATTTTGACTACAAAGTTCTCCAAAAGGACAATGACATGAGAAAAAAGCTTAAAGGAAAACTTCAATTTCAAGCAACAAAACATTATGCAAGATAGAATAATTACACAAACACTAACAGACACCAACAAAGTTTTCCAACTTAAAAACAAACACTAACTAATCTGAGCATCTACAACACAAGACACATCTAACAGTGCAAACGTGAAAAAGAATAATTACATCGCGGTATTTTATTATCGATAAGTGAAAAAATAACTAAATAAAGATTTACAATCCTCAATGCCTTCAATGTTATAAGAACACAAAATGGCAATATAAGGAGAGATTTCCGACCATAAAAATTTCGATCAAATGATATCATCCCTCCTTCCCCTTTTCTATCATCTCTCACCCTCTTGCATGCATATAAACAAATAGGAGCATTCGAGCATCATTCAATCTCTCCAATACTAATATTCGCCCTTTTTTTGGGTTTTGCTATCCCTTGTTTTTCTCATAATTTATAGAGAAAATGTAGCAACATTATAGACACTTGTTTGTTTCTACAATTCCAAAAAGTAAAAACCGAAAAACTATATGGCATTTTTGTATGATTTCTACTTATCATTAATCAAATATGAACGAGGCTTCTTAAGTTTGGAGTATCGTTCATGTTTACCTATGTCTCATCTGATTTTGATGATGTTGCAGCATTTTGTTTTCTTTTATCAGAAGCTCAGCATAAAAGAGCTCATTCCAAGCATCAGGCACACCAGGAAGGCACCAATGGCTACAATCCTGGTAGCTTAAAGGCGATCGCCTTTCCTGAGCCGATAGATTTTGCTTCCGATAGATAGATGGGTGACCATCCTTGCGAAAATCAGTCAATCTTGTAATATTTAGGTAGGTCACATGGTTTTTCATATTTCTAAGAACTTTCTCCAATACTAGCATTTTCGGTGGGTATGCTGATAGATATGTCTCGTTCTTGATCGGCTCGGTCTCACTATCACATGCCCCTCCTGAATTCCACTGTCCGCCACTGAATAAAGACAAGAACAACATTTTTTTAATGCAATGAGGAAAACCACTATTATTCTTGTTTAGAGTTTCATGGAACATTAAAGGGAAATCCAAATAGTTTTTATTTATTTGTGATAATATATATAAATGTAACATTCCGAAAACCAAGACAGAAGGGTAGGCACAAAATAATAGGAGGAAACAAACAGAAATGTAGGATAAAATTTGATGTAATTTCACTTCCAATTCACCTGAAATGGGAAGCAGAATAACCTCTGAAGAAAACCATGGATTTCTTTGGATTGACACGGGCATCAACCCATCTAGCCCATGTTGTTAAAGCTTTTCGAAATGCCTCGAGAACATTCAGTTCACCATATACATGGCTACCCTCTTGGTAATAGTCTTTCCTGCAAATTTCCGTTGTGATTTTAGTTTCCTCGGAACAGTAAAAATTGCAGTAATGAGAATAGCAATTAATGACAATGACAGCGGCAATTAGGATCAAAGTAACTATGAAAATACCCTTTGGAAGTTTTATCATGAGTCCACCAGTGTCCAGTGTTGAAGATGATGACATCTGCATCTTTATATTGATTAGAGGATCTTCCTACTAAATCAAGCCTAAGTGTCTCCTTCTTCGTTCCATTTTTGCCCGGCATTTCCCATTCTTGAACCAAGAAAGGAGATACAAAGAACTCCACAGAGCAATTGTAATCCTATCCATCATCCATACGAAGAGAGTGAGTAATTTCACTAAAATAATTAGAGTGTACAACAGAAAAGTCAAATAAATCAATAAACTACCTTGAATATAAAAGAGTACGAAGCTTCTCCCCGAAAATGATGTCTTCCATTTGCTTCAAAAACCTTGCTTGGATCTTTAGCTGCGCCTTTAAGGATGCAAACCAGAGATTCCCACATATTCCTATTTAAGGAATCACCAACAAAGACAAGTCGTTTTCCTCTCAACAGTTGCAGCATATGACCCCCATCGAGCCTATATACAACCATCCATCCAACTTAATTTCAGTAATGTAATAACAAAGAAATTAATTAAACCAAATGAAGTAAACACGGCCTAATCTCCAAGAAACTTTAACTTATTAGTTCAATTACTGCAAAATGGAAACATAATAGGATGATCACCAAAAGATCTCAAAGCATTCTAATTAATCAACCAAGATTAAATTTCCAAATCAATCAAAAGAAGAGTAGCATTAGAATCAACAAACAAGCAAAAGAAGCTGCAATGCATACCTGGGCAAGGTGCAGCCTTTAGGCTTCCACTTCATTTTCTGATAATCTCTATCAGGCCTACCATTACGAACACAACCGAACTGCTCATCAATGAAAGAACAAGACCCCGGTTTATAAAGCGGATACGAATGATCATAAATCCATTTTCCATCAAACAGATCACAGTTCATTAATGTCTCCATCAAATCCTCCATCCCCTGCTTCACCAATACCCCTGTATTTGCCCCACCACTTTGTTTCTTTGACAGCGCAGCCGTGTGGTTGGACTTCAATCCCTTCTCTGCGACGTCTTTTACTACTTTCCCACCCTTTTCTTTCACAAAAGAAGTTGCGTTTGTGGTTTGATTGGCGGTGATGGGTGGTTTGGAAGTTGTGCTGCTAGTCTGGTTTGGCTTCAAAGTTTGTGCTTCATCAAGAGTTTGTGTGGTCTTGTTTAGTTTGGATGAGTTATCCCTGAAAATGGGGGTGTTATTTGCATGCAAAATTTTAGCTTTATCAGAATTATCTATGTTTTGAGTACGGTTACTTGTACTTGGTGGTTGTGGCTTTATATGAAGAGAGTGAGGGGATGTGCTGTTAGATCTGGTGGTGTTGGTTTGAGGAGGCGAAGAAGAAGACATGTTATGTTGTTTTGGTGAAGGAGGAGTGGAGGAAGAGTTGTTGGGGAAGAAGTAAGAGAAAACAGAAGAAAAATGAGATCCACCAGGAGAAGAAGAGGGTGTTGTCGGAGGGCTTGTAGAAGTGGAAGTACTTGTACTGAAGATGCTTGTAAACCAAAGAGAAGAAGAGTTCGAAGAAGGGTTGAAAGCCACAAAAGCGGTGAAAGCGAGAAAAGCAAACATGAAGCCATATGCAAAAGCCATACTTCTTCTGGTTCTGAAAACAGTGAAGAGGCCCTTGAGGTCCGTTATGAGAGTTCCTCCATTAATGGAGAGGTGCTGCTTGGTGGCCTCTGCCATGCTTGCTTTTTCTCCTCCTTCTTCTACTTTTTCCTTTGTTTCCTTCTGTGTTTGTGGAATACAGAGAGAGAGAGAGAGAGAGAGAATGAGAAATTATGAAAATGCGACTGTTGTTGAGGCCCGTGAAACGATGACTCTTCGCGAGAGAGAGAAGCAAACCCAAAACATATGTACCTTGATTGGTTTTTTATGGTACAGAAGGATGATCTAGTTTAGAGGTTTGAGAAAAATGACCTTCATGTTTGAGATAAATAACAAAAATGCCACTAAAATATGCTGCCAATGCGACACTGGCGAGATTTGAAAGATGCAATTAAGTTGGCACATGTCAATGAATGGGACAGGTGTTAGCGGCCACGTGTCTCCTTCACCTAACAAAGCCCCCCAAAGTCAGTATTTAAATTTTTTTTAAAAAAACCTAGAGTCACAATGCATCGAATGTGATGGTGGTGATCTCGTGATTAAGGCCTAACAACTAACGTTAACACTCACACGTTAATACTCCGGCGTTATATTATAAAGCAAAGCCGTTCAGTAACAATGTCCATGACATAAAAAATTTTAGTCTAACCCACCGATATCGATAAATTATGTATAAATTTTTTTAGTTTAAGTATAATTTTTATATTTTAATATTAATTCTTCTCTTTCCGTTTAGTTGGAAGTAAAGTTAAATAATGTTATATTACAGGTCATTTCTTAAAGTTCTAATCTCAGAGATCACGATTGTTATAATAGATACTTGTAATATGAACAAAAAAAAAAATGTTAATCCTATATAATCATCCTAAAATTAATGTGATAACTATATATTAATATAGTCACATTATTTGATCAAAATTTTTAGAAAAATTTTTGTAACGTGTAGTAATATTCATTTATTATTCAATTTCACACATTATTGAAATCTATCACCTAAATACCTAAATTTGTTTATAAGGATGCTTCAACAGTTTGACTCATTTGATCATTTGCTACTAAGAAGAGTTATCACATGTGATATGAAATAAGATTTTGTAGTCAAAATGATAAATTTTGTCGATAAAAATTTGATTTTTATTAGTGAGAATTTGATTTTTGGTCATGGGAACCTATTAATTCCAAAACGATTTTTATTATCATTCTATATATATATATGTAATCACATATAATTTTCATATTATATTATATGATTTAACTTATCTAAACATGCACTTAAATATATAGACGAATCATGAATAATCTAACTGTACACTTAAATATAAAGATGAATCACGAATAAGGTTTACACTGTCTAAATTATTTATAACGTATTACTTATTACTTAGATACTACTATCATCTAATGTAAATTTATAAAAAATAACCTTGATCAATTTTTTTAAGTACAGTGCAGTTTATCTGTTTTTTTTTTCCCCAAAAATAACGTGTGGTGCAGGCATTTTGAAGTTGAATTATTTTCAAGTTAAACAAGAACTGTGTAGTATCATACCACAATTGACTGGTATATAACCTCAGCTATTAAACCGCGACCCAGTGAATAATTTCTTTTTTAAAACGTTATCATTGCCGGCAGAAGACAAGGAACTAATTTTAGTGGGGAATTCCAAACTTCCAATAATTATAATCCTACACCTTTTCTTTCTCGTTTGTTATCAAACGTTTTATGTAGTTAATTTTTAGTTCATGCGTCAAATTTTATCCAAATATTTTTGTAAATATAAATTGAAAATTTTAATTTTGACTTTTTATTAAATTCGTTATAATTACGGCACAAATTAGTTAAAGGATAATGCACTACACCTAAAAACGAGGGAAAATATCCCAAACTTACCATTTTTTTATGAGATTCATTAAATTTGTCCAATTCCACTACTATTTTAGTTGCACTTAAGGGTGTCTTTAATCTTTATCATATGAGGTTAAAAATAATATAATTATTAAAAATGGACAAAAATAATAAGAGTGCTTAATTTAGGAGTAGTTTTATTTTTTTTGCCAAAAAATAATAAAATTAGAAAAAAAAAATTGGAAAGACAGAAATCAGACTTCGATTATATCTCAACATATGAAATAGGAGATTATCCAAATTCTTTAATTAGATAGAAATTATATAATTAAAAGGTGAGAGACTTGGAGAAGGAAAAACAAACATTTAAAGATGAAAGGAAAAAGGAAAAATAGAAAGCAAATACTTCCTAACAAATTAACAATTTGATTAATTTTCTCTTTTTTTTTTCTTTTTTTTTTTTGGTTTTTCTCAAATTAACAACTTAAAGATTTATTTTTTCTTTTTTTTGACAAATTAACAACTTGAAGATTGTGTACTTAAAAAAAAAAAAAAATCTAGAAGATTGTGATCAATTTTGGAATGCTAGTGACTAATATTTCTTGCAACATTATCCATAGAAGAATATAATTAATTAATCAAGTATGCGGGAGTTCAAATTTTAATTATGAGATTAGGTTATCTTAACTTGATTTTGTTGTTTAAATTTTGATTTCTTATCAATTTAACAATTTACTTTTCCTTTATGAAATTATCATTTACTTTTAATTCGTCTACTCTTCCTTACCATTTTTTCTTAAGACTTAAGAGAAGATAAATTATAGATTTAGAGTCACAAATTCAAATTAAAATTTTAAGTCAGTATAGTATAAATCGTAATTATTAATAGCAATAATTCAAATTGATTAATGACAAATCAATTGAGATGAAACCAAAATAAAATAATAAAAGATATAATTATTACGGTACATTTTTATATTGTTTTGAGTTTGGCTATAAGTATATGATCGATATAGAGTACAAATCATGGAGGGTTTGGTTTTCATTTGTGATTTGATGTAGGAGAGGTTTTCCATATTCGCATTGCAATCTCTAGGGTTTAAGGTGAGATTGGAACTCACATTATTAGGATAAAGATAATTTAAGTTTTCTATTAAATCAAATCTTACTTTCACTTGATGTAGATTGAACTAGTTTTTTTTTTTTTTTATTTGAACAGCTAAAGAGACTGGAACTTGAAGTTTATCAAACTAAATATATATTTTTTTTTAATTATCAAATCATATTTTAAAGTGATAACTATTTTATTTTTATAGTAATGAAAAAGTGTTCAATAATATGAACATATTACGTTGTTTATATGTTTATTAAGAAAAAACCTTATTTAAGAAATGAGTTCAACTAGAGCACTATTTTATTGGTATAGACATTTGTAAGGAGTTTTGATCATTATAAGTCTTCTACAATAGTTTGTGGATGAATTGTTCATTTCTTTTGTTAATAAACATTGACTAAGTAAAAACCTTGAATATTGAAGTCATTGTTAAATCAAAATTTTAGGTTTTTATGGTCTAACATAAAACAAATTGTCTGTAATTTTTTTTTTTAAGGAAGTTAAGTTGTTGTTGTTATTATTATTATTATTATTATTATTATTTATCATCCCCATCCATATCTTAAAGGAAATAGATCATATGTATGTAACATGGAAGATTAGATCATATATACAAAATAAAAATCATATTTCATGTAATTGTCTTATAGCTGATATGATGAGACAGATCAATAAAAAAGATAAGAGAAAAAAAAAATGATACTATTTTATTATCAATCTCATGATATCAATATTGAAATAGTTTTATAAAAGATTTTGTCATAATAAAGTTTTGTTTATCAACTTAATAAATGATGAAAGGGCATTATTGAAAACTCAATTTTCATAAAAGTTGTGAGACCGCCACTTGCTACGAGCTGAACCCACTGCTCCACACCATCATAAAGAATTTGACTCTCTCTACAACTACCAATTCCACATCAACTTACACAGAAACATCAACAACACTATAATGATTAATAAATATTTTAATACATATCAACGGTAAGACAATTTCATAAATAATTTTCTCATGCAATAAAATTTGGTATATCAACTTAATAAATGATGGAAGGGGATTATTGAAAACT
The DNA here is from genome assembly GCA_022984855.1 of Dimocarpus longan. NCBI lineage: Eukaryota > Viridiplantae > Streptophyta > Magnoliopsida > Sapindales > Sapindaceae > Dimocarpus > Dimocarpus longan. The sequence continues at coordinate 11,401,168 of CM041026.1, forward strand.
CATTTGCATAAAAGTTGTGAGACCGCCACTTGCTAAGAACTGCACCCACTGCTCCACACCGCCATAAAGAACTTGACTCTCTCCACAACTACCAATTCCATATCAAATTACACAGAAACATCCATAATACTATAATAATTAATAAATATCTCAATACACATCAACTTGTAAAATTTCATATTTATATATCTATTTAAATGATATATAGGTAGTGTACATTTTTTTTTCACGTGTACGATAGACAATTTTGAATTCTATCACACATCTTACAACATCTGAATGTAAATTACTTTTTTTACATATTATAAAAATAACTATTGGAACTTCATATATAATATTAAATCTCAATTCCTTATGATAAAACCCTAATCTCATCCGTAAAGCGGACATTAATTACTTTCAATGTGGCAAAATTCATATCACAAAATTCACTCTTCATATACAACATCAAATCCAGTGGCAAATTTTGTAAAATATGTGCGACATTTTCGTCAAATACAGGTACCCTTTTAGAATCGTCCAAGCGTCAAAAAATGTCCGTGTGGGACCCCAGTACCGCACATGTACACAATTGTTTTTCCAGAATCAGATGAACATCAACGGCGTGGATCTAATGTGTGTGTCCCTGCCACCGCCAATAATGTGTGGGCTGTGATGCATTGTGCTTGGACGGCTTCATCGCACCAAGGCACAGACGACCAATAGAATTATTGAATTATTGTTTGGAAGCAATAACTTTTTCGTCTTTCCGTGGCCTGCCCCCACTTTATGATGCTTTAAGGCCGTTTCAGTTGACATGCTCTATTACACGGATTTTCAAAATTTTAACCATAATGATTATAGTTAATAACATTATTTATATTTTTTTAAGAGGTTATGTTCCGAAGTTTTAGAGGGAAAATTCAAATCATCATTAAATATTGTGGTTTGATAATACAGAGAATTATTCTAAAATAATATTATAAATTTAAATTGTTACCTTATATTTGATAATTTTGAAAGAAAAATTCAGGCCCATTGAGATTTCTAGTACATAAAAGCAGAAAAGGAACTAAACTCTACTTACTTTTGTGGTTGACTGTTCACTGTTAACCCTCAATGCAAATCAATTTAACTAATTTTCAGTTTCTCACGGAAAGAGTCTTGCAATTTCTAACTGGTGAACTTCTGGTTTGGTCAAAATAAACAAATAAATAAATTGTAGGAGGAGGGGTTGCAACTAAATAACATTTAAGGTTTTGGTTCAAAGTGCAAAGACCTTATCTGCCTTACGGGAAGACCAAAACCTATAAAAACAAATGGGCGAAAGTTGAGTGACAACATAAATATTCAACTTCAGTGGTCACTTAGTCAGGCAATAAAGCACACTCTTTTTGCCATTGTTACTGGATAATTGAAGAAATTAGGGAAGATAGGTCCCACGCACCAATTAAAATAAGTAGTAAAACAGAATATTTTAAAAATCTTGCCATTTTAAGATTAATAAAAAAAAAAAAAAACCGAGTTGATGCCGTTTATTTCTGACTTTGTGACGCAAATTGCAAATTAATAATCTTATTAGTTTGCTTTATGTCATTTTACAAAATCTTTCATCTTGATATTATTATTTATATATCACACAGTTTAAAGAAGTAATTTAGGGTTGAAAGATCTCCATATTAAAAGGAGTAGACTTCTGAGTACACGCGTCAACTCCTGAAATCCAAGCTCGTGTTGTGTCGGTGATTAATTTTTTCGCTCAAACATTTTCTATTCATACTAATAACTTTGCAACGTCGCTATGTACCCTGCAAATGCACCAAACTTCTGTCCTACTAGCCTCAGACCTTGACACATGTCACAGTACTAAAGTATCCTTTTCATTTTTCATTTTTAAAACGATGCATATTGATATGTTTTTCATTTTACCCCCGTAACCACTTCAGACAACCAGCGGTATCTAATTGGAATAAAACATTTATCGCGTGACCTGAATAACTGCTTTTAGATGTGGAGAGGCAAACCCACATTCTTATCTTAGTGGAAAATTGCCCAATATTTTTGTACGACTGACGTTCAAGCCTGTACTTTGCATGTGTTAGGGTGCTTCGCAAGTGAGTTGGTGTCTAGTACTGTCTACCACATCCGTACACTTGAGCGCATATCGATACGACGCGTCTTGGAGTGTCATGTAAATTGCAAAGGGACCTCGAAAATCTGAAGTGGGATAAGTTTTCAATCTTTTAAATTAAATATTCTTTTTGGGTTTAAAATATTAATATGTACTCATCATCATCAAATTACATTAACAATAGGATCTTTTTACTAATAAGAGGATTCTGATTCCTAATTTGTAAGTTCCAATATTTGTTAAATTATTTGGGGATTAAGAGAATTCATATATTATGTTAAAATTAAATTAAAAAAAGGCAAACAATCTTATATCTTTTTTTTTTTTTTCTTTTGTTTCTTTTGGGTTCGGGTTGCTTGGCTTCATTTTTTATTCTAATTTTTCTTCTTTGTCATTATCTCTGGTTGATCTTGTTCAACATATTTCTCAAAAAATATACATAATTTCTTAAAACTTGGATATCTATTTTCTTTGCAATTGTATATATCGATTGCATATATATATAATTTTTATATTAATGCATCATAAATTTTAAATTATTAAAATCACTAACTTTTAAATGAATGATTAAATGATTAAGATAAGTGATCTTGATAATTTAAAAATTAGGCCATAGAATAAATATATTTATGTTTGTATGTGTTGAAGATTTGTAAAGATTCGTCCAGCATATATGTTTATTTTATTTGTTCTTTTTCTACTGTGGTTTCACAGAGATTCACTATAATCTCAACACTGTTTTTTTTTTTCCCCTCTCTTTGTGTATATATGTTTATTTTATTTGTTCTATATATAAAAATAGCTATTTTCATTTTTTCCCCAAAGTAAAAATATACATATTATTTTTTTTTTCACACTACCATGGTTTTTCATTTTGCAGTGTAAAGATATTTCCAATTATTATGTTTATACGCTTTTTTCTTTCTGCAGTTTTATAGTGCTACGGGGAATATTCGATTTATTTTTTATATTAAAAAAATCCAACATATATAAAAGGTTTTTTTTGTAATCTAATTTATGTAAAATCCAACAAATATAAAAAGAGTATTTTTGTAATCTAATTTATATCATTCTTATTCTTTGCTATAGTAAACACTAGAATTGGAATTAATTTGATTTCAGTTTCATTTCTTAAATAGTTAATGAACATCTCATTATTTTTTCTTTCTTTTTTTTAATAAAGTTTAATTCTCCTTCATTTTTATTACTGGTAAGTAAACTTGTCCTAATTTAATTATCAAATGTTATAATAGTACTAGAGACAAATTTGATACCATCGGAGAAGTTCAATTCCCATTAACTTTAGAAGATAAAGAACAATATAAGAAGAAAAAAAATAAAAGAAGTAACAATTAGAAAGAAAGTGGATTATGATACATACATCTATTTCATGTAGAAAGATAAATAAGTCAATTTAATTAGTTCTACACTTATTATATATACTCACTTCGACATACTTAGTATACTTATATACGAATTAGAATATGAAGTATAATCATTATAAGATATCTTTATAACAATAACAGATACAAATATTAAATCGAGGTACCCATTCTATGACAATTCTCAATAACTTACCATTGACCTTTGTGCCTTGAAGATACAAGTTTTACTCCCATTAAAAGTAAATTTTTCATCGTATAAAAATGTGTGAGTGTTTTTTTTCACCTTACGTGAGACCTCTTTTTCACTTATGTATGAGTTACTCCATCTCGTATGAGAGTCGTTCTCCTAACTGTCATAGGATCAAAAATCTAGTTTGATCTTAGTTGATTTCTGGGCATCTTCCACCCATTAAAAATTAAAATAAAAAAGAAAATGATATCATCGTATACACCATACTTGGATGAGCTTGATTCAAGCCACTGACTTAGATATTCGAACTTACAATCGTACTATAGATTACATATTTAATTACGATCGAAGTAAAAAGGGAAAGAAATGTCCTTCAACATAGGACGCTTTGTTGACTTTGAACGTAAAGTCTAACCAAAGAAACCCAGATTCGTCAAGGTGAAAGCTAATATATATTTTTTCTGACAAAAAAAAGTAATATAATCTTTATTTTTCAAAAGCAGCTCGAATCTTTTTTTTTTTTTTTTTTTTTTATAAGTATTGAAGATTAAGGTCTAGGGGCTTATTTGAAGCATAAAACTGAATTAATCTATTTTAATATAATTAAATTGAAGAATTGGACTAAAATTAACTTTGTGAGGTATTTGGGCATAATATAGGAGTAGACTAAAAATAGTATTATTTCTTTATTAGTATAATATGCAATTGGATAAATAATAATTGTGTACTGTATTGATATAATTTCAAAACCAGCACTTTAATTAGTGCCCTTATTAAATTTCTTTGTCTCTAGTAATTTTACTGTTTTTGGCCCATATTACAAACTTATTCTAAAGTCTAAACTAACATCAAAATTATACTATTTACAAAAAATTATTTTCAAAAATAAATCAACTCTAGCGTTTAGGGAGGATTATTGCTCCTCTTCAAAGGAGCAACTACTCTTCCGTGACGAGCGGGAGTTTCATGATTTATAATTCTTTCAAATATAGTGGAATGCATCAAAATTAAAAAATTATTTCATTGCTACATTAACTTTTAGAGTAAAACTTTTTTATGCAAATATATGATGACAAAATAAATATAAATTACATCTTCTAAATTCTGATACTAATGGACACTATTATTCTCTAATATAGTTTTGATGATAGAGAACTTTTACTCATTCGGATAATATTTTAAGTTCTAATTTTTTCAAAATAATTGATATCTGAAAGATACAATACTACTAAAAGAAACTTGATTTAGAGTCTAGTGATTTGCATTTGAATATGTAAAATTAACAAAATGTGTGTTGAGAAAAATTGAAAAGAAAAGGAGAAAGAAGGAAAGACAATTGGAATCTATTTTTAAAAGAAAAAGAAAAAAAGAAAAAGAAAAAAAAAAAAAGGAAAAAGGAAGAAAGTTCATGTTGGATCTCTAGAAGTAGAGAGAAAGAGAGAGAGGGTGGCAGTTCCCTTTCTGCATTGAAAGAAAATGCATATAAACACATTCTATTTTTGCAAGTTGCTTGTAAGATTATAATCAAGTTTGTTTGTTTATTAATTGAGATAATTCTCGAAATAAAAATTGAAAGCATGCAACAAAATAATTGTCTATTTTTGAACTGATGACACTGGTATCCACCTACTCCATGAAAAACACTCTAAACTTGATGTTGCATAACTATCAAAGATCACAATTGTGGTAAATTTTAGTAATTGCATAAAGCATCTCAATCATTGAATCATACTATTGTGATATAAAAACAAGGATTTCTTTTAAATAAATTTAGCAAGTGGTGTTTCTCGACAAAAGAAATTTAGCAAATAGTGTAGCTTGAACTAACCTTAGACCCATTTTGAAAAATTATTTTTTTTTCAAAGAAGATTAATGTGGCTCATCTATTAGCCTACCTATCTCTTTGTGCTTTGTTTTGTTTTTTGTTTGTCAATCTAAAAGCGCTTTATATAAATAATGTAGCCGAACTCTTTAGATAAGATCTACTGAGTTGTGATTTGGAATTGAGGCTCTCGTATAGTTGGTGACTGACTCTCAAAGAGAGAGGAAAAGTTTACAAAAATAGGGGTAAAACGACCACTTTGTTTGGTGGCACAAGAATTTGAACCATACACTTGCCGTGCTATTTCGGTGGCGTTTAGTTATTTTTTTTATCTAAGCAAGAAGGCCAAGTTTCTCTTCTCTTGTCCGTTCCATAGTTTTTCAAGCAAAGTAAATTTGTATTCAATATCCTGCTTTTAGTGGATGAACTTGGACTAATCCCAATTGGTAGGACTATTGGAATTGGACATTTTCTTAAACGTTCATCACATATATAAAATATTAATATCTTGTTTTGTTTTGTAGGGAAAATATTATTGTAACCACGATTAAGATAATCTAAAATGAAAAATGAAAATCATAAAGAGTTAATTGCGAGGGCATACAAAGATGTAATAGTGCCTTTAATTGAATAGCACTTGTGAAGAAGTTGCGTGTGTCATAATAACGATGGCCCGCCACCATCAAATTCGAAGGAAAATACTTGTCGGACGCAGAAAATGACAACCAGTATAGGGGTCCGGGCCATTTAAGTCTCACCGGTCCCGTCCAACACATCCTATTTATTTTTATCTCCACCGACGTTTTTTTCCACTGTATCCAAATGTCCGTGCTACGACGCCACCAACTGCACACAATTCTTCCCCCTCTTAAATACCATTCTGATTTTCCCAAAATGCCCTTTTCTTCCCACCTATCGCCTGTGCTAATACCATTCACATGGTTTGATTTCTTCCACAATTTGTGTGATTCAACCTCCATTTTTCGCATGATTTAAGATTACCTAGAAGTGACTTGTCTTGGCCAAGCCCACCTTGCTCGGTCAACTAAAATGTAAGGTTTGAGTATCTATTCATGAAAAACGTGAACAATTACTAATCATCTCATTTGTATATGAATAAATTATATACAAATAAATCTCTCTGAGTAGAGGATAATTTACTCACTTAAGGTGATCTCTCTCTCCCAATTTTTAGTGAATAAAATATAAATAAGTTTTGAGTTTTGAATCGTATTTGTGTGTACTGGTAATGTCAAAAAAATATATATATATCCTTTTATGTTAATGCTTAATAAAACCAAATGATTCAGCCGTGTGTCCCTTGATTTAATTACTTAGCATAACAATAATATATACGAAACCACCGTGTTTAATGGTAGCTCAGACTGTGACTAATAAATTAATGACAATCATATGGTTGATGCCTGCATGTTATCTTGGATCAAAAGCTCTAAATTCCAAGGTACGTTCATAGAAGAATCTATTAACTTAAATTTGTATTTATTAAAACTTGAAAGTTTCTTCTCCCAAGATTACGTGGAGTGCCTTATTAAATGGAGCTCTCAGAACCCAAGTGGTATGTGTTTCTTTGGGAATTAAACAAACAAATTGCCCTATCGCATGTAACGATATCGGAGCCTGTACTCACTTTTCATCATGTTTTATAAGAAGCTCTTTTATGCATGAAAGCCGGCTATTTAAGTCGGGGCCATGTTATGATACAAACAAATTAATAAACTAACGACAATCATATGGTTGATGCCTCCGTGTTATATTGGATCAAAAGCTCTAAATTCCAAGTAAAGGTACGTTCATAGAAGAATCCATGAACATAATTTGTATTTATTAATGTTACTTTTATTTACATATAATTGAATGATTTGAAATCAGATTGATCTAAAATAAGATTGGTGTATCATAATGATAATAAATTATTTATTTTAATTGTAAAAATCATAGAAATTAACGATATTATTTTGAAGATATTTACTTTGATTTGAAATCGCAAGGGATTGTTTACAAATTACAAAAATGCATTTCATTAAAATTATGTATTCCTTTAGCATATTTGAAAGAAAATTATATATATATTTTTTTGGTCATCAAGAAATATATTTTTTATTATAATAATATTATATTTATTAAGCTACTTTTTTTAATAATAATAATGGTTTTTTTTATAATAATTTAATGTTATCAACTACATCATTGCTAACTATAAAATAAGTTTTTCTCACATTTGTTTTATTTTTAATTTTGTCATTTTTTTCATTTTTAAATAGGGGTATAAAAGACTACTTAATATTTAAAAGGGAATATGAATGAGACTCTTATGAGAGATAAGAATAATGGTAATCTCATTCCATAACCTTAAATTGGTATAGAAATCTACATTTTTTATTCTAATTACATATTAATTTAAAGTAAGTAAACATATATAATTATTTTCATTCTTCATTTCGATTATCGAATCCCACTAGTAAACTCATCATATAACTTAAAACTTAAATGTCTGTTCTTCCAAGATTATGTGGAGTACCTTATTAAATGGAGCTCCGAGAACCCAAGCAGTATTTGTTTTTTCCCATCATAATGGAGCCTATACTAACTTTTCTTTTTGTTTAGTAAGAAGCTCTTTCATACATGAATGCCGGCTGTTTAACTCGGGCCATGTTATGATACACACAATGTTATATGTGAAGTTCTTAAGATATAATTGTCTTTTATTAATTTGTTGATCACTAAAATAAAACTTCAGTATTACCATTGAAATTTTAAATGTTAGATAGTTGATTATATGTAATAGTCTACCTTTGGAACAGTCTATAGGTATGTAATTATATTCTCGTCATGTGGCCCAAAAATCGAAATAGAATTAAGAATGGGTGAATTGAGATTAGTGAAATAAAGTCATAAGAGAAAAGTAAGGAATTCAATGCTAATTAAATTCCTAATACAGGCTACGTGTATGGATTACAATGGAAGCTGATAAAATAGAAAAGGGCACCTCCCAATTTCTCGCCAGATTTTGCTGTCAAATTTCAAGGCTTAAGGAATTGCTATAGCTGCTTGTTCTAGCTAGCAGACCAATTTTGCCCTTCAAAGTCTTTGATGCTTTTAGACAAGTACATATAATATGATGTCACGACACGTGTTCATGTGCATTCGCAACAGAAATGACCATGATGCCAAGCAACTTAGGACCAGAAGTGATTTGCAAGCATCAACGTGAATTCCTATAATAAATCAAGCCTCTTATGGGGGCTTACATTTAATTTGCTTTTTCACTTTTCATGTTGGTGCCTATTCTTTCTAAGTTTTCTCTTTTGCCTTGCATTAGTGCAAAATCTGACTGCTATTATCTTTAACTATTTTTTGCTATATATATAGATACATATTCAGCAATTCTTAGACTGTACTAATGATTAGCAAGCGCACAACTCTTTTTTTGCTTCAAGTATATAAAGGTGCACTACTACTATTAATAAATTTTTTCCAGTGAGAACATTTCTTTCACTTTGCTACATTAATTCATAAGTTGAATAGACACAAGTCGAAAAGGAAAGCCTTATCGATGTTGTTGCTGTGATTTTCTTTCTCTTGCTGAAGGTTTCAAGTAACTTTCCAGTACAGCTCTAAAAAAGAGCATGTTCGGTTACCATTTTGACTTTGGAGCGCATGAGGATTCTCTAAATTCTAAAACAGCTCACACCAACGGCATTTATAATTTTATATATAGAGAGAAGGTAACGTGGGGTCTTTCAATGATTTTGCTTTAATAAGAATCTATAACTTTACTGGATGAAATAATCAATTATTGGCATGGTCGTTTGGCTTTTGCGGTATCTATCGACATAGCTAACATCATAGTAGAGCTGCAAAAGGAGAAATTAAAACCTCATTTAGGGATTTAATGAACCATTCTTTTTCTTCTATCTATAAAAACAATTTTTTTTTTCAATTATCATTTATAATTCAGCAATTTGAATATGAAATATTATTACACTAAATGAAAGTTTTCAATCATCAAACTATATAAGAACGTAACAATTCTCTCTAAAAACGATATTTTATTTAAATAAGTACAATATTCATTACCCCATGGTTATAATATTAAGGAGTTGTTTGTTTTTTACCTAGTAAGACTTATTTTCACTAAACTCTTAATTTAAGTGATTTTAATTTGTTTGTTTTTTTATTTAAGTTAAAAAAAAAATCTTATTTAAAAAGTAAAAATTTCTTACTTATATTTTAATGAAAAAGACTTTTATACTTTCCTAAATTAACTTATTATTATTATTTTATTTTTAGATCTTATTTTATTTTATTTTATAATTACAATATTATTTTGTATAGATAAAATAAAATCATTAAAATATAAAATGTATAAATTAATATATCTTAAAATAGTAATAATCTATTAAAAATACTATAAATTAATATTTATAAGAAATTAAAAGGGTATAATAGTAATAGTCCAATTACTTAATATTTAAGTTTAGAAATCCTAAATTGAAAAACAAATAAAAATCAGTATCTTAATTGTAAAGTCTTATTATTCAATCACTTAAAATAAGGTCTTACAAAACTTAAGATCAAAATACAAACACCTCCCAAGCCTTTTCAAAAGAGGAGTTTTTGAAGGCTGCGGGCATAAGGTTGGATTTGAGTTTATGTCATACCATTCACTATATTACTGTTTGAGTTTATGTCATATATATGTTACCTGTTACACAGGGTTTTTTGGATATAAATTAAATAAAGAAGATTTGCTTGGTTAATAAAAGCAAGATCATATGATGATGAGTCATCGATTAGGGTTCTGGCCCGACCGACCACAATCACTCTATCACCTAGTACATCGATGCATGCTATCAATCATATCTACAAACATCAAACAAACCTTATCATTCTGCTCTAGCTTTTCTAGTCACATCAACTCCCTTGCTTCTTGTATTCATTAATTCATTATTGATGAAGCTTCATTTTGTTAGTCGGGTGAGAAGGTACAATCTTAAGAAAAATCCAACCTTAAATGATTAACTGTTGGGTAAACATATAAATATTAAACACATCATTTGTTGGATACATCTAGCGACTAAAATTTGACATTCGTTAGGAGAAGACATGAAAATATGTCAACTCCATGAGAAGAGAGATGGTGTTTATGTATCAGTGAAGCCCAACGTTAAACCAATACTTGTCCGGGCCTGGTATCTACGACCCAACACTGCTTCAGACCCAACAATATATGACCAAAATGCAGCCTTGCGCTTGTCTGTTAGGCGACTCTTGCATACAAATAGACATAAATTTCTTGTAGTTAAATCAAAACTAGCTAAATATTGAAACAGGAATTCACTTTTCATTTCAAGGGAGATTTTATTGGAACTCATATAAATTAATCACTATAAAAATGAATTAAGGGAGAAAATTTTCTTCACTTACGCTTTTATAAGTAAGGTGGGATTCGAATGATTTTTATAAAAGATAGCGTAAACATACGATTACACTAAGTTAAAATGTGTAAAAGAAAAGTATATTTAAGTAACTAGGCTCCAGTCTCTATGATATGCATTGCAAGATAATATTCAAAGTTAAATGTGTTTACTTTATGTATTGTATCATGTATAAACCAAGAAATGATGGGGATTAAAGGCAAGTGAAAGTGGTCCGTTTAGTACTACTTTGACTAAAATAACTAAATAAGAAAAGGACTAAAATGCTTGTACCAGCAAACATGTTCCAATCACTTTTACAGATTGAATCATCACTAATTTTGCGGACATTATTAGTACGTACTCCATTTTCTCTGTAAGATTGGATTCGTTGGGCTTGGGCATCAATTTTCTTCGCCAACAATGTGTATTAAAGTAACTATGTGAGTGAAATTAAAGTTCCTGCAAGTCCTCGAATGCACCATTAGCGGAAGAAGAACATTACATGGTCCAAAAGTTTTTGTTCAAAACTCGTAGAAAATGACATATATATATAATATTAAAATTATCGTGCAAATAATTAAATGATCTAGTGAATAAGGTAACAATTATAAATTACTTACCACATCATTCAAAATAAAGTTTTATTTAAAAAATTGAAATATGTGGGAAATGACGTTGTTGTTAGTGGAATATGTCATTAGTCATATATTTTCGAATGGCATGTTTTGAATATTTGTTCTATATTGCAACTAAATTGTACTATATCCAACATTTTTAGTGTGTGTATGTGTATATATATATCATTAAATGTTTATATACTTATATTTCTAATTGACTTAAATATTTTGATTTTAACAAAACTTTGAATGTCAAATTTTAGTTGTTAGATGCATCTAACAAATGATGTGTCCAACTACATGTATATATATGTATGTATGTATGTATGTATGTATATCTATATAGACGTAACAAAATTTTGAATGTGATGAGAACATTAAGAGAAAACATGAGAATGTGAAATTTGAACAGAGAGGATAGCGACGAATGGATTTCACGGTGCAACTTGAGATCAATTATTCGAAGTGAACGCGACTTGTATTACTAGGTACAACCAGCGGTGCAAGTCACGACCATTCATTCAAGATGATCGCGACTTGAGTTGCGAGATGTAATTTGTGTAGTAAGTCTCGATAGATGTGTCTGATGCATGCTAAAATGGAATTTTAGGTCTTTTAAAATATTATTTTTATTTAAACTTTGATATTTATTTTTTATTTTTTTGTTTTTTAAGAGTTTCCTTTAATTTGTTGGATATTATTTCCTTTAATAATTTGATATTATTTCTTTTTGGAGTTTTGTTCTTAAAGGGAATCTTGCTTTCTAAAGGAACTAAGATGGTAGTTTAGTTATAAATAGGAGCTTAAACTTACCGTTTATATTCATAAATATCATATCAGAGAATATTAATAAAAGTTTGCATGTTTATGAGATAAAGTTCTTACTGTTTATTTCGGTTTTCCTGAGTTTTCTTGTTTGAAATTAGTTGGGTTAGAATTAGGATTGTCCTGAAATATAATTTCAGAAGATCAATTTATTTATTTTGTGGGTTAGTTGATTTATTTTCTAACTTGTTGTGTGACATGAGTCGGGTCTCCGTTCCAACGTTGAAAAATAAAATAAAATAAAATGGGTATCCCGTTTTGTATTGTGGCCCCGGTCTCAACACTCGGCTCACTATTCGGATAAGCTTTCTTCGAACCGTGAACGACCTTTTTTCTATCTCTAGCAAAAGCACAAGACAAAAACCCAATTAGTCTCTTTCTCAAAATAATAATAATAATAATAATAATAATAATAATAATAATAATAATAATAATAATAATAATAATAATAATAATAATAATAATAAAAAATTCCCGATTGCTCTCTCAATAGTCGATGCCGAGTCTCAACTTCAACGCATGATAATATACATCCATAGCTATATTTGACTCTAAATATCTTCCATCCTACAGATATTTTGCTTCGATCAGGCAAACATAAACCAAGAGAAAGATAGAAATGTCTGCTCTGGCCCCGAATTCCAGCCTCTTCCACACACAAGTGCATCAAAGAGACAACCAACAGCAGCTATGGAGTGCTGGGAATTGTTTCTTATTGCAAAAAACTAACGCCTGTTTGTGGGTTGATCCTCCCATAAACAGAAACCACAAGAAGATATCAAAGAGGGACGTCCGAGTGGAAGCTTTGTGGCCAGATTTGTCGAGACCCTCCTCTGTTGACATGGAACCCATCAACGGCCCTGATCAGCTCGACCACATTCTACTTCGTGCGCAGGAGCTTTCCCAACCCATCCTCGTCGACTGGTAAAATACTTTTTCATTTGAGTTTTTGTCATCTAAAGTTACAGGGCTTTTACAAAAATGTTGACAGGATGGCTAACTGGTGCCGCAAATGCATCTATTTGAGGCCTAAGTTGGAGAAATTGGCTGCTGAGTATGATACCAAGTAATTTCTCCTTTCTGTTTTCTCTATCACTATTAAACACCACCAATGCCCTTGTTGTCTCTTTTAATTCTAAGTGCAGCACTAATGATTGATATGCTAATTTACATGATTCTTGTTTCTCTATTGTAGATTAAAATTTTATTATGTGGATGTTAACAAGGTGCCTCAAGATTTAGTCAAGCGCGGAAACATATCTGTAAGTGAACATTTGGATTTATCTTGTATGCATTTCCATCCTCTCTTGTTAAATTATATGATAAGGCAAATCATTTTAATGATGTTACGTGGGTTCTCTGTGTGCAGAAAATGCCAACAATTCAGGTATGTTTACAAATGAGTAGTTTCTGTTAATTTGTTTCACATGAAATGAAGTTGAGAGAAGTGTAATTTTGTGATGTAAGCAGATATGGAAAGATGGAGAGATGAAATCAGAAGTAATTGGAGGGCATAAAGCATGGCTTGTGATTGAAGAAGTCAGAGAAATGATCGAAAAGTTTGTATGATCTATTTGTCAAAACTCAATCTCTCAACATATATAGATATTTCTTGTTTAAGCTTGATAGATTTTGCTTTTGGCACTGACTTCAAAGTCATGCCTGCATCATGTAGAAAAGTAATGTACAGAGTACAGCTGCTTTTATAAGTTTCATATATATTTGCAAATTCATTATTGATCCCATATGCCAAAATTTTCATCAATGTCTATTGTTTGTTATAATAAATCAAGGGGCTAATGAAAAAAGGCTCTGAATGTAATTGCTTGGAATCATGTAATTATGTTGGAGCATGAGGCCTAATTTGCCTTGAATTTGGTTTCCACTGCGGAATTGACCTTCCAAAGCATAAACTCTATTTAATGACATAATAGGAATGACAAGGCAAACAAGTCGCTTTGGCCGAGTGGTTAAGGCGTGTGCCTGCTAAGTACATGGGGTTTCCCCGCGAGAGTTCGAATCTCTCAGGCGACGTTCTTTTTCTTTTCTTTTATAAAATATATTTCTTTTTCCAATTATGTTTCTTTTTTCTTTTTTATTTTTTCTTTTTAAATATATTTCTTCCAATTATGTTCTTTTTTCTTTTCTTTCTTTAAATATATATATTTCAATTATGTTTTTGTAACTAAGCTGTTTTTTTTCTTAAATAATTAATTGTAACAGCTTTTTTTTTTTTAAAAAAAAAAAAAGAAAAAAAAAGAATAGTTTTAACTTGTTTACTAAAATAAATTAAGCACAAAAGAATTAATGTAAGTAAAAACCTTAATAAATATTACTGTTGACAAAAAAATTGGTCAATAATCGAATTAATGCAAATTGAAAGCTAAAGGTTAATGAGCGAATGTGATTATAGTGAGATAGGAATATAACAATGATGCAAGAATAAAAAGTGAAGAGACAAAAGAATTCTTAATGTGGATTGACCCTTTAAAACAGTTATCTTATTGCTTGAGTGTATATTTATAGAGTTTTCGCCTTATTTTTAGTGGTTTCCTCATGTTGCTTTTTGCACATGTGAAAGACCCATTTTTATAATGTTATAGTTCCTTATATACATAAAATTAAGGTAGTAAAATATAAGAGAGACTAAAATTTTTTTCGTATTTACATAAGAAAACATTATGTCACTATGATTCGAGTTGCTCTCTTGTCATAATCTTAAACTACTTCATATGTGAGTTGGTTAACTCTAACTGCCCTTATTGCCTTAGCAAAAATAAACCTTTGCATGCCTCTACTGTCGTGACATATACTGACATATCCTGGGCTTCATAATGCTCCCTTGGTTGGGCTTTTGGGTTTGTCGGTCTTTTGAGTCTTATTTGATCGATGGTCTAAGTGCTATTTTTGGATACAACAATCACTAAAATTAGTTTTAAAAATTGCATAATGAAATCGAATTTTTTTAATACCATCATGATTGGTGTTAAAAAAAAAAAAAATTGACGAAATAATATTGATTTAATAGTATATCAGTCACGCTTACATTCATGAGGTCATGAGCTCAAGTCATCCTCCCTTCCCAAAAGCCTAGATTAAGTAATAGTAACACACACACACACACCAAAGCTCAGTGAGGTTTGGTGAGAAAGAGCGCACATGTAATTGGGAAAAAAAAAAAAATCATATCACCACTCAATATGATTTGATAGGAAAGAGTGCATATTTTTTCTTTTAATGTTTAATGTTCGAGTCACTCCCATTACATATAATATTTATTAAAAAAAAATTAATTTTCTTAAAACTTACACTAAAAAAAAAAATAAAAATAAAAAATTAGTGCTATATATTATAAAATAACTCTTATCTTAATGATCAAGACATTGATTCCCTCCTGATAACATAAGTATCGCAATGACTAATCATTTCATACAAGTCATACATAATAATTAGAGAAACAATTTTTTCAAAACAATACATTAAGAAACAAGCATGCTTGTTTTACAATGACGAAATATTTATCAAGTCGGCTTTATTATATCATGGCAATTAACCTGCCGTAATAATTTGATTATTCATTGGTTGTAGTTTTAGACATGGCACCTTGCATGTCCATATCATACAGTCAGGGTCCCTTCGAGATGCTTAATATATAAATATCATGGTAACCTTGGAGATGCTTATTATATGGGTCAACTACATAAGAGGCCTTGACATATTGCATGACTGCTTCCGTGATGCCAGTTTATCGATAATTATATATAACATAAGTACCCTTGCTTGGGGTTGATCAATGTGGACCTAACAGAAAAATTAACTTTTGAAGGGTTAAATTGATCTTTTATATGTGAACAAATATTAATTAAATAAAAACTAATCAAACCCAATCATAAATTACCACGTCACACTCAAATATAAAAATAATTGAAAAAGTTAATTATATTATTATTTAATAAAAAATTAAAAGAAAAAGAAAAAGATAAAACAAACTCATTAGAAGTGACTTCGTTTATGATAAATAATCGACGAGGAGACTCGTTAGATTTCACCGATGGGTCCCTATGATGGTGAAGGAGATCAATGTTCTCCTCTACCATAAGGAGGAGATCAAGCAGTTTCCTCCTGCATATCTCCTCCAGCAAGAAGGAGATCTGTCGATCTCCTCCCAAATGTGGAGGAGATCGACGATTTACTCCGTGTTTAGGAAGAGACCTACGCCAGTCTGGTAATACCCATGAATAGGGTCTAATTGGATTCCTATTGTTTAAAATAAATGTGACTTCAAACGGGTCCACGAAGCATGACTCATTGCATGAATTGGGAAAACATTGATGAGTCCAATGGAAATAATGAAAATAGCCCAATCAATAAATTATAGAGCCCAAAGTCGGCCAATTGTTTTTAAGTTAGCCCAAAAACAGTCCATTCTTTTCCTAAATGTACCCATTTTTAATGAGAGCCCAAGTTGACTTTCAAGTGGCAACCCATTTTTTGTTATTTATTTATTTATTTATTTTTTCTTTTGAGTTGCTTCTGCACATGCCACTAAACTAGGGTTTATTGTAGGTGCGCAAGCAACTCCAAAGTAAATAAATAAATAAATAACTAAAAATGGGTAGCCACACATATATATATATATGTATATTATAGTACTTCTATTATTAATTTCTCTTAATTTTTAAAATGTTATGAAGAATTATCAAATTCATTCATTGCATTCTTTCTCCTAAAATAATTTTTCTGATGATAGAATTATTATATATATATGAAAAAACATCGTAAAAAAAAACCCTAAAATGAAAAATAGTATCGCCAAACCCCATTTTTGAGCATAATAAATATGTGATTTCATATTAGTTTCATTTTCAGGGGATATTTTAATAACATCCTTATATATATATTTTATATTCAAATTTTATGTAGAGTATATTTATAAAATGTGGGTGTAATCATACTTATGAGTTACAATATCAACACCCTTTCAAAAGAACTAATTTACTTGATCCTTTTTTTATTTAATAAAATATTAATTGACATAAAAACTATAAAATCTAGTCGTTCTCTAATGTAAACATTGAAACTTTTATTAAAATTAGAGTTTTAGTTTTTGGCAATTCAATGATATCAATTCTTAATTGCAATTTTTATAAAATTAGAGTCAACGCCTTATACGTGAATTCCAACTAAATGCTAAAATCCTAAAACGAAGTAGTTAAAGTAATGTAAAGAACTAAATCATGATAAAAGAATCAGCTAATAGAATTGATATAATCAGTGTCGCTTTCAAAAAAAAAAAAAAAAATCAAGGCAGTTTTTAATCACTACGAACATGATTTCCTAATTAATTGATTTTATCGCAAATTAGTTATAATATTATCAATTGATTAGCTAATCATGTTCATACTAATTGGAGGCCAACTTCATTATATGTTAATTGTGATTATAATATTATCAAATTATTAGATAATCATGTCCATACCAAAGATAAGTAGTTAAAGACTAACATAAAGAACAAAGTCATTATTAACACACACACACACACACACATATATATATATATATATATATTAAAATTTTATGTAGAGTACAACTTTTATAAAATCAAAGTGAATGCCTTATAGGTGAATTCCAACTAAATGCTAAAATCCTAAAATCCAAAAATTAAGTAGTTAAAGTAATTTAAAGAACTAAATCATGATAAAAGAATTAGCTAATAGAATTCATATAATTAACGTGGCTTTCAAAAAAGAAAATCAAGGCAGCTTTTAATCAATATGAACATGATTACCTAATTAATTGATTTTAATTATCGCAAATTAGTTATAATATTATCAATTAATCAGATAATCATGTTCGTCCTAATTGAATGCCAACTTCATTGTATGTTAATCATGATTATAATATTATTAAGTTATTAGATAATCACGCTCATACTAATTGAAAGCCAACTTGATTATATACATATTAATCGTGACTTTGTTCTTTGTGTTAGTCTTCAACTACTTATCTTTTGGACTTTAGGATTTTAGCATTTCATTGAAATTAAATTATTAGGTATCGATGCCCTTCCTAAATCAAATGGGTCTACCACCCCCTTTAACTTGGAAATAAACTATTAGATATTAATTAGGCAATCATGTTCACTAGTGAAATGTGTAGCGTTCTTGTAATTAAAATTCAATCTCTATTTCTTTTACATGTACAAGGCAACAACTTAAATTTGACACAATGCCAAATTGAATAAGCACCGTCAAATCATTTTAATCATCAGTTAATATGACTTTAGAGGTAGAAAGCATTAATTAAATCTAGCAATATGTCAAATATCACAACACCATAGCTATAAGGATGTAGCCAAAATTTAATGGCTAGGAAATTTTTTTTAATCTAGCCTCTATGCATGGTTAAATTTTTCAAATGTATGATAATATATTTCAAAATAAATAAATCACTAGAAAAGATAATTTATGTATAAATATTTAAAATGATTAACTATATTTCTTATTTAAACAATGACTAATATAAATGATAAATTATGAATAAAGTTATAAAAAGCACCAAAAGATCCAAAAATTTAAAAAATATGTACAATAACAATAATTTAAATCATAAGAATTTTATTAGACTATCAATTAAAGATCCATTCTTGATAGAGATAAGTAGTACGGAATACTTGATTTTAATTCTAAGGTAATTTAATAACCAAAAATTAAATGAAAGAAACATGCTTCATTTTCACATTTGATCATAAGTTACAACCAATGAGATTTTCGACAAATAATATATTATAGTTAAATTTTTCTTCACTCTAAATTATACATTATAATATAAAAGTTTAGTACATATTTCAAAATATAAAAGGAATTCTTTTTGAAGAAAAAGAAATCAATATAAAAGGTGTTCTAATAAATTCAATAAAAAGTAATTCTTATATTTCATAGCAAAATTTTTATAAAATTCTTAAAATTAAAATTTCGAAATTGGTTAGGATGGACTAGAGCTTACCCTAGCCCAAAGGGAGCTACGTCCCTGCACAAATGTATCTAAAATAAAACCATCCAAATCTTATATATATTAGCATTATCCACTATTTAATCAAGTTTATAATGATTGAAGTGTCATTGACAAGTGGATTTTTCCTTCTTTTTCTATTGCTCACACTGTCACACATCACGTTAGATTTCCTCAAGGCTTTAATAAGGCAATAGAAATATTATTGCGTAAAATAAATAACCTAATTAGTATTAACCAAATTGGTCAATTCATTAACTATATTATGAGATAATCTCAAAAAATGAGTTAATATGGGGAGATACCCAGGCTTGGAAGGGGGAAGGGACAAACCTTCACACCATAAGAGTGTATCTGTCCCCTCGAGGAGATCTAGGGGGGTAATATTCCTTCAAGAAAACAGGGGGTGAGGGGGAAGCCCCTTTCCCTAAACACCCTCGAACCAACAAAAAATTTGAAATTGTTTATTTCGGAAAATGATACTCAACTATTAAAATGAGTTTTAATGAGATATAAGAGTGTTCGTACATTACCTCTTAATTATGTACCTACACATTCTTTTACAAACTTGTGTGTTGAAGCTTCAACCTGTTATTGTCAGGGATGTTAATTTTTCAATTATGGAGTTAATATTTGGACTGTCTAACAATTGATTGCTCTTGACAGATATTGATATATCTTCCACTTGTCATTTTGAATACTATTAGAGGCAATCTTTAGATCAAAATTATAACCGATAATTCTATGAGATGACTCTAAATTATTGTTGAGTTTAATAAATGACACTAAACTAATAAAATGAGATTCAATAACACCTGAGAGTGTGAATTATCAAGTTTACTCCTAATTATTTTTCTTATTAAATCTCATTCAAATGAAAAACGAGCAACATTTCACCCGAATAGAGGTAGTTCATCAAGAACAAGCAGTTCGTATGAATTAATAGTTCGTTTAGAATTGACAATCGAGTTCACTCAAATTATTAACCTAACAGAGACCATTTACATAAATTGTCACATTGATAGGGCAATTTGTCTTTAGAAGGGTTTAATAATGTTTGAGTACCATTAAAACTTATTTTGATTGTTTAGTGTCATTTTTCAAACTTCTTGATACTTTTAATACCACATAAAAAATATCACTATAAAAGAAATATGTTGCAAATTAGCTGGCATACGTTTTGTCCTTGTAAGTAATTAGAAGCTATGTGACATAAGTCAATCATTGAGAGTTGTTACAACTCACGGATTCTGTGAAGTGTTAATGAGTCGGAACAAGTCTACTTATTACACATGGGCTTCTAATCAGTATTATAAAATATTAATCATCTATTATTGAGAATAAAACGAAAGATACCTTCTCGTGGAAACGTCCATCCGCGATAATTAAAACAAGCTGCATGCTGCAACGCATTTTGTCGAGAAGGAAGTCGAGCTTTACGAACAGCAACATCAAACAACTGGTTCTTCTGCAATGGTATTCTCTTGCTTGAATGTCAAACCAGATATCATCTGCTTGCGAGAAATGATTGCCGAAAGATCAATAAATCATCTTAATACGGAGGAGGGAAGTGATAACATAAAATAATAAATATGGAATATAAGAAGAGAAGTTATGAGACAAAGAGATCTTTCATGTGAAATCGAGTTCATGACCCTAAATAAGAGAAAAATAAAGATGCTGACAACATATGCCTAACAATATAAGTCCATTATTTGTTACATACATACACACACATATATATATTCATAGTTGATAAATTCAATATGCTTTTTATTCAAATTCTCGTTCTCCAAATTAGGTCAAGTCGACCTTCTGCTATGTGATTGCAAGGAGAAAAGTTACTATGTATAATCCTATCTTCCACTATTTATACCATGTTGTAAAAAGGGAAATGTAGAGCAGAAGATGCACTATGAGTCAAGATGCATTCAAGCATTTGCATTGTCGTCTTTACCTTAGAATACATCATAAACTTCAACAAAAAAAAAAAAAAAAAAGGAATACATCATAAATTGTCAACTAGAATTGGTAATATGGATCATAACACAACAGATCAACACGGATTCGCGAAAAATAAATGAGTATAGGTTGTTAATTGAATTCGTATTGTAATCGTGTCAACCCGTTTAACCTATTTATTAAACGAATCGAATCGAATTTGTTTAAACGAATCACAGATTAACACGATTAAAATAAGAGTCAAATTATAATTTAACATATTAGAGGGATTAGTGTGTAATTATACATTTATATACATATATATATATATACACACACATGCATTTAAAACCTAACCCATTTGTCCATTTCAAATTCATTTCAGCAACCACACCTAATCACCCACATCACACCACCCATTTCAAATCATAGGAAGCAAAAATTTTTAAAGTGTGTCAAGTGAGTTGATTTAAACATGAAAAAAGGTGTACGATAAGATGTTTCTACTAGGTGGAGCTTGACTTACCTTATGCTAGATAGTGCTCTTTATTATTGATGTGCTTACTGTACTTTAGAGTTAACCGAGAGCAATTACAAGCATTATCCTTCTACAAGTGAGTGAGATAGAGTTGAGAAAATTTATAAGTTTTTACATTATTTTTATGAGACAATTAACATTTTTTCTGAGTCAAATTATTCCACTTCGAACTTACATATGCCTAAGATGTTTTTGGCGTATTTGACTTTGTTGTAACATTTGGACAATGACGATGAGTTTTTGAAAAGAATAGTAAATCAAATGTACAGAAAGTTACAGAAATATTGAGCTAATTTTTATATTATTTTTGCAATTGCTATTATTTTGGATCCCTGTTATAAGATGAAATTTGTTAAGATAGTGCTTCAGAAATTGTATGGTGTTATTGATGGATTAAATAAGTTGGCACATATTAGAAGTAAATTATTTTCTTTGTTTGATTAGTATATGGCAAGTTCTACGAGGGCATCTACCTCCAAGGCCGTCACATCATAAACAACTCCTAGTACACAAGTGAACACAATAAATGAACTTGATTTGATTTTGATGGTAAGAAATAATATAATTTCTTTATTATAAATTTGTGATATTATTTTATCATAACAATTTATCTAATGATATTTTCTTTTGTTATTAATTATATATTGATAAGATTTTGATATGAAACTTTGTATACATTACAACTCATATGACGTAATTGCAGTTTTATTTGAAAGAACAAAGATTCGAAAGATTAGTTGATTTGGATATTCTAGCCTTTTGGAAGGCTAATGAAGCTTACTTTCCTGAACTTTCTGCCATAACTTATGATATTTTATGCATCTCATTATCTACACTTTCATCTGAATCCGTGTTTAGCAATGGTGGTCAAGTTTTTGATCAATACCGAAGTACACTTAAACCCGATGTGATGGAAACAATAATTTGCAATCTAGATTAGATAATTGGTAGAGATAACTCACTAATTTTGTTAAGCTATTTAATAACTGTGATTGTGATTTCTTATAATTATCTTTCATTATCTTTCAATTACTTATATCATTAATTATTATAGAAATGGAGACTTTCTCTGGAAGACGTCACTGATGATATATTAAATTTAGGAATTAATGAAGCGCTCCTTCATGCAAGTAATCCAAGAGTATCAGCAGAAGACTCCACTCTAAATTTTTTTCACTTAGTGATAAATTTTTTTCATTATATTTCTTAATTTTTAAGATTATGAATGTAGATATCTAATGTTGTGTTCTTATGATTTTTATATAACTTGGAGGTTCCTTTAAAATCAACGAGGGAAGAACTTAGGTGACAAAGTTTTATATTAGAGAATGATAATATTATGTCATTTTAATTTATATGGATTTGCATTTAATTTGATTTTTTGTGGTTATCAAATGTGGATGATATGAAATTTTATATAGTTGTTTTAATGTGTTGGTTTTTATATGTTAAATTAGATGTTTAAATATTTAATTCTGAAATATTTATTATATTTGTGTTTAAAATATTATTGAGGTTCAAATGAATTAAACGAGTTAAATGAATTAAACGGCTTAAATGAATTAAACGAGTTAAATGAATTAACAGATTGATGGATTAATGGGTTTGAATCCTTTATAATTTAATTATTAAATGAAGTAATCGTGTCGTGTCGCGTCATTTATTTATAAACAAATTCATGTCCAATGTCCAATTCAAAAATATCGACTCGCTTCTTAAGCGAATTCATGTTGAATTGGTCAAATTCATAAACAAATTATATCGAATCGAATTCAACTCAACCCGACACGTCAACCTTTTTTGCCACCTCTACAATGTCAACATACCTTATTGTTACAACTATAACATACACTTCCTTTGATCACAACCGCAACATATTATCTGTTCAACAACATATTATAGTGTCCGATCCTCATATCTTGACACTCTCGTCCATCTAGAACCTAAAATTTGCCCAGTGTTTAAAAATTTAACGAGTTTCATCGAATTCTCGTCGTCTTCTAACGGATCGACCCTCCACCGATCCAAGAACCTCTGGATCGAAGGTTCTGCTCATCGGAGGTGGATAATCGACATAACTCAGCTCAACTTGATCGACTTGGCAAGTCAAACCAACACAAAACCGGTCAGAAATCATCCCAAACACCATAAAAAAACTATCAAAACTCAATACTCCCAGCAAGACAAACAATACGACATACACTAATCGCACTCATAGTTCGTCGCCGACGATGAGTTAAAAGGAAAAGACAATAGCAACAGCTTTACGAAAGGCGTTGACGACACAGAGAGAAAGGAGACTTGAACCGACAGAGTAGGAGAACGATCGGGCACTCATAGGAGAGAGAGAACTGAAGACAATGAAAAGGAGTGGCTTCAACTTCGGCTACGACAACAATTCATGATTTCAAAACTGTGACGGGGACAACGACGATCACGGCTTACTTGAACGACAAAGGCGATGACGAGAGATGTGAGACGGAGACGAGGGATGAGAGAGAGGAAAGGCGAGAGAGAGAACAATAGAATTTTGAGAGAGTGTTTGACCGTGAGCTGAGTGATGACTGGTAAGTTTTAAATAAGATAAGGATAATGTGGTCATGATCCTTGACATTTTTTTCAAACTTCAAAAATTATAATTTCCTCCTAAATAGTACTTTTTGAGTACTCACTAATTACTCATTGCACGCTGGATCGCCAATCGACTAATGAATAGTGAGTTTTGAAACATGGATTTATCTATGTTACTTTTGAACTCGGTTCAACCAAAACACCTAGATTACCATTTAGCTCAAAATGTCTAAACACCCAATATTCATATTGTGTTATTCTGGGACAATTTTTATCAATTCAAACACGCAATTTATTCATTTATTCTCGAAGTATGGTAGGCATGCCAATGTTCCAATGTCTAACATTTCGATATCTTCCTGTTATTTGTTTCTCTTTTCTCGGCTTCATCCGGTCATATGCTTAAAACTATTCTAATCACCAGAGAGAGTGTAGACCCTTGTCAGTACACAATACTATTGAATGCTTAAAATTCCATAGTCCTAATCTTAAGTGCCAAACAAAACGCTGATTAATCTTGATTAAAGCTGTATTTCATGATTTTCATCATGGCCAGTATTCTCCATTTGCTGTATTTACAATGCATTCTATCATTACTCCATTAACTATCCATCCAGTCCCAAAAATTTCAACCCCAAACCATGAACACAATTCTCCATCCGATCCAGTACCACTAAGCTCAAATTGTTCACATGGTTTCAATGTCTCCACCTTATCTACATCAATCCTCACTCTTTAACCATTATAATCCTAACAAAACATGCTACGAATCAATTTAATTGCTAGATGCACACAGCTATAAACAAATTAAGGTATCTACTTTCAGAACAAAATGAAAAAAAGTAAGTTGACTCACTTGCCAAAGCTAAGAAAGCATAACTACAATATTCAGAAACTCTCAGGCCAAAAACATTTTATTTTTCAAGTTAAAATACCAGAAATACTTCTACCAAATTCCAAGACAAACAATAGAAACCTTAAATAATAGATTTACTCGCAAAGAGCATATTCTCCAACACACAACCTGGCCCTATAACAATGAAAAAAGCAAATGACTACAATTCAACCAAATCAAACACATTTTTAAGTGCCTTCTAAACATCCTTGACAAACCCTTCAGATAACTCCCGTAACCAAATGTTTGATACGGCACAGTCGATGAAACAGATAATAAGTTGCTTTTAAAGTTCTCCTTCTGTGTAATCAAAGTGACAATGATCCTATTCACCCAGTCAATCCTATAACAATCAAGCTTTAGTATTTAACAAATAAACAAAAAAGAGCATTGTAATGTAATTACAGCCAGCAAAAACTATTGGCATTGTTTGCTTTTCTTTAACAAGCATTCTCTCAAAGTATAACGAAACAAGTTGTACATAAAAATTTGACAGGTTGGCATCATGTCAAGATTCAAAAGGTTTAGAAATAAGTAAATACCAAATGACTGGAGTTCAGTTTACAGATGACTTGACCAGATTAAATTAAAAAGGAGATAATCTATAATCAACTACTAATTGAACACAGTATAAGTTAAAGTGAGTTTTCAGAGAAAATTGGCATATTCTTTAATCAACTGTTAATAACTCAATATAAGATCACATGTGCAACAGCAAGAACATATAACATTTAGATTAACCAATAGGTTAACAAAAACACAAAGAGGCACAACGAATTAGGACACAACATCTGCCTCATCACTATTTGAAATTCAACAGAGAACTTTGTTATTAGGAAACAAGAGATAGGCGTAATTGTTCCGGTGTAATGGGTAACAACAAATCAAGTGACAACATACAAGTCTTTCATTGTTCTCTTAATCTTGACAACCAACTTATAATAGTTCACAAAGTAACAAACTCAAAACAAGGTTAAATTTGATAAAATTCTACACTTCAGAGGAAGACTATAACCTGTTTTGGAAAACACAAAAAATCATATTCCAAAACCGAAAACAGCCCGTATCCGGTGGAAAATAAGATCCCGCCATCCTCTCTCCGTGTTCTCCACAACAGTTGCATTTCCATATCTGAATTAAAATTAAAAAAATATCCCAATAAGATCACCTATCAGATAATTTTACAAAAGAAAACAAATGATAACACCACAATCGAATGATGGAATCAAGATAAAACCGAAGCAAAACAAAACAACCCCATTAACTAAAACTAACCTATCTTCCTCAGGAATATCAGTATGAGTCAATTTAACAATAGTAACCCCCGGTTCAGGCTCATCAAAAACCAATCTCACCTGCAAAAGAAAAATAAAAAAATAAAAATAAACCAAGTCAACAAACCAATCTAAACCAATCCAAAATAACATGAACAAACGAACGAACAAAAAAACTAACCGTAGAGTCAACGCCATCAGGCCAGCTCCCAAACCTCCATTTCTGCACAATCAATTTTCCATCCTGCAACTCCAAATTTTTCCCACTAACAGACCCATCAAAGAAACTGACTTCCCCACCAACCTCTTTACTAATCTTGGCATTACTCTGACTGAAACCCTTCCATCTATTTTCATCCATCAGAATTTCAAACAAGTCCTTGGCTCTGCAGCTAAATTTCTCCGTCAAAGAAATTGTTTTAAAACCCTCCTTTTTCTTAACCACCTCCTTCTTCTTCTCCTGTACCACAACAGCAGCAGCATCCTTCGTCACTTCCTTGCCACCGTTACTCGTTGTAGTCTTGGGGCCCACGTTCTTGGCCTCCATCTCATCTTTACAAGGACCACCTTTGGCCATACTCTGCACATAGCTTCTAACTCTCTCCAAAACCAAAGGCTTGCCTTTCGACAGCATGGCCTCCTTCAAACGCTTCCCAATGGGTCCCTCGTCCTTCACGGACACCCTGATTTCTGGGTCCTCGTCGGCGTTCTCGTCGGAGATGTAAGGGATGTCGACCAAGCCCTCCACTTTCAACAAAGACACCTCATCACAGTCCTTGGCCTCGCCTTCCCATGAGAGGGAGATGTTGAGCTCGTAGCCTGGAATGATCTTGCCCTTGCGGACATTGACGTAGGCCTCGCCTTCCACTTTCTCGATTTTCTTCGTCTTGATGAAGAGATTGGCTTCGCCGTCGAGGATGGTCTGGTTCGATAACGTTTTGTCGAAGAAGCTTCTGGACCATTCGAGACAATCGGTCTCGGCCCAGTGCCAGTTATGGACGTTGGAGCCGTCGGCTCTGTCTTCCACGATCCACCGCTTGTCGCCTTCACCGTACTTGGCCATTTGATGGATTTGCTTTGCAGAGAGTTGGTGACGGTGTAGGCGAAAATGAGGAGACTGCAAGAAACAAAAGGCAAGTGGCAAGTTATAAAAGCGTTGAGAGGAGGGTGTCTGGAGAATTCTGATCGAGGAAGGATCTGGATTTATTCAACTTTGGGAACTCTCTAGAACTTTGCCCTTGTTTTAGGGTTTCCTGACTCTTGGTCTTGGGGCAACTACGCATTTTTCTACAATGGGTTAGATTTGGAAAGACCTAGACCATACCCAAACAAATCCATAACATAATGTATTTCAAAAAAACAAAAAAACATCCATAAAATAACGGCTAGTGTTAATGTTTTGCAACTCAATTAAAATTAGGATAGCTTTTATTGTTGTCCCTAGCTTTCGGGTTTTTATAAATAAAAAAAATGATAAATTTTTTTTATCAATCTTAAGATAAACTGTAGATATCAAAAATAAATAAAATGAAAAAAAATCTCAAACAAGTAAAAGGAAAAATAATTTAATTTTCATTTTTAAAAAAATGTACTTACCAAATGGATAATCTAGTCTTCATGAAATTATCAACATAAAGTCTTTACCAGATCGTCGATGATATGTTGATAAACCAAATCGTCTACAATTTGGTGAAGACCAATAGATCAAATCATCGACAATTTGGTGAACCCAAATCGTTGCGATTTGGTTGTGGACTAGATCATCATAGCCAAATCACAATATTTGGTTTGGCACTAGATCAGCAACAATTTGGTGATGAATGCATCTCCATCAGATGGAGATCTATATTAGATTCCCACCATTGTTGGAGAATTCATCTAGATTTCCATTATATGTGATTTTTTTTTTTTTTAATTTTAATTGCAACCCAGCTCGAATCTGGCCCACTTGTCAGTTCATTGTCATACGACACTCGAAGTTTGACATTGTCATCAATGGAAAACTCCATTCTTATTTCTCCAATCTTTTCAAGGGTTATCTTATTTGGAACGTGGGAGATGGAGTAGCTCGTATGATCGGTAGTCCCGCAGTTATCCTCTTTGAAGGCATTCCTAGCTTCGATGATATCCTCAAAGGCTTCATTCAGAACTTGAACCTCAACATCCCTTTGTTGAGTGGAAAAACTTGGTCCTTTTAACCGGACTAGCAGATTCAGGGTTCACCAAAGATAAAGATTGGATGACATTTTCAACAAGTTATGATAGCTCTAAAGGTAAAGACATGGTAAAGGTAAAGGAAGTAAGAAAAATTTACTGAAAGCAAAGGTTGCTTAAGAGTCAAAGTGAGAGAACGTAAGATGAGTGAAAGCGAGAAAAAGGTACCCATCATTTTTAGGTGTTGGAGATTGATCTCTACAGTTGAGATGAGTTGACGATCAACAATTGAGATGCAAACGGATGTCTAGATAACTAAACACATGTATCCTTATAACAGTTATCATAATGTACATCTCTTTGTAACCGTCGTAACTCATTAATCAAAGAGACATAACTACCTTTATTGCGTAGTAATTAGTGTCAGCATCAAATGCAGATTTAACATAGGCCTAATTAGGGCATCAACACCCAATTTGAACTAACACAACCCCATTGGATAATTTCAGTCGAAACGGTTCGGGGGCAATGTATAGGTGCAAGTAGGCCCAATAGGAAGTTGACATATTGGTGAAATAAGAATAGGATGCATGACATATGTCATAAACTTGGAGCGAATGAGATGCTAGATATCATGGTAAGTTGTTCAAATAAATTAGTCAGTTACTAAACGTAGAAAACATTAACCTTTGGGAGGACTATTCCTCAAGAAAATTAGTAACAAATGTACGATATACAGTGAATACTTGTCAGTATGAAAATGATTCAAGCAACAGATAGTGAATGCTATCACATGCATTATAAAACCTCAAAAGTAAGTTTTGTGTCCTTATAAAAGTTGATTGGTTATGCTTCATTATGGAGCTAGTATAAGTAGCATATATACATTGTATTAAAATAATCTTAAATTACAAATATCTGACTTAAATATTGGAGGGTGGTCCTAGAAACAACTTTTGGGCCACTTTAGTCTTGCAGGTTCATTTGAAGTAGAGAATCGAAGGCAATAGGCCAGTCAAGGGAAAGAGCGGTCTCGAAGATACAGAAGACCGATTTAGGCTGAAACAAATACTATTGAATGTATAAATTTTTTTTAATATTTATATTAAAAAATATGACCGTAGAGATGCACTATTGATGGGAGCGAGGCTAGACCTTGCTATCTTGAAAAATCCTTGCTCCAATATTGGTCATTAAGACAGGGTTGGGGCAAATAATTATCGGGGGTTAGGGTTTGGAAATGCTAAGCCACCGCAAATCCTGCCGTTGACGTCCCTGTCCTGGTGAAGTGCAATTCCATACAATGTTACTAAAAAATTAGATGAAAAAATATTTTTTTTTCTTTCAAGCATTTAACAGAGTGGCTGTCATCTTGGAGTGCGACACTATCGTCTGAAAGATCTTACCAAATACCCGCCAAAAGAGGCCAACGGACGGACCTCTTCTTCGGTGAAATGAAGCAAAGTCGTGGATTCAAACGAGTTGCAATCGCAAAACCCAAGAAAAAGATATCAAAAGCCAGGGAGCCCCACTTTGAGACTACCACCAGCCTCACCAAACTGCCAAGTCCTGACGAAATGAAACTAATGCCTCCCCAGTTCTTCGAAATGGATGCTCTTGATCTTGCTCCTCGTTTGCTTGGCAAGTTGCTGCGGAGAGACGATGTTCTTCTTCAAATTACAGAGGTACTAATAACTCATTCTTGTTTATTTCTTTGTTTAAATTTTTTTTTTTCTATTTTTTTTTAAATGCCGGCACTTACGGATTTGAGAACTGATGAGATGGATCACTGAAAGCGGTGCCTGCTCACAATCCGGGAGATGACAACTTCTATTAATAAGAAACTCACAATACCCTTGACCTTTTTAGGGTTAAGATGGGTACTCAACCACTGTCAGTAAAGGGTGATGTGTGATGATTAAAATCTGTTCCATGCATCCATACTGAACCTGTATAATGGCATGTAATAAACAATGATAATTTTTTATAGGTTGAAGCCTATAGACCCAATGATTCAGCTTGTCATGCTAGATTCGGAATTACTCCAAGAACTGCACCTGTTGTAAGTCTTCCCTCTTCTCTCATCGTTGCTAAAATTCAACTTATGTGTAATGTTTTAGTTGAGGTGTGTTGTGATGTGTAGTTTGGACAAGGAGGACATGCATATGTTTACCTTTGCTATGGTCTTCATACAATGCTTAATATTGTTGCTGATAAGGAAGGAGTTGGGGCTGCCGTCCTCATACGAGCTTGTGCTCCTCTCTCTGGTGATTCTTCTCACCTATTAACCTATATGTAATGTTTCATTATATATTTGGGTTGGTTGGTAATAAATACCATCTAATTTAGTACAAGGAAGCAATGGAAAAGAATGGTATTCATTGATTCAATATCTTAATTATGTGAACTTGTCTGATAAGTTTAGTTTCCCTATGCTACTTATGATTTCATGAAGACACGGGCATAGTTTCTGTTAAAGAGCATTTTTTTTTTTTGAAAAAAAATTGCAGGGTTGAAAACCATTCAGCAGCGTCGGGGTCAAATAACTGAGAAGCCTGTTCTTCTCACTGGCCCTGGGAAGGTCAGTGAGTATTTCCTTTTTAACCATTTGACTTTGCTTAACTATTTCTTTCGAGTCTTAATATATATCTTTTGGTTATACAATCAAACTGACAACCTTTTAGTTTAGTTAAGTTGGCTAAGCAAACCACTTTATATTGTTCAGTTTCTTCTCTATGCTTTTTTTTTTCAGCAAATTTGTAAGAATACAGATTGGGTACACTTTTTCTGTTCTTTTCTCAACTCCATTCTCATAATCAGGCTTCATACTCCACAATATTGATGTTTGAAAAGAACACTTCTGATATGATTTCGAAACCAAGGATTTTTGATGTTCACAACTCAAAAGTAAACTCCACACACAAACTAAATGTAATAAACCCCAACTCCCCCGTAAATCTATTTTCAGTCAGAATCCTTTTCAGTTGAAACCCCACAACAATCACATTTTTATGAGTTATATCCCTTACCCGCAGGATATCATGCCATACACAAAATATTCACAAAGGACATGATGTAGTTCACTCTGTTGTTTGTCCTGTCCCTCTATTGTTGTCAATGATGAAGGTTGAACTAGGTAAGTTGAAGGGAATGCTTGGGTTGTGTTATTGGATGTCCTGAATTTTCCCTGAACTTACTTGGGTCTGTTTGGACTGTAGAGAGGGATGACACTTTTTTAAGCTTTGTCTGTGGGTGGTGGAAGTAGGAAAGACATGTTCAAAGGATGTGATATATCATCCAAAACAGTAAACATAATGCATGGAGAAAAGGGTTAAAAACATATTCATGATTTTGATCCTCAAATAAAAGCATGAGGATTGGTTCTCTTATTGTTGACGGTGCATTAATGTGTTTGAATTGTATAGTCTGGCCATAAAATTATTGTAGCTAGTCTTGTTGTCTATGGAAGGCAAACTAATTTTCATGAACTGGTCTAAAAAGCAGTAATTTTTAATAATCGATTGTATAATTGTTTGGTACAAGCATGCATGGGCGGGAAGATTTAAAATATGCCGTTAACGAATTCTGATTAGTGTCAATATTTCAGTGCCTGTTTTGTGTTTTTATGATCGCCATTTGATTTTGTTCTTATAATGCGTTTTGTCATATTTTCATTGATGAATTATAGAGGATTGACTGGGTACTTCTTGTTAATCTAATTTCCTTTCTAGGTTGGTCAAGCTTTAGGACTTTCAACAGATTGGTCTAACCACCCTCTTTATACTCCTGGTTAGTTAAGCATTCATGCATTTCTATCTGTCTGTGATTCTTCAGTGATTGTTCTGAAATCTGAAATTCAGTCAAATGTGTTTGGCCCAGGCGGTTTAGAACTCTTAGATGGTCCAGAGCCTGATAAGATATTGGTTGGTCCGCGTGTTGGCATTGAATATGCTTTACCTGAGCATGTCAGTGCCTTGTGGAGATTTGCTATTGCCGGCACACCCTGGATAAGTGCCCCTAAAAACACACTTAGACCTTTATGATTTCTGACATTTGGCAGCAAGAAAGTTTATATGGGTGTGAAGAAGAAACTTGAATTGTGATAAGTTGAAAAGTTTATTTTTCCCCACAATAGAAAATGTAAATGTAGAGGATGGAGAAATGAATGATGGTGAAATATTCATTTCTCAAGCTTTATAATGTAAATAACAATGTGCTCTTATCAAGCACAACTCAAAATCTTCAACTTTCATGCCTCCACTTTTATGGATTTGGTAAGGGACTCAGGTTGAGTTCAGATTGGCCACGGATCAACACAGGGCTTGCACCCACTTGTACTGGCCT
This sequence comes from Dimocarpus longan, assembly GCA_022984855.1. NCBI lineage: Eukaryota > Viridiplantae > Streptophyta > Magnoliopsida > Sapindales > Sapindaceae > Dimocarpus > Dimocarpus longan. The sequence goes on from CM041026.1 coordinate 11,434,286, forward strand.
GCTATTAGACTCTGCTATCCTAAGCATACTTGTGTACTGAAATTGGATTTCATTGTAACCTGTCATGTCACCAATGTCATGGTCCATATCAAATAGATAGGCCTTGAAAAAAATAAAATATATTCCACATGCAGATAAATCAGCAAGTTTCAGCCATTCACAGGGTAGGAAGAATCTAACCATGGTGTTTAATTTATCACATTTGTACTTCAATGATCTTGTGTGACATGATATCTTCTTTATTAATGAGAAAATTCCACCCATAGTTGCAATCAAATTTCTAAGTGCAGGTACTTTATATGAGTAGAGAAAGACCGAAAAGAAAATTAAATATGTTCAAATCAACACAAGTTCTTTCTGTCCAACCGATTTTGAGAGGATGGATATAGAGCAGAACCAGAAATAGGCAGATTCTGCAATAAAACTAGCAGACTCGGAAAAGTATATAAAGTAACTGAAATATCCATGTGAATTATGTCACAACACTTCAGCAGCAACTCTTAAGCAACAACTTGGCAAAACTAGAAATAGGCAGATAGCTGCTCTTAGTTTACACTTTACATGGTTGATGAAACAAAAATCCAGGGCAACTAGACAAAATCTTTGAGGTTTTAAGCAGGCAAATATACAGTTAGACACATAATTAGAGACCTCATATAATTTCAGAATACCTTGCCAGCAGCTTTTTAAGCCAGCAAATCTAAAAATCAGAGAAAGCTCTTCCCAAAACAGCTTCTCGCCGACAAGAAACCCCCCAGCATAATATGGGCTAACAAAAAAAAGATGCATCCGTGTGCCAGAGTAAATGAACCTCCACACGCTTTCCAGTAGGATTGAATGAAGCACAAGAGTGTTGGAATGTGAGAACAAGCTGTTTTTGGTAATAATACTAAAAAGTTTAAATCACCCCCTGAGAATAGCAGTGGTTCCGCACTACAACTTAGGATAAAAATGAGGATTCATGTTGACAGCATAATACAAACCAAACTTGGCAACTTCAACAACTCTTTGCCGCAGAATATCCACCTTTGAACAGGACACCAGTGTTTTCCAGATCTTATATTCAGTTGTACAGAAAACTTGAACACACACCATATGTCTTTCACATGGTCATCAAAACTAAGTAGATTTTAATTCTCTTTCAAAATCTTAGAAATGCTAATGTCTCACTGATCTAGTTAAGATCTCCTATAACAATCAACACTGTTAACTTCAGTAGACATGCATAATAAAGGAGAAAATACATGATACACTAAAAGGAAACTCAGTTTAAAAGTAATTGGATGCCAAATCAACTTACTATTGTTTACTGCACCAGGATAACATACGCGCACATCGTGTACAAACAAGGTAAATCAAAAGGCACAGAAACTGTCACATAAGAGAATACTCATATGCTCATAAGAATTAACGCCAGGCAAACTAGTGTTGGACTAAAACTCCAGTGATTCTTATATTTTCTATTGCTAAATTTTGGTTCAGCAGTCCACTACTTTAATCCATTGACATATTTTACACACAAGGTGCACTCATAGATACTTGATTTCTTAACTTGTAAAATTAACTTGCCCTGAGACAAGTTACTTTATTATATAAAATTTGACACAGATTTAACATTTTAAATTGTAGAAGAACTTTAAACCATCACAAGTTTAGAACACAAATGAAGCATGATATCACTTAATTTTTAACAGCACAACACGATGGAGAACTTCCTGTAATTTTGTGAACACTCTTCAAGTCTCTTAAGTTATCTGCATTCAGAACTTATTTCCCATTCTCTATTCAAATGATATAAATTGTACAGGAAATTTCAACTCATAATTGTAACATCTGCTAAGGATTTTGCAAAAGCTTCTATATTATTATGTTTACCTTAAATAATACTTTAACTCCAAACGCTATCCAACAATTTGATGACAAGTATAAAATAAAGTATGTGGATGTGCATTCATAAATTCAGTAGTAAAAGGAATTGAATATCATCTAACAGTCCTAGAACCTATATACTAAATATACATTTTCACATTGCAATAAAGCTACACAGATTATAAAAGCAACCAACAAGTTTCTTGCATTAATCAAACAATAGGGAAAAGAATAGATCAATTAACAAACAAACAAACAAACAAAAAAGCAGATGAAAATATACGAACATTTAGCACACTTTCCTTATCATTTACCAACACAGAACTACGTTACAGATATATAAGCTTGTAAATTGACAGCTTGCAATAGCCATGCAATAATCAACAGCCGTAAGAAAAACACCAACAAATCACTAGCCTATCATATTCAAACGTGTACTTTACTACATTGAACACCCTCATTTAATGATACAAAATACCTTCCAGTCAACAGAAAATCTTCACGCAAGCCATCAGAAAGAGGCAAGCACCATCTGAAAAGTAAGACTTGAGTGTCAGACACCAAAATGAAATTTAAAAAATAAAAATAAAAAATTATTAATCACCAGGACATGAGAAGACCAAAGTTGTTCCCCATACCTAAAATGAACCGATGAAAAATGAACTGGTTGACCCGAATGTCAGCGAGGTACTACATGAATGTTCAGCCGCATAATGGCAAGCAATCGGAGAAAAGAACCACTTTGTTCAAGCCTTAAATTTTAAAAGCAGATCCTTGAATTCAAATGTATAGACAGATTTACTATACATTAGGATGCAACCGACTGTAAAATTCAGTGAACTCAAGCCGGAAGAGGAGGAATTTTAAATCAACATGTTGCTGCACAGGCAATTGAGCTAAGAAACCCTCGAGCAATGATGTATATTCTCTAGCTATTGCATCTAGCTCCTGTCCCATATTTCGAAGAAATTCACCAGCACGTTGTGTTAGAGCCTTCTTGCCATCACTTAGCCATGACCCTGGCTCCGAAGATGTATCAGTCGTCTTTCTCCGTGCTTTCCTCCTGTCTTGTGAGGATAAAGATGTTTCCATGTTTCTGCATTAGATGGCAAACACATATATTCAATTATTAAAGAAACAATATACTGTTACATTTTATGAATATACTTTTGACAAATAAAAATCACTGTGATATTGTATGTAAGATCATTACCTAGCTTGCAACTCATGAATTCCTTCATATAATCGATCCGCATGGCTTCTAAACCGCAATATGAGGTCAAACAAATTAAATAGAGACCTATAAAGGGATTGGGATCGTTCACCAAGGAGAGATTTTTCAAAAATTGAATAGAGGTATTTTTCATGTGCAGCAAGTAGATCATCAAGATCTCTGGCAACTTCCATTTCATTTGAAAAATTAGACCATGAAACCTCCAGCACTTCAAACATAATATAGTATTGCAAATTTGTAACAAAATGATTCATCTCATCCCAAAGGACCTGGCATCGCCTCAATGTTGAAAGCAACTGCAGTTTAACTGCATGTTGCAGTTTAGTGAATGAATGAGAAGTGATGCAGTTTGGCTTCATCGTCTTCCAAGCACCTATAAGTGCATGCTCCACCCGCCTGAGCTTCCACAGAAAATTAAAAATTCGTAAATATCTTGCCATAACTGACTCCGTAAACAATGTATCTAACGGAGCATTTGCATCATATTCCAAAGAGAATACATCCCAGCCCCTGTCCCCACTGCCATGAGGCATCAGTTTAACCCTCAACCTATCCAATATATCAGGGTCATCATACTGAGCATTAGAAGACCGAATCGCACTTTCTAGCAATCCAGCTAGCTTGAATGAGCTAATAGTGTTAGCAGGCTCAGAAAGTTCAGGTCCCACGATATCCATCAGATACTGAACAAAATCACCCTGTCCGAGCAGTAAATATCGCTTGATTGCAAGACAATGTTCTTTGAACTTATACCTCTTGTACATAACATCCAGTAAATGTTTATCAATTCTTTTTGCTGCTTCAATGATCAGGGACTCAAGTGCATTTGTTTCTCCATATCCAAGACCTCCTCTTCTAGTTGTCGTCCCAGATGCAGTTGCAGCCTCAGTCGCAGCATCAGCCCAGCCACGATCATCACAACAAACACGTAAAAAGTTGATGGATTTCCCCGTCCTCAAAATGCGCTGAGCAAGAGATTGAGAAATAAAAGAAGGAAGCATCCCCGCATGGAGCCGGTAACCTTCCCTCCAAAGTGACTCAGCTTTTACAGGCTGACTTACAACAAAGAATTCCGCAAATATATCTTCCAACTCCCCTTCCAAAACCCAACTCCTCACCATTTCAAAAAGCGGAGAACACACCCGCTTGAGTAAACGTGTCATGAACTCATGAACAAGTGGATCACCGTGTTGAGCATGCAAATGAATAGCTCCAGCCATCGCTCCACCCCTCAAAATCCGACACTTATCGACCAACACAGCCATCAACCTCATTTTCACCATTGGCTCCGCAAACCAAACAGACAATCTCCTCAACGACAAATAATTCCCCGAGCTAGCAGTCTCCGAAACCAATGGAATAGGATTCATCGCCTGTGCTTCAAGCACAGCCAACAACTTATAATACTCTGACAACTCGTCCTGCAACGCCGCACAAAATGCCTGCCCAACAGTCCCCAAATCTTCAGCCGTAAACCCATCCACACTCTCCGAAATATACCCTTTCACCTTCCTAAACAACCAACCCAACTCACAAAGCTTCCTGACCAGAACACGCGTGGCCCTAGGCGCCTTAACTAAATCTGACAGAACATAACCGTCAACACTAGCATCAAACTTCACATATTTCCCATCAATTCCCTGACAACAATACAACACATCTCTCACTAAAACCTCTTCACTAACCTCATTCTCCTCCTTGACCAAATTAACAAACTCCCTAAACGCGATTTCACGTAAATTTTCAGCATCTTTGTGAACCAACAAAACCCCATTATTAGTCCAACCAAGCTTTTTATCACGTGACTCATTTAGAGGCAAATTAGGCAGTAAAGTAGAGGAACTGAGAACAGCTCTACGATCATCAGATATGATCTTAAGCAAATAAACAAGAGCCCATTTGTTGTTAACGCTACCGGGGCCGTTCTTGGAGGAGAACTTAGAGAAAAGATCGGCGAAAGTGAGGGCGTCGGAGGAGTTACCTTGGGTGGCGAGGCGGCGCTTGATGGACTCGGCGATGGCGGCTGCGTCAGGGGCTATCGAAGGAGTTAAACGGCTGGAGAGTATGCGGAGAGCGTAGCGAAGAGAGTTGTCGAAATTAGGGTTTTGAGGGTTTTGGGAGACCAAGCGATGGACCAGCTCTTTCACTAGATCCATCACCTTCTTCTGCTCTTCCTCGTCCATGTTTCTGATGCCGAATAATTACACGCCTTCTTTTCGTTTTTGTTTTTCTGGATTGGGCGGGCAAATCCCAAGATTTTTGTGTTTTTTGAATTTTGATAAATGCTACTTGCAACTCTGCATAGAACGTAAGCAACTAGATCTTGGCAACTTCATTTTTTTATTTTATATAAATTAATAATATATATATTGAAAGGGCCAAAATGGCCAAGCTTTATTGAAGAGCATCATTATGAACAAAATGCTACGCCAAACATGAGTAGGAAATGAGCCTAAAGTGGCCGATAGAAAATGATATTAGGGAAATACTTGCCCATTGAAAGAGATCATGGAACAAAAACTAATTTCCAAGCTTGCTCTTGGTTAAAAAGAGACAAGTCTCAAACGCCAACCTTACCTACCTCTTTAGGACAACGTAGGTTACACCAAGCCAAGCAATGAACCTTATTTTAAGAGACTATAAAGCCCCCACTTTTTACCTTAACTGATTCTAGTTCCCTACATAGAGCAATAGGGAGTTGGAAGACACTCGTAACATAAATGGATAAAGTTTGGAGAACTTGCTTAAGTAGGATCTTTGTTCCCCTAAAACTACGTTTGGTACGTGAAATTGAAATCCAATATATTGGATTGATTAGATTGGAATAAATTAAAAAATTATTGTCTTATGTTTTGAAGAACTTGAAATTTGATTAAAATTATATTCATTTTATTTGATGTAGGTTGGAATTGAATTGGAATAAAATTAATTTAAATATTTTATAATATACTTAAAGTTAATTTAAAAAAAAAAAAAAAAAACTTTATAAGATTTAGAGAAAAAAAAAATAGAGATCCACTTGATGGTTGAGATTTAATCTAGTGGTTCTCTGAATCTCCACTGTTTTCAACATCATCAACCACTCATTTCATCAACAACCCAGTTCATCAATATTATCATCTCTCATAACAATATCAACAATAATATCCACTAACAACATCAAAACATAAACTTTTTTTTAAAAAAAAAAAAAAATCAATGTAAGGGACATTAACCTAGAACTAGACCCCAGACTCATTAAAAAAAAAAAACTAGAGAGTGTTGCTAGTTCGTTGCTGTGGAGGTGTGATGAGAGAAAGATAGATAGATGGAGGTGTGAAAAAAGAGAAATAAGATGAAAAATGAGAAATCTCATTCGTACCAAAATCCACCATTTTGATAGGAAATGAGGATTCCCGAGAGATTGAAAATTGAGAGAGGTTGGGAATGAGATTTGAATCCCTCCCATTACTCTCAAACATAAAATTTAAGAATTTGAGATATTTTGAATCTCAAATCTCCCTCATTCCGATGTGCCAAACATGTCTTAATAGAATATGGAAAGTCCATCCATTAATTTTCTTTCTGAATTTCTCTTTAATAGTAGCAACGTTTTTCATTTTGAATCTCGAAATAATAGTTGGTAAACTAAGGTAACTAATATTAGCATATAAAATCCCCAAAACCTAAACAGTGTCTTGTTTAAGTAGTAGCAAATATGCCTAAATAAATTTAAGACTTATAAAAATTTATTTGCTACCTTTGTCCTCTTTCATAAAGTAGAAGAACATCTTTGACTGCATAACAATTTGTCAAAGAAACATCACAAAAAATCACATTATCATCTACAAATAATTGGCGATTAATATAAGGACAAGACAGAGAACACCTGATTCCTTTAATAGAACCATTTAACTTAACAGTATGTTAAAACAAGGAGAAAGCCTTGGTGCACAAAATAAATAAATATGGGAGAGACAACATCCTTGAAGATAACTCCTTAATATGGCAGGACACTGTATAGAACATCCGTTAATCATGAAAGAGTAAGATACCAAAAACAAACAATCCACAAACACAAGATAAATCCAACAAGAAGGAAAATCAATCTTACGAATAACCACCACAAAAAAATCTCATTCAACTTTATCATACGCTTTGATCATATCCAACTTTAAAGCGGTCAACCCTTTATTCCATTCAATTTTTAAGAATAGAATTTAGGAGTTTGAAAGCAATAATAGTGTTGTCTGAAATAAGGAGTCATCCAACAAAACTGTTGTGCCTATTAGAAATCAAAACATTAAGATGTGGCTTAAAGCAATTTGTAATTGTCTTTGTAACAATTTGTAGACTACATTACAGAAGCTTATAGGCATACAGTCCTCCACCCTCTTGTTTTTTATTTTAAGGAATCAACACACCATGAGTAGAATTAATTCTTTCCAATGATGCTCCATTATTCAAAATGGAAAGACAAGCTCTTGTAATAGCTAGTTCAACAATATTACATTGTTTCTGAAAAAAAAGCAAGGCATGAAACCTATCTGGTCTTGATGCTTTGTTAGGTTTTGTGTCAAAAAGGGCTTGACAAATCTCCTCTCAAGTAAAATTTCGGTCCAACTAATGTTGAAGGTTTGATGGAGTTTTCAATGTTGAAGGTTTTATATCTTTTTTTTTTAAGTATTAGTACTAGTCTAGAAAACAGTTGGGATTAGCTAGAATATGACTAAGATGATGCAGCCTAGAAAATAGCTCTCAAGAAGCGAGAGGGAACAACTTATATAATTGTAAAAAATATTGATTTTTTTACTAAATTCTAAAAAGTATTTTTTATTTATAAATATTAAAATAATTTATTTACTTTTTTCAAAAAAAAAAAAAAAAAAAAAAACTCTAGGGTGGGGGATTTTAACTTAAACTTTTGCTTTGTTAAGATGTGTAGTTACCAATAAGCTATGCTTACACCCATATTTTAAATTTTTTATATTACATAGAGCATACTTACAAAATATTATTATTTTATGTAAAACATGAAATTAGTTTTATTTAACAAATAAATATTTTCATATAATTTATCATATTCCGAATAATGCATTAAATAAAAGATTGTGTGGTTTACAATCCATTTTTATCCCACCTAATTGATACGGTTCACCACATGCAAAGTGACAACAGTAAAAACTGACTAAGGCCCTGTTTAGCAAAGTTTTTGGAAGGCTCAAAAGAGCTTATGGAGCCCAAAAGTGACTTCGGCAACACTTTGGAGATTTAAAATGAAAAGAGTGCTCTTCTAATGGAAGCGGATTTGAAGTGGCTTTTTGCCAAAAGAGCTGGAGAAAACAAGGAAAGCCATTTTGGTTTGATTAATTTTATTGACAATTTTACCCGTATTGTTATAAACAACAAAACAAAAATTCCAAGTGTATCATTCATCCTCCATTGCCCAATGGATGGTATTTCCCTTTTTTCAACGTTTAGAAACTCTTTTAGCAAGGGTATAAAAGTCATAACATGTTTTGTATTGTTTTTAAAATGTTATAACTAAATAGTTTCAAAAGTTATTACGTATATAAAAACTCCTTTAAGATACATCATTCAAAAAGCAACATAAAAGTTTCGGCTGTTAATTTTTTTCACTGTCAATAAATAAAAGTAAAAATAATTTCAAACGAGATTTTAAAGTTGGAAAATGACTTTTATGTGTTTTCCGTATTAGAAATGGTGGAAGATAACACTAGGAAAATATTAATTCACAATCACATGCATGGTGAAGCAAATTCCAAATGTTTGGACATTAATAAATGGTTGATAAGGACAAACACATCATGTGATTTCAATCCAAGAATACTTCCAATTTTTATTTTTTTGAGAAAAATACTTCCAACTTTTTGTTCACATATTAATTATACAAAAGTTATCTTATACATGATAGATGGTGCTATAGGTAGGCCTAGAAGGGAGAAAATCCCTGTGGATAAAGATCCGTCTAATATAAACAATGAGAAAATAAATGTCTGTTAGGAAAAGGGATAATAAATTTAATTGCTCATTGATAAAAAATAAGAGTTTACTAATTAGATAGAATTAAATATGTAGAACCAACTAATTTGAGAAATTGCATGTTTAGTTTAATGGTTTATATTAATTGAAAATTGATAAATTAAAGACACACAAGGTGGTCCCAAAATGGCCACCGTCAACCTTATTTGTTTAATAACACTAAACACAAATCCAAAAAAGAAAAACAACATACGACACCCATTTTAAATTTCCTATACATACATATATATATATATTGAAATCCTTTTTTGCTAAATACTGAAAATTCATGAAATTATCCAAAATTTGATAACCATGAGATTATAAGCACTAATATCCATCCAAGTTTGGAACAATCAGAATATACTCAATACAATTAGATTTTGTCCTTAAAAGACAAACAAGTAACGATGACTAGATGAAATGTTAAGTGATTCTCAATCATATGAAGGACAAAACACCTATGAGATTTAACCAATCTACATAACAACTAAAACTCAAACCAACATATGAGAACTTAAACATGGACGAAATTCAATATTAACATAAAATAGACTATACAAATCTACCTCCTTAAACCCAAAAAGCAATAGCTACTAAATAACTACTTGGAAATAGGACATGACATATCAAAAAGGATTCTTCCCATATAGTATTTAGAACTCCTTTCTAGACTTGAATAAATCCACTCTAATAGAGCATTGATATACTTGATTGCAACGTTATAACCCCATTGAAACAATATAGGATCCATCATTATCATTAGCCACAGAGGAAACTTGAAGTTGTTGATATTCACTCAAATTTGGAGTATTTACAAATAAAAACCAGGTCATATCATGGTTTTAAGACTCGATCTAGATGATACCTAGATTCAACCCTAAAAATTCTAAAACCAAAGAAACAGATGATGAAAGGAAGAGAAAGAGAGGAATCAAAGAAAAACAGACAAAGAGAGAGGCGAGACAATGTTGCATCGGACTTGGATCTAACCGGGAAACACCATTTCTACGAAGCTCTCTTTCTGGTAGACGAGAAAGTTTTCTCTCCCTAGAAGTAGAGAGAGACTTCCAGAAGACTTAAATAATAAATATTTTGAAATCTATATTTCCCTAACATTGTATGCGTCTTTTGTTGGTAGAAGTAAATACAACTTTTGTACATAAAAATTAGGTCACAACTTCTTTTTTAATAAATAGTTATTCATGTAAAAGTGGTTTGAACTTAAGATATTATAAATTAAAAAAATATTTTCACTATCAAAATTATATTAGACATTTTTTTTTTATAAGATGTTAATGATATGTTATTGCACATATTGGCAATAATGCATGAATATTTTTTTTCCATTTAATGATAAGCCTTGTAAAAATGATTTTTTGTTACTACTCTTTGAAAAAACATATAAATAAACATTGGCTGACGGCGTCATATAGACCTTGTTTGTTGGCTAGAACGAGACTGGGTTTGGACAAAAAAATTATTCAAACCTATGTTTGGTCCCATCAAGCACCCTTCATTAAGTTATCTCAAGTTATCCTAACAGTGATTTTAACCCATTATGATTGGTTAATTGAAACTCATTTAACAAGATCACTTTCGTTGTATGCTCTCTCTCATCTAGCTTCGCTACATCTGCCACTTGCTACTACCGATTGTTCTTTTTGATATTCAATCAAATCGTCCCTTTCTTGTTATTCTACGATCGTCACTTTCTTCTCCAGTAGTCTCTTTTTTCTCCCTCTCTTCCACTGTCGGCGATTTCTCGATTCTCTAAGCAAGAAATCGCCGACAAGGCTGAGATCCGATCGATTTGAAGTAGAGTTTCGTATCATCTTCGTTGCCGTTCTAGGGCATCAATGCCTCCGTTGTCTCCACCGTCAGTCTGTTGCTTGAAACAGTGTGGGTTTTGGGCGCAGGGGAGGGGAGCGGGGGTGGTGATGGGAGAGAAATGAGGGTGATGGTGTGTAGTTTGAAACTATGGAGGAAATGAAATAATATTTGAAAATTTTCATTTAAATCTTAGACAAATTTTATTTAAATCTTATCTTATTCTAGTATTATCAAATATGAGATAATAATTAAATTAATTTAATCAAATCTCATCCAATCAAATACAATCATATGTAAATTATCCAATCCTATTTCATGTAACATACGAGACCATATGATCTATAATTGAATATTAATTATCTGGATTTTGGAAGAGGTTGCGCCCATCAGTACACACTTGAGGATTATTAAACTTGGCTTCAATCTCATGTTTCGCACTCATGGAGCTGAACTTGATAATCAACATGAGGAGCTTCTCCATTCTTATAATTTATATGATAAGGATATATAATTTCTGACACGTTTAAATTTACTTTTAGATTAACTTTTTCTTTTTTAATATCATTATATCATTATACCCTTTACATAATAGCAAAAGATTTCACCGAACTAATTATTATTTTCTTGATTTGAAATCTGCCTCTAATATTAAGATTTGATATTATATGCACAATCCATAAATTTAACATGAAGAGAATTTAAATATGTATACTGGAATTTGAAGAATAAAAAAAAAAAAACTACAATCACTTGAGTTATGATGAGATTTAAATAAATTTATTAATGATAACAAATACTTTTGATAAATAATAGTTATCTAATGAATACTGTTAACAAATTTAAATAAACATAAAATTCCAATAGATTCAGATGAGAGTAGAAAATAGAAATCATAAAAGATTTTTTTTCTAATTATAAAATATGGAGAAGAAATTGATTTCCAAATGTCATCATGGTTTATTTAAAAAAAAAAAAAATGTCATCATGATTGATTCCTTTCTGACTCACCAATCCAACAAAATTGATATGTGAACAATGATTGAACTGGCCATATTCTAACCGTGCACGAGAGGGTAGAGAACAACATCACCGATGCAGTAAGTACAAAGTCAACTGGCGGTGAAGCAAGTGAAAGTGGAATGTTATGTTTATTCTTTAAACGTTGCAAACCGGAAGAGTCGCTGCTGGCTGGTCCGCAGTACGAAAAAATTACAAAAACAAAACATTTTAATTTTAGTTTAAAAAAACATTTTAATTTTATTTCAATTTTATAAACATGATTTTGATGTCATTTCAAATCAAATTTTATCATTTTTACCTTAATTAATTAGTGAACCTTCAGCTTTCAAAAAACAAAAAAATTAGTGAACTTTCAATTCATATATCTATTTCAAATTCTATTATATACATTTATTAACACGTATGGAATAAAAAAATCTGAATTCAATTATACAATTCAATTACATTTATCATTATTTATATTTATCGATATGTGTGAGTTTTCGTCCATACAAGAATAAATGTATGCCAGTGTATGCTTCTTGGTGATACTACATAAATAATGTATCATCTGAACAAGTTTTAGTAGAGCAATAAAATTTTTTATCTATTTTTATATTTTAAATAAGATGCTATATTATTGCATAGGATAACATAATTATCGAAATGATTATTAGTTTTATTATTATTTTTTTTAAATATCTATTAGAGATTGTCTGTATTCCAAGGATGACAAAAATTCATTTTTTTTTAATTGAAACTAACATAGTTATAAATTGAATTATTGTCAAGATTTATCATGATGAATTATTAAAAGCACGATTTAAATTATTAATATTATAATTATATAGAAGACAACTTCTATTAAGAAAAAACTTATAACTCATATCCTGTATTTTAAAGAAAAATGATGAGACTTAAAACTTATATCTTCTTATGATCGAGCTGAGTATTCAAATATTGAGATTGTGCGTAATAAAAGTTCAAGTTTAAAAAGTTAAAAAAACTAGTCACTTGTAACCCCTAACCAATCAACGGCGCCAGCAACCCCCATGCCTCCCTTTATAAGAGGCATGGGTTCGACACCCTCCCTAATATCCAAAACAATATATAATATATAATATATAATATATAATATATCTTATATTAATATTAATATATTAAAATTTTTGGTCTCCCATCATATATGTGGGTTGATCTCCCACCTTCGTGTAGGTTTCCCTCCACTCATCTCTGAGTGTGTAGATCCTTCCCAAATAGGAGTCGTCATCCTGCCGTACTCTAGTGTCTTATCTTGATTGATCTCGGTCATCTTATGGACCTATCTCAATTATAGTTCATGTATTCAGAAAAAAAAAAAAAAAAAAAAAAAAAAACTAACAATAATAATAATATTATTAAAATAAGAAAGAAAACAAAAGTAAAAACACACACGTTGGTTGACAGTGGCTAGCATGGAGACAAGACAACAAAGATGGTTATTATTACATGGCCACCGTTGATAAAAACCAGACACCTTTACTCTTCTTGTGTTTTTTAAAATTCGCGTAAGTTTCGGGGTAAGTTGTTCTCCTTCGTTGAAGCGGTAGCTGTTGAATTTTTTTTTTTTTCTTCCGGATTTAAAATGTAAATAATTGATGGCTCTGGAGTCCCAGCTGGGTGGGTGTCTGTGTATTTGGTTTTGTTGCTTATGTTGTCTTATTTGTTTCCCTTTTTCGTTGCGAAACTCGAAATGGGGTTTGTTTTGTTTCGATGTTGCTTATGTTTTGATTTGATCGCTTTGACTGATTAGTCTCTAATTGGGAAAGGACGAAAGGTAGTTTTTGGCTTTAACCTAGTTTGACATGGTTTATTCAATTTTCTGTTGCTATTATTTTATTTTTTATTTCTCGAATTTTGGTTGTCTCGATGAATTTTTCTTGAAATGTTGTCCAACTCATTTGGGAAACTCAGTGTTTTGGAATTTTGGAAATGGGGTTTTGTTTTGTGAGCTATTCTTGTCTCTTTTTTATTTATTTTATGGATTGGTGAGGATAGAAAAAGTGGTTTTTGTTGTATTTCGGTTTTCTTTCCTTTCAATTGTTTGCATAATTCTGGTTCACATATCATCTAAACGCTAAAGTGTTGGTTGGAAACATTTTGTGGGGACTTATATGTTTGCATAAAAGGAGTGTCTTGTTTTGATTTGCCCTATTTATATATGTAGGAGTTTCAGTTGTATTAAAGGCTAAAGAATAAGCATTGATTGTTTGTTTTGGACTGCGATGTTTATGTTATTTTTTGCCGTTTAATGTTTCAATAGTAGCCTGTCATTTTGCATCTAGTAGTATCGGTTGGTTACGTCCATTGTTTGGTTGCTGCAGGGATTTTTGCCCTTGATTTGTTTTTCTTTCTGTGTTTCTTCGTAAGTTGAACATGTTCTGAAAGAGCTCATTCCCTAGTTTCGAATGTAATGACTAGTTACATGCTACTGCATTTTAACTTCCCGGCTTCTTTTTCTTCTCTTGTACAATATCACATGGAAATAATGAGGAAAATAAATAAAAGATAAAGGAGATTTCAATTGGAAATGTGTTGCAATTATAACATTAGAATCTTTGGCTAATCTGCTGTTATAGGCTTTTAGTTGGAAAGCTGTGGTTGAAAATGTCAAAAATGTGCCAAATAGCTCTTCATCATCATTTTTCTTCATTATTGTAGGTAGAATAGGGGTATGAATATGAGCTTCCTCAATACTACCTGCCTAAAATCCTAAGCCTTTAAATAGTTGACAGAACAGTTATAGGTTTTTTCCTGATAAGCACAATTTTTATGGCATGCTGTATTGCTGCTATCTCTCTCTTTACTGCAAGTCATATGAAATATAAAAATACAGTTTGCATTCGGTACATTTTGCTTTCTTTATATGATTTTTTCACTAATAAATGATCATTATGTGCTACAGACAAACGCGTTTGAACTCTTTCGAGGCCTAGACAAACTTGGATAACTTTTGCCATTAAACTCAGAAGTATAACCCAATCTAGAAGAGCAATGGCTCTTGGAGGGAGCACTTGCACTGAAGTTATTGAATCTAATTCCATTGTTTCAGACTACAATTCTACGACAGAGAGTAATTGTATGTCCATTAAAAGTAATATTGTTTTGGGTGGGAAACATGGAATTTACTCCAACAATAGTGTGTATGAGTTACTTGAATGTCCAGTCTGTGCAAATTTAATGTACCCCCCAATTCACCAGGTCTGTTCTTAATTCCGGTGAATTTCATTTCTCTTTTTCATTGTGTTTGTAATTTGAATTGCGCCTTCTCTATTCAAGTTGTTATGTTGTGTCAGGTGTGACTTCTCTCTATGAATGGATTAATGAAGTTCTTGAATTGCTTAGATCATTGAACTTAAGAAGAAGAGGAAATAAATTTCTAAGTTTATCTTGAAATATATGACAATTCAGATAGTGACTAGCTTGAAGATACCTAAAGAATATGCTAGCATGGTGGTCTTTTTTACCAGAAAATGATCCTGAAAGGAAGCTCATGCTTCCTTATGCAGTTACTTGATTCATTGATCTTTATTTAATCTTTATGTTGACCATCTTAATATAAGTGACAGTATACCAGAGTGGTCTATAGTTTCATGACAATGATTTTTCTATATTTTATTTTTAATTTCCTCCTATCATTGATTTATATATATTTCCTTCTGGAGTTTGGTAGGAAGTAGGGCAGGGATTGTGGGAAAGGAGACGGGGTAGTTTGGTGTTCTGGGTTTCTGTTTGGATTGAGGCTAATGCCGTAGTAGGTATCTAGTAACAGGGTGTTACAAGGAAATAGGCAACTATATGGTTGACTATAGAAGGTAGCATTGAGAGATGTCCTGAAAGATTGGTTGTGGATCATCAACATGAATTTGTATGTGAAGGGATCTCAAAGGATTTAGAATAAATTTCGTTCTTTTGTAAAACTAATGGGCTTTACAGTTGGTGATGGTTGTAGGTGACTGAATTTGCGTGACTATCGACTAATTTTTTTTTTTTAGACTAAATAGTAGTGGACAAAGAAAACTTGCTTGTACCTCTTGGTGTATCATATTTGTTATCATTCAATTTATTAGTTATAAATTTTATTCTGGCATCTCAAATTTGAGCAGATGTTTTTCTGTTTGTGCCTTTCCTCTGAGAATGAATTTGTTCAAATTATTCTGTTTTGATATAAGTTAAGTTCTTAAAATGCTCTATTTTCTTTTGAATCTTTATTATAGTGCGCAAATGGACACACTTTATGCTCACACTGCAAGAACAGAGTGCGCAACTGTTGCCCAACATGCCGCTATGAACTTGGAAACATCAGATGTTTGGCTTTAGAGAAAGTTGCAGAATCATTGGAGCTCCCTTGCAGATACCAGAATTTAGGTTGTCATGATGTTTTCCCCTATTACAGCAAGCTCAAGCATGAGCAACATTGTCGATTTCGTCCATACAATTGCCCTTATGCTGGGTCCGAGTGCTCTGTCACAGGTGATATCCCAACCCTTGTTGCACATCTAAAGGATGATCACAAAGTCGATATGCACGATGGTTGTACATTCAACCACCGCTACGTTAAGTCCAATCCACATGAAGTCGAAAATGCCACATGGATGCTCACTGTAAGTTCTTTTATGATATGACAAATGATAAAATTGGGTTTTTAATATGAGATATATGAAACTACTTTGACTTATGTTTACTTGCAAACTGGTGTTCTATTTTTTTTTTTTTTTTTTTTTTGTGTGCTTTATAAATATAAATCCCTTGGTCTCTACCCTTGATATAAAACTCCAACTTACAGCTTGATTCTGCTACCGGTGCAGGTGTTTAACTGCTTTGGAAGACAGTTTTGCTTACATTTTGAGGCTTTTCAGCTTGGCATGGCACTGGTCTATATGGCCTTCTTACGGTTTATGGGTGATGACGAAGAGGCGAAGAAATTCAGCTACAGTTTGGAAGTTGGTGCCAATGGACGTAAGTTAATATGGCAAGGAATCCCGAGGAGCATTCGAGACAGCCATAAGAAAGTCCGCGACAGCCTGGATGGACTTGTTATTCAGAGGAATTTGGCTCTCTACTTCTCCGGTGGAGATAGACAAGAGCTGAAGTTGAGGGTTACTGGCCGTATATGGAAAGAAGAATGAGACAAGGTTGGTTGCAGGCTTGCAGCTGTTACGGCTACAGTATGTACAGTGCAAATATATTTGTGATACCAGCATTGCTCCAAGTGTAAAGATGAAGCTTGAGTTATTCTGGTTTGATGTTTCCTTTTCACAAGGGATCTCACGATTTGAGCTAGGCTCATCACCATTTGAGCTCACTTGTCATGTGCGAGTTGAGGAGCTAGGTCATGTACAAGGTTTTGGTGTGAATTGCAGTAACTACCATCACATTTATTTTTTTTTATAATTATAAAATTATCCTTAAATTTTAAAACTGTATTTTTGACCCTATTAATAGGGTCAAGTAATACTCTCTGAGTTTTAAATTTTAATAAGAAAGAAATTTTTAACTCAAAATATTTCCATATAAATTTTTCACTTTTAAAACGAATGAAGATATTTTGAAAAATATTGAGATAATTTATGGAGATACCATAATACATGTAAGTGCGTCAAAAGATATTATATATTTCCTTATATCTATTTGATTCTTTCAAAATTTGGATGATATCAAGATAATATTGAGTATCTCGTCGATGTTTAATACCTTATTTATCATGTCTCAAATTTCTAATATGTGATTTTAAGCCTTTGAAAAACAATAAATTAAGTAAGTCCTGAAAACTTCTTTCCTTCAACTTGAACCTTAAATCCATATTTTCACAAAATTTTATCAGAGTTTCCCTTGTTTTAGAGCTTTCCGAAATTTCAGTTCACTTGAATTTTATAGTCTCTAAAATTCACAAATAGAATCACCATAACTTGAATTTTATAGTCTCTAAAATTCACAAATAGAATCCACCACAAATGGTGATTCCATCTCTGCACAGAACATTCACTTGGCTTCAACTATCGCATACACAATATAAGGTACATAAATACTCCTAGTTTTACAACATAGCATCTAAAAATCTGAATAGATACTTATGTAATTACAATCCTTTATAATTACATTAACAATTAGGATTATACAAGCTAAGCTATCCATATATACAACTTTAGAATCAAAACCTTTAGCACACAAAATTTCTATGAAGATATTAAGCACTATAATCTAAGGAAAAATAAGGGATGAGCTTGCAAAGCCCTGTATGCCGTATTCTAGATTTTAAATATTAATGATTATCCATGATATATTTTTAATATATAATAATCTCAACATAAACATAATAAAATTGAGCTATGTATCATATGACTAAGCATCAATTCAAGCAATATTGAAATAAATATCCACATTCCAATGTAGTGAAAACCATAAATCATTAATGAATGCTATCAAAATCATCCATAATGTTTCACATATATATTCAAAACTAATGCTAAATCACTTTCACATCAAATAATAATTATCTTTTAATTAACAATTTAATTAACAAGTCGTGGATTTGTACATTTCATCTATAAGTAAGTATCACTATACAATGATATTAACAAACAAGCATCACATTCGTAAACTGCAATTCCTTTATATAGAGATCGTTCCTAAGCGCACAGTTGGTTAAAAAATGACCACAACATTTTAATCGTAATAGAAAAATTTTCTTAGGTATGAGATCTCAAGGGGACTCATCCTATTTTAGAAGAGTTTGGTACATGAAATTGGGGTATAGGTTGGGAACGAGATTGAATTATAATACCTATTTTATTTTAGAGCGACGAACAGTGTTTGGTACCCATCTCCCCGGTTTTACCCACGGGGCCTTATAATTCTACAATTTTACAATAAAATATTAATTCTTCAAAATATCAAGCTCTAGTCACTTCAATCAGTGCATAACATAAGACTCTACACACTTCAACTAATACATAAAATAAGTTTCAATTCAACTAATGTATGTTATGAGATTCAATTAAACCAATCCGTGGGAGGGCTTTAATTTAACCAATATATGGCTCGAGCTTTAATTCAACAAATGCACGACATCAAATATCTAGACACAAATTTGTGATTAGAATTTCATCAGCTATGTTATTACTTGTAAAAAGAAAATGAAAAGCCGTTTTCTACTTAACAATAGATGTTAATAGATGTTGTCGTTAGATAACAGGGTGATGCGAAATGAGGATGGAGAGCCCTCTCCCCAAACATGGATTCCTGCTCCCTGCCACAAGTGCACAATAGGACGAGGAGGAGAATCCTAGTTACATTTAGGTTTGAGAAATAGGAATGATATCCCCACTCCCTATACCTATCCCATCGACATCTTTATTATTATTATTTTCTTTTATAAAACATATGTCAAGCAAGTAAATTTCAAATGGAAATGAGAACTAACCTAGGAACTTAAGGTGGAATGACACTTGAAAACTTAGTAATTTATTTTTCTACTTTTTTTTTCCGTCCTCCTCTCTGTCTGCCACTCCTCACTTCTCTCTTTTGGTTTGTGTTTGATTCGCATGATGACCAAATGTTGCTTTTGTTTAATGTGCACCGAATTTGGTGGATATTTTTCTTAATTATTAATTTTTTAAATAAAATAAAACAAAATAAATGGATTCTATTAGAGAGAGCATGGGTGTGGTCAGTGAAAATTTATATTAGAAGTTTCTTGGACTTAAACTAGTGTTCAGCTCATAAATTTAAATGAGCTCACTTGTTCTTTCTCCATTTAATTCTAAAATAGGCTACGCTTAAAGTTCACATGCCTATTGGGCTCATTTATAGTCATACGTACTTTTTAAACAGGTGGATCCAATTAAGTCCAATTCAAGGCTATTACATTGCCTACGCCACTCATTATAATTTAAATATGTCTATAAATCTGAATGATTTGAATTCGAACCAACTTGGACTCAAATTGATATATAAAAATCAGAATAAATTATTTACTTCAATTACAAGAATCAGAATTAACAGTATTTTTACTAAGATGTTTACTTTGATTTGGAATCAGAATAAATTAATTGTAAGCTACAAAAATACCATTGATTCAAATTATGTACCCCATAAGTATTTTTTTTTTTTTTAATTACATATAACCATCAAGATTTTGCTAATTGTAAAAGAAGCATTGTGTATCTTTTTGTAAAATTATGTTTAAGATATAATGTTATTTTTTTATCATGTTTTGCTATGTAATTCATCATAATAGGAAAAAAAAAAAAACTCATGATTCTTAGCAGGTGCTCACATATCTGTGGGAATGATCTCCATCAGGATTATTTAGAGAGTTTTAAAGATTTTCATTTTATTGTTCAAAATGTCTTATTTTAGTACTCCGAAATATCCAAAACTTCTTTATTTTTAAAAGTTGAAAATTTCAGAAACTTTATAGTGTCAAATTGAAAATTTTCGTCACTTAATATTTACGATTCTACCACGGTCTAGGGTTCGGGTTGTGACAGAAAATAATTCGTCATAATAGGAAAAAAAACTTTCTTAATAATATTGTTGTAAACATATTGTATACTTATGTTGTATATAAGTCAATTTTATTTAATAGTATAAAATGATTTCTTTTTTAATAGAGGGTGTAAAAGACTTTTTAAATTATAAAATGGAATGAAAATGAGAATCCTAAATAGGGTGGGGGATGAGAATTATATTTCACAACCCTAGATTCACGTGAGACTCATAATTTCATTCTCATTATGAAATTATTTTAGAGTAAGTAAACACCAACAATCATTATCATTTTTTATTCATATTCCCTAATCCTGATTTGTTTATTTAAAATAAGCTTAAGTTATGTTGGCAAGATAAGATTGATCAAATAATATGAGTTACAATTGCACACCTTTAAATAGTTCATCCCATTAAAATGTTTCTAAAAATATAATTTGTAAATACATTTCGGATAATGTTCCACAATAGGAAAAATAAAACAAGTGATACCTGTTAACGTCGGAAAATGGATCCTTAGTCAACAAGGTTATTTTTGGGCCTAAGATTCAGTTTCATGTGGATTGCGTGATACATGCAAAGCAAGTAGAATGTTCCACAAAGAGATTTTAGAGTGGTTCGGCCCAAAAAGATGCCTACGTCCACTGTTCACTTTCTCACTATTTTGGCAGAGTAACGACACTCAGAAAATCCGGATCCTTTACAATGAAAATCTTCCCCTATTTATAGATGAGGGGAAGCGCTATAGTTAAGCAGAATAAGACAAAAGCGTACAGTAAGCTACAGTTACAATGATGGACCGCATTTAATGAACCGGGATTATAATTAATGCGGCTGACAGCACATTAAATGCGACCGAATATACATTTAATGCGGTCGAATCCGTCACTTCTGGGCTCTTCCCGAGTGAGATTTCAGGTGGCTGATTTGTACCTGTCATGAGTGACTACCAAGACCTTCAGCTGTAGCCTCTGGCAGGGATGGCGTGCATGACACGTCTTGGAGCTGTATTCTGCATGGCACCTTTAACTTCTGTTGACTCGTGATTCTGATTAGTATGGCAAAGACGGACTTTTCAGCAGCCGGGACACCCAGTCAGCTTGGCGAACAGATGAGCTTCTGATGAGCCGGACATCTGGGGACTTACACGGACAGATTCGTGAATCTAAACCTCCGTAACTAGTCATGACGGTAGGCAGGTATTCTTGTGGATGGATAAGCTGGTAGATGGGCATGTTCAGAAATCGACGATTTATCAAGTGGATAACCCTGAACAAATTGGACTAATGAACAGATACGGTGAACAGAAATAATGGCGAGACTGAGCGAAGGGGACCAGCGCTCAGCGGTCAGAACCATCGGACAGCGGTCAGAGCCATTGAATAGCGATCAGAGCCATCGGATAGACTGAGCGAAGAGGATTAGCGCTCAGCGGTCATGAATGGGACCCTCGCCAATTAGGTGGACTGGAAGAATGGTGGTTTATTGAGCCCTTGGACCATTGGGCCTGTGCTGTAAATCTTTCTGGGCCCAATTTTTCTGATCGCTAAATTACCCATAACAATACCTAAAATACCCTTTAATTTATTTGTTTGTCCGCTTTTTCTCGTCATTCACTTATAATTGTTGCATGAAACAATTATTTTATTATAAATATTTTTTTTATAGGAATTATTTTATCAAAAGTGGGGCAAATTGCACAAAACTCTGGAGATTTGATGAAATTACACAAAAATGATATTTTTGAATAACTTACAATCTCATTATTTGAGGTTCTAAAAATTCAGTACAAACTTCTTTGACCGTAAGTCAACCATTAGTCAAGTATTATTAAATCCAAATTATAAAGAATAAAATGGTTAATTCACAATTAATAAATATTTTAATTAAAAATAATATTTTTAATTACTAAAATAATAATATAATATATATATTTTTAAAAAAACTTCCTCATCTTCTACCTCTCATCATCTTCCTCATCTCCAATTTCATCCTCTATATTCATCAAAATCATCATCTCTATCATTTTCATCAAACTAATATCATTGAAATTAAACATTAATATTAAACCAAACATTTCCAAATTAAGAAAAAAAATCAAAGATTAAGCATTTTTTTTGTTTTAAATGGAGATTGCATCGTTATCTCCAATTAATCTTCATTGTAAGATACCAGATCTGGTCTTCGACAATAGAGACTATTCTGATTTTTTACGATAGAGACTAGTGTTGGTTTCCATTGTTGGAGACCTGATCTTCAGCATGGAGATGAATTTTTTTTATTTTATTTTTGTTTTTAATTAAATTTAAAAAATTGACATATTAAATTGAAAGTATATGTGTTATATTATTTTTAGTTTTTAGTTTTTTAATTAAATTAAAAAACTTATATTAATTTTAAATTTATAAAAAATAAAACGTTAATTTTAAATTTGATTTGAAAGGTATTTTAGTTTTTTTATATATTTGACTATTGATAATGAAAATTTAACTGTGGTTGACTAACACTCAGAGATATTTATGCTTAGTTTTTGAAACTTTAGGTAGTGAAAGTGTGGGTTATTGAAATGTTGTCATTTTTGTGTAATTTCACTAAACCTAAGTGGTCGTTCGTGCTATTTGCTCTTCAAAGTAAGATCAAACAGTAGAATTAAAAATTAAAAATATTACGAAAAATAACAATATTAAGGTTAGGGTTAGCTGTAGGCTTGGTCATCGGAGTGAATCAAAGAGAGAGAGATGGCGAGCGGAGGAGGAGCGGTGGCATTTTGGAGATCGGCAGGGATGACATACGTGAATTACTCGAACCTGTGTGCGAAAATGGTGAGGAATTGTCTCAAGGAACCGCACAGGAGCGAAGCCATCGGTCGCGAGCAGGTCCACTTCACTATTTCTAAGTGGATCGATGGTAAACCTGAGAAGCCTTGTAAGTGTGTTTTTTTTTTCTTTAGATCTGGTGTTTGATTCATGAAACCCTTGCTTGATCTGTTTTTTAGATTATCTATGTAGTCATTAGTCAATTGTTTATATAGTCACTAGTTGTTGTATTTGTGGCTCGGATTTGTTTGATTGATTGAGAGAGATTTTGTTTTGGAAAATAAACCTGGTAATGATGTGAATGAGTAAAACAGTTATTGCTGATTGGTCTACTTGCAGAGCTCGAGAAAGTATTTGGCAACTGAAATAATGTGAAGCAGAGTGTTTGTTGTCCACTGATATGCTTCTTAGTTAAATTGTTTTGTCAGCAAAAAAGCATGTGATAGGCAAAGTATATCGCTTTGATATGCACTGATATGATACTACGTACTCTTGATCGATTGTGAGGAAAACTTTTTTGAGAATGTATGGGATTCCTTTTTCCACCGCTAGCAATGCAAGGAAAATTCCCTTTTTGAAATTCCATGAGAAAATTGGCATACAGTATTTTTTTTGTCACTCTTGTTAGAATCCTGGAGACGATTTTTGTTGATAAGAAACTATATATGTTTACAATTTGTTGAACACCTATTAATGCACTCAGAATTGTTGCTACATTCAATTGCCCATTGCATTTGGAATTTTGGAGGGTGTGGATGATCTAGACACGCACCACCATTGCAGCCTGTGTCATTGTCTTGCTGCTGCTGCTATGTTGTTGTCTTTGCGTTCACCTCCTCCTCCTCTGCAAGTTCCCTTGATTGTGTTCCATGAAGAAAACCTGCACACTTTACATGAGTAAACTCAAACATTCTCTAATGCGGATGTTCGTTTTCTAAATTTGACTTTTAAATGTTAAATCCCATCTTAAAATAAGTTATTGAAAGTGTTTATATGTTTCTGTAGATATAAAGCACCTAGAAAGCATTTTCTGAAAAATAAAAACATTTATTCAGAGTATTTTCTGTAAAAGTACTTTTAAACTCGTCGTTTTTATATGATTCAAATATAATACAATAAGTTATGTAATATTGAGGAGAAAGACATTCTCATAAGACAAGCCAGCTAAAACGATTATAATGAAAGCTAACTTCAATGAGGCTTTCTTCATCGTCATTGAGAGAACTGCTAATGAGAGACAATGATATTATGAGTTATCTGCTGCAATGAAGTTGTCCAACAAGAAGCTAAATTTATAGGGAAGGCATCCTTCATATCTATGTTTGGAGGGTTACTTGCATTTGCATGCTTCCAAATAAATGGGCATCTACTTTATCTGCATCCATATTTTGAAAGTTTTATTTATGTATTACATTTTTTAGGCATTACCATCCCTTGTAGAATTTATATTTAGAATCTCTTTACCCAAATATCTCGGATACCATCGTAATTAATAGTTCTTAAAGTACGTACATGGTAATAGTGGTGCATTTTATTGAACCAACATAACATGGAAGAACATCCGTTCCACTAAAGACTTTCACTATGTCATACCATACGTGTGTGAATGAACAAAGTGTCAATGGCATGCAGACATAGCACAAGTGTCTGAGTCTGTGTGCACACATCACTTATCAGTCATATGACCCGATTCTGAAGTCATATGGTCAGGCAGAACGTTCTGAAGCTACATATAATTGGAGACACACTTTGAAGGATAGAAAAAATGGTTTGGCTTGTTATATTTGACATGGATGTATATAGATATGATGGTTTGCTTTTATAGTGCCTATTCCTTCTATATGATTTTCTTTTCAGATCTGCTTTCCATTGGAAAAATTAATTGATCAAGTACCTGTATCGGTTTTGTTATCAGCTGTTCGTTCTGATTCACCAGAGGAATGATCTAGATAGAAATTGGTTGCCGCACAGCTGCTTGGAGTGGAATGGCAATCTGTGCTTGAAACCTTCTCTTGCTTTGTTATTTTGATAGATTTGATTTTATTGAGGCTGTAACGGTGAAACCTCTGAGACAAGGTTTGCATTTTGGGTTTTTGCATGGTGATGCACTTGTAATAATGTAAAGGGCATGACTCTACTTTGCTATTGTGCTGGAGATATTGGTCCTTTATGGAACATTCAAGTCACATGGAAATTTGATAAGCACTCTTGTTGATTTCTTTGTTCGTTGTCTCATGTTTCTGGAATTCGAAAGATCGAATCCATTTCTGTTTCTTACCATCAATTCCAATTTTCCTATTTACTTATTTAAATTTCGGTTTTATCCAAGTTTAGGTTATTTGAGAACAAATTCCTTTTTTGAAATTGGAGGAAGTATCTTCATCATCAAGCTAGTGGCTATGAAACTAGGCATAATTTTTATGAACCATTGATATAAAATTTGAATACAATTCTTTGTTCAAAAAATTAAGTATATGAATTTGAAAGTGATTATTAATTTTGAAATCCATAATTTTCATAATTTCCTAGTTAGAGTTTTTATATAATTATATCTTGTAGTGTTTATTAAATGTTGCTTTCCAATGAGATTGTGACACATGCAGAAGGGGCAAGACGTGCCTATTTTGATCAGGTACAAAGGCAGTACTTAATTACAATTTGGAAGATTATATTAACCATCGCGCATCGAGTTATACTATAAACCTGTATAAATATACATGTAATTAATTATAAAATCAATGATGGTCATAAAAGTATTGGAACACATGTTTATTGTTTTTGGATGAAAAAGACAGACACACGTGTTTATTGTTTTCATGTATTGCTATTGTTTTCATGCAAAAACAGGAGCTTTGAACCAAGACAACATACATGACATGTTGTCATGCATAAATAATAAAATAAAAAGAAAGTGGTCTTTGGTTGCTGGAGGCGGCAACCCCTATGCCTCCCTTCGTTAGAGGCATGGATTCGATGCCCATTTTCAAATATCTAAAAAATGTATATAATATATAATATAATAATATTTATACTAAATATTCGGTCCTCCACTATTATGTATGGATTGATCTCCTACCTTCATGTGGGTTTCTTCTCTCGTCTCTGGGTAAGTGAATCCTTCTCAATTGAGAGTTGTTATCTGGGTCATGCCTCAGTATCTTATCACTCATGATATTAATATAATTTGTAATAAGGTGCACACTTATAAAATGTATTACAACATATAAACACATTACACTTATAATATAATATATTAATATAAATACATCACACCTATTGGTTATTATAGAAACGTAATTGCCCTATTAAACAATAATATGTAAGTATATTTATATATTATCTGTATACACACTATTCATTTTTACTATTAATTATAATAATATACCTTACTATTATTATATCCATTGTGATTATGTAATATAAATGTGTTATATAATCTGTATACACACCATTAGTTATATAATCTTTTATATATATAATTTTAATTAGTTATAAATGTAATTTGATAATATAATTACCACTTTTATTATATGATATATGTTATGAATATACGCACATGTACATCAAACAGTTAATAATATTATAAAATATCATATAGTGCAAACTCTTATATTATTTTACATCACATGTTATTATAATAATATAATATTATCTGTATAAACCATAAATTATATTTGATAACCTTATTTGTTAATAATATCATAATATAATTTAATACAATTTTACTGTAGGTAATATTAAACCACAATATAAGTATCATACACGACACATTTATTTATATAATATTTAATTTATTATATATTATAATAAATTATAATGTAATACATATATAATAACTAAAATAATATAGAATAAATTGGATAACAATCATATGAGGTTTGTCTAAAAACGGATGAAAATATAGTTATCATTTTATTGCACAAAACTCTAATGCTTAATGTTGACTTTTGTGAACGTTAACTCAGCGAAGGCAATTTTCATCATTTTTCTCGGGATGGGTAGGGTTAATGGAAGAAGATGTCAGCATTTGACATGAAATGAAATAAAATAATAAAAAAAATCAAATTAATAAAAATTAACTTCATTAGATCGCGTCTCTCTCTCTCTTATCTCACCCACTTACCATCATCAATTAACTTCATCACCTCCCACTCACCATCAAAACTCTTCATCTCTCTCTTAACTCTTCCCTCTCTTACTTCAATTTGTTCCTTTAGTTCATCTATCTCCACCATCGCACAACTATAGCTTCCCTCTCTTGTCTCTCCATCGTAGCATAGATCTGGCTTTCTGTTCCTTCAGTTCATTCAGCTCCACCACTTGTATAGCGATAGCATCACGTCCATCATGCAAGGCCCCCAGCGAACCATCGTACACGATTAGCACTTGGCCCTACTCAGCAGCCTGGGCTCGAAATCATGAAACTGATACGGAAGATGTCTAGTATACCACGATGAAGAATGGGAGATGTCTGGTCTAGTAGGGCACTTTCGCTCCCCACCGTTTTCGCTAGTAGGATGCTTTGTCTGGTAGGATCTAAGTTATTGATTTATTTTTTGATTGTGTTTAGTTGTAGAGAGGGTTCATGAGGAGAAGATTTTGGTGATAATGGCAGGTGATGAGAAATCTTTGAGATGGAAGAATAAAATCGATACATTGATAAATGTTTGTCACATTTGATTAAAGGAATGTAAAATTTTAATGAAGATTTGTTATTCATAAAAAAATATGAGTTGAACTGTGTTAAACAAATGTGTGTACATTTTTTTGTAAATGTTGATGACTTTGGTTTTGGTATTGGTTTTGGTTGTGTTGATTGTTTGGTTTGATTGATGAGTGCTAGAGTTGTTTTGTTTTATTATTATTATGTTTGTCTTATCGATTGACAATTGGGTAACTTTATATTGTTGAGGACATTTTAGACTTTCACTCAAATTTTTTGGTCAACCGTTAAAGTTGACAAAAGTTAATGTTGAGTATGAAGGTTTTGTGCAATAAAATGATAATTATGTTCTTTAAAGAAAAAATAAAAATTGATAACTATGTTTTCATTTATTTTTACACAAACTTCGAGGGAACATTGTGCAATTCATTCAATAATATATTTATACGAAAGTTACAAGTAATTACATATAATATATTTTAATACGTCAAATAAACTATGTTGTAAACTATATTATTTTAATAAATTCTGGTTATATTTTACGCTACATCACAACAATAGGTAATAATTTCTATGAACATAGATTTTTAAAATGTTTTTATTAAAGCGTATACCAAATATGCTTTATAAAAGTATATCAAGAAATTATATTTATGAATTATTTTTAATATTATTAAAGAATACACCATAATAATTTTGATTATCAAATTACATACACATAGATCATACAATTAATACGATTGATGTTAATTATTGAAGGGTTTTATATAAATGAATCATAAACCGTGTAATTATCTGTTCAAATGTTATATGATAAATATTTATAACATTAAGTAATTTATTGCACAAATCATTTGTATATAGTAATATGGTAATATAAAATAACATTATATTACTATTAGTAATATAATACTAATAATTTAATATAATATTAATAAATATAATGTACGACATGTGTTAATATATTATTTTAATTGTGGTTCGTCAAATTTCTTATTATATAAACGTTTAGACTATCATGCAAGGTATCTTAAATAAACATTAGTACATTTATATTATAATATTATGTTTTATTGTGTAATACATTACGTAATTGTACATAACAGTGTAAAATATTACTCGTACAATTAACCTAATAAAATATATTATATTAGGGTCACTTCTCAACTTGAACTATTGAAATTTGGATCACAATTGCTATAATAACCGTATGGTAATTAACAATATATATTAGTCCATGCAATGCAAAATATCATGTTTAATAGGAATAACAATATTATCCTACATAAACTACTTATCTTGTTAATCTTATATAATATACATTCAAAATCAATAAATATTATAATTACCTAGTATTTTGAATTTGAGTAACTATAATTATTGATAGTTTTTAATATCAATAATTATTGTTAATAATTATATTATTAACTGTAATTATTGATATTTTTAATGGATCAAGTACTTGTATGGGTTTTGCTATCAGCTGTTCTTCCTGATTCACCAGAGGAGTCATCTGGATAGAAATTGGTTGCTGAACAACTGCTTGGAGTGGAATCGCAATCTGTGCTGCAAACTTTCTTTTGCTTTGTTATTTTGATAGATTTGATTTTATTGAGGCTGTAATGGTGAAACCTCTGAGACGAGGTTTGCATTTTAGGTTTTTGCATGGTGATGCACTTGTAATAATGTAAAGGGCATTACTCTACTTTGCTATTGTGCTCAAGACATTGATCTTTTATGGAACTTTCAAGTAACATGGAAATTGATAAGCACTCTTGCTGATTTCATTGTTTGATGTCTCACATTTGCGGAACTCGAATGGTCGAATCCATTTCTGTTTCTTACCATCAATTCCAATTTTCCTATTTACTTATTTAAATTTTGGTTTCATCCAAGTTTAGATTATTTAAGAATAAATACCTTTTTTAAAATTGGAGTAAGTATCTTCATCATCAATCTAGTGGTTATGGAACCGGGCATAATTTTTATGAACCACTGATATAAAATCTAAATACAATTCTTTGTTCAAAAAATTAAGTATATGAATTTGAAAGTGATTATTAATTTTGAGATCCATACTTCTCATAATTTCTTGGTTAGAGTCTTTATAATTATATCTTATAATGTATATTAAATGTTGCTTTCCAATGAGATTGTGACATGCAGAAGGGGCAAGACGTGCCTACTTTGATGAGGTACAAAGGAAGTATTTAATTAAAATTTAGAAGATTACATTGATCACCACTAGAAAGCTGTATAGCAACAATACATGTAATTAATTATAAAATCAATGATGGTCATATAAGTATTAGAACACATGTATAATGTTTTTGGATGAAAAAGATAGATAGACACGTGCGTTCTGTTTTCATGCGAAAATAAGAGCTTTGAACCAAGATGATAGACATGACATGTTGTAAGAAAGAAAGTGCATAGACGTGCATGCAAACGTGAGAGCACGAAGAAGTAGGTTGGTTTTTAGCGGTTAACGTTAGGAAACCGAATTTTCCGCGGAACAGAAAAACATGTACCAATGCCCCAAAACCAATGGACCAATTTTTACCAGCTTTCAAACTTACCACATTCCTTTTGCTTTCTTCCTTCTTCTTCTTCTTTTCTTTTCATTTTCACTTTTTGTTTTGTTTTTGATTTTTTTCATTTGAAGAATCTTCTCTCTTCTCTCAAGCCTTCCTCTCTCCCTCGCCCCACTATATATTCCATTGTCTATAATCTCAATCGTTTTGTCTTTGCTCTGCTTGGTTGCATTAGATCACAAGCTTTTTGAGGTATGTATGTATATATACATCAATACAATCACATTTTCCTTAACTTGAACGAATGAAGATGATCAATTATATAATGGAAATGCAGGGGGAATTGCTTGTAAAGAAGACACAAGTGAGCATTGAATTTTACATGGAAATTTAATTGAGATAGGTGGGCCAACAAGGTGAAGTATGTTTTGTTGTGGAGGTGCAGAGGAGGAGCAATTAGGCCCCCCTGCTAACCAAAACACAGCCCCACCTAAAGGCGGTAATCCCACTCAGAACGGCGGTATTTCTTTCTTCTTCAACCACTTTTGTTTTCGTTTTGTTTTGTTTTTCCCTCAATATAATCTCATTGATTTGTATGTTATGCCACTGTTTTTATACCATCTGTCACCATTATTTGCATGGCGTCTTTAAATTTAGTATGGAAAATATATCTCTCTGATGTGGGAGCGTTACAGTAGGGGAATGTATATTGAGTTTGTAATTCAATGTTGGGTTTTTTTTTTTGTGTGTCATAGGGGGCGAGAGAGCTGAGCCAAGGAGTTCCAATGTGGTGAAAAGTGGAGCCCCTAAAAAGGTTTTGCCCATTGAGATTCCTGTTATGCCATTGGATGAGTTAAATAAGTTAACAAGCAACTTTGGTTCAAAGGCTTTGATTGGAGAAGGATCTTACGGCCGCGTTTTCTCGGCACAGTTAAGTGATGGTCAGGCTGTTGCAATAAAGAAACTAGATACTAGTTCTTCACAAGAACCTGATGATGAATTTGCAGCACAGGTGAACTTTTAACAACTTACCTTTATTATTATTATCATTATCCTTATATGGCTTTGACTTTGAATTTTGATACAATTTGTTCTCATTGATTATGCAGCTATCAATAGTTTCAAGGCTTAAGCATGACCATTTTGTGGGGTTGAAGGGGTATTGTTTGGAAGCAAATAATCGAATTCTGGTCTATGAGTTTGCAACGATGGGGTCATTGCACGATGTATTACATGGTATGCCCACTTTCATTATTGCATTGTTCTTAATTCTGCCGTTTTCTGTTTTTGTTAATTTTTCATTTAGAATCGCAATAGTTCTCACTTTAGCTCTATTGTGGTACAGGCAGGAAAGGTGTACAAGGAGCTGAACCTGGTCCGGTTTTAACCTGGAACCAGAGAGTTAAGGTTGCTTATGGTGCAGCCAGAGGGCTTGAATATCTGCATGAAAAGGTTCAACCTCCCATAGTCCATCGAGATGTCAGATCGAGCAATGTCTTACTTTTTGACGACTTTACGTCTAAAATTGCTGATTTCAACTTGACAAATCAGTCTTCCGACACAGCAGCTCGGCTGCATTCAACTAGAGTCTTAGGAACATTTGGCTATCATGCTCCAGAGTAAGCCTGATGTTTTCTTGTGTACTTGCTCGTCTTGAAATTTGTTATGCTCTGTAACACTCTGTAACAATTAATGTGGCTAAGTTATTATGCTATGGATTTATGATAGATATATATATATATTCTTTTCCTTTCTTTTTTTTATAAAGAAAAAAATTGTTTTATAAACAGGTATGCTATGACTGGACAAATAACACAGAAAAGCGATGTTTATAGTTTTGGAGTTGTTCTTTTAGAGTTGTTGACGGGAAGAAAGCCAGTAGATCATACTATGCCCAAAGGACAACAAAGTCTTGTTACTTGGGTATGTTTTCCTATGCCTACTTCTTTTTACCATCTATTCATTTACCTCATAATTTAAATATTGCAGGCAACACCAAGACTGAGTGAAGACAAAGTGAAGCAGTGTGTTGATCCTAAGCTAAATAATGATTATCCACCAAAAGCAATTGCCAAGGTTATCTATTATTCCTTCTCTTCATTTATTATCGACACAAGCTATTCGGTCAACGCAATATTGTTTGTAGGAAGCAAGATTTTCAATTCAAAGTTCATGGTAGTTTTTCATTGGAAGCATTTTTCTGATTTACATATTTGCTTGGTGTATGATTGGTGAAATGCAAATGCCACAGCTAGCGGCAGTTGCGGCGCTTTGTGTCCAGTACGAGGCTGATTTTCGACCGAATATGACTATAGTTGTCAAAGCACTCCAGCCACTGCTTAACTCGAAACCAGCAGGCCCTGAATCTAATGCATAATATATGTTGTCTCCCAGAAAAAGGACAAGTTTGACTCATGTAATATGAAACTTTTTTTTTTTGTGATTTTTAACTTCATTACTCTGAAGTAGTGCAGATGCCATGATCATATATTTTTAGGGGGATTCTCATTTATGTGATATTGCAATTCTTGGAATACCAATTTATGATGTTAGTAAATTCAATATTCAATAGATTGTATAACACTTTTTTTTTTTTTGATATGTAACAAGGATTATGCTATATGTATCAGTTAAATCTTCTGAAATGTGTTGAATTTGGCTTATCACAACAAATGCACAATAAGTGTTAAAGAGTCCTAGTTTTCCCTTTTAGCCTGTTAAAGAATGCTGTTTTTTTTTTTTTCCTTCATTTATAATTAAATGGTACTGAATTCTGTCTATCAAATTGTTTTTGTTTAACTTGTTAGTGGCTCATATCATCCTAAATTTTCTTGCAACTGGATTACTGCATTTTAATTTAAAATTTAAACATTTATGTTTGTAGTTGCATTTTAAATACAATTCAATTCAAAGGCAATTTTATTTCTGTTTAAATATACAAATATCATTAATTGTACCATCTCTTTTAATCATACTTTAATTATGAATAAATACATAAAATTATTTTATAATTTGTCAGATTATTTGCTTTTAATTATTTGTACCATACTAGATTAAATTTCATAACTAATAGTAAAAATGATGTAAATATCATATATATTATTAGTTATCAGATAAATTTAACTTTTAAAAATGAATAAATATACAATTCAAACAAATATATTATTCAAGTTTCACTTACTATTTAGTTTTTATTTTTTAATAAGTTTCAATAATGTTTAGTCTTCAAATAAAATAAATCTTATTTCCACTTAAGTACTAATTTAAGCTATTTTGATTTGTTTGTTTTATAAATTATATCTTAATTTAAGTTAAAAAATATCTTATGTAAAATGTCAAATTTTCTCACTTTTATCTTAATGAAAAAGACTTTTATTAATAAATATACTATAGTTTGCGAAATTAACCTTATATTTTTATATTATTACCAAAATAACCCCAACCCAAAAAATTCTCAATTATAATCAAACCCTAACCAAATCCTTAAACCTACTTTAGGACTGTCAGTCCTCCTTCCATTTGATTTTGAGATAAGGTTACAACCTCTTCTTTCTTCTGTATATGAAGGTTGTTGGTAGCCTTTTGCAAACAAGTTGCCAACTGTAGGGGTGGTAAAAACCCGAACTGACCTGATTCGAACTAACCTAAAAATATCGGTTTTCAAATTTACTTTGAGTTGAGTTTGTTTTGAATGTCAAAAACTGACTATTTTCGGTTTTGATTTAGACAAACCAAACTGAAAAATAACTTTCGAAAAAAATTGAAAATATAAAATCTTGAAAAACTGTAAACAAAAACTCTCTCAGCCAAACTCAACTTTAGCCAACCCCCTCACTTTCAACCTCAGTTTTTATCTCGCATCTCAAACCTCTCATCTCTCTCTTCACTACCCTTGTCCTTATTTCTTTTCATTGATTTAGTTTCTTTCTCTATTTCTCTCTCCCCATTATCCTTTTCTCTTTTTTTGCAAGTTGAGTTAAATGCCTGTCGAAGGAAATCAATGCTGATCTATTCTACTAGTGATGATTCTGATGTTTGATGATGGTGATGATGCTATCGAGGGTGGTGTGTTGGTGATGATGCAGATGTAGAGGGAGAAAGAAAGATGTAGAGAGAGAAATAATTTACCCTAAAACTTATTTCTTTTATGCCATAGACCTTTATTACATTTTTTCCAAATTTATTACGTATCTATAAGATTTATTATATGTTATGGAGGTTTATTTGTGTTTTAAGATTCATATGCCTTTTGATACTTTTTTCTTTTTAAATATTTTTTAGATTCATTCTATACCTAAGACATAATTGATAATAAGATTTATGAGTCGTTTCTTTTTATGTTTGAAGATTGAACAATACCACTAAAAACTAAAAACTGAATAATAACTGAAATCTAAAATTTAAATGATATGTTTTTTTTTCCTACCTTTTAATGTGTAGTAATCTTATTTAATTTTTAAAGTTAAAATTATTTACTTAATAAGGGAATTTTGGGCCAAAACAGTAAAATAGTACTAATAATTGAAACAAATAATTTGGGATAAAATTTGAAAAGTTAAAGAAAATATGAAAAAATTACTCTACTTTTTTACTAAACTAGTTTATATGAGCTTCTCCAAATTTACGGCTAAATATTTCCGAAGTTGAACTTCTATGCGTGGTAGAACTTTCAAAGAAAAAGTTTCGAGAAAATGTTGCTTGCTTAATTATCAATTAAAAAGACTCTTTTGATCTATCTAGATGTAGAAAAAATTATTGGTGGCAGTTCCATGGGAGGTCATATTGAACTACATAAACCCGAAAAATCTTCCGCTAGGTGACGAAGATTTCAATTTTTGACCAAATGGCAACATCATGTCCCCATCTAATAGCCATATCTCACAACATGACAAATACAGTCACCGCAGAAGCCCAACCCAACACACTACTTCATCTATTGCTTTTCTTGATTTTTAACTTTCCAATAATACACCGACTCTTGTTATCATTTAAACAAACGGATTTTTTTTTTTCTTTAACGGAAATTCCATTTTGATTGCCAAAATACATTTTGTTGACAAGAAATTTAAATTTAGTTACACATTTGTTTATTTTGGCTAAATACAGATGGATTACTAGATTTAATCTTTGACAACCACTTTTTGCACCAAAAGTTGGCAACATATTTTTGGGAAGAATACAAAGGAGAATATCAACAAATGTCATGAAAATTTATTACAAATTCTACTATATTAACGATGTTTTGCATATATTTCGAAATTATAACCAAGTATAGCTTGAAATAACCTTATAAAAATCACTGATAAATTTAGCGATGAATAAAATAAAATTGAAAAATGTAAATTTATCCAAATAATATGATAAATTGATTTTTGTATAGCTATAATAATTTTGTGATGATATAATTGTTATAGTTAAAAAAAAGTAATTTGACCCGATAAAGTCATTCCCACCCCCAACACACCTTCCAGTGGTGGATTCGACTCACCTGTCTTATCATTATGTGAGCAATTTTCTCACAAATCTGACTCTTTCTCGTTTTCTGAGAGCAAAGATCCTAATTGTATCTCAGAATCTTATCTCTCAGCAGCAATCTAACCTAGTGTCAAACAATTAAAAAAAAAAAGTTATAATTGATTTTATCATATTATTTAAATAATAAAATTGAACAAAATTTTGTAAAGTGTAGCATTACTTGATAATATTATAATAATTTTATCATGTGGGTAATTTTATGAAAACTTTTATCATTTTTTTTATAATTTTAACATGTCTATTTATAGTTCAAGTGGTTAGTATATTCAGATAGTTATATATCTCTCAATCTTCTAAGAGGTTATGATCCAATTATCACCTAGCACATATTACAATTTACGTAGGTTGTGTTGGTAATTTTCTCTCCTTATTGTAGAAGTAGTTGTATCTAGTGTTTTCTCTCCCTAATGTGAGATTAATTGTCTTTCGTGTTTCTCCTTTTACTACGAGAGTACTTGTTCCTTGTTTATGAGAGTATTCGAACCTATTTATGAGTGTAACTGTCTCTTATGTTTTCTCCCTCTATTGTGAGAGTAGTTATCTTTTATTTATGAGAATAATTGTTTTTCACTCATAAGGGATTCAGACCTATTTGTAAAAGTAGTTGTTTCTCGTGTTTCCTCACCTTGTTATGAGAGTATTTATCTCTCATTCATTAGAATAAATATTCAGATTGTAAAATAGTATTTGATTTCAATAAATTCTAAATATCTAGATCATTATAAGAGTAACTATTTGTAGTTCATTAGAATAAATATTTGGATGTATAAGTGTATAATTTCAATAGATCTCAATAGACCTTTTAACATATTTGATATTAATTTTAAACAAATAATTAATACAATTCGCTATTATATCTATGATTAAAATTTAAATTTCATCGTATAAATTTATCGACCATGTTTAACTTTGATAGATCATTCAAGTCGGTTTAGTTTCTATTATATTATAATTTATATATTAGGAAAAAAAAAGAATAATAGGCAGCCGACAAAAATAGAAAAATGAAAATAAATGTAAGATGCAAATGAAATGATAAAAGTGGGGGAGGACGTCCACGTGGCGTAGAGAGGAGGGATATTGAGAAGATTGCCCTAAGTGTGATGTACAAGGAATGCATCTGAGACACCAAAAAATCACGCGCGCAATGTGGCCTTTTTTAGTAATCAGGCTGATAGCTAAAAACGGCATCCACCGTACGCACTGTTACAAGACCACCGCACTGCTTCTTATCGTCACGCCATCGCCATCTCATTTTTCACAATAAATATACACAACTCACTCCCACATTTTTTATAACATAATGTCCTCACCATTACACCTTCCGTTTTACCAATATGCCCTTGTTCATTTCTAAAATGAAAAAGACTGATAAGAGGGAATTGTAATATTTCCTTCTGCAACTCTGACATGTTGAATTTATACTATAACATAAAAGGAGACAATCATTCTAATAAGGTAGAACAAGAGATATTGAGTTTCAATTCCATTCGTTATTTCGCTTTATATAATTTGAAAAATCTTATATAAATAAAAAGACATGATTAATAACATTATCTTCATATAATATTCTTTTTAAAATATTATTTACGATATAATAACTCAAATTAAGAACGTTATCGGATATTTATTATAACCAAATCACATTAGGTTGCGACTTTTTTTTTTTTTAATAATTGATATACCAAAACTCATTTATTCGACAAATAAATCCTAATTGTAAGTTTGTTCGTATTTAGAGTATAAAATTTCATAAATAATAATTTATCTTGTAAACAACTCTGTCTTCAATGGAACAAAATATATTAATATATAACATTTGATATGCTTTCAAAATCGAAAGATTCAAATGTAAATTCTTGGAAATATAAAATTATATTAACTATTTAAAGATAAGATAAAACAAATCTGAAACTAATTAATTGAAATCGATCGTAAAAGCTTTACATAACTTACAAAGAAAAACTAATATGAACATAGTTAATCGACTATAGTAAAGGCTTTTATAACAGAAATATAATGTTGTAATTTACAACCCAAATAAATCTAGTAAATTGTGACCCTCTTGATATTTCAATAAAAGCATACCATATAAAAGGTGAAAAATGCCAAGGATATGCAAATAAATTACCTTATAAACTTACCCGAACCGGTTTAAAAATGCTATCGTGTGTAACAAATTACAACATTAACAAGAATGTTAAATTGTAAATTGCAACCGTGCTCTGTGTGTCTCTGTCGCTCAAATCCTCTGTGTGTTGTCTCTCCACAAATATGAAACGCAGCTTGCAAATCTCATCTTCATCAACCAAACCGAACCAAACCAAACAAAAACCCTTCTCTTCTCTCTCTCTATATCTATAATCTCCAATTCTATTATTTGCAATTCCGTACGATTAGATTCAGCACCGGAGAAGAAAAAAGCGATACAAAACCAACCCATTTCGATCCGAAACCACCACCCCCCGATCCAATTGCATTGAGATTGGATTCCGGCGATTGTAAAACCTTTCACTACAAATGAAAAGAATTCGTTGGATGAATTTGATGAGTCATAATTGAATAAAAAGGAATACAAACAATCAAATAATAATAAAAAAAAATGCCAGGATTAGCGCAGGTAACCGGGCTATATAGTAATGACTACTCGGTTTCGGCGAATGGGTTCTGGTCAAAACATAGAGACGATGTTAGCTACAATCAGCTACAGAAGGTACTGGATTCTTTCGTTTGCTTTCGTTTTATTATTTGTTTTTTTTTTTTTTTTTTTTTTCATTGCAATTATTGGGTTTTCGTATGTGGTTCTGTGTCTATTCAATTTGGATTGGATCTTGTGTTGCAAGTTATTTGATGAATGTGGTTTTGGTGTTTTGTGTCTGTATTTTTGATTGAATTTGACTGTTTTGATTCTTAGATCCAGTTTATGTGTTTTACAGTTCAGTGTTTTGTGTTGTTTTGTTGTATTATGCGGTGCTCTAATGCTGGTAGGGGATGGAAAATGTTTGATTATTTTTATCTACTTATATGGTGTATGTGTGATATTCCATTTATATGGTGTGTGTGATATTCCATTGTTAGTTGATGATAATGGAAATATCGGTATGCCAGTTTGACTGCGTTTGTCGTCATTGCAATGCCGTTTCATTGTGTTTGTCATTATTGCGATGCCATTTATATCTGCTGTCCGGTTGCTGATAAATTCTGATTGTGGAATTTGATGTTGCTGACTTGTAAAATGATTGCGTCAGTCTACGTCATTTTTTCGATAAATTAATTCAAAAGGTTGCTAGTTCTTTTGACAATTTAATAGCTTCAGTGGCAATAGGATTACCTAGTATTGGTACATAATTTTACTTAGTTGTTATGTGAAATGTATGAAATGCTTTTATAGTCACTAACACAGGTCTTTGTCCTGGTGACTTAGTTTTGGAGTGAGCTGTTGCCACAGGCTCGGCAGGAGCTCCTTAGAATTGATAAGCAGGCTCTCTTTGAGCAAGCTCGTAAGAATATGTATTGCTCCAGATGCAATGGGTTACTGCTCGAAGGCTTTTTGCAGATTGTTATGTATGGAAAGTCATTGCAGCAGGATGGAGTGGATGGACATCTTCCTGGAAATACACCTGTGGCCTCAAAAAACCAAAATGACGGAGGATCAACTATGACCAATGGGTCCCAAGATGACATTCAAGATCCATCTGTTCATCCTTGGGGTGGTCTGACCACAACGCGCGATGGGTCGTTGACGCTTCTGGACTGCTATTTATACTCCAAGCCTCTGAAAGGGCTTCAAAATGTTAGTTCTACATTTTTAATGTACAATTTTTGTATCTATGTCTGTACTTCTGTGCTGACGTGTGGTTTTGTTTTAGTAACTAATCTTTTGCTCTAATCAGGTCTTCGACAGTGCACGTGCAAGGGAAAGGGAGCGGGAACTGCTTTATCCTGATGCCTGCGGTGGGGGAGGGCGGGGTTGGATAAGCCAAGGGATGGCAAGTTTTGGTAGAGGACATGGAACGAGAGAAACGTGTGCATTGCACACTGCCAGGCTTTCTTGTGATACATTAGTAGACTTTTGGTCTGCTCTTGGAGAAGAAACTCGACTATCGCTATTAAGGATGAAGGAAGAGGATTTTATTGAGAGGCTCATGTACAGGTGTGTTCTCATCTACTTGTTTATTATGTAGTATTCAGTTCAAAATTCAATGGAAGAGTAAATTAGAACTGATGGGTAGTTGAAGTACTGTTTTTAATGGAATGTCTAATGTCGAGTGTTGATACGAATGTTGATCGTGGAAGCTGTCATCATGTTAAAGCTGATGAAGAGGGATCATAAAATCTAAATGACCGCATCAAAAACACCCATTTCACATTAGTGTGGTCTCAGAAGGGTTCAACTATTATGGCATGCTGTTTACTCTGATAATTACAGATGTCTCCTAGTTACAAGCATGTGAGGCTAATATAGGTATCAAGCATCAAGTGTTTGTAGCTGCAAACATAAAGCTGAATTGGAAGGGGGTTGGCAGTTTATTAGATGGGAAATCTCATTAATGTGCATTATGCAATTGGCATGCAGTGATAAAATTAATGACTGCTTGCTTCGGATCAGTCACAAAGATTGTGGAGTTACGTGCTGTAGGTGTCAAAATTCATATGGTGTTATTGTATGGAGTCCTATGGACTCTATTGGATAGATTAAATTAATTTATTTAAAAGGATTGGTATATATTCTGATTGAAATAAGATATACAAAAGCTACATGGTGTGGTATCCCAGCTGTCTTTAACGACAGCAAAAATAGTTCTCTATTTATCTTGACTGAATTTTTGTTATGACTCTTGATTGCTATAATCTCAAGGGAATACAAAATTATATACAATTGGTCCTGAATGTCTGTTAATGAAGTAACATTAATACTCCATTCATCTTGACGAACCCTTTTCCTATGGTCTATATCTTATCCTAATCCTGAAGCTATGGTTGTTGGATACATCACATTGTGCATGATTCCTGCTGCAGAATTTGTTTTCTAGAAGATATTTCTACTTGGAATGAGAGTTTAACCCTATTGGCTAGGATTAAAGTTAATTTTTTGAGTCTTATTAAGTCATGAAGCGGAAGGCACTTTGCTTTCTAAAATTCCAACTCTGACTTCTTAGAAGGCACAAATAACTAACTGTGCAAGAACGTCAGGGCTGGTTCCTTGGAGGACAGTTTTCTATTAGAGCATGACCTCTGTTAAAGGCTTTTAATTAAATATGATGTGGTAGATGATGAGGGAGGAGTGAACGTTTGGCCACAACTACATTATGTTATAGGAAAACTGGTTCGATAAACGTCGAGGCTCTTTCAATGCTTGAACTCAGATGGACATTACAAGTTTAAGCTCTCTATTTTTGCTTTCAGTTAAATGTTTATGTGTTCCTTTCAATGTTCTAAATGTTAGTCTAGGGGGCTGCCCCACTTAGGCACTAGGCCTAGGGGCTGCCCCACCTAGGCACTAGGCGGCCACCGGCTGACCCAAAAATAGCCTAGGCGTCACCATTAGTCGGCACACAACTTAATCAGGCCTAAGCTATGCCTCGACGGTCTCCGTGGCACCTATGTCATGGAGTAGTGTTTTAAAACAGAACCAAGATGGCCATTTCGGCCATTCAGTAGAGGAAATCCCTTAGTTATCTCCTTGTTCAAATGAGATGGGTAGTGCAACGAGAAGGGGAGAGGGTTGGAGCGGCCACCAAGAAGGGAGAGGTAAGAGAGGGAGAAGAAAGAGAGTGGGGTTTGTCATGGAGAAAGAGGGTTTAGATGAAGGAGATAGAGAAGGAAAGGAAAAGAAAAATATAAGGAGATGGACATCATATTTGGTGGAGTTGTAGGGAGTTCGTGAGAGGAGACAGAAATTCAATTACATTAAGTGAAGGAAAGTTGACCTTGAGGAGTTGGGGATGTGCCCATTAATTATCTATACATTTTTATTTTTTTAAAAATATTTTCATTTAAATTTTTTAATTTTCTTTCATTGGTTCTCATTTCCGTTTTACTATGTTACCGTTGAACTTATGAGTTTTACCATTTTCATTTAATGAAGGAAAGGGGATTTCTTTTGGTTCATCTAAGAGGCAAGAAATTTTAGGCATCATCTAGACTCCGCCTAGGCGCTAGGCATTGATCTACCGCTTGACTGTGCCTAGCGCCTTTTAGAACATTGGTTCCTTTTATATCAATGTATCTATTGATGCAGAGCTACACTTAAGAATAATTTGATAGTTTATATATAATATTTTTCATTTATATTATATTATTCAGTAGATTATGCATAGGGAAAAGCTACAGAAGGTTGTTGAAGTTAACCTTAGAATTTCCCTTCTCTCAATAACATTAGCTATATCCTGTAATTGTGGCAATCAAGGAGTTGTGAGGAAACATTGGAGAAAGTTAGAAAGCATCACTTTGTGCAGAATATACAACTATTATAGGAACTAGTGGTAGGATAAGGAAGTCAAAGTTCTGAATACAGA
Source organism: Dimocarpus longan (assembly GCA_022984855.1). Lineage (NCBI taxonomy): Eukaryota > Viridiplantae > Streptophyta > Magnoliopsida > Sapindales > Sapindaceae > Dimocarpus > Dimocarpus longan. Next base: position 11,476,837 of record CM041026.1, read on the forward strand.
TGGAAAATATGCATTGATTATTTTTGAAGCTGAGGAAATGATTGTTTTTGCTCATTCCTTGAAACTATCTTGTGTCAACATCAAAATCACAGTTTTTGCTGAATTTAATCATTACTTCAGTTGTTTCCTTGTGATTTGTAATTTTAGGGTGGCTCAGCTTGTTGCTGACCAAGAATATACATTGTCATAACACAAGGGAGAATACCAAACACCCACTGAGTTTTTATCCTTTTTGAGATGAAAACTCTCCTGTCACCAAAAACTTGTAGTTTCAAATTTTAGTAAAATGATCCCATGGTTGCGTAGCAAAATCTCTCCATAACAGGGTGGCTTTATCTATCTCCAACTAGAGAGTTGTTTATGAAAAATGGTTGAACCTCAGGCGGTTTTAGGAATCTCCCTAAACTCAAGCATGGTAGTGTATAGGACATTGAGAAGAATGAATATCACCGGAGACATTTTTCTGTTACGTAAAAGCATTTAGGTATATATCTGAGTAGCACCAGAAGATGGTGTTGGTGTAATATAACAAAGGTATTTGAAACTTGAAATTGTTATTGCTGTTTGAAAACATGATATCGAGTTGAAACGTCCCATGCGCTATGCAGCACTTGTTTTGACATCTAATGATGATAGTCAACGGAGGATGTCTAGCAAGCAAATTTCATTTTCTGTTTGTTATTCTTAACCAGTTGTTTACATTTCCATTTTCTTTTTCTCTCTTCTTTGTATTCTTCCATAAAATCTTTGTGCTTTAAATGATATTTTTAGGATTTTATGCAGTAGTTACCTGCAAGTGTGTATAGTTCTCCTTCTAAATCATGTAAATTGTTGGGGTACTAAATCTTTAATAGTTCCTGTTTCTGAAAGCTAGCTTTGTTACCTCTTTAAGTTTTACTTTCATAGAATCTTGTTGCATGGCATTTCTCTGTGTAGGTGTCATATCTCTTCGTATTCTTACATGTTCTATTTATGCTTCTGCTACATTATACCATAAAATTATCATGTTAGATCCTCCTACTATTCTGAGAAATTGATGTTCATGTCACAGGTTTGACAGCAAGAGGTTTTGCAGAGATTGCAGAAGGAATGTAATCCGTGAGTTCAAGGAACTAAAGGAGTTAAAGCGTATGCGGAGAGAAACTCGCTGCACTAGTTGGTTTTGTGTTGCTGATACAACCTTTCAATATGAGGTCTTGCACCCTCTTTTTTATTCCTCTATTCATTTCCTCTGAACTCTGGTCTAATGCTGCATGGTTTCTGCTGACTTTTCACCTAATAATTTGAACAAAGAATAGCCAATATTATAGTTTTGATTTGGAACTTAAATTGAGTCTTCAAATATCTCCTAAGCTAAATATCATCAATCTATTACAATTAAAGCATGACAAGTTGAGGACCTTCTTTCACATCCAAGAGGACCTTAAGAAGCTTTTTAGGGAATAACTTGATTGTTTACCTGTTGATTAATAGGTCATATTTGAGAAATTTATTAGTGAAATGCTGTATACAGTTGACTGCAAAATCGAATTGTCATTTGACCTCTCAGGTATCCGATGACACAGTACAAGCAGACTGGCATCAAACTTTTGCCGACTCAGTTCGAACATACCATCACTTTGAATGGGCAGTTGGAACTGGAGAGGGAAAATCTGACATTTTGGAATTTGAAAATGTTGGCATGAATGAAAGCGTACAAGTCAGTGGTTTAGATCTTAGTGGTCTGAGTGCATGTTTTATAACTCTAAGGGCTTGGAAATTAGATGGCCGCTGCACTGAGCTTTCTGTAAAAGCTCATGCTTTGAAGGGCCAACAATGTGTGCATTGCAGGCTTGTAGTTGGGGATGGTTTTGTCACAATTACTAGAGGGGAAAGTATCAGAAGGTTTTTTGAGCATGCAGAAGAGGCTGAAGAGGAAGAGGTAAAAATTCATTCAAGGCTGATCAAGTTACCGTTTTTCTATCTAATTAAAGTCATGATACTAAATGTAAATTTGACATAATACATATCTGTTAAGGTAAAATTTCCTGTGATATCATTGGTGTCATGCTGACATATGTTTTCATTTTCAGGATGATGATTCCATGGACAAGGATGGAAATGAACTGGATGGAGAATGCTCCCGTCCTCAAAAACATGCGAAGAGTCCTGAACTTGCTAGAGAGTTTCTTCTAGATGCTGCAACCGTTATTTTTAAGGAGCAGGCATGTTTGATCTCCTGTGCTTTTTGGTTTACAATAATCTTGCCATTGTTTTCAACTACTTGCAAAAATCATTGAAATCTATCATTTACACTGGTTTCATTGTATTTGTATAAAGCTGCAGGTTATAGAAAGAATAAGGCTGTTATCCAGTTTTACATTCTAAATTGTGTAAAATTGACGCCGTTACCGATTGCTCTAATTAAAGTCATGTCAACAGAAAATGCAGTTGTTTTTATCTAAATGATTTTGTGGCATCTCTTATCTTAATAATGATTTTGTAAGCATACTTTGTCTTTCATTGATCTTTTTCTTAAATAATATATATATTTTTTCCTGTTATCCACTTTATATTTGTTATCGACAATCCTTAAAAAATCAATTCTAAATGAGCAACACCTCTGCAAAGAGATAATTAGTTCTAAGGAAAGTGAGGAGGTATTGATAAATAATTCGGATGTAATGCTGCTTAAGGAAAATTAGTTGAATAAAATTGGACAATGCACCTGGGTATGGTAGCAGCTAAAGGGTTGCATGGATAACTTTTTGGCGGGAAACACTACTTCTTGTTATCTGTTTTCTGTGTCTTAGTGTGTTGTTGATGTGCAAAATCTTCAGTGATGCGGTCTGCTCAGAACCATAAGGATGTTGGACAACATGTTGTAGATTTTATAGTGATTTGCACATGCAAATGTAATTTTTGTGTGTGCTATGTACTCATGATTTAATTTTTTCAGGTTGAAAAGGCCTTTAGAGAAGGAACAGCACGCCAAAATGCGCACAGCATTTTTGTATGTCTTGCACTAAAACTGCTGGAAGAACGTGTTCATGTTGCATGCAAGGAGATCATTACATTAGAAAAGCAGGTCTCAGTATTTGTGACAATTTATGATAAAATTCACTCTTTTGGCATTCCAAGTTTGGAGCTATCTCCTGTTTGCGGAAAAAAAAAAAATTCTAATGATTTTGTGATTGCCTTCTACAGATGAAACTTCTTGAAGAGGAAGAGAAGGAAAAACGTGAAGAAGAAGAACGCAAAGAAAGAAGAAGAATGAAAGAAAGAGAGAAAAAGCTTCGAAGAAAGGAAAGGTTGAAAGGAAAAGACAGGGACAAAGAGAAAAAACATTCTCTCTTGGATGATAACCCTGTTCTTCCCGATGTCTCGAAGGAAGAATCATTAGCAAGTGTTAATGAGAAGCCGAGTAATGCCGCTAGCTGCAGGGACGCTGTATGTGGAACAGGTGATAATAGCCCTGTTTTATCCAGGCCTGGATCTCCTGATATTCATGAGGAACATTTTTCAAATGGGTGTACAACATCAAGATTTGAAAACTACTGTTCTGATGGTCCAGACGGAGAAGTTACCAATGTCAAAGATGGGAATGATTCTTTTCAGATGGAGCAATCAAAATTTTCTCGTCGGAGATTGAAATTTCGAAAAGAAGTTCAATTTGATTCACCATTAAAGTGGTCCGATAGGCGCCGATTTGCAGCTGCAGCAGAAACTTGTTCTGTGGCCTATAAATCTGAGTCCAGATATCACACTGATAATTTTGAGACTTCTGCCAAGGGTGGTAGCAATGGATTGAATAGGCCCTTGTGGATAAACGCTTGTAAGTCCAGTACCCGAAGTGGCAATATGAAGTTCAACGAGAAGATTTATTGTTCCAACAACAGGATGAATGACAGGTATGATTTCCATTCTTGTAGCTGTAGTCAACAGAATGAATACAGAGCAAAGGTTGAGCCACATGTTTCCGCAACAAGAGTAGGTAGAGAGCCCAAATCTGTGAGTAAGTCAGAAACTGCATTGGATATGTCCAAGCAATTCTACCGTGGTAACAAGTATAATCAAATGGATTTCGTTCGTGATGGTTCTGGAAGACCAAAAACCAAAACCATGAATGGAAACAATACTTCCAGCCGAGATTCTCTTTATTCCAAGAAAGTTTGGGAGCCAATGGAATCACACAAGAAGTATCCCAGGAGCAACTCGGATTCTGATGTTACTTTGAGGTCAACAACTTTTAAAGGTGGAGTTGAGCATGATAGTGTCAAGTCATCTAGTGAAATATGTTCTAGTGAGGCTAGTGGGAATTTGGGTGAAATTGATCAAGAGGTTGATAATGTGAAGAAATCAAGAGACTCTAGTCTTTTAACTGAAGAAGCCTGCCAGAATGAGCATCATGTGGAAGCAAAGAATTCTTTCTGTTCAGTGGAAGCTTCTTATGATGACCCCGCTTTATGTCATACTCGAAACTCTACCTTGAGTGGGATATCTGATCCAGTTATGAGTAGTACATCCAATTCTGATAACTGCTCATCATGCCTAAGTGAAGGAGATAGTAATACAGTCTCTTCAAATCATGGAAATGTAGAATTGTCATCCACATCAGATTCAGAAGATGCCAGCCCACAATCAGAAGGAAGAGATACTTCAGTATGCACTCAAAATGGCTCCTCTGACTGTAATGAAGTTGGAATGGAGAAGAAACAGAGTACAAATGGAGGAGAGGCTATGGTGAGGAGGCCGTTGGTTGGACTTATACCAGATGGTATGGGAAGTAAATTCCAAGGAAATCTGCCTGCAAAAACTCCTCAAAATCCAGAAATAGGAATATCTAATGTTAATATGGGTTCTAAACTTCAAGGCCTATATCCTCCACTGCATAACCAGAATCTACAATTTCCAGTGTTTCAGCCTCCTTCAACTATGGGTTACTACCATCAAAATCCAGTTTCTTGGTCAACTGCTCCAGCAAATGGACTGATGCCTTTCCCCAATCCCAATAACTATTTATATGCTGGCCCTCTTGGGTATGGTTTAAATGGAAATTCACGCTTGTGTATGCAGTATGGTGCTCTGCAGCATGTAGCTACTCCACTCTTTAATCCTGGCTCAGTACCAGTTTATCAGCCCGTCGCCAAAGCCAATGGCATCGACACAGAGGAGCAAACTCACATTTCTAAACAAAGTGCAGTACAAGATGCATCTAATGATGCTAATACGGAGAGGGTTATACCAGGCCGGCCACATCCAACTGATGCACCAGCAAAAGGTGGTGGTGGGCCAAATGATAATTCTGCTGAACAGCAAATAGGTAACAATGGCTTTTCCTTGTTTCACTTTGGTGGACCAGTAGCTCTCTCAACAGGATGTAAATTAAATCCCGTGCCTTCAAAAGATGAGATTGTTGGGAATTTTTCGTCCCAATTTTCAGCTGATCATGTTGAGAATGATCATGCTTGCAATAAGAAAGTGACCGGTATTGAAGAGTACAACTTGTTTGCAACAAGTAACGGCATAAGTTTTTCATTCTTCTAGTATATTAATAAGGTGTGTGGTGGCTGTTTGAGAATTCAGTCCCTATCTTCTTGTTTGGTGATATCCAAGTTTGAGAGTACTTAGCAATTTGGTACACAATAACCTTTTTTTTTTTTTGTTTTTTTATTTTTATTTTTTATTTTTTGGGGGGGGAGGGAAATATCCCAAATTTAGCCTATAGTTTTCTTAGTTGATTGTTATCCAATTTGTCTAATTGCTTTATTAAATTTAGAGAAGAAGAGGTTGGGATATTGTTGTAAGGTTTGAAAGTTTTCTGTATGAGGTCAGTTTTTTTTTTATAATGAAGCAGCAGTTGGTATGACTTTTTCCCGCTTTTCCATTTTTTTTTTTTTCGTTTTACTTAAATTGGTTTGCTGTAATCATAGATATTCTATTTTGAACGCTTTTATAATGTGATTTTGAACTCGGAAACTTATTGTTTGATGATGAACAATTTATCGTTCCTGAAATCCATGGAAAATTATAAGGTATTTGATATAAAGACATGTTGATTGTGCATTTAGTCATTGCTGATTTTCTTTTAGATATCAATGTTTTAAGGCCTCTTAACCAGGGCAACTTCCCCTTCTAATTTTACGTGGGAGTCGTGCCTATGGTGACGAGCAATGAGAACTTCTGGTTGTTACCAACTAGCTGTTTGAAGGCAGATTTGTCATAAAGAGAAATTGCCCAATTATACTTGGGAGTGGCTCTCCACCTTGATGACTTTGCAAAGCTTACACGGAAGCTGATTTTATTCTCTCTTTCTCTCTCTCTTTTTTTTTTTTTTTTGGGTACTATATGCATAAATCTGTTTCCAACCAATTTATCAGGCTGCCTAGTAATTTGATTTCAGTTTATATCAATTTTCCTCCAGAAAATTCACTAGAGAAGAAGTACGGAGTATCGATTGGATTATCATACAACAATCTGTTTCAAGTCTAAGAGGGATGCAATCTCATAATGTAATACCAAAAAAAAACTGCCCTGTAACTGTTGAAACTTGAGAGAGTCAAGGTCCATGACTCTTTGATGGACCAACATAGTACATATATTGCTATATATAGTACGACAAGCAAATGAAGAATCCTAGTTTTGTCAATCCAATCCATAAACAACAATTTATTAAACTCTTTCATCCATTTAACAATGTCAAGTTTTCTAAGTTTTAGACCTTACAAAACTTCAAAACAGCTATATAAAAACCAGGCTCATCCACAAATTGAGCTATCTCAAACAAATGATTAGTTGCAACTTTCCGTAAAGTCATTTCATCAGGCAGGTCGGAAATTATAACATCTGGGAACTGATTGCGTTGCTGCTCCAAAACTTCCCTCCCTTGGGGGTGGCTAATAACCACTCTTGCACCTGTACAGACGAAAAACACTACCCAACCTCAAGCTAGTGATTGAAAGGAAGCAAGAGATACACGCATAGTAAAGCTTGCTACTAGTTTCAATTTTTTTAACAAAAACCATTTGAGAAACCAATATATAAAATATGATTCAGTAAATCAAGTATCAGAAGAGTATTTGGAAGGCTTAATAATATAGAAATATAATGCTCGATAGTGTTCATAAGTAGGGTCTAACTATTGAATCAAATGAAAAATGATAAACTATTTAACATACAAATCCCCTCCATAATGTACCTGGCAAAATACGATTAGCAAGTGCCCCAAAAACCTGGTCAAGTGTAAAAGGCAAAGCAGGCAGAAAATAGAGAAACACAACATCCAGCGGTGCCCATTTTTCTGGTACATATATCAGTTCCCCTTGCCAACACTTAACCTTGTCATATTTCTCCTTAATGCTGGCTAACACAAAAAGTGAATCGTGGACCACAAGCAAAAGGTCACAGGGTGATGAATCAGCCACTCGATCTACAAAACCTTCAGAACCAGTTGAAACCAAGACCCTAGAAGTCTTATCAATCTTTCCAGCAGAAATAATGCAGTCAATCTTTTGCATATGCTCTATGGAGTTTGACTCATCTGAGTCAAGAAATGACCAATCTTTCTCAACTAAATCCTCAAAGTTGATTACAGATACAACTCCCTCATTTGAAGGAACTACACCACCAATAGATGTCTGATGACTATGGTCACTACGCAATGAGAAAGGCCAATGAGGTCGCAGTGAGCAAGAAAGAGGAGAGAGATCACGACCACAATGGTTATGAAATGTGAAAATATACTGAGGTTTTGATCGATGACAAGGTGAAGACTGGCGAAATGGTGATGGGAAACAAAGAGAGGAATTTAAAACGAGAGAATTCATCAAATGTATACAAAATTCCTGATGGGGATAATTTATGGTTTAAGATGTGCTACTTTCAGCAGTTTGTAAACACTAGATAATGAAAAATGAATCAAACACTCAAGCTACTTCACTTTTGAAAATCCAGACCGTTTATCACTGTATTCTTGTCATCTTTGTATAACTTTGTAGATTAATCATATCCTTTTACCTTATACCCCTGTCAACAAGAACACATTACTGTCAATAAATAGAATAATGAAAAGAACAAATGGAGCCAAAAATATGTTCAATAACACCTTATACGATAAGCCATATGTCATGGCTCATGCACATTGTCGAACACCTTGGTTTCGATATCCCCTTCTACATAGAGGCTTGGAAGGTTTGGAAGGTTCTAGAGTGCCCTAGAGATCCGTGGAGTTTTGTATAATTGCAAGTTAATAGCCAAGGATGGAGAATGGAATATTTAGGCATCATTACTGGAATTTATTTGGCATCTCTACAACTAGATATAGGATCAAATGCCATGTGTAAATATCTTTATTTGAAAGCATGCCACTGTAGCTAAGCAAGGCCTTTATTTGGCCAAACCACTAAGTAAACATGTCATACTTCGATATTCTGTCCACATGTATGCACTTTTCTTCTCTAACGTGAGCTTCTCTTTCATGAGTTTAGGTGACTGAACGAAAGCAATTGGTCTGGTCAAATCCACGACCATAGTTGAGTCCAATTCCAATCCACCACAAAATAAGCTCCACAGGAACAATTATTAATCTCGATTAACAGATAACAATAAAGTTGTTGAATAATGCAAATTCAACAAAACAAAATAGCACGAGAAAAGAAAACTTCTACTAAAAGTTATCAACACCTGAAAGCAGTAATACTGTAAAAAATTGGTTAAAACATGATTTTGAAGGCATAAAAAATGGAATTTGTCCAAAATCTGCGGTGCATCATCGCAGCAGAACAATTTTATTCATCAAAATGATTCTAACAACACCTAATTCTGGCATGTTCGAGCTTCATGGACTATTTGTCCTACATCATTAGGGTTGGTTGCATCTAAGGGCCTCATAGTTCAAGCTTCAAGAGCTAAGTTTGTGACATTTGACACTAGACTCTAGAGTCCGGTTTCTAATGAAACTTGAGTTGAAGTAAAAGAGGGCATACACAATATGGAGCGAATCGAGCTCAACTGCATATCAGAGTATTACAACTATTGTGGAGATGAAGGCTGTTCACCAATATGTACATGTGACATTTGACCTATGGTTTGTATTACATATTCCTATTATTTTTTATCCTACCCTCTATGGAGAATGGAGGTTGCAGCCAAGGCGTTCGACAATATGCTTGAGTCATCAAACTGTAGTAAACTTCATTGCTAGGGAAATAAGACAGAAAGCATCCAAACATGAGATAACACCAACTAGTTAATAGTGAAGCAAAAACATTTAAGAAACAAACAACTAACCTTGTTCTTCCTTTCAACAGGTATACAGGCAAGAGTTGATACCCAAAATGAAATCAAAATTAGTCTTAGTTGAAGAAAGAAAGGCTAACCGCGAAAGCCAGAAGATTGAATGAGAGGAGCCTAAAAGATAACCTCCCCCTCTCCAGCCTGCTCCTCCACCTGACTATTTTCAACTCAACAGCGAAAGCCTCCACATTTGGGCCAAAAGCCCAATTTTTGTTTTTGTTTCCCTTTTAAGGAAAAATTTCACCTAAGTTCCACCTTTTTCATGATTTATCACATTTTAAATGTCCTCGGTATACATTATTATTATTGTTTAAGATTGATTTGAATTTGGGATCTCAACTTTCTTAAGAAATATAAATACCAACTAAACTGTGCATGTGACCACATTCTATGTTTTTTTTTTTTTTTTCCTAATTCATCACTTTAGTTCATTTGATCAAATATCTACCAATCAAATGTTATAATATATGTGTTAATATGTAATTTAATTGGTAATCATACTTTTTAACAAAACTGGAGTCTCAAGTATGTTTATAGGTGTATGGTTTTATATATATTTATATATATATATATGAAAATACCCAATTTTTTAAAAAATAGGTTTAAAATTATAATAAAAATGAATAATTTAAATAATAAATTTATCATTTTGACATATTAATTTTAGTTTTATTAAAAATATTCAATTTTATTTTTTATTTAAGGATATTTTGGTAATTTTAAAAATTATTAAGAGTTATTAGGGGCGTATTCAAGTTAGAGTTTGTTAAATTTTGATAAAATTTTTTGAATGATAAATTTTGGTTAGTTGATAAATTCCATATAAATTTTGTTATGATTTCATATAAAATTTATGGAAGCAAGGTAAGCTTTGTTGTAAGCATTTTATGCACAAGTCTTATTTTCCATCAAACTTTACCACTTAAACAATTATGTAAATTCAATAATTTTTTCAATATACTTAAATTCATTTAAACTTTTTAAAGGTCCAAATTAAATACATTCAAATGTTAATAAAATTTTTAGAAATTTAAATTGAATATATACATTATAAACTCATTGAAAAACTGAATTGAATATACAAAAAATTTTAAAATTTTTTGGATAAATTGAATACATATAAAATTTATGTAGATAGACTCATTGAAACACTGAATTTAATGCACAAAAAAAATTTCTAAATTTTAAAATTCCAACCAACCTTAAACTCTCCTACTCTTTTAAAAGAAGTAGAGGGCTTTCTAAAAATTTGCGCTGATTTTATACTTCAGTAATATTCTAGTGTTGTCTCTAACCACTAATTTATATTGTCAATTAATTGGGCAACAAAATTTACAAATAGCCCTCGTCCCCTAAAAATGGATGTAAATAATTCAAGTCCCTGAATCTGGTTTCTCTAACGCATAAACTGAAAGAGACTGGTGGGAGGGGAAAGCCATGGCCACAACTACCCAGATGTTATCTTCACTCAAATACTCAGACAGCCTGACGGTGGTCGGAATCTCCTTCTGCACCGCTGTCGTTTGCGAATCCATCTCCTGGCTCCTCATCTACCGCACCAACTCCTACAAATCCCTCAAATCCTCCATCGACAAGGCCTCCAAGAAGCTCGAGACGATGAAAACCGACAATCCAACGAAGATCTCGAACAAGAAGTCCAAGACCAAGAAGATCGACCGCGTTGAAACCAGCCTTAAAGAGTCCAGCCGCGACCTTTCCCTTTTCAAGTTCAAATCCGGCGCCGTTGTCGCCCTCGTCTTGTTCGTCGTCTTCGGCCTGTTGAATTCTCTCTTCGAAGGCAAAGTGGTGGCCAAGCTGCCATTTAAGCCGCTAGGGATCGTCATGAAGATGAGTCACAGAGGGTTACGGGGGGACGACCCCACCGACTGTTCCATGGCCTTTTTGTACTTCTTGTGTTCTATCAGCATCCGCACTAATTTGCAGAAGTTCCTTGGCTTCTCTCCGCCGCGTGGAGCTGCTGCTGCCGGCGGCTTGTTCCCTATGCCCGACCCCAAGACCAATTGATCAGGTTTTCTTTCAACACCCTCTGCTTTTGCTCTAAAACGGTTCATTGTTTATTTACAAAGTTTTGGATTTTTGATTTGCTGTTGATATTTCCATTTGGGATTTGGCTATATTACCGGTTGCATAACCTTGTCTGGCTTTAGTAACCATCCTTACGATCAATCCAATAACTGTAATTGATGGGTAAGGTTACTTTACCAGTAAGATAGCCAAACCCTTCAATTTGATATGATGATGGTACATTACAATTTACATACATAGAGGCTTTTAAACATGTGAATGAATTGTCAGTCGCTGTAGCTGAATTGGGCCAAGAGTAGATTTTCTTAATTGTCTCACACCATTTTGTTAGGCTTAATGAGTTTTGAATTAATATGCATGGTATTTACAACATCTCTTGGAAAAAAGGTACCATTCCACAATTACAAGTGCCCAAGGTTTTGCCTTGAGGGAGCTTGTTAGTTTGATTAATTAAGAGTCTTTTTTGACATTACAAGTACATTTACTAGTATGGTTACAACTGTTAAGACCTCCAAATAATCAAGAGTCTTACTAATGCTTATTAACCACATTTATGTTCTACGCCTTTTTTTTTTTTTGCTTTTAGTAGAGGGTGGATGCCTTATTGTATTCATTTCCATCATTGGTTAAGTTCTCCTTTAATTATTGCTGATGTTACTTTGAGTAGTATAAAATTGCATTTTAGATTTAATTGTTTTGTCATTTAGTTTAAAAAGAAAAATATGGTGCTTAATTACGTTCTTGAAGTAAGGTGTTGTCACTAGATAATTTACATATTAGTGCCCAACGATTTGTCCAATTATTTTTACAAGTATGTCAATATTTACCTCTTTTGAGTATGTCAATATTTACCTCTTTTGAACTCTTTCTTATTTCTCTTTTTACCTCTTTTAAACTCTGGGTATTTTGGGTGTTGTTATGCTAGGCATTTTGGAAGCTTCCGTACTGCAGATAGAGATGATATTTGTGTGTCAAAGCTGTGTGAATTTGTTCAAGGTAGGAATTGCTGATGGTAGTGGGGGAAAGGAAGTGAGAAAAATTAAAAGGAATGAAGTATCTTGGTTTTTACAGTGTTAGATCTTCTATTGAACTTCAAGTACTCTTGATAGAAGCTATTCTTATGTCGTTGAACTGTGGACATCTTTATCATTGAATTCAAAAACTTGATAGTTTTATGGATTGACAGTATGCTGTGCACGATGACAAAAGGGCTCGTTCGGCATAATTTTTACTTTTGGTTTTTAATAATAAATGAGCTAAATTATTTGGATAATATATTGTAGAAGATCTTTTGTATCTGAGAGTTTTTCAGTTTGTTTGGTTGAAATACTTTAAGATTTTTTTACTGTATTATGACCTTTTTACATGAGAGCGTTTGAGCTCTATTGGTGGGTAAAATTTATGGAAATTTTTAGACTTTTTGCCAATGAGAATCCAACTTGTCACAAAATTTATTCATAGAAAAGGAAATCATCTGCAGAATGATGCAATTTTTGCTTTAGTATTATTTTTATATTGACTATTATTCAAGGGAAAATCGCAATCAAAGACCTTGAATTTTGCATAAACCAGACCTATAGCTGACTTCCATTTAAATTACAAAAAGGTACCCTTTAATTTATTTCAAAGGAAAAAAAAAATGATACCCTTAATTGGGTAGTTGACTATGACTGATAAACTTCACAATCCAATTAACCATCCAAGGGCATTAATGTTATTTTACTAACCATTCTTAATTAAAATTAGATAAATAATTAAAAACCAACAAAGAAAAGAAACATATATATGTTCTGGAATATCCACAGAGAGACTTCATTTTTAGATTAAGAACTCAAAGCTCTCTTACCTCCTACTTTTCTATTTGCTCGAGCTGAGGCCATGTTCGCTAGTCTCCTTCGTAAGCTCATCTCATGCAATGACTCCTGGATCCAGGTTCTTCATTTGATCAATTCTTTATTTTAGTGTTGTCATGGATCATCACTCTGTACTCACTATGGCAAATGGTTGAAATGCATGAAATGGTTCTAGGAAAGCGGTTTGACAGATACCGTGGACTGGGGCAGTATGCCTTTAGTGAAAAACTTCGTTTGTACATTGTGGTGGCCCAGCAACTGGCTGTTGAAGTTGGTGTCAACACTGTCTATATGGTTACTGGAGGCAAATCACTGCAGAAGTCCCATGACACTGTGATTCATGCAAAAAAATCAAACTTACAAAATTTCATCATGATATATGCCTCAGTTCATTTTGTTCTCTCCCATCTCCCGCAACTTCAACTCCATTTCTGATGTCTTATTGGCTGCTGCAGTCATGTCTTTGAGGTACTCTAGTGTATTTTACATGTCATTTCTCAATATTTATGATGCTGAATATTATACATGAGAGAAAATGTAGTTTTTTTTTTTAATTACATTACATTACTAGAATTAGTTTAGAGAATAAGAGAATAATTGAAATCAAATGAGATCGAACATTGGTGACATGGTTCGAAGAGTGGCTTATGTATAGGAGAAAGTGACTGACACATAGATAAGGAAATGATTCATGTAAGGGTGGAAGTACTGCCCACACAAAGAAGTAGAAACAACAACTGCTGTTAAGAGATGTCGAACTCACGTCGTAATTGAAAAGTAGATGTGTAGCGCTAACGTTAATCACTGCGCCGCTGTAACTTTTGATAAAAAAAAGTAGTATTTTTGGCACCTTAGACAATAATAATTTAAAAACAATAATATAATTTGAAAAAAAAATCAGTAATTTATTTTAAGTATAATATCAAAATTTTGAAAATTTATAAAATTAGGGGTGTACATACACTTTTAAAGGGAAAACAAAAAGTGATCCGCCCAAACCCATACGGGCTTTAACAAAGGAGTCTACTATAAACGGGGCTTGAGGGAAGGGTTGGGCCTAAAAAAGCTTTCGGCCCAACCCCACCTTCCTGGCCTAATTGACACCGCTACTTGCATACTTATTCTACTTACCTCCAAATCATTAACAGTAAAAAGCTACGAGAAGATAACTTACGTGGCTATCCAACCATTTAAAGCATAATTATAAAATCACTTTAAAAGATATTTTTATATTAAAACTTTCAAAACAATTTTTGAAAAAATATTTTTTCTTTTTCTAGAAAAAAAGACTAAAGACACTAAAAACACTTTATACAAATTAAATTAAATAAATATGTACGAGTACGAGGAACTTTATTCTCATATATAATTGGAAACTTGAATGTTGTATCTTGCATATAATAGGATTGTCTCTTGAATATTAACGATGCAACTTCAAACTTCAAGTATGAATTAAACACTAAATATGGTTTTTTTTTTTTTTTTTTTTAATTAGCAGGGAATATAATCAGCTACAAAATATTATCAACTTTTTACTCGATAACACTTAAATATATTTATTCTTGTATATATTTTCAAGATAAATCAATTAGATAGTTGCATCTTTCTTTTCTTTCATTTTTATTTAATTTTTTGGATTCACTTTTTCTTGTATTAGATTTCTAAAAATTGTAAGCTTCCCTACGTCCCCAACTTTGGTGTCATTTTCTTACTTTATTCATTTTCAGTACACTTTTCTCATTCCATCAAGATTAAAAAAAATAAAAACTAAAAGAAGATTTTTAGCCAAAAAAAAAAAGCCCAACAAAAACTCCAGACAATGATAGATTTTATTTCTAGATTATTTATGGGAAAAATATTAGTGAGATGATTGCTTTAATCACTTAGTGACGCCTAGCAATAATGAAGATATATGTCATGTTGATGGTATTTCACATGAAAATCCATAAAAATAGAAACTTAAAAAAAAAAAAAAAATGTCCCTATTGCTCGATTGGGAAAAGATGATACTGAACTTGACGGTCAAAGCAGGTTATGAAGTATCTGCTTTATGAAATTAATGTTCCTTTTTTGTGCCCATGTGGTGGTCTTCCTTCAACTTTTTTTTCCCTATTAATAATATATCATTTCTAAGGATTTTACGCTTAGAAAATAACATGACATTTTAGGAAAAACGTTACTAGCTTGAGAAAAAATCCCACTCTTTCGAAATTATTATAATTGTTAATTTTACGTGGAATTATGCTCATTCAAGTACAAGACGTACCATTTGACATCAAATATGAAGTGTTGTACGTGATCTGTACATAATAGAGTTGAATTTATTGGATCTACTTGGTAATTTGCCATTGTCTTTCGATCAAATTGTTTGTAAACTAGCTTAATGTTGTTACTAGTCTAGCAAAGAGATTCATCATTGATTATGTTATGAATAATTTAGCGATCAGAATAATCGGGTCCAGAAGGATCTACAGTGCAGACTCAGTGGCTAGAAGGCCCAATTATCCGTCATCTCTTCCAATCCGCCTTCCTGACGAAAGGCCCATTCGTGACTGCTAATCGCTATCGCTCAGCCTGTCCGCTGATTCTGACCGCAGGTGCCAATTCTGAGCGTTATCTATGACCGTTGACTCCATCCGTCATTCTGACCGTCGGCTTTATCCGTCAGTTCTGTTCGTTCAGTCTAACCGCTGGTTCTTATCGCTGACCGTTGGCTCCCATCGCTCAGACTGACCGCTGACCGCTGACCGCTGGCCGCTGGTCATGTCCGCTAAACTTGCTTGCCAGATTATTCGCCATGACTGACAACCTGTCTATTCGCTAATTGTGTCCGTTTGAGATGTCCGTCAAGAGGAGCCATTCGTCAGACACATTCACAACTCCTCCTCACCCAAGGTAATCCGACCAAGCTAACCACTAATTTCTGAGCGTGGCCGCATACCGGCTCCTTCATTCGCAATATTGTCCGCCTCATTGCCGTGACCAGTTGTGGGCGTGTTGACTTGAAATCCGCCTCCTCGACTTTCCAGGTAGCTGTACTTATCAGAGACTCACTTGTTCTTCAAGCTGACTTGATATTCCATCTGCTGAAAGATCCATCCCCGCCTCACTCCTAAGAGTCCCAGTCAACAGAAGTCAAAGGCGCCATGCAAAGTATAGTTCCAAGACGTGCCATGCACGCTATATCCACCAGAAGATGTGATCGTGATCTCGATAGCCCATCATGACATATCCGACCCAGTCATCAGAAATCTCCCTTGGGCAGACCTCAGATGCGATGGATTCGACTGCATTTAATGTATTTTCGGTCTCATTTAATGCACTGTCAGCCGCATTAATTAAGATCCCGACGCATTAAATGTTGTCCATCATTGTAACTGTAGCTAACTGTTTACTTTTGTCTTATTCTGTTTTACTGTAGCATGTCCAATTTCTCTATAAATAGGGGACGAATTTCACTGTAAAAGAGATCCAATTTCTGAGTGTCGTTATTCTGCCAAAATAGTGAGAGAGTGAACAGTGGACGTAGGTATCTTTTTGGGCCGAACCACTCTAAAAATTCTCCGTATCTCTTCTCCTCGCCTCTAACCTCTCCTCCTCATTCTTACTACTTTACATGCATTCTACTGAACATTCGAAACTGTAACTTGGGCTCTAAAACAATCTCGTTGACTAAGAAAATCATTTTCCGACGTTAACAGATTATAAATTTATAAAATTTCCTGCTTTGTGCACAATAACTTTATTAATTCTTATATGCATGTGTTTAGTTCCATTATCTTGAACACAATAAAAATCTACATTCTTTGCTGGAAATAATAAATCATATATAAGCAATTTAAGCATGATTTAAATCCAAAATCTTTTAGATAACTACAAAAGACCTTACCAACTGAACTATCTCGACCTACCAATTGAACTATCTAGAATCAATTTAGAGAATGTACATCCTCCCATAGCTATAAATAGTATATCAAAACAGGGAAATATGCTATATTAATTAATTAATCAAAGTGCTAAGAATATTGATAAAACCAATGCATGATGAAGCAAGTAATCCAAATTGGATTAATTAATTCTAAAGGTTAGAAAATTTATGACATCTCTCTCAAAACTGAAGATCCAAACAACACGGTTGCCTTTTTATTAATTATTATATAAGTGTAGAGACATATTTAATTATTATACTAATCAAGGAAGAATGAGGCTATCATGAAATTGCATTCCCTTTTGTGTTTTTTTTTTTTGATATTCCCTTATGTGCTTTAAAGAGTTAATATATGTATATTAGCTTCTCATTAAAGAGTAATAAAAATAAGTTATGTAAAGTCATCATATATGTCAATCATTTACTAATAAAATATAATTGGAATTGAACATAATTTCATGTCCAATACCCTTTAAATAGCTATCACTTGAATACCTTCTAATCTAAGTCCAACCAAGCAACTCCTATATATCCTTTCTCTCTCTCTCTCTCTCCCCCTTTTTTTTTTTTTTTGGGGTTCAAAATCTTAGTCTCCATCTCACATTTTCAACCCTAACCATCACCATGCAGGATGAGCCAAGCTCTAACAGCGTCGATGTTGTTGAACAAGTTGGAGAGTCAGTTTATAAGTGTTCGAATCTGCTCGAGCTCGAGGTGGTCGATCACCAAGATGCCCACCGTGAAAAACCTGCTTTGAGGACATATAAAGGCAAGAAACTTAGTGAACTGCATCCAGTTCTCACTGCAGCTCTACGCCACCATGTTTCTGATGGCAGGGATGATTTAATTACTTCAAACATGCCGGAGATCAGTACAAGAGTAGATGGATCTTCAACTGACCAGCAAAAAAATAATCTTGTCCAGTCAAAGTCAAATGCCAACAACGAAGCATCTTCCTCTCAATACCATCCTTATATGAAGCCTAAGAAAGAGCTTCGCACAATTGACTACTTAACAGTTTGGGACTCTACTACGAATATTGAGGATAGGGTACTGTCATCATCAACAACTGGTACACCCTCTGACAAGAGCAAAATGGGTCTTGTAAATTTGGAGCTCAAGCTAGGGCTCTAAATTACATCGTCAAAAGAAAATTTTTCAACTTCTCTTTATTTCTCTCTCTTTTTCTCATTTTCTATCTCCTCTCTCTTCTCTCTTTCTTCTCTCTTCCTACCTCTCTCTCTCTCTCTCTTCTCTACGGCTTCCTCTCTCTCTCTCCTATCTATGTTTATCCCCTCTCTCCTTGCTTTTTATATTAATAAAACTAGGTCTAAGATATGTGAAGGTAATCGGGTCTAGGGTTGAATTTGTTTTATGAGTGTGTTGTTTGGCATGATAATAGATCTGTAATCTAGTTCTAAATAATGTCAATCTGCATATAAATATTCTCTTCCATTGTTTTAATTAAGAACTATGTGTTATTTGAATGCTTTTGTATTTCTTTGTTTGTTAATTTGCTATTCGTATAACTCTAACCAGCCAAAATATATTTCATTATATAATGATACAGTGATATATCATTACATAGCCTATCATTATATTTCTTTGTTCATGCATTCTAACATTAGAAAAGAATTCCCTAAGAAGTAGCATAGGAATTGTAGGCATTTTTAACACAATTAACATCCCTCTTGTTTTTTCAATCCCCTTAGGTATTCTAGTATCTAACAACTCATTCAATTTCTCTTCTTTACCCATAATGATGTTCTTAGCATTAACATATTTTGTATACCTTACAAGATTCCCATGACATTGTAATCGTTTCAAGGTACTTTTATACATTTGCTCAACTTGTCCTCCTTCCAATTCGGCTTCTCGGTTTCCATAGCTGACCGAGGTCGTCTCTTGATGTTCCACTATAACTTCTCTTCTTTTCCATATCTTGTATATAAAACCAAAAATCAATTTTTGATGACTATGTATTTTTAATTAATTTTAATCAAAACGTTTTCCAAAAATTTGATTAAAAATCAAGTATTGATCAAAAGCACAAAATTTCTAGGGATTGAAATTGATGTAAACTATGAAAATTGAACTTGCATGAATGATATAACAACAGATTAACATAATAGAACATATATTCATATTGGGTCTTGAACAATCTAAACAAGACAATTTACTTGGGATTGAATTCTTGAGACAATAATTACTTGCTCATGTGTGTGCACACCCATAAACATATACTATGATTAATACATTCTCACTTTTAAATTGTTAGGACTATCAATCAAATTTATTATCCATTACATTTGAATTGAATAGAAAGAAAAATTTAAATACAATTAATGAATTTGATTGGTGGTCCCAACAATTTAAAAATTAAAATATATTGACTTTAGAAGTTCTGTATGTATTTATGTATATATGTATGTATATTAAAAAGAGAAGAAATAATTAATGTTTACCCTTCAAGTGAAAATTTTCAAGTGAAACTTTACGATAAACAAAAGTGGTAACACATCAAATGATCAATGAATTTAGTGATAGCCAATGAATAATATTACAAAATTTATCGGGGATGACCAGTCAAGATCAGCATCACTATTGGAGATAGTTTAATTATCAGATGATAAAATAAATAAATTAAAGAAAATACTAAACAAACAGTTAAAATGTTGAGATCACAAATTTATAATAATATATACCCATATCTATATATAAAGATCAATGTTTAATTATTTGATGATATCTGCCTAAAAAAAGTTGGAAATATTATATGTAAGCGAAGATTATTATTTATGTTTCAAAAAATTTATTATTGATCCAAAAAATTATTCATTTTTTTAATCTCAAAGGTAATTTTAATAATTTAAATAACTAAAAAATATAAATGAATGGCAACCACTTGTAAAATTGTCCTTGCTTTCGATTTCATACATGCAAATTGTCCTCCGAGTGGACATTTTTCCACTTGTTCACTTTCAATTCTTATTTTATTTTATTTTTATAAAGATGTGTATTTAACAAAAGAATGGGGTGTATTTAAAGCCCATTTTTAAAATACGATTCTTATGTATTTTGTTAAATTATGTTAAAATATAATTGAACTAACAAATATAATATTTCGTAGTCACGTAATTATATTTTGACTTTATAAAAAATTTTCTATTTTTTGTATAGATTTGACTAAGTTTGACCATCGATCAACCGATAAACTATTTGACTGACGGTCGAATCCATGTTGGCCAAGTAGCCGAATACTCATTACTCACTGGATTACCGATCAAGAAATTAATAGCGAGTTCTAAAACATTGGTAAAAAGTGAAAAATATAGTACTTTAATTTATTTTTTTTATAGTATTCTTAAATAATGATGTTAAACATATTCTAAAAAAATAAGAATAATGTTAAACATCCCATTTTCTGTATTTAAGTTACATCTTAATTCAATGGTATGATGCATTTACTAAATGGATGCATGTTGATGATAACTTCTCTGATTTACATATATATATATATATATATATCAATTATCATATCATATTGTTAATTAAAATAGAGGTGAGATAAAAAAGGAAAATGTTTCTCATTATTGATTGTTAAATGCTCAAAATTTGTTGCGTTCAGGGACCATGGATTTTTTATTGACGAATCAGTTTTGTGCCACTACATTGTCTCTTTTGCAAGACAATCAAATGATAAATAGTTAAGAAAAAATATGGAGGGACAACACGCTTTGTTTACATAACCTTGTCATTAAATATTACATTATGGTTGCTTTCAATATTTAAATAACTATTAATTCATGGTATGATTACCCCCAATATATAAGAATATTTTTGTTATTATATCGCCATTTTAATAATTAATTCGATCTAATTGATATTTATATAGATAAATTATGATGATTAAATTAAATACAGCTCTGGTTTGGTGGATGAGGTTTAGAGATTAATACATGTTTCCATGTTAATTGCATCTACGTTAATTTACACCCTTTTTATTTTTATTATTATTATTTTCATATCAATTGACTTGGCACACTAAATCCTTTTTTGGACCCATTAGACCTATTAATGTGACTTCACACCTACCCTCCATTATTTTCATGTTTTAATCATATTATTATATATTGAATTGGTGTGTGAACTTATATTCAGTGCTGATATGATATATACTGTTATTCTCATATGAGAGAATGAAATATATATATATATTTAAAAGAAAAGATAAAATGTAAGTAAATCTTATCCATTGATTTATGCACTGTACCATAGCTCAATAGATTTTCAAAAGATCAACAACAGGTAGTACCAGATCCAAATCCTGTGTTGTAATTATGTGTTTTTAGTGCTAGTTACAGACAATAATTCAATGTATTGAAATAGATCCAATTAAATGGGCATCCAAAAATCTATGTGACAAGAGATACTTCTGAATGATGATTATAATATGATGAAAGTAACCTATACGATTTTTTTTTTTTTTTTTGCAATATTTATTTCAATTGTTAGGAGGATGTTATCTGAAATAGAAATAGTTAAAATATATAATCAGTAAAAAATATGTAATTTTACTTCTAATAAGATTAATGTAATCAAAATGTTTTATAAATAACATTATTGATATAAGTATAAATAAAGTTATTTGTCTTTGGTTGCTGACGCCATTGGTTGGCGCCAGCAACCCTCATGCCTCCCTTTGTAAGAGGCATAGGTTCGACACCCATTCCCACGCAAAATCCAAAAATATATATGAATTATAAATATATTAATATTTGGTCTCCTACCATTATGTGTGAGTTGATCTCCCACCTTCATGTAGGTTTTTTTCTTGTTTTCATGTGAGTGTATCCTTCCGAATTGGGAGTAGTTATCCAGGTCGTGTCACTAGTGTCCTATCTCGGTTGGTCTCGATTTTTCTCTGGATTCGTCTCAGTTACAATTCATATACTCAAAATATATATATATATATATATATAAAAGCTATTTCAAAAAATAAAAATAAAAGCACATCAATTATGAGATGGTAATGCACTAGAACCACTACCCATTAAATAAGTGTGAGCCGGTTGTGGAGCTTGAAATCTCGTCTTTCAAATCTTGTTTCGGTATGGAATTAAGTACATAACAAAATCTCAAAAAGCTTAAGTCATGCTATGCATATCATAATTTGTCGCTGAACCTTAGGAGGATTGAACATATTGGTTTGCCATGATTTGGATCTTAACTAACCTTCTCTCTCTCTCTCTCTTTCTCTCTCTCTATATATATATATATCAATGGGGCAGGATCGACGGTCCTTAAAAATTATATAATTTCTTACACAAGTTGTTGATCTTTGAATTGGAATGAGATGGTTGATTAAGATGCACTCCTAACTTTAATTATATACACATTTGTATATCCAAAATATATGTATTTTCTATTAGTTGATTGTTTTATTAACAATGAAAGGGAAAAGAGAATGTATTAAAAAAGAGTGAAAAGAAAACACATAAGAGAATGTATTAAAGAAGAGTGAAAAGAAAACACATTCATTTTGGATGTTTCAATGTGTATATAATTAAGGATACGAGTATATCTTAACCACCCATTTGATTCAATTCCAAAAGTCAACAACAACTTGCGTAAAAAATTGTGTAATTGTTAGGGGGCTACATCCTCCTACCCCTATATCAATATGTAAATATAAATATAAAATAAATAAAAAAGAAAAGAAAAGGAGAGCCAAATAAAAACTCTAGATTGTCTGGATGGGGTTACATTGCCACTTTCTAAACTCATCTCTACACACAGGTCTACAAGCGATGGAATTTCTTCTGTCATCACAAACAGATTTTGTCACTGCAGTTTCGGCCTTTGTAGTAGTCTTAGTGTTTATTATATCAAAAAATGCGCTAAGAAACAGGAGCAAGAAAAAAGTAGCACCGGCAGCCGATGGATCATGGCCGGTGATCTGGCATTTACACCTCTTAGGAGGGCCAGAACCTGCTCACAGAGTTTTGGGGAACATGGCTGATGAGTATGAAGCAATATTCACTATAAAGATGGGGGTGCATCGAGCTTTACTGGTGAGTAATTGGGAGATTGTTAAGGAGTGTTTGAGTATAAATGACAAGGTTGATACGTGCATAAGCCATGCAGGGACGTGTAAAGCTTGCACCATAACCAAGTCATTGTTTGTATTTTCAATTGTTTTTTTTTTTTTTGTTGATTAAGTCAAATAAGTTAGGATGTGATAGCTACTTATTAGGAGTTGTTGGTCACGATTCTTTCCAGTGTTGTTCCTATTTCTTAGGAGTAAGGTTCCTATTTTCTAGTTGATTGTTAGTGATTCGCAGAGGTCTTTAAAAAAAATACCAATTAGGACTTATTGGGGTTATATTGAATAATATTGAAAATTTTCTTTTCTCACTCGTTGCTTCTTTTCTCATCTATTTTCTATCTACCAGTTCTTAACCCCAAGAAAGTTATCACAACAGTTTGGTATTAGAGCCTGGTTCCGACCATGAAGACACGGAACAAATCCCTCACCGAATTTCAGAATGAAGTGACCGAAATTCTCAATAGGCATGAGTCAAACTTTAACACCTTAACCGATAACTACAACCAACTACACTCTACTCTTCAAACTATGCTCATTGAACTATAAGTTCTACGTATCAACCCCTCCACCAACATGCCAAGTACAAAGGTGAACCCCTTTGCTGCTGGTGAAACCTCCCACAACCCAACAATATCACGCACTCAAAATTTTTCCAGCATCTCACATGAGCATAACCAAACACATTTAAAGTTGAATTTTCCTACCTTTGGAGGCGATGATCTGACGGGATGGATTTATAAGGCAGAACAGTATTTCGAGTTCAAGAATATTGTTTTCCATCCACGAGTACAACTAGCTTCATTCCATTTAGAAGGGATTGCATTGCAATGGCATAGGTGGCTCAATGGCATATGTGGCTCGGTAAGTTTAAAGGGCCACTCTCTTGGGATGAATTTACTAAGGCTATCCTCCACCATTTCGATCCAACCGATTACGACGACCCATCCGAGGCACTCTCAAGACTCAAGCAAGATTCTTCCGTCCAAGCCTATCAAGAAGCCTTTGAGCGGCTCTCCCATCGTGTCGACAACCTTCCTGAGCACTATTTGGTTGGATGTTTCATTGCTGGGTTGAAGGATGATATCAGATTGGATGTCAAGGTCAAGCAACCGAAGACATTGGCTGAAACTATTGGTGTAGCCCATCTCATTGAGGAACGTAACCACCTACAAAGAAAAACCAGCAACTTCTTTTGTGACCAGCCGCAAAACACAACTCAGAAAACTACCACAAACCCGTCAGCTGGTCTTCTTGGACCCCCTCCAACCCAAAAGTCGAACCTGCAGAATACTCCAGCTTCAGTACGTCGGATTACAGGACAAGAAGCCAAAGACCGTCGAGAGAGAGGTCTTTGTTACTATTGTGACGAGCGATACATGCCTGGTCATAGGTGTCAGCAACCCCAACTCTTCATGATGGAAGACTGTCCACCACATCCAGAACAGGGTGAAGACTCATTTTATTCTTGCGAACAAGGATAATTTGAGGGGGATGAAATGATACGTGCATAAGCTATGCAGGGGACGTGTAAAGCTTGCACCATAACCAAGTCATTGTTTGTTTTTTCAATTATTTTTTTTTTGTTTGTTGATTAAGTCAAATAAGTTAGGATGTGATTGCTACTTATTAGGAGTTGTTGGTCACAATTCTTTCCAGTGTTGTTCCTATTTCTTAGGAGTAAGGTTCCTATTTTCTAGTTGATTGTTGGTGATTCGCAAAGGTCTTTTATAAAAATACCAATTAGGACTTATTGGGGTTATGTTGAATATTATTGAAAATTTCCTTTTCTCACTTGTTGCTTATTTTCTCATCTATTTTCTATCTACCAGTTCTTAACCCAAGAAAGTTATCACAACAAATGTCTTTGCCAATCGTCCAAAAACTGTTGCTATGGAGCTTTTAGGCTACAATCTTTTCATGTTTGCGTTCAGCCCTTATGGCCCTTATTAGCGCTAGGCTCGCAAGATAACCACACTTGAGCTTCTCTCCAACCACCGGCTTGAGAAGCTCAAACAAGTTCGGGAATCTGAGATGAAGACTTCCTTTTAAGAGTTGTACGAACTATGGTCGGAGAACAAAATTAGTAGTTCAAATAAAGTTTTGGTGGAGATGAAGAGATGGTTTGGCGACATAACTGTTAATCTGATTTTGAAATTAGTTGTTGGCAAGCGGTGCGGAGAGAGTGATGGGTGGAAAAAGGAATTAACAATTTTTTTTGAATGGAGTGGTAAGTTTTTGGTGTCGGATGCGTTGCCATTTTTAAGGTGGCTCGATATTGGTGGAGATGAGAAGTCAATGAAGAAGACAGCCAAAGAATTGGATATTGTTGTACAAGGACGGTTGGAAGAGCACAAGAGGAAGAGAGCTTCTGGGGAAGCCAGAGTAGACGAAGACTTCATGGATGTAATGCTTTCAATTCTGCAAGATGATGAATTTCATGGTCGCGATGCTGATACTGTCAATAAGGCCACTTGCCTGGTACGCCTCTTTTAGTTAACCAAGTTAACTTATATGGTTTATTAATAAAACGAGAATGATACTAATTAAACGTCTTCTTCCAATTACAATGACTTCAGATTTGCAATGTGTTTCAAAATGCTCTGGTACTCTATATCATATTTTTGCAGACTATGATCTTAGCAGCCTTAGACACTACAATGGTGACGTTAACATGGGCTCTAACATTACTTCTCAACCACCGCAATGTTCTAAGAAAGGCTCAAAATGAACTAAATCTTCACGTTGGATCAAAAAGTCAAGTTAAAGAATCAGATATTAAAAATCTGGTTTATCTCCAAGCTATCCTCAAGGAAACAATGCGTCTTTATCCTGCTGGGCCGCTCTTGATTCCACACGAGTCTATTGAGGACTGCACCGTGAGTGGCTACCATGTTCCGGCTCAAACACGACTGCTTATTAATGTTTGGAAGGTTCACCGTTTCAACCAGAAAGATTTCCTACTAGTCATAAAGATTTGGACGTGAGGGAACAGAATTTTGAATACATGCCTTTTAGCAGTGGAAGAAGAATGTGCCCTGGAGTGTCGTTTGCCCTTTAAGTTATGCATATTGCACTAACTTCTTCGCTTCATGGCTTTGATCTTGAAACCCAATCGAATGAACCGATGGATACGAGTGAGGGAATAGGCCTAACTTATGTTCAAGCCTCTCCACTTGAAGCCCTTCTTACTCCACGCCTTTCTTCTCATCTGTATGTATACTCTGTATTTCTAATTCAAATATGTAACACGTCTTTTCTATTTATTTGCCAATATATATATAAAAGTTTTTCTCTTAACGTTTTTAATTGTGCTAAGATAGTAATTAACATTGAATGAGTATCTGAATTCTAGTGAGACATGAATGCCTAGATGGAGAACTATTTGAATTATATACACACAATTTAATTAATTATTAGCTTAATTTTCTGACATTTTCTGAGCATGAATAGCCTTAGGAACACAAAAAACCAAGAATCTGTCTACGATAAGTTTTTTTCACGCAACAAACTACCCTGGAGACTAAAAAATCTTGTCAAGAACTTTTATTTTTACAATAGTAATAAAACATTAGTGGGTTTTAAATTGGAAGTGACGAGTAAATTATAATGAAACGAGTTTTTCTCTTTTCATTGTATTATTTGAAAATTATTACAGTCCAATAAGACTTACATGATATAAAATATTTATTTAATTTAATAATATTTTAAATCCAAATCGTTATATATAAAATAATATCTTAAAAATAAATAAATTTAAATTATCAAATGAATTATAATGGGTAAGCAATGTTATAGGCTTTAATCTATATAGCCGAATCACATTAAAAATTCCTTTATCTTATTTATTTATTATTTCTGTGTCTTTATTGCACCATCATCACGCCATTATTGCTCATGTTTATCACTGATTTCATTTAAAATGTATTATTTGAGCGTTAAACTAATTTTTTATGTCCACGTCTCTTATTATTACTTTTTTATTCAATTCCTTGTCCTTAAATCAAGGATGTAAGGGCACACTTTCTCTTTTACTACTTTTTTAATCAAATTCCTCATCAAAAGTCAAGGATGCAAGAGCTCACTTTCTCTCGTATCATTTTTTTTTTTCTATAATTTTTGCCAGGTCAATTTTTTATTTAGAGAAATACTTGAGTAAATAAATTTTTACCAGTCAAGGTAACCCTAACTTTGTTTGCTAAGAAACAAAAAAGAAGAAAGAAAAATAATTGAATATAAAGCTAATTTGTGAAATTGACTTGTTATATAGTATTGAAATAGTTGATTGATTGATTAATTGGTTAGTTGATTGTTGGATTGAGATCGAGGAAGAAGAAGATATATGTTGAATTGTTGTTGTTGATGATGAAAGACGTGGCCTTGGTGGTGTTGTTGTGGGGTCATGGCTCAGCAACAATTATCGCCACTCAATTAGGGGTCTCGTTATGGTTTTGTTCTTGTTGATTGTGATTGAAGAAGATAAGTAAAGACGGAGACACCGAGGTCTCCACAGATAATGAGGATCCCAGTCGAGATCTCCATCGTTGATGGAGACCCTACATCTCTATCTTCGTGGAGATGACGTGGATGAAGATTGGATGTATTTTATTGTTATTTTTTATTTAATTTATTTTGAAATTAATTTCAAACATCAAGGGCGTTATGCCTTTTTCCCACTTTGCCACTGTCATTTAACAATTTTTGTTGATGATGAATAACTAAATTATAATAAACATATAAAATTTTAATCCACCTAACAATATTTTCAAATTGGATAACTAATTTCTAATTTGTTATTATAAATAATATAAAAAATAAAATACTTAGAAAAGTTATCATATCTTTTATTTTCAGTTAAATATGAATAGGAAGAAAATCCAAATTCTTAACATTTGTTCACTAAATAATATATAACTATTAGGAGATATTTTAAATATAAAACTCTTATGATAAATCACTTTAAAATCAGTTTTTATAAATTGAAAACTTCTAATGTAATCTTATTTGTTTCCATCCTAACTTATTGTTCTAGAAGAATATTTATTATTTAAAACAAGAAAATAAAGTTTTAAACGTAGAGAACACTTATTTATTAAATTGCTGACTAATTTAGTAAAAGAAACTAAAATTTCTTTTGCTTGAAGCTTAGGGGGTGTATTCAATCTAAAATTCGTATTCAATCTAAATTTGAATAGATTCAAATGAAATATAAGTGTATTCAATCCAGATTTGTATGAAATCCATTAAAATCTAGATATATATAATTCAAATTTATATAAAATCTAATAAAATATAAGTGTATTAAAAAGTAATTGATTATAATAAATCTTATCATTCTCCTAAAAATTTCATTAAATTTCTTAAAGAATTCTAACGAAATCGATGTAGAGTCTTTGAATTTCATTAAAATTTATCACTAGAAAAAAAAAATCATTAAACTCTAAAAAACTGTAAATTGAATGCACCTCCTTTAGATGGTAAACTAACTATAAACACTTATAAAACTATTTTCTACTATGTCATACTAATTATGAACTTTAATTCATAAGTCATATATAATATAAACTTTTCATGTACTTTCTCTTTATTCTAAAGGGAAAATTTCATTTTCCTCCCTAAGTTTGAAAACTATCAGGATTTTAAACATCTTTTGAAAATAGCTCTCATTTTCTCTTAGGGTTCTCAAAACACTTGAAAAAAGTCTTTCGTGTCAATTAACTAATGGTCAAAGAGATAAAATGCAATAAAAATACTTTTTTTACACTTGATAGTGGTTACTAATGCTTAAATTACCATATTGGCCCTAATGAAACAATCATATTACAATATAATTATATTAAAATGCCTCTAAAGTGGTTTCTTTAAATTATATTTTTAACCAGCCCAATTTTAAACATAAACTATAAATTAAAATATATAATTATTAAATTAACAAAATTAATTTTGAAAAAATAAATACAAAATAAAAATTTTTCGATGGATTATGATCATTGATGGATCTCCATCAACGATGGTGCTTTTTTAAAAAATAAAAAATTGATCAAAAATTAATTTTAAAAAAGAAATTAAATCATCATAAAAAAAATAAAATTAAACAATAACAAAAAAGAAATTAATATAATAAAAAAAAAAAGACAAAAACCCTAAAACCCAAAAATAGGACTCAAATCCATATACGAAGTTTTGAAATCAAGTCCTCTGTTGTGGAGATATAAGTCTCCATCATCAATGTCAACAATATTTGCAATGGAGACCCATCTTCATCGTCTCCATCGTGCGACAGAGACAATGGAGGGCCTCGATGGAGATTGGGATTTTAGTTAAGGGATAAGGTTTTTTATTTAGGGTTAAGGCTCTTATATAAGAAGATTTTATGATGGAGGACGATTGTGTGATGGAGGGCTTTAATGGACAACGATTTAGGTTTTTTTTTTTTTTTGGATTGATTTGTTGATGATGTTCATTTGGGTTTACTTAGATATTGAAGATCTGGGTTGGTTGAACCCAAATATTAATATAAGTTCGAAGCAAATTTTAGATTCATTTTTTTTTTTTTTTATTGATGATGTTCATCTAGGATCAAACTCAAATCTTCATCTAGGTTCAAATCCAAATGTTCATCCTTATTCTTTTTTTTTTTTTTTTTTTTTTATCATGTTTTATGATGGATGATGGATGGGTTGTGATAATGATGGAGGTGAACATAAGGGTGATAGGCAATGGTGAATTGGTGATGAAGATTTGGGTTTGTGATGTATAGGTTTGACTATGAATTATAGTGTTGTGGGTTTGGATGATGAACAGTGATGATTGATATTTGAGTTTAAACCCAAATTTTCAAGGTTTGGGTTGTTGAGATTAGATCATCACACCCAAATGTTGAAGATTTGGATTAGAGCTCAGATTTTCAACTCAATTGATTTTTTATTTAATTATTTTTAAAAATTTATTTTTTAAATTAAGTTTAATCTTTACCATCCATCTTAAAGATGGACAATAGAGATTTTTTTTTTTAAAAAAAAAAAAACTTGATTTCTTCTTTAAGTTTATCAATCCACCGAGGTGCATACTCATCCTTTCTTCACAATCTAATTTTTCATTCTTTTATTTATTTTAATCTTGACCATACACATGTCACGATCACAGCTCTGATTGTTCTACCTAAATTTTCCATCCCCTTTGATCATTGATCAACTGATTGTAGAGAGTTTTTTGAAGTGTTTTCAAAACCTTAGCAAAGTTGGGAATTGATTTTTAACAACATTTAATTCTAATAGTTTCCAAAACCACATGCATGAAAATGAAATCTTCCCTATTCTGAATTTTTGTACACTTTTGAGTTCAATAAAAAAAGTTCAAATTCATGCAATTTATTTTTGTTTACTCAGTTTATTACTTGATAAAAGTGAAATATATTTGTTCACATATATATTTAATTTTTTTCTTCTTGCTATAATTATTTTTCTTCTTTATCAAGAGAAATCAATTAGATAATTGTATATTGTTTTCTTTTCTTTTCTCTTTTTTTATTTTTTAAATTCACTTATCTTGTTTTAGATTTCTTAAAAATGTAAGCCTCCTTCCATCCCAATATTTGCTGTCATTTTTCTTCTTTTTATTTTTGTAAACATTTCTCATACCATGAAGTTTCATTAATAACGAAAACGAAACGAAAAAACCAACAAAAACTCGACATAGTTATAGATGATATATTGCAAAATATTTATGAGACTATAACTTCACTCAGCTATTGACTCCTAACAATAATTAATCACAAAAACAATTACAAGCTAGATATACATCATGTTGATGGTATTCTGATCATGTTGATTTTAGACATGATTTTATATTTTTAATTATAGCTTTTGTGAGGAATACGTGAGTAGATTTTGTTATTTTAATGTGTTTTTCTAGTGGTTGTGTTTGTAGGTTTATTTAGGAGAAGATAGAAGAAAATGGTGGAAAAAATCAAAGTTTTAAAGAAAGTTGAAGGGTTTCATGAATAGAGTTCACTAACACAACTCGTGGTCTCTCTAGTCACAAAGTACTATTCAGATGATCTCGTTGAACGTAGTTCGCCAAACACTAATCGACGTTGTTTTCCAAGAATTTTAGCTAAACGCGATCGCAAAACACAACTCGCGATCGTAAGTCACGAATTTGCATTAGACTTACATGGAAGAAACTCTCCAACCCTAAGCTGATTTCACCTATAAATATATGATTTTCTCACTTTAGTAGTTGTGGAGCAAATACCAGAGCATCTTCAAATTTATTTTTCTTCATTTCTACATAGATTTTTCATAGATTCAAGTCAAGTTCCATTGAAGGTTCATTCAACACTTCATTAGAATCATTCAAGAGCAACACAGAAGAAGTTTAGGTGGATTCTAGATCAAGAGCAATGGTGAACCGGTGATGTTATCTTTTGTTCTTGTTTCAATCATTATGTTGTTCAATTGTTCTTTCATTTCTAGGGGATTCAATGTAGTTTGATGTGAATCTATTCTTGTGGATGATTTATTGATATTTAATGAGTTGATTTCATATGTTAGTATTCTTTTATCATTTCTTAATGCTTTTGGTTGATTTTAGGCCTAGTCAATTGGATGATTTTGTGTTATTAATATACTTGAAAAAGATATTGATAATTAGAACTTGATAAAATAGCATTTGAGAATTGGAATAGACATACATTTAGTTTTCATGTGTGATCTTATGTGAGTATTTATATGTAATGAGTTTATATTAACCACTTAGTATATAGACAAATGTTTAATGCGAACATACCTGTGATGAATTTCAAAAAGGCTCATGGATATAATTGTTTACTCAATCAAATACAAATATACAATATGAAATTATGATATGCTGAAAGGAAAATCACGCAAGAATAATGAAGTATTAACTGAAGTTGAATTTCTCTAGATCTTTCATTCAAGTGTTTGTCGCTAATTACTTTCAGTTTCTTGTTAATTGAGTTTTCGCAATTTTACTTTTAATTAATTTTATTAATCGATTTTTGAATAAGCTACTTACATCAATTTCAATAATTAGTTCTGGTTTGAACTGTCCCTGTAAGATCAACCTTAATTCGCCACTATATTGCATAGAGACCGTGTATACTTCCACGAGTTTTTGTATTATAAAGTGTATTACCGAAAACACGCACCATTTCACGTGACGAAAAAAAAAAAACATTTTGTTCCTAAATCTCGATCAAGAAAAGGTGTCACAGAACTTGATAATGAAATAAAGTTATATTAATATTTGCTTTACGAAATTAATAATTTTTTCAGCCCATTGATTGGTCTTTCTTTTGTTTTGTTTTTTTTTTCCAACCTATTAATAATATATCATTTCCGAGGTTTTGCACTTAGTGATTACTCAAAATAACGACAAAAGAAAAACAAACAGTTAGTTAGCTTGAGAAAAAATATTGCTTTTCCAAAATTATAATAATTATTAATTTTATGATGACTTGTATTCATTCAAGTATGAGGCCTACCATTTGACAGCAAAAATGAAGTTGTATACATAATATATTTGATTTAGTTACATGTACGTAATTACTAGTTTATCACTATCATTACATCATTCTGTTTGTAAACTAAATTAATGGTGTTATTGATCTAGCATAAAGATCCATCGTTGATTATAAATTTATAAATTTTCATGCTTTGTATACAATTTCTTTTTCAATTTGTGTTTAATTAATTTTGCTCTCCATTAACGCAATAAATACTGTCATTGTTTGTGCAAAATAATAACTCAATGATGTGAGTATGATTTGAACCATAAACGTTTTAGATAAATATAAGAGACCCTACTAGTTGAACCATCAACAACTAATATATATTTAAAGATTTTTTATTCTCTATTACTTATAATAAGCATATCAAAATAGGTAAATATAGTATATTCATTAACGATTCATAAAATATATTATATTCATTAACAATTCATAAAAGATTGATAGTATTGACGAAACCGAAAGTGTCAATGTATAAATAATTGAAATTGGATTAACTATAAAAGGTTTGAAAATTTATGACATCTGTCTCAAAACCAAGGGTCCAAACAATACTCTTTTATATCTTCATGTCCAATTGTAGTAATAATTAATTGTATTTACCCAGAATAGGAAAACTGAGACATTCATAAGCTTGCATTCCTTGAGTGCATTAATGAGCTAACATATTTATGTGTATATATACTAATTAAAGGGTAATAATTAATAAAATGTCACATATGGTAAGCATATCTGCGGACGATATGCCCATTAAAAAAACAATTACACCTGAATCTAATTTCAAGTCTGAAACCCATTTAAATAGCTATGACTTGTGCACCTTCTAATCCATCTGAGCAATTTCTATGCCTTTCCTTTCTTCCTTCTTCTAAACATATTTTATGTTTTCATTGTCAACCATAAGTCTCCATCTCTCATTTTCAACCCCAAATCATCACCATGAAGAAAGAGTCAAGCTCCTACATCAGTAACATTGTTGAACAAGCTGGAGAGACTGCTCATAAGTCTGATGTTCTTGCTGATGAATCAATTAAGTCAAACATGCAGGAGAGCAATGCAAAAGTAGCTGGATCTTCAATGCAGAAGAGCAATGCAAAGGTTGATGGATCTTCAACTCAACAACAAAACAATGTTGTCCAGGCAAAGCCAGAAGCCAAGAAAAGATCATGTTCTCCTCCTCAGCCGCATCCTTCCAAGAAGCCTAAACAAGGGTTTCAAACAATTGACTATTTAGCAAGGTGGAATTCTACTACAAATGTTAACGACAAGGAGGCATCATCGTCAACTATTACAACTTCTGAGAAGGCCACAACGGGTCTTGTGCCTAAGGCTTCAAAGGATGAGGGTGATGATTTAAACTTGGAGTTGCAACTTTGCTCTCAGAACAACAAACCAGATTTGGACCTCAAACTAGGGCTTTAAATTTACTCTATAACCCTACTCTTTACATTTCATGGGTGGGCAAAATGTTTAATATATGACTAGCAGTTAATGAAACTTGCTAGGTCTAAGATATGTAGGGGTTGTTGTCTTATTGAGGTCTAAGGTTGAGATAATGAAACTAGGTCTAAGATTTGTAAGGGTTATTGAGGTCTGGAGTTTTTTATAAGTGTTTTGTTTGGTATGCTAGTCGGTTTGTATTCCAGTTCTAAATAATATTAGTGATCTCTCATGAGATGTTCTCTTCAATTAATGTTGTGAAATATGCGTTGTTGGATGCTATTGATCAATCAAGCTAGAGATGTATGTAATGAATGCTTTTACATTTCGTTGCTTGTCAACTTACTATATATTCATATTACTTCAGCCAGCCAAGAAATTTATCATTACACAGTTTAAGTCGATAATAGACTATGATCCTCAAATTGATCAATAATTTTTCAAGATAATATGCAGCCGGTGATCTAATTGTGCATCATATGAGAAAGCATATTGGTGAAGAAATGAACACTAAATAATTGCAGCCACAGTAGACTTATAATTTC
This sequence comes from Dimocarpus longan, assembly GCA_022984855.1. NCBI lineage: Eukaryota > Viridiplantae > Streptophyta > Magnoliopsida > Sapindales > Sapindaceae > Dimocarpus > Dimocarpus longan. Next base: position 11,511,560 of record CM041026.1, read on the forward strand.
ATAACAAAACTTGTTTGAACTTTTAAGCAACTCATTGAAAGATTGAATTGGTGAAGAAAATAACATCAAAGAGATTACACTGATATAAAATCTTCTGCATTGCCTCTTTCCACAATAAAATTAAATATAAGATGTTGTATTCCAACATTTTAAATTTTAAGTTTTTGTTTCTTGATTCTCATGGGTTAGGTAGATGTTGTAGTTTTGATTTTCTATAATTATATCTTTTTTTTTTTCCTTTTTTATCATGAGATTTAAGATCACTTCAAAAAATATGGTTATCACTCACCTAATATTTTCGATGGTCAAAAATACTATCAATAATACCTTCATTTTCGACGCCCAAGTCGAAGTCCATCGTTGACCTTGCAAATAGAGGCATTATATTTTTGAGGAAAAAAATATAGTCGAAAACTCATCATATTACCGTTGGAAATTAATATGTTGTTGCTTGGCGCGAATAGTATTACCAACGGTTTTTTTTTATTATATCCTCAAAAATGGTAGTTCTACTATTACCGATGATTCATAACCGTTAAAAATTATCTGAAAATATATCTTAAAATTATTTTATTTTGATGCACATGTTTTGTGCAAAGTGAATCATTGATAATATTGAAAATTAATGTCACAAATAATGAAAATTTTATTCAACTATTTTTTAGGATGGTCAACTGTCATAAAAATTCTAAAATGTGTTTGAGAATATTTGTTACTTGGCGGTAAGTGCTTGTGCCAATTATAGCATCGATGGAATGAAATTGTCACTCGAAAATGATAGATCTTTTGTTAATAACTATTTTTTATTGTTACGGACTGTGGTAAATATTATGAAAATATTATATATGTAGTTCAACTAGGTTGATTGAATTATTGTCAAAAAGCAAAGTTAACACCATAATTTAATTGATTGAATAATTTTAATAGAAATTCCTTTTTTTCAGTTTTGTTATAATTTATATAACATTATTTTTTAAATTAAAAACTACGTGTTTTTTTTTAAAATTACTAGTTTCTTGTCTATTCAACATCAATTAATCAATAACTACGGATATTGAATCAATTTTAATTATGACCTTTATATGTTAAATTAAAAAATTTATATAGAAAATTTTTGTAATTGAATTAAAAATGAGTTTATTTTAATCCAGAAAAATATATTAAAATTAAATTTGTTTCTTTTAAAAAAATAAGAAATAGTTATTTAATTATTATATAAAATTTAAATGTGTTCAATTATAATAATAATAGTTACAAAATAATTATGATTCTTGTTACTAGTTCTAAAGTCCTTATATCTTTTTTGTATAAGTAATTAAAAGAGAAAAAAATATAAATTTATGATAACTTAACTTTAATGATTATTTGTTATATATAAATGTTAATATTACTGATTCTAAAAGTGATAAATTTCTTTTAAAATAATTTTTTTTTATAGAAAAGAAAATAAAAAGAATAAAGAAATCTTGAAATAACCAAAAAAACAAAAAAAGACAAGGTAAAACTTGTCATTTGACTGCCTTGTCATCTGTAACCCTTTCACCTGGAGACTTTCCATTAATTCAAGATTTTTTGTTTTTTTTCTTCTCCATGTGAAAGGTCTTCTTTCTTCTTCATTCATGTATCCAGACCTTTGTTTTCGTAGCCCAAAACTCTTGATTTTCTTTGTGCAATTTGTCTCCTTTTGTCTCTATGTCAGCATAATCCAAAAATCTTTTTTTTTTTTATTTGACTAGAACCAATCCAAGAGATTATCGAGATCTATCGAGCTAGGAACACTGGTGGTGATGCCCAAGATGTTGCTCTCATATAGGAGGGATCCACTCACACGAAAATAGAGAAACTCACACAAGGATGGGGGACAACCCACACTTAAAGTGAGAGAATATATTATTTATTGGCTTACTTGGATGTTGAAACTTACCATTGGTAAGGGACAGCTAGCGTCTATACCAACGGTGCCAACTGCCAAGCGACAAAAAATTCACTTTGAGACATGGAGATTTTAACTCTCATTGTTGTAGTATGTCAACTAAAAAATTGGAGATTTGAAGGCAATCGTCCCAATTTTTGTAAGAATTAGTTTCTTCACTTCAGTCTATTTTACTTTCAACATGAAAATTAAGTAGTTCAACTCTCTATTAAATAGTTGACCATCAAGACTGCTTGTTACACTCACAAATGTAAACATAAATAACCTTTCAAGTCTTGATGTGATTGGAAAATTGCGCGCAAAACCTTCCATACAACTTATTTGCCTTTCCTTTATGTCATTATTCCTTTATGTTTCCATCTCGGTAGATTACAAACCAAACATCTATACTCCTTGTAGTCAAGGAGTCAAGGAAACAATCATTTTTTCATGCATCAATCTTCTCCCAATGAAGGCCAAGATCTTTTACAATCTTTTTAGCTTCATAGTGAGAAATGGACAATTTCTCACACATAGGAAATGCATCCTTCAACAAATCTAACAACATATCAAAAGATTTATTGTTCCATCCATTAATGCATTTAATGAGCGTCAACTTGACAACAAAGGAAAAAAAATTTGGATATAAAAGCTGCTCATATTCTTCCAATAACTAGTAAAACTCTAATGCATATATATTTGTTACTTGAGTGTAAACTTCTTTTATTAAATTGGGTACATCATCATTTTGAGTGTTATTATTATTATAACAATTTTCATGCAAGATGGACTTGATTGATCTGATGGGAGCTAAACTACAGATATTCTATCAGGCAACTGAACCAGCATTCTTATGAGACCCCGAACCACCTCCAGAACGATTGAGCCTACGCATAGGTCATTTTTCCGCATAATTGGGTAAACTGATCGTGCACCATTTTCCCATTGGGCCACTCCAAGAAAGCTATTTACATGTTGTTTGGCATTTCCTCATCAGAATACAAATATGAATTCACTACTTCACAGGATTATCACACTGAGAGTGGAAGCCTGGCAAGATCCTCTCCATGCACTAGGAAAATGAAACTTGCGTCTTCAGCCTGCGTTGCTAAAAAACAGTCACTAGTCTTAACCAGCAACTCGTATTACGCAACCAAAATCCCACCTACAACTCTACAACTGAAGAAAAGAAAAATGAGAACTCAAACAGATTTAAACAACTCGCCAGACTTGACCCTAATGCATAGGTGACTAACATTGCTTGCTATGTAATGCCTCTACAAATATATCAACAAAAGAATAAAAGACGAAGCCGAAAATCCAATTGTTACAACATAACTGAAAGTGAAGAATCAAGAAGAAAAGAAGGAGGAGCCCAGAATTGGAATACACAACAGCCCCAATTTCAATGCACACCACAGTTTCTCTACACACCACTATTTCTCAATGCAATCGCATTGGACTGGATTTTTCAAACCCCAAAACCTTTATGATCGTCTTTTTCAATCCCAAAATCATACTCATTGTGTTTCTCTCGTTAACTCTGAAAAATCAGTATCAGCTCCCTGGGACTTCTTCAACTTTGCCACAAGGACCCACATGTTAGCAAGTTCATTTTCAAGATAAGCTTCTCTTTTCTTGGATTCTTCAACCTTCCTTTGAAGCTCAGTCTCTCGTTGATCCTTCTCCAAAAGAGCAGCTTCATACGAATGTTCCCTCTCTCGGCTTAGAGCCAGTTCCCTCTTGAGATCTGAGGGTGACCCAGCTTGGTCATGTCTCTTGACCTGACCATCTCTGCGCCCATTCCGAACAGTGTTTGTTCTGCGCTGGGTTGGATTACTTTTCACGGCTGCCAGCTCTGCAGCTAGTCTTTCATTATGATTCATAAGCTTCGCAACTTCTTCTGACAATGCCTTGAGCTCAACAGCAGCAGCTGAAGCTAATCCTTTGGCATATGAGCTCTCCTCCGCTAATTGCTGGTTCTGAAGTTCTAGCTGTTCTCTTGACTCTGTTAGTTCAGTTACTTTCTGCTTCAATTCTTCAATCTCAGTAGCCTGATCAAACAAAAAATAATAAAGCAAGAGATTAGCTATATATTGGCGTAACATCTTGAAATTTAGGCTCAAGAGCTCATACAATTTGTACCAATACATGCCCTGATTTTTATGGATTGCTGCTACATAGAAGAGAAAAATGAATAAAGTTAAAAGTTTTTTACAACCTTTAGTTAGAATTGTTTTATAGGAAGCAAAACCATAAATACAAAAGTTCAACCTTTTAATTAGGAAGTAATAGTTAATAATTTTAATGAAACTTAATTTAAGTTGATATCTAAGATAATCCAACAAAATTTATTTATACTTTCTTTTATAACAGATACTTAATTTCATAATTTTTTTTTGGGTGAATTTAAAAATAAATAAATAAATTATTTTTGGTCTTATGTTGGCTGAATGCCTCAGTCATCAAAGGCCGGAGCCTCCCGATACACCCACGTAACCCCAAAGCAGAAAAACACACAGTTAATTTGCTCCAGATCTAAGGGGAGAAAATGGAAAAAACACATAACATATGATTATGCAACTCAATGAATTGTTCCAGAGAATATGATCAAGCTACTGAAACAAATCTGATAAACATAGAACTTGGGTAGAAAAATGAAATTTTCACATTTCTGAAAGAATAGTTGAACATGGGAGCAGTCCAATTTCATTGTAAAATTATGAAATATCTTTCATAAAACATGGTAGTGTATTCCTTTATAAAATCAAGTATACTTGTATATATCCTAATTGTCAAATATTTATTTCCAAATTGCTTTATTTTGCTGCCAAGAAAACAAAGTGGATAACACTTGGGATGTTACAGTTATATATATTAATTTGAAATTTTGTAATTCCAAGCTTTCACTTAGCACAAAAGGTTGTCAAAGCCAAGGTTATTGTAGAGGATGACCAAGAATTGGCTGTTACTGTAAATGCAATTGGGAAGGTGCTTCATCACTAAACCGACAGAACATAGATGACCAAAACTGCCTTATGTATTATAATCATTAAAATAAAATAAAATACACACCACAAATGAAACTCCAGTATTACCTCAGTTTTGATCGGCTTGGGGAGATGCAAACATTTTGGATGCTTAAGACAGCATTATTTAAAAATATGAAACTGTGATTTGAGGTCTCTTCTATATTATTTTCATCAGCTACCTTCCTCTTTTTTTTTTTCCTCTATTTTTTTGGTGCAGGGTGAACAATGTGGTGCTTATCACATGGCATAACATAACATTGCTTCAAGAACCAACGACAAACATTACAAGAAGGCCAAGAGGCTATAAATACCTGCACTTTATAAACCAAGTTGTCTTTTGCTTCGTGCAACACTGGAATTTCTTTGTCTATTCGATTTTCCCCATAGGGGCTTTTCATTTCAGTGAATCTTTGTGAATAACTGGCTACCGGGCTGAAATTTCTCAACTCAAGTGCATCTGAGAGCTGCTGCTTTAAGGAGGCAATTGTTTCCTGCATTCCTTCACATTCGCAGATCTGAGAGAATGGTAATGTCAGGTTAGAATGGTGATGTTACTCGACAGTAACATTATTGACAAGCCCAAGAAAGTTATATCCATATCTTTGACTGTGCAAAGATTGATAATGGAATTTATACCTTTTCATTCAGCTGCTCTTGAATTATACGGTTATCAGCAGCTTTAACCTAGAAACAGAAAACTACATATTCTCAGATAAAGTTAGAAACATTAAATAACAATTAATGATGACTTGAGTAAAGAAAATTTCACATCATATTATTCCTCCTTTAATCATTTACTTGTAGTTTCAATTGACGAACACCACAAATTGTGCAAACATCCTTTCAACATAATGTGGAAAGATTATTGAACAATATTCTTGGCCAGGATTTACAGAAGACTGTTCACCTCAAGTTCGAAGGACTTCTCATTTAACTGTGCCGCCAGTTCAGCAATAGACTGCACCATAAACAACAAAGAGAATAAAGTTTTGACTGAAATCAGAGCCAAGTGACCATAGTGATGATCAAGCATGCTAAACTTACTTGTGTTACTTCTGAGTTATCCACTTTAGCAATGGAATCAGTAATTTGTTTTTCAAGCAAAGCGATTTGTTCATTCTTACCCTTGATTTCATCACTCAAGTTTCTGATCTCCACCTTACATAAACAAGGTTCCCAAAATTAATTATTATAAGCACATCTTCTGCAAAGATAATAAGTAGGCAATATACCTGAAGTTGTTCCTTCTGCGGGTTCCTTGCAGCCTCCTCGGACAATCGCTTCAAGGCACTTGAATGGAGTGCCACTTCCCCAGACAGGATCTTCTGCTGCTCCCTTAGAAGATCAATTTGATCGATTGTTTTGATGCTAGTCTGCAACAAGAGGGATCATAAGACCTAAAAGACCATTCACAATGAATTCTTATAAAATTACTAAAGAAATAATAATAATAAAATGAATCCAAACCTTTAAACTAAAAGCTTCAAATCATTTAGAGGTATGAATCGGGTCATTCAAGATGAACAAATAAGTAATTAGTAGGGACTCAAGCAGACTGTCAGTTAGGAGTCAAGCCCTCTTCCCTTCTCTCAGTAACATTGTAGACTCAACCCCTCTAAAAATGATAGATGTTTTAAGTGCAGCACACAGGGCTCTTAACGGTACTCAAAGATGCTTTATCATTGTCTAAGTGCAAGATGTTAATAGTGAGGACTCAAATGGATTATTAGTGAGGACTCAAGCCGTCTTCTCTTCTCTCAGTCCCTTGGAGATTCAACTCCACTAAAACATATGACAGTTTGAAGCATGGCAGACAGGGGTTTTAATATTACTCAGAGATGCTTATCATCGTCTAAGTACTAGATGTTATACCTAGTGAAAGATTTTATGTATAAGAAGTGCAAAACCTTACACTCAACAGCTACATAACATACCACCAAATTAGGAAGGGCAAACCCATTTAAACACCCCCAAAATTCTGGCATCCTTACTCTTGTTCACTGTTCAAGAGTGGATCGAAGGAAAAGTCAAGAAGCTGTTCAAATTGGTCAGCAGAACAAAGAAAGAACAATATGATCAATAACTAAACATGTCCCAAGTTATTAATACAGATAAAATTAAGATCCTTGCAGGTTCAATTTCTCAGTAGAAACTTCAAATAACAACATAGTTTTGTACAGATGCACATTAGGCTCAACTTTGATTTGGCAACAAAAAGTTCCAAGGAAAACAGCTAGGACTAATACGCATGAAAATGGCCAGAGTAGTGATGCAAATTTTTGGGCATTAAGTTGGAAATAATAGACCACATTTCCAAAGAACAGTTAACAATACATTAAAAAAATTCTAAAACTGCTTATGTAGCCAAGTATTGACAGAAAACCAGAACAGGTAACCTGCTCATTTGACCATAAGATATTTCAGTACCTTCCAAAACTCTCCCCCTCACTCAGGGGTCAAGGCACTCATATCTCAAGAGTATGTTATAGTAAGCTTATCAAAAGTGATGATAATATCTTTGCACAATGCTCACGAATAGTTGGACTTACTCAACACAAAACAATTTTCAAGCACTGAAGGATAAAATAAATAAATAAATTTGCATACCAAAGGTGTCTCTCGTCCAAGGAAATTGTCCTCAGGAATTTCTCCATCCTGTCTAGACTCAGAGAGAAAATCGACAGGTGGAGAGATTTCTGTAAGAAGAGAAGGAGGTCTGGATTCTGTATGCAAATTACTGCTCCCAGCTTGAGGGGTCGATGGTGTACTACTAGATTTAATTCCACTCGATTTATCACTGGTGCTTGTCAGTGGCCCCAACCCACTATCTCGTTTCTGATAAAAAAAAAAATAGTAGTTTGATTATGCAAGCTTTGAAACTGATAAAGGAACATATAGCAAAATTGAAGAAACAGAATTCTCACAACTATCACATACCATACCACTAGTATATTACACAGTATGATTAAAAAATCATACTGAAGACAGATATGCAACTAAAAAGAATTTTAATCATACTGAAGCCAGATATACAACTAAAAAGAACAGATCATTTTAGCAACATTTCGAGGAACTGGCAGACATGAAAGGAATTATGAAGATTCTATGGATGATGAGATTTATCCTCTATGGGATAAATCATTTGGATGCCATGGGCATCCATTTTCAAGGTAAAGTTAAACTTGGGAAGTTATCTGCTGATTTCACATAGCAACAAAATTTATTTTGTTTCTTTTCCTGAAAAAGAACACAGATCAACGACAAACTAAAACTTAGTAATCTCTTAAGTAAAGGTGGCTTTGGGAGTGTTTTCAGAAAGTGCTTTTGTAAACAATAGTGTTTGCCACAAAAACATTAAAAGGTGCTACTTGAGAAAACAAATCCAGACCCAAAAAAAAATCTTTCTAGCAAAGAATATATTAAGTACAATCATTCCAGGAGTTTTTTATTCCAACTTTTCTGTATTTTCAACCAAAACTATAAAATAGACAGAGCACTTCAACTTTTTAGAGGCACCTCTGGCACTACTGAAAGCACACTCCCAAATACAGTTAACAGAAAGATGCAAAACAAAATAATAGCCATAAGTAATATTATCACACATAAAGGAGTATAATTTAAAGTTTGAGTACTGCCATCATATAGAATATTAGAAAAGAAATTCATCAACTTTTATTTTTGTAGTGAGTAGCCACATGTTTTGACTAGAAAATTTGATTATACTAACACACTCAACGATTCCCTGTTCCCCCTATTTATGCTGTACGCAGTTTCAGCTCCATTAATGTACGGAAATTCAACTCAAACTATCACCCATTACTCAAACTTCAGCAGAGGCTCCAGTAGGATACAGAAACATAAATAATAATTATCCATCTACAAATCAACTTTAACATTAAATATACTTGACCACAAAGAATCTAATTTTTAATACAAAGAACTCATGTTATAGAATTTGCACCAAAGTTCCTTTCTTTCTAAATTAAGAGTTAAAAACGTTCAACAAATTCTTCAGCATTTAAATATGACTTGCTGCATGCATTAGTGAGTTTATGTGATAACACCACAACTTGATATCTGCAATACTAATAAAACCCATTTGTCTTTTGCAAATCAGCATGGCATTGTGATGGTAACTTAAACTAGTAAGTCAAAGATGAGGCATCAAAAAAAGTTTCTTTTTCCTTTATATTTATTTCTTTATTTCTTAATATAAGTTTAATATGACAAAAGAGGGCAAGAAACTAGTAAGCAGAAGATACCACCTCAGGAAAGAAAATATACTATAGTTTGACTGATAAAAATTTGTGAAAGAGGAAAAAGAAGTAAATAAATCTTTTAACCAAACTCATCTCACAGTATAAATATGTTATTTGAGGCATATTTTATGCTCTTATTCCATACTCAAAACTACAAATAAGAATATGCATTAAATTAATGAGAATTTCGCCAGTTCTCTTATATGATTTTCAATGAACACATGTACTACGGTGATATTTATAAATAGAACTTTGAAACAATCATTTCTCTCCACATACACATTGTTCTTTTATTTCTTCTTTCTTTCGCGGGCATATCATTCAATGAAACACATAAAATGGATAACATATACATGTACTTAAACATCTCCCACTTCCTCTTCATCTAAACTTCTATGTCTTGGGCTTCAATCTAAATGGTGGCAAAAGTGCTCCACTTCCCTATATAGAGACTAAATCAAGGCTTCCAAATTCTCACTGAATTCAAATTGGTTGTGGGCTGTTGTCATGTCCTAGAATTAAGTTATACAAACGGTGAGTTTTTCAGAAAAAATTCCATTATTTGAATAATAGAATTTACCTGCTACAATGGATTTTGCCATTGAATGCCATAAATAAACAACAACGACAAGGGATAACTAATAGCTCAAATATTGTTAAATAAATCCATGTTAAGTTTTTGGTTATAATTTCATTGATACCTACAGAAGTGTAAAATTCTCAATTTTTTGAATTTCCTGCAGTTACAGGAACTTATAGCAAAGATGCTGCAACATCAGTGCACTGGAACAGAGAGCAAATAATTCATATAGAAAATCTGTGATTTATCATTCTGTGATAGACTAGTGGGGCACAATCCAGTGCCTCAGTAGGTTAATGACTACCACTGGATATTAACTGATCAGAATGATGTTAAAAACATCAATATAGAATACAAAAGATCCATGATATACATACCCGCAATTTTAACCAGTTTAGCAATCCATGTTTCCGGGTCTTTTTCTCCTCCTTAATTGTATCATCTGCAGTTTCAGCATTCCCTTCTAGAGAAACATACAAATCAATGTTTTCATCGTCCAAGATAAAGTCCCGCCTTTTGTGTGGTAGATATGCAAGCTAGATGTTTTACAACAGATAATTAGAACCGGATCAAACAGAGTTGAGAGAAGATTGTTGTTTAAGATAACCACTAATCATCCAGCAAAAGTAAAATTGAAAGCATATAACACACATGATCTTGAGTTCTAAGGTGAAAGGAGTAAACAAAAAATTATCACTTCTAAAAGAAATATCATGCTACCTCTTCTTCTCCAAAGGAATGTCTTCTCCTTGGACCAGGGCGGTGGGGAAATCTTGAGGATTGTGAAGGTTTTGAAGAGACCAAAATTAACTTTGTTAACCGCTGTATTCTGCTCAACAAAGCCGCTTTAGCTTCTTCCTCTTGCTCCAATCTTGATTGTAGCTTGACTTGACCATCTTGTAGCTTTACGCAGCATGGTAAAGAAGATAAAGTACAAAGTCATGCAAACATTCATTTTTCATTCATAAAGTTTGTCAAATGCTGATGAAATCAATATCTCTAATGAAAATGATATCACACGGTTAAGATGAAAATGAAACAAACTGAATGCAAACAAATGTTTGAAAACTAGGTCAACATAACACTAGAGATATCGATTAGGTTCTGATTATGCATAAAACACCAACAATATAGTGAACATCATGACATGTTTTAAGTTGAAATGTAAAATCCATATATATATTTACAGCATGTAATAATATTCAGGAGAGAATAAGATGGTCAGTTCAAGAAAAGTCATCTAAAGATGCAAATCATAATGTTGAAAGAGGCCTTTCTAAATTAATTAAAAATGATGTCCAATAACAAGGTCATGCCCATGGGGGAATAAGGGAGTAGTTGTTGGTGTTTATACCACAAAATTATAGGATTACTGCTTTGTTGACCTAGCTTCTTGGTCATCAAAATTTAAAGATCAAATTATACGGGTTCCTGCTCTCAAAATTGCTAAATAGTACTAGAAAGGCTTCTAAGCGAAATGAAAAATAAAAATAAATGGATGTCAAAAAAGTAGAATTTTAGGATTTTGACAAGTTAACTTAAACAAAAACTGTAAATCATTTGATGATTTTTGCCTTTCACATCCTACCGGTCTAATTTTCACTATGTAAGCAACATACATTAGCTTAACATGGGTATGTATTAATCAATAAGAGCTTGTCTAACAAGAGACTCAACACATCACAAATCCCTATAAGTCTTTCTCCAAAAAGAGCTGGTCTACAGCAAGGAACGTGCTAGATTCTCTGCTCATTAATGCATGTCATAGCTCAGAGCGCCATAACCTAAGTATTAGAAGGTGAAGCATTCAGTCTGAACTATATCTAAATAGTTGGGAACCAATTATCCCTAAAACTTAAGTTTATAGGTCAGGACCCAAGAAAAATATTTAAGTCTAACCTGCACCATTGTGTGTAAGTTTAGGTTTTATCAACAAACTTGTCACATGAATGAAAACAGAAAACATGGCCCATTTTGCCCTATCCTGTAACTTAGTCGATTAGAGGATTTTCAAGAACCAAAGAAAAGAAGACCTCTAAATAGATTAGGCTCTCATACGGTCATACCATGTTGAGGATCCAATAATCCCAAAGTTTAGTTAATATGTAAGAGCATGACAATACTATTTAAGTTCTAACATATAATCTCAATCAAATTTAGGCAACAATATCCTTGGTAAACTAGGATTTTTCAAAAAAAAAAGAAAAAGGATCTGGGATATTTCAGAAGAAAGAAAACTCAACATGGGGAGAAATTGGATTTCAATTCTTCAAGCCTGCTGGTCAAACACCTGACAGATGCACAAGTTACTACTAAGACTAGATATAAAGTCAGCCTACAAAACAATGTCAACAGTTTAGACCAGTTTGGCCATTTTCATCTTGCACTAACTCACAAACAATTAGGGTTCTACTCCATTCTAAAATATCTAAAAGCTTGAAAAGAAAAGATATAGTGAAACTATGATTAATGCAAATAAGTTATGAATTAGCAAAATGTTCCCATATGCAATTCTTGTTGTGAGATTGAAAAGACAAGTTAATTTAATAGCAATAGCAAGAGCTATATGCCCAACTCAGCATAAGCATACCTTCTGCTTCAGGAGAACAATATCTTGTTCTCCAATATCTTTCAGTTCAGGAACTGTTACAATACCACGCTTCAACTGTTCTAACTCTTCCTTTAAACAGCGTATCTCGTTTTGGTATTTCTTTATAAGTGATTTCTCATCGATAATCTGCAGAAGACTTTAATTACTGAAAATAATTGTCAAGAATGATGCTTCAGAGATGTATAAATTCAAGATAACATACCTTGTTTTGAGATGCTTGAATTTCAATGTGTTTTGCACGATGAGCAAATTTTAACGTATTATGCGTCTCCTCTGAACTGCTTGATGAAGGAGTGACTGTGCAAATGAGCTGAAATTCAGAGAACAAAGATTATTATTATCATTATTATTATTATTATTGAAAGGAATACGCTGCCATGTATATAGCACCAAGAATATAAACCAAGTCTGTTTTGAAGGAAAAAGTAGAACGAAGGAAAACTAAAGAGAGAAAAAAAATTGAACATGAAACAGCGCTTACAGATACTCGGCCATGACCACTTAATGAAGACTGTAGGAGTCGGGTTAATTTAGAGTCCCTATACGGTATATGTGTGGCCCTCCCATCCGTTAACTTTGAAATAACCTATAACAAACACAAGTTTTATCTATGTTTTGTACATATGGTAAAAGATTGATGTACAGAATTACTGTCATGGCTTAAGTAACAAAGTATAAGAGGCCTCACAGTTCCAAGCGTTAGCAGGCTTTTATTAATATAAGATCCCTCCTTCCGCCTGACACCAGTTGTTTCAGCCTTAGAGCTCTCTGAACCTGCCAGATCGATGAGGTGCTGCAAGTATAAGTAACAATTGGAAAAGTTAAAAACAAATCATTGACTTTAAAATATATCACAACAGAAAAACAATGCAACACTTAAAACAAGGAAATAAATACGATATTATGTTTTATACAGTAAGAGTATGTTGAAACTAGAGTCTGTTCAGGTGACCAACAATTAACTAAAATCAGTCCCAGGAGTAAGGCCTTAGACATTACCAGCTGGGACAGATTTACAGCTTCCCCTTCACGATTTTCCCCAAATGGGCTGCTTTCTATCGTCTGCAAGAAAATAGTTGCGACAGAATTAGTTAATGAAGGAAAAAGAACTAATAAGTTGAAATGTACACCGATCATTGTAAAACATCGATGACGTGAATTATCCCAACACATAATGACTGGAACAATCAACATATCTTACATGTGCAAGCAAACACAATTTGAAATAGCATAAGAACTCCGCAACTTTAGCAATAAAAAATTGAACCATAAGTAAATATGTGATGACTTCAAATAACATTAGGAGTTGATAACAGTAAATTTCTCAATGAAAGGGTTACATAATCAACATATATTTCTTGTGAACTAATACCAAGAAAGAGCTGAACCACTCAAGTATAGACGTAGGAAAGGAGTCGTTAAACATTGGACACCAAAGGTCTGATGAAAATACTGGCATCAGAACAAACCAGGTTTAGCATGATGAGTTTATAATGACATTGACTGCAATGGATGTTATTACAAAGTAAATAAACACTGGAGGAATATAGAACTGTAAAGAAAGGGGAAGCTAAAGAAAAGTTAAGGATGAGATCCTAAGAGTTCTATCAAAGATGTATTATGATAAAGTATAATAGCTTTCTTCTATGAATAATTCAATTGAAGCAATTGAGATTTGGATTTATCAGCATTTAAGGATCCCATTCAGACTCAAAAAGTACAGAACTCTTGATAATTTGCATATCTAATATAATAATAATTTTGGAAAGTAAACTACAAAGACTTCAAGAGTAGATGTGCTGCAATTGAGACTCAGAAATTTATGTATGGTCTTGCAGTCTTCTTACATACATTATTCATATGAAAGGATTATGAGTAAATAACACTGTATAATATGTTTGCTATAAATTAATATTTTGAAATGCAATTAATATTATTGGATCAATGGACCATCCAAAAGCTAGCTTAGCTTATTACGTTGTAAGTTCAATTTGTATGGTAATCATTTTTCTTATGTTTACTTCTTCAATGTGGAATTTTTTTCACATGTGATTTCCAACACTCCCCTCATGTAAGTTGGATTTGTTTAGGCCATCCCTTTTTTTTTTTTTTTTTATAAGTTTCCTCTTTTTTTAAAGAGATTTTGTTCGAGGAGTTGTCTTTTTCTTTGGCAAGTTATTCAGTAGTTGCTTTTTGACAGATTTTTTCTTGTAGCCCAGTAGATGAATACCACTCTAATAGCATGTTAGGTTTGATACTTGATATTTTGAAATTGGTTAATATTTATTAGACCAATGCACGACCCAAAAGGCTAGCTTTTTAAGTTGCACGTCTAATATATAAATGTAAGCCATATTTCTTAAGTTCTTCTTGTTTTACAAGGAATGAATTCCACACACGCGATTTCAAAATTGTGATTCATCATTTTACCATATGAAACAAAGTAGTTATGCAGATTGCAAAGTGCTGTTTTTTGTTTTAAATTAAAAAATAAAATATTGGATATGTGATGAAAAGGTACACTATGCTATAAACCTATACAACTTGATTTTAGACTTACTAACAGTTTTATGAATTTCTGAGGAGAGTTATCAAATGATAACTAAGACAAAAGACAAGTGGCTTTTATAATTGTACCAGAAAAATCCATAGATACCTAAGCAATACTAAGAGATTATACCAAAAGAGAGAATAAATAAATAAACTCTATAGTGCATTTCATTATACAAGAGAAACACTTCACATTACAGGATAATGGGTCCTTGGAGAAAATTTGAAAAAAAATATATATGTAGGGCATACTTATTAGTACACATGACAGAATACAAATTTAAACTAATCCAACTTAGATTTAGGACTACATTCTGTGTGCAAAAGTGTGTATCATAAAAGAATGTGTGGATTGATAAAATTGTCTGCAGCTGTGCGCATGTCTCAATATAAAACCTCACCTAAAAATAGGTTGGAGTATTCTATATGAAATGCAGCTGTTAATCATAATTACAATGTCCTGAAATTAAAGTGGAAAAATACCAGAGTAAATATCGTATGGCTCCGGCTACTCAGTAAATTGAAATTTGTGGAACCCACATGTCTGTGTTCTGTTGTCAAAAACCAACATGGCAACATCTAATCACAAAGCATGAAAAATATTTTATGAATAGTATCACATAAACGTGAAATTAATTAGAATGACATTCACAAAAACTGCAAGCTAGCAAGTTTCTCAAACAACCTACACAATATGAATACAGGGTATATGTAAGACTATTTTTTACATTTTAATTATTGCTTTTTATTAAAAATGAAATCAATTAGTGAGAAAAAATTTCATTAATTTACCTTTTATATTAAATTTCTTTAACCAAATCATTGATATTAGTTTTGATAAAATAAGCATTCTGAATTCGGTAAGTGAGGTGACAAGAAAACTCTCCATACACACTCATCCAGTTTTACCAAGATACCAATCTATTTACCTTTTTTTGGTTCTTTTCTCACCTTTCCTGGATATAACAAAATAAGACATCAACTTTACCTTCTCCAGCTGCTATAAGGGAAAGGGCATGAGCAGGTGATAGTACAACTTCTTCCTTTACACCTTCAACAAAGGTTCCCTATAACCAGCAATAATTCAATATACCAATTAATAATAGATTTCCCAGCATATAGACCACCAAAATTTAAAACAATAGGTTATGTATTGGAAGATACAATCACAGGATACAAAACAGAGGAGTCTGATATATACGATTGCACATTCTTAAACTTGTATTTGATCATTAAACAAAAGTTTAACTATACCATAATTAATAGAGGAACTATAGATTTTGTTAAGAGTAGTTAAACACCATTGTTTAAAGTTTTACAGCATAACTTAAACTTTTGGTCTCATGATTACTTGATATGGTATCAAAGCAATTTGATTGGGTTCAAGTCTTGCCATATAATCATATTTGTACTGTTATATGCTATGTAAATTTGTTTTGTGCTAGTATCTATGTTTAGGCTAATCCATGAGATAAGTCCATACATTTTCCGCGTGACGAGGAGTGTTTTGTTTGACCCTATACCTATTAGCTTATGCTTTTGGATTTAATGCTTATCATTTTTGTATGGGGCAAAGAATTTTCAACAATCTTCCTGCAATAAGAATACTAGAAATTTACACTTAAATCAAGAACCCCCAACAAAACATCAAGTTCAAGAGAAACTGGCTTTTTACCACCTAAATTCCTTCAAATGATAGGATTGATTTGCCCATTTCTACCTTTACCTTACTCAACTGATTCCTATCATCCAAAATACATAGATCAAGTCCATTCATAAAACTAAAATCTTAAGATCAAGTAATAGTTATATCGACATCCAGTTAGCCCATGATAGGGCCACCATGGATTCCATAAACAAAGCCACCAAGAATAAAGGTTACGGCAAACCAGCCATTTGAAATAACAGGAGGAAATTACCAAACCAGTTAAAGCAGTCACGGTGATCAAAGTCTCAGAAAAATCACTGTTTTAACCATCCAGTTTAAAGACAGTGCAAGTTTTAATCACAACCTAGCCTGTCAGACTATCAACAATTGCTTCCCAAACAGGCAAACACCACATACAGATTAAACCCTCATTGTGGCTCAACTGGGCTACAGGGTCCCTGATGAAACACTACTCTATAGATATATCCTCAACCAAGTACACATCAAAGCACCTATCCCTCCCTGATGAGGGGATACCATACTCCTTATAATTAAGAAAAAAATAATTCTATGCCAAAGCACATTCTAATTTCTGGCATAATATGGCAGCCCAACTAACATCTAAACCAGGTCATTAAAGGTTCTACACAACTCTGATATCACCTTCACCTTCCCTTAATTAATCATGATAAGCGTCCACCCAACTTGGCCAACGCGCTGGCTTGTGATAAAAGAACTTTCATCACCACACCAGTATAGCATACTTTCATCTTTATTTGTGAGTGGGGACGAGGATATACAGTGAATTCTTAATGTTTGAGATCAAATACATACAGATTAACATTAAGAAAAAACAGATACCAAAATTTACTAGAATAAAAATGACCGCACAGTCAATTATTAAACACCACCAAGTAAGAAATAGAAAGCCAGGAGAACAGACAGCAACACTCTACTCCATACATAACCAGCTTACAAAATGACCTACTTAGAAATTGCATTCCAGGAACCTTCCTGAACACCAGCACAGATGCCTAGATCATGCTGGAGCATAACATACCATAAACTTCCCAAGGCTTCGTATGCATAATGTACAGGATGTTATTGCTTCAAACCCCAGCACGAATACACAATATATCAAGTTTCCATCATCAATTTGTTATGATTTATGAATTTCATATTGATGCTTTAAAGCAAAAAAACTAGGGGCAATGGGAAAAAAGAGATAATCATGTACAAAGCAGTTCTATAGGTCAAAGATGAGGAATAAAAGTGGATCTCTCACAGAAAAATAAAAAAATACCTGAGAATCCTCTCTAATTCTCAAATTCTGTCCTGCTGGATTCAACAAGTCATTAACAACCTAAAAATTAAGGAAAACGTTAGCACATAGGAATGTCATAGTATAGATGAAAGAAGTAGCGGATCTAGGTTATGTTGCACATTGTAACCAATGAAGAAGTCAGCAAAGATTACAGCATCATATTAACTTAACAAGAGAAAATGAAAGAACTCACCTCATTATAGATTTCCAAGTATGAAACTCGAAGAAGAAACTCCCGGTTTGGAGTCTATAGCATAAATTGATTTTAGGCTTTAGTATTATATCCAAAAACTAATAGACAAACATTTTGCAGTTTTTACATCCCGTGTAAATTACCTCTTGAATGATACTAAAAGCATCCTTCACTGCCAATGGTATGATTCCGGGTGACCTTTGATCACCCTGCCATTTACAATTAACAATGTCAGCATGATAATAATGTACTTGAAGCTAAAGTCAATAGCATATTCATTGTATAAAAACCTTATCACACCATGGCATAATTGTATTTGCTATGAAGTAAATAAAGAAAACGTATTGCAGGCTTCTTCAAGTTTCTTAAAAGTTTTTAATGCATGTGCCACAGACCACACTAGGCTCCTTATTCTCAATATGTAAGATATTTATGGATGAGAAAGTGACAAACAAGGCATACTGGTATCCCTGTTCCATCATTCTCTTTCTCAATAAATGCAATATTGATACAAAATCCTTTTGCCAAGAATCAGAGAACGAAAATGCACTTAAAATTCAATAGGACAACATTCAAAGATTAATTTGCCAACAAAATTTAAATAGTTAAGACAACTGAGAAATGACTCAATTCATTAGATTCCAGAGAAAAGACAAGTTAAAGAGCTTTTACTTCCCATAAATTTAACTTTGTTGATGCGCACAACTCAAAAAGGAAGATGCTGATAGACACTAACTCATAAGAAATTGATTCAGCAACTACTTCTGTATACTACCTCCTAAACTAGATCCTTATGTTACATTACTTTCCTAGCATAAAATAGTAGTATAGTACATCTATAAAAATCATACATATGAATAGAGAAATATATACACAAAAATCATGCATCTGAATACATACATACATATATACGTACATAATTATTTAAACTTACATGCATAGTGTGAGTCTTTCCACTGCTGGTCACACCATATGCAAAAATAGTGCCTATAAACGTGAGAAAAACAAAAGCACTTAGTGCACTATTGTCACATATATGTTGATTTTAGAATCTAAAAGAGAAATAAAAAGAAATGGAGAGAAAAAGGTAGAATTACAGAAATGGAGAAAAGATAGAGCAAAAAGGGAGGAGAGACTAACACAAGGGCAGATGGGGCTTATTTATAGAAGCCAAAAGTTTCCTTTTCCTTTTTCCGATAAGAAATTTTATAGAGGCCAGAAGCGACAAAGATAAAAAATAAGTAAATAAATCTACTTCATAAAATAATATTAATAATAATCTACTTGAAATGAGAAAGTAGAATGCTATGTAAGCAATTAATATCAAAATTGTCAAATAAAGTCTCTAAATATTCCAAGTATATTATAAATCATTCTCCCATAGTAAATAGGGACTTCATTTTGGCGAGTCAAACTGGCTTCTCCAATCAAATTGAAGCAAAAAGGTTACATGGAGATGGATCAATATCTTTAACATGAACACGAACATTATATCCTTCATCCAAAGGGTTGGCTTCTAATGATGCGTCTTAATAATAAAAATACCTGATTACAAAATATCCAATTGTGTACCTTTCAAATCTAGATTTAAATTCTTTAAAAACAAATCCGGATCTAAATTATAACGTGTTGAAAAAAGGACCAGAACTTGACTTACCATGATTTTATCTCAACTTTTGCTTCCACAAAGCCTCGAAATTTGTTGGGATAACTTAGTTTATAACAGTAGTAAGGGTCAATGTCTGTGAAGATAACTGGGTGTTCAATTGGTCAATAGAGTAGTAAATTCTTACAGCTAGCGATATTCTCTCTGTTTTTTTTTCTATTTTATGTCCTTTTTTTAGAGAGAGTGAGAGAGAGAGCTAGTTACAGTCAATCTTATGATAGCAAACTTGCTTCCATTTGTATTTACCCATTCAGGAAGTTTCAAATTCACAAAAACTCTTCTTCCAATTTTATTGCAAAAATACCCTCAAAGATATTATCTTAAACAGACAAAAGTACAGTCTAGCGGACAGAATAGCATATATGGACCAATCAGCTCCTTTGGTAATGGTGGCGGT
This sequence comes from Dimocarpus longan, assembly GCA_022984855.1. Classification (NCBI taxonomy): domain Eukaryota; kingdom Viridiplantae; phylum Streptophyta; class Magnoliopsida; order Sapindales; family Sapindaceae; genus Dimocarpus; species Dimocarpus longan. The sequence goes on from CM041026.1 coordinate 11,531,732, forward strand.
TATGAGTCACTTGCCACTGTTTTACAGCAGCAAAAAGGCCATGGTGCTTACTTGGGCACTACAACCATCCTAGGAGCTCCACGCTTGAGAGCAAATTGAGCAGCTTTTGGGCTTGAGGCCTTCATGTTAACTTTGTAGATCAACTAAACCTGAAAAAATGTGTGGGCTGTGCACAATCACACATAATTTAGTTGTAATTGCTTGTGTGTCAGCATGAATGGTGTTGACAGTGTGCAAGGACTTCCGTGGCTAGAAGCTTTAAGGTGGTAGTCAAGAGTTTCCAAGCCAACACTTCAGTAGCCAGAAGCAAACCTTAGTGTTTGTCAGCCACATTGGTCTTCAAGCCAGTGGTAGTGAAGTTCATTCTAAATTTGATCCTATTAACTATTATGCCAATCCCCTATTACCAATAATTACAGTGCCAAACAGGTAAGAAGGCATCATGGAATGTAGTATGATGTCCTCTTTTGGATTTGTTAATAATGAAAGAAACAGAAGAATTTTTTTTTTTTTTTTTTTTTTTTGTAGGAAACAAAAAACTTTATTCCAACAATAAGGAAAAAGAAACAAAACGTGAACTAGAAATCTACCAAAACAACAAACAGAACCAAAAAACAAAAAAACAAGAACAAAGAACTTAAACTTGATAGTACACTCAACGAACAACCAACTTCCAATCTAGCAAAATAAAAAATAAAGAAGAATCTTTAAATTCTTCGCCAGTAGAAGCTCACAGTGAAGAATTTTTAGGACTACCATGCTGATTTTTCTAAGTCTTCATAAAAGAGAGTCAATTTCTGGGGTATTTATTAATAAAGTCTTTGTTTTCTATCAAAAAAATAATAATAAAAGGAGTCAATTTCTGGGCTTCTACTCGGGCTTCTGTTTCATCCGGATTCATTTCATTCAACCAAATTGGGAACTAATGTTTAAGTAAGAAGATTGCTCAACGTCTTTCAATTTAATAAACATTAGATTGCTCAACTGATACGAACCCACTAGGTAGAACTCATCCTCAAAAACCGGCTATTGAGGAGAGGGTGCCTAGCAGGTTACATACCTTCAACCAATCTCATACTTAATCGATGTGGGATCATAACATTCCACCACGCTTCTGCAGCCGACGTCCACGGCAGCCCATCATTCCCAGTTGGGTGACTTCGCGGATCCCACCTCTTTTGGGTAGCGGCCCTCCCCAGGTTGCCCCGTCCGTACGTCGTGCTAGTGTGCGTGGTGTAGACTCTGATACCACTTTATACGAACCCACTAGGTAGAACTCATCCTCAAAAATCGGCTATTGAGGAGAGGATGCCTAGCAGGTTATATACCTTTAACCAATCTCATACTTAATCGATGTGGGATCATAACATCAACGTCTTTCAATTTAATAAACATTCTTTTGGTAGGCCTCTTTGTACGTCAAGAGGCTTTCTATTAAATACAGTCTTGTTTGTCTTTATTTTTGAAAGGTGCTCCAGCCGCCTCATCTTGAGGCAGCCACACTCCTAGCTTTTCAATAGGTTTTGTTTTTCGGACAACAAAAACTACAAATTTCTACAAGGAACCAAGTTGAGAGTTGGTTATACGTAATACCATAACTTGATGAAATCTAGTTCAACCAATTCAGTAATGTATTCATGATAAAGCCTTTTACTCTAGGAATATTTATTATGGACCTATATGCTTCAGAAAGGTTTGATAATAGATCCTTTCTCTTTTGTGGATAAGTCAAAAAGATGTGAAAAGAACAAATCTATTGGGATTCTTTGCTGTAAATTAGCTATAAATTAGGCTATAAATTAAATGTAATTAGTTGTATATTTGTTTCCTTAGTTAGAATAGGCAATATTTTTCTCCTCTATAATAGGAAACAAGTCCTAATCTTTAGGACTTCAATTGTATATATATGTATGTTCTAGTGGAATAAAAGACAGGTCATTAAAACCTAATTTTCACATGGTATCAGAGCAACCCTAGACAATTTTCTTCCCTCAGCCGTCCTAGGTCAGTTCTTCATCTACTACCTCTTTCGGCAGATTTCAACACTGCTTTTTCCGGCAGTATTTATCAGTTGTCTACTGCTTGTTCCGGCAGCATTCAACATATTTTTTCCGGCAGTTTCATCAGTCATCTACTGCTACGTCCGGCAGCATTCAAAACTGCTTATTTAGACAGTATTCATCTGCTATCCCAATCGTTATTTCATTCTCGACAGTAACATCAAATATCAAACATGACAAACACCAATAAATCTTCAATTGAAACTCCAAAATCCTCCTCCTCAATCATCGAAACTGTTAGCAATATGGTTGGCAATTCAGAACAACCTGCAAACTTTAGCAAAGATGAACTTGAAGGACTAAGAAGGCTGCTGCAATCACAGCAAAACCCACCAATTGCCAAGTCAGGGTCCATAGCTCAAAAAGGTAATTTTCTTAAAGCCTTAACTGTGAAACAAAAGCACTATAAGCCCTGGATTGTAAACTCCGGTGCTTCCGATCACATGACAGGAGATAGGCAAGTTTTCCACACATATTCTCCTTGTAATGAAGCTCTCATGGTTAGAATTGCAGATGGTTCTTTGGTAAAAGTCGAAGGGACTGGTTCGGTTGTGATATCCAGGAACATAACTCTTGAATTTGTCCTATATGTTCCTAATCTAGATTGCAACCTACTCTCTATAAATAAAATTACCCAGGATCTTAATTGTATAGCTAATTTTTCTCCTCATGTTTGTGAATTTCAGGATTTAACTTTGGGGAGGATGATTGGCAGTGCTAGAAGTTATGCTGGGCTCTATCATCTTGAGGTTCAACCAGATTCTATGAGACAATCTCATCTAGGAGTGAGTAAACCTATTTCTTGTCAAAATAATTCTGGTGTGTCTGTCAATGAATTGAAAAGTGAGAGTGAGAGGTCGGTCATGATGTGGCATTACAGGTTAGGTCACCCAAGTTTTATATACTTATCTAAATTTTTCCCATGTTTATTCAAAAATAAAAGTGCTAGTTCTTTTCAATGTGAAATTTGTCAGCTTGCAAAACATTCTCGCACTTCATACTCAATTCAGCCATATAAAGCATCAAAGCCTTTTTCTATGATCCACAGTGATGTTTGGGGCCCATCTCAAGTTCCAAATGTCACGGGAGCTCGATGGTTCATTTCTTTCATAGATGACCACACACGACTTACATGGATTTTTCTTATGAAAAATAAATCAGAAGTTCCTCAAATATTTAAGAATTTCACAACAATGATTAAAAATCAATTTCAAACTTCCATTCAAATACTTAGAACGGACAATGGAAGAGAGTTTTTTAATTCTAATCTTGGCTCATATCTATCAACTGAGGGAATCATACACCAAAGTTCATGTGTAGATACCCCTCGGCAAAATGGAATAGCTGAGAAGAAGAATAGACACCTTCTAGATATTGCCAGATCTTTGTTGTTTTCATCCAATGTTCCAAAACGTTTTTGGGGTGAGGCTGTACTTACTGCAGCATACCTAATCAATCGACTTCTATCTAAAGTACAAGATTTTTCAACTCCAACTCAAGTATTTTTACAACACTTTCCCCAAAGTCGACTGATTTCCACTCTTCCTCTAAAAATATTTGGGTGTACTGTGTTTGTGCATATCCATCAACAACATCGAACTAAGCTTGACTCCCGATCCACAAAATGTATCTTTGTAGGTTACTCTCCCAACCAAAAGGGTTACAAATGTTTCTGTCCTGATAGTCAAAAGTTTTATCACACCATGGATGTCACATTTTTTGAAACAAAACCCTATTACCCTAAAACTGATATTCAGGGGGAGAGTTCTAGTCAGAGTCGACAACAAGAATATCAGTTTTTCTTGGATAACATAGATTGGACACTCGAAACACCACCAAAAACACCTGAAATTGCACCTGAAACACCTAAAATTGCAGCTCCTCTAAGTGTCCACATTGAACCAAAATCAAAACCAATAGATCCTGAATTTCCCGAGATAATTGTCTATCATAGAAAAAGGGGAAAACCAAAGGAACCAGAGACTCTAGCAGATACACAGCTACTGCCAGCATCTGAACCTGAGGTAAATATTCCTACATCGAATTTACAGACTGTGGAGGAAAATTCTGCAGATACTAGTTTAAATGATCATCATGATTCCGATGACAACCTACCTATTGCACTCAGGAAAGGGGTGAGAGAATGCACAAGTAGGCCATTGTATCCTATTGGCAACTATGTGAATTATAGGGGACTATCTTCATCTTACCAAGCATTCACTAGCAAAATCGATTCTATCTTCATTCCTAATTCAATCCAAGATGTTATGGCTATCCCAGAATGGAAGAAGGCAGTTAATGAAGAAGTTAATGCTCTGGTGAAGAATGGTACTTGGGAAATTACTGATTTGCCTCATGGAAAGAATGTGATCGGGTGCAAGTGGATCTTCACTGTAAAAACAAAAGCAGATGGTAATATTGAAAGATATAAGGCTCGGTTGGTAGCCAAGGGATTCACTCAATCCTATGGCATAGATTATGAGGAGACCTTTGCACCAGTCGCAAAACTCAACACTATTCAGATACTCCTCTCTCTTGCAGCAAATTTGGATTGGCCCCTCCATCAACTAGATGTCAAGAATGCATTCTTGAATGGGAATCTAGAAGAGGAGGTCTATATGGACATTCCCCAGGAACTACAAAACTCATCGAACATCAACAAAGTGTGTCGCCTAAAGAAGTCACTTTATGGTCTCAAACAATCACCCCGAGCTTGGTTTGAGAGATTTACCAAAGTTATGAAGAGTAACGGGTATATACAGGGACAGTCTGATCATACAATGTTTGTAAAACATTCTTCAGAAGGGTTGATTTCTGTGTTGATTGTCTATGTTGATGATATTGTTCTCACAGGGGATTATACTGATGAGTTTCCAAGAGTCAAAAAATTTCTAACTAGAGAGTTTGAGATCAAGGACCTAGGCAAACTCACATACTTCTTGGGAATGGAAGTGGGTAGGTCTAAGCAAGGCATTGTAGTTTCTCAAAGAAAGTATGTATTAGACCTTCTTAAAGAAACAGGCATGTTCAAGATGTAAACCAGCAGAGACACCAATGGACTACACCACCAAGCTTGGCTCAAATAAAGACAGTGCTCCTGTAGATAAAGGAAGATATCAAAGACTTGTAGGGAAGTTGATCTATCTCTCACATACTAGGCCTGACATAACATTTTCAGTAAGTGTTGTTAGTCAGTTCATGAACAATCCTACGGAAGAACACATGACAGCGGTATACAGAATTTTGAGATTCTTGAAAATGACTCCAGGAAAGGGACTGTTATTCAGAAAGAATTCAAGTAGGAAAGTGGAATTGTATTCTGATGCAGACTGGGCAGGCTCAATCACATATAGACGATCCACTTCTGGATATTGTACCTATGTTTGGGGAAATTTGACAACATGGAGAAGTAAAAAGCAAGTTGTGGTAGCTAAGAGTAGTGTAGATGCAGAATTTCGAGCTATGGCTCATTGTATTTGTGAAGGAATTTGGGTGAAAAGAGTTTTAGCCGATTTGAAGATACCTTCTGAGGGATCAATTCAGCTACTGTGTGATAGTCAATCTGCCATTAATATTGCTAAAAATCCAGTTCATCATGATCGGACCAAGCATGTGGAAATAGATCGGCATTTCATCAGAGAAAAGATAGAAGGGGAACTAATCAAGCCTGTTTACATTCCTTCTAATCTACAGACTGCCGATATCCTAACTAAAGCACTTCCGAGGGCGCATTTTGAAGATCTTAGTTGCAAGCTGGGTATGATAAATATTTACAACCCAGCTTGAGGGGGGGTGTTGGGATTCTTTGCTGTAAATTAGCTATAAATTAGATGTAATTAGTTGTATATTTGTTTCCTTAGTTAGAATAGGCAATATTTTTCTCCTCTATAATAGGAAACAAGTCCTAATCTTTAGGACTTCAATTGTATATATATGTATGTTCTAGTGGAATAAAAGACAGGTCATTAAAACCTAATTTTCACAAAATCTCTTCATCCATAAGGTAAGCAAGAATCTCAAATAGATTTAAAGAAGCTAGAAATGATGCAGAAAATATGTTCACCAAGAATAGGGATCTTTGCTTATTACCATTGATGCCTTCCATTGCACCATTTACAACATGCTGTGCAGCAACATCATAGACATGACGAGTTGTGGTGGTAGGGCCAAATACCCGGTCTAGAAGCATGCAAGGAAAACAATAGTGAGATACATAGTCTTATAATTAATAATTCAAAAGATACAAGCCATATTCCACACTTTTTACCTATTGCTTTGTGCAAAGAGACAGAGAATGGATATAGAAATTCTACTAAAATATATAATTTCAGAGCACATAATTAAATGTACAGAAACAAGTTCAAACAACATCAAATTCCTACAATTCTTAATCTGATTTTAAGTAGAAACTTAAGAGAAACCTAAAATTATTACCATAAAATAGAATTTAGACCTATGTCATAATATCAGAGATCATACTCTAGTAACTCTACCAAAACAAAGTCTCAATGGGCAACCTATAAGCACTGATAAGCAGAGAACTCCTGCATTCATTTCAGAAGAATAGGATAATAAAATAACAGAGATGCAATCACACACATATTTGAGTATGTATCATGAACATGCAGTGCATTACTTTTGACAAACACAGATGTGCAAATTCACACAACAGTTGAGATTCAAACCTCAAGTAATATGATCTAGAAGGGAACACAAAGAACCATATAAATATTGATGCAACGCAACAAAATCTTCATTTAAAATTCAGAATTACTCTTACAGAAACTCTCACAAGAATTTTTTTCCTAATTAATTCATCACCCTTATACCATTTGTTGGAAATTTGTGTTGCAATAAAATTTGTATTCGTAGGATAAGGAATACAAGTCCAAACGCAAAAAAAGTAAGCTTATTCAATTTCAGATAAGTAATTAGTTATTTCCATATTTGTTTAGAATCTAATTTTGTACGTCCCTTTGGATTAGAATTAGAAATATCTACTCCTACATGGAAAGGAAAATCAACAAATATAAATAGGGGTTTCATTGTATTTTTTTGTTTGTGACAAAACTTGTGAGAAAGACAGGGTCACCAAGTGAAAGTCCGATAGTCTGAGGTCTTTCAGAGACTTGTAGGAGAAAGCAACAGGAGATTGCAATTGTAGCCACGACATATTATGGGAGATTTCTGAAACTCTTTTTTGAAAGTCACCCTAGAGGTTTCAGGTTGGATGCGTGAACTTGAAGAGATTAAGATCTGATAGAGGTAGTGAGCCACAGGACAAGGTTAGATTGTATTTGTGCTATTCTCAAATTTAGTGAAATATATAGCTTCAGTGGACATAGACAAATTGGTAAGCCATGTTAAAAATTCGCTTGTCTAATTACGGTTGTGTTGCTCTACAATTCATTTTATTTGCTAGTATTATTTTTGTTCAGCATATTATTTTTGTTCTTCTTTAATATTACAAAAAAGATTTGATGTTTTGATGGATTTAATCCAGAAACCTGAAGGCACCGTAATTTACAACACGATATGCACAGTAGGATTACATATATCCGTTTAAGTATAGCATTATTTCATCTCTATAAGCAATCAAACTCTTCTAAAGCAAAATCAACAACAACGACACCATCGAAAAATGACAATCAATCAACACGAGATATCCATGATACAACAAAGTATCATTACTGGTACGCCTTAAAAGGAATATGTCAGCTCAATGAAAGATGAAAGAAATGATAAATCAAAACTTCTACTTTTGGCAAATATCCCATCAAATCCAATCCATATTCATACCTACAGTACAGAATGCTCTTAAGTTTCACCACCAGCCAAGACAACTTAAGTTAAGTGTTCAACGATTTCACTAAGGAAAATAGTTTTCGAAACAACCAAACTACATTACAGATCCACAGGAGCACAAGAGTTTTCAAAATTCACAAAAGGTGACTTAACATCAAAACAAAAGGCAAAAATACTCGAACTTCAGTTTGTAGTACAGACTGTTGTTTGTTAGTTCAGCCTCCACCATTTGTCCTAAAACAACCAGCATTACTACCATTGTTCAAGATTTATCCGAGCCGTATCTTTCAAACAGAGGCATACAAGTCTGTTGAGCATATGGAGTAGGTAAATTTACCGTAGGCATAGGCTATCAATGGATTATGTTCATTGCGCACAATCGTCTCTCCGTCGGCATACCAAGCAATCTCCTCACCTTGTCGAATCTCCCTAGGACTACACACCATTTGAAAAAGCACAGTTAATTCTAAGCAATTCATCAAACTGTAGTTGTCAATAAAACGAAACTAAGAACTGAAAAAGTACCTCAGTGGACGAAACCGGACTGTGACTGTAACATTCTCTTTGGAAGATACATTTTCAATGTAATAATACTGAGGCTTACTTCGAGCAGAGGAAGAAGCAGGGGAGCTCTGACCATCAATAGATGTTTCCAGAAACTGCTTGGAAGACGATGTGGTCGAAGAAGAAGGAGAATGGGCTACTTTTGAACTGCTCGAACCTAATCTTCTCGATTTCGTTTCGTGTTTCGACGACATTGCTCAATTCTTCAGTGCTTTTACTAGAATCATAAACTTTTAATTAGTGATTCAATTGCTGATACAACTAAATTAATAATACTAAATTAAAGAAAAATTTTCATCAGTGTAAGATTAATAAAAATTGAGCTGGAGTTGACTTTCTCTTATTTTCAGATTTTTTTTTTTATTTTTGCTTAGTTTATTTTCGCGGTGACCAAACAGTTATAAAGGCACTAAATCTCAAATGAAAGAGGAAAAGAGAAAAAGAAAAAGAAGAAGACTGCAAAAAACCAACAGACAAGAACATACAAAACCAAAAAATGAAAGTATTTTGGTTGCTAACAAAATGCATGAACCAAAATTAAGACAGTAAATCACCGCTTAACCAACTTTTTTCCCAGCTTCGTTCGTGTTCGTTTAATTCAACGAAATTCAAAAAAAAAAAAAAAAAGTTGAAGCAAATCAAGAGCTCACCTGGTGAGAGAGATAATAATCAGAGAGTCATTGTGGATAAAATGGAGGCGCGTACGTGAATATAAAGAGAGAAGAGAGGGAGAAAGAGAGAAACCGTAGATCTATTGGAAGAAGAACATCATCATGAAAAACACTGATCAGCAGTGAGTGAGTGAGATAGATATTTAATTAAATTTGTTGTAAAATAAAGTTGAGTTAGTTTTGCTGGCTTGCCTTGTAAGCGACGCCCTCAATGGAAGGAAAGCAGCATTCTCATTCCATCCAAACTTTTTTCTTTTTTTTTTTTTCAGACAAAGGCAGAAAAAACGAAAAAGGCAATGGAAGTGGGGTAGCGCTTGCGTTGTGTAATATTTTCCGTAATTTTTTTTTGTTTTCATTATTGCTTTTAGAGCTCGCAGACTAACAGCTCAACTACAGCCTACCAGTCTCTGCCGCTGCGAATACGAACGACACGCTCGCTCACACAAGTTTCGTGCGAGGCTGTGAGCCACTGAGAGATATTTACTGGGACCCACTTCAGTTTGTTACGTGTCCCCCGCTGACTCACTCTCCATTCTCCTATTTCCATACTCTTTTTTTAATAAAAAAAAAAAAAGTAACATTCCCAACATACAGGGCAGGACAATATGTATATTAAATATTTTATGAGTTTATACATGAATATGAGGTTTCAGAAATGTGTGAAGCACTCGTCCGCGTGATGCATCTGTGACGGCCACACAATAAATTCAACTACTCTTGCCACTGAAAATGTGGCTGATTGGTTTCCCCTCGTTTGCGAGCTTCTTTTGTCTCTTTAAGGAAACTTTTCTCTCGTCAATGGAAGTCTTTAGTTCTAAATTATACTTTAGTAATCTAATCAAAAGAATCTAATAATATTACTCATAATGTAATTATGCATGTAATGTGTCGTAATGCGTTAAAAAAAATTGTGTCAAATAGTTTAAACTGTTATTTAATTGCTTTTTTTAAAAAAATAGTCTTAAATTATGATTATTTTATCGAGATCAAATACAACTTAAATTTATAAGCTCCTAACTAGAATCTAAATATATACGTTCATGGTCTAAAAAATTCTTGATTCGCAATGCTAAAATGATACTTGAGCTAAGGGGATGTTTTTGTATCATAATTTAAAAACAAATAAAAAAATTATCAATCAGGTCAACATTTATTGAAAATTTAATGATATTAACTGCTAGAAGTATCATCTATAATATAACTCTAACTACATGGGAGGATTCTGCGCATACACAATGTCTAAGACTCAAATCGCTACCTAAAAGTGTTCAACCATTCTATTAAAACAAGATTTTGATAAAAGTATAATTCTAAATCACTTTAATTGGACTCTTAAGTTGATAATTGATAATTTGATTCAGGATACTGATAAAATTATAAAAATGAATAAGTTGTATTTTTTTTTTTTTTTGTTTCAAAGCCGACACTAAATAAGTTATGAATATATTGGAACTTGACTTATCAAAATTAATTACTATTTATACTTTTGAAATTTATAAAATATGTTTGATAAGACTTAAACCTCTATTACTAAAATAAATGAAATGATCATTTAAAATTTATAAAATATGTTTGATAAGATTTAAACCTCCCCTAAAATAGATGAGAAAATACACGATGGGAGAATACGTGTTGTGCGACTCTACTGTGTGTCTGGGTAATGTTCATAAATCAGAACATGATGTATATTGGAAAGCAACTCAACCACTCTTATAAAATAAAGCCAAATTCAGTTACTTGCATATTTTTATGTGGCATTATTAGATTCTAATATCAGAGCTGTTAAATAAGATGAGGATGGAATCCTAAAGCACTAGCAATGTTTCAATGAAATTTTCGCATTAGTATTTATTTATTTTGTGAGTGTATTTTAAAGTATACTTTAATTTTATTTTTTTTTCTATTCATTTCTCCCTCAATGATATGAGATTTAACAATTGGTAATATTTTATCTGATAAGATATTATGAAATTCATCGGTGGTATAATACTTTTGGGGTATAAGTTTAAATCATTTCATCTCTTAAACTCCGAATCTACTATAATAATTCAAAATACATATATATATTAATATTCAATCTAATTATATGTTCAACTGTTCAAGTCACTCCAAGTGGTAATGCCGTAAATATCGAAATATGAAAACATTACTAATTACGATATCTCAAGAGTGGCTTGTACTATTAAGCAAAAAGAGTGTCTTGTACTATAGATGGTATTCGAAAAGCGAACCAGCAGTGTTCCGATTTTGAAATTAAAGGACGACAAGTAAAAGTAAAAGTAAAAGCTAGGAATAGGCACCCTTTTGTTTTTTCACTTGTCTGTATTTGGCATGAAATTATATATGACTATGATTGATGTAAATTTATTGTGTTACTTTCATGTCCATTCATTAATCAGATAAACTTTTTTTGCATAAAATCTAGCGCCAATGGATTCCTCATGTTGTGATTCCATTAATCAAGTTGAAATTCGAATCACTTTGCGAATATGAAGAAGAGGCATAGTAATAATAATTTGAAGTATCTAATGTACGTAACAATTAGGAATAAAATATCAGGATCTTTTATGTATACATTAGTCTATATTTGGAATGGAATTAGGTTTATCATGATCAATGTAAAAATATTTTATTATTGTCATGTCCACTCTCATCTAATGTATTTTTCTTTTATTTTTTTAAGTATTACACCAATAGACTTCTCATAACATGATTCTATTCATCAAGTTGAAACTTGAATCCTCTTTCGGATAAAAATAAGTATAATAATAATTTGAATTATAATGTATGTACATCAATTTGAGATTGTGAAGTTTGTTATATAATTTTTATGTAAAAGTCTATGAAAGTTTACAAAAACCTTTAAAAGAATGAGAGAAAAGTTGTAATGTAAATTATTTATTTTTCGCCAAAGAGAGTGTACATAACTCGTTTACATTTTGAAGTTTATAAAAATTACTGACATTAGAATTTATCATAATTTTCATAGGCTCTTGAAAAGGTATCGATTGACTACTATAACTTTTATAGATTTCTAAATCTATTTTGAATACATTCAAATATTTTAATTTCATAAAAATAATTAAATATCTTGATCCAATACATCCTTATATTAAAGGAAACCACAATCATATCTCTTGAAAATATTCTTAAGAATTCTTAATCCATTCACCACATTATGTAAACTAGTTAGGTCCTGTTAGTATCATGCCTTATAGAAAATCAAGTTATTAAAGAAACCAAAAACTAATGTCAAATTTTTTTTTAAAAAAAAAAAGGGATTCTACTTCAAGAGGAAAAAAAAGGACTGAATTTTGATTTTAGGGTTTAAACTACAAACACACATGTGAATGGCATCACAACATGAGTACCACTTGATCCACAAAATGGAACTACTTAAACATGTTTCTTTAAATTTTCATTTTTCAAAATCAAAACTTTATTTAATGAAAGTGAAACTAAAAAAGCTAGTAGTTTATTGAAACCCATTAAGATTAAATACTACTTAAATAATTATTTTCTTAATCAAAAGACTACTATTCACATAATAAAAGAGAAAACAACACACATAATATGTAAAATATGTTTCATAAGATGCACATCTTATTGACTGAAATTGATGAAAAGTACATAACTATATGTGCAAGGAGAGTATACCTCAACCATACCATACCATGTCACGGTATGATTTGAGTTGTGTCATGAAAAGCGTATACAACGAGAGTGATAAAAGAAATTTCCTTGGATAGTTTACAAGGTTACAATCTTTTCACGTGAATTATTTAATCTGAGCTTCCATTTCCACCAAAAATTCTAAAGCAATAGAAGAAAAGGCTGTCAAGTTTCTACCAACCACTCATTTGTTACTAAAAGGATTCCTTCTGTCGTGGCAAGTCTACTATTTTTTTTGTTTTGTTTCAATGGCTTGGAATCTAAAAAATTATGAATTATAATCATGTATGCATATGATTTTTTTTTTTTTTTTTTTTGAAACTGATGTATATGGATGTTATGATTTCCACTCAAAAAGTGAATGGCCTAAAAGAGTCAAACGGCATCCCGATGAACTTTTCCTTTTTTTTTTTTAATTTAATGTCAGCCAACAAAAGAAAGCTCTGTGTCTTATTTAGGGACTTTATGGTAACTTTATATTCAAACGCTATTCTGACGGCTAGACTTTATAAAAATATAATGGAAGCTTGGTGGCTAAAAAATCAAGGATTTTTCTTTTACTTTCTTTTTAAAAAAAATATAAAGGATTTTCAGAACTTATCGAACTATTAGAGTCCAGAAAATATACTCCTAATATCTTTCGAAGTGTTTAATAATTCTTTTGAAGTTATGTATTTATCAACCCAAATCATCTTTTCATAAGAACCTTCATCAATTCAGATCTTCAACAATCAACAAAATTATTATTTAACAAAATCCAAATTCAATAAAACAGAGACACATTGCATCATCTACAATCAATTATCAATAAAAAACCCCCAAATAGTAGGACCAATCCCAAAAATAAAATCAAAAATATAAATTTTATTAATCATTATTCTTCTCCATAAAAAACAAATCAAATGAAAAACAAAAGAAAAAAAAAATCTTTGATAAACAAAGCAAATATATCCATCTTCAATGAAGCAGAAGTGCTCCATTGAAGATGGCGCAGATTTGTTCAATCTATAACAAAGATGGTGCCAAACCACTCCATCTGAAATCGAGACGGAGCTGTTCCAAGTATTAAATATTGATTTTATTTATTTATTTTTTTTTAAAAAAAAACCTTGACACATTTACGAATTTGGAAAGCCTGAGACCGGTGTTCATGAACCCATATTTCACATGCGAAATAGAAATATTTTATATAATGTGAAATAGTAACATTTTTCATAATATAAAATATTACAATGTGAAATACAAAATATTACACATAGTGTGAAATATCAAAAATCCAATAAAAATAATGACAATTTAAACATTGTAATGCAACAAAAAGTGAAATTTATTAATATTTTTTATAATAAATTTGTAAAGCAGTTGTGTTCCAAAGTGTGTAAAATAGTTTCAAATTATGTAAAATCAAAGTATTTCCTATAGTGTAAATAATTTATAAAGAGTAAAATACAAGGTGTGAAATAATTAAAATAAAAAAAAAAAAACACATATAGTTAGATATTATTTGATCATTATTGGAGCAGTGAATGAAAAATAATAATAATACAAATTAATACAAATAATCAAACTATTAGTTATTAAGAAAAATATAATTAAAAAAAAAAAAGATGACTTTTTTTTTTTTTTAAAGATAAAAGATGACTTTTGAAAATTCGCCCCAATATGTACATATTTAACAAAATGAATTGAAGACGCCCATGGATTCTTGATTAGTCATTTGGAGGTGAGCCTTAAAGCAAATAAAACCATTTTGCATCTAACTAATCAAGTTTTATGAAATTGTATTAAAAAGTCAAAGATTATTTCGAACTTCGAAATAAAGTTACAGATGACGAGTCAATAGTTGTTGAAGTCTAACATCGAATGCCCACCTTTTGTCCCATTACTTTTTTTTTTTTAAGTGGCTACGGAGATAAAAAATCTGTTTTTTATTTTTTTATTTTTATCCCTGATACTAGATTGTATGATTATCAAGACAAATTGATATAGTTTTTTTTTTTTTTTTTACCTCCTAATACTATGTTAGATGACTATTGAAATTTATTGTTGACGTTCAATTTCAGTCAACGAGATTCTTTTAAGCTTAACGTTGCAATATGATCGATATAATATTAAGAACAGACATGAAATGAAGAAGAAAGCAAAAAGGAAGAACAAAAGACAACAAATTTAGAGTGATTCGGTCAAATTATGCCTACATCCACTGTTTTTCTCTCATTATCTGGGCAGAGTAACGGTCAGTTTACACTCAATATTTTTCTCTTAGTTTTAGAATGAAAATCATCTCCTATTAATAAAAAGTGAGGTGCTACGGTGAAGTAAAATACAATGATCAATATAATTAATGCACCTGACTTACAATAAATACAGTCGGATTATATTTAATGCATCTGACACTTTTCAGGTTTACTCTGCCAAAGTATGGGTTTATATGGTTAACCCATATGGGTTAAGAGAAATCTCTGTAATCTCAACTGTAATTTCTGACGGTATTGTCGTGTATGATACGGTAAAATTTGGCTAGGTCCCGCTCTAGGCGAGCTGGTGCGCGAGCTTTTGAGCAAGCTGGAGATCTTAGCCTTTTAAATAACATACGAATTGGTACTATGCGAGCTTGAGGTCGTCGAAGATGTGAAATGTGTGGGCTGGGAGCTTGTTTCTCTATTCCGACAGATTGAGCCTAGTCTGTTGGGCCAACTAATTGGACTTTTATCAGCTCATTTGGACAATCTAGAAAATATCCATAACATTTGTTAATATAGTTTTTTTAGTATGCAGTTTAGAATACCGTTTCTAAGATAAAGGAGAGATTCATGTACATTTAAGTTGAAAAATTATTATATATATTTGTGGCCCATTTGAACTGAAACCTTG
Organism: Dimocarpus longan; assembly: GCA_022984855.1. NCBI lineage: Eukaryota > Viridiplantae > Streptophyta > Magnoliopsida > Sapindales > Sapindaceae > Dimocarpus > Dimocarpus longan. Next base: position 11,547,378 of record CM041026.1, read on the forward strand.
TCTGTGCTTGTGAAGAAGCAGGTAGAATTACGCTACTTTGAGGACCCACAAAACTATGTTAAAAGTCTGTCCGTGTTAGGTTATCAGTCTAACCAAATTAATCTCATCTACTCCAAAAATATTAGATATTGAATAAATCATATCTTAAGTATCTAATTCAATATCCTTTCATATTTATAATACGATTTGAGTTATCAACATGTGTGGCGGTGTGAAGAGTTTTCTCTAATGTCAGCTTACATTCTAATTATATACATAAAAAAAAAAAAAAGAAAGAAAATTAAGCTCTTTCTTTTTAAAAAAAAAAAAAAAAACTAAAAAATTAAGCTTATTACTACATTACTTATTTCCAAAAGAATGATTTTCATCCACACTCATACATAACTTTAGTTATCAGTACATATTCTCTTTACATCCATGATAAGAATGATTTTCATCAACACCCATGCATAACTTCAGTAATTAGTGCATATTCTCTTTATATCGGTGATAGGAGTTTGAGTTTTATCATATATATTAGAAATATGTGCGGGGAGTATTTTCACATGTGCAGGAAATATTTTCTCCTTAGTGCGATGGTAAATATCTTTCGATAAGTAAAAATTTTCAGGTCATGTATTATGTTAAATTTCAAAAGGTTTCAACAAACCTAAAATCATTTGTGTCGATATTTTTTTTTCTTTTATTACCTTCTTATTATTTAAAAAAATAAAGAATGAATATTATTTCAACCGTTCAAAGGCAATTTATTTTCTGTCTTTCCCCACTAATAAAAGTCATTTCCCAATGCGTTAATAAAAATAAAAGTTAATAATCTATTTTACAATTTTCTCAATTAATTTTGTTGTACGACCATAGAAAACTTTTTAGGAATGAAAATTTTTCATTTTTATTTCTTTAATTACATTTCTACTAATTGAAAATTATTAGAAGGGAAAATGAACATAATTCCTATTTTGTGATTACAGTGTTTACTAAAAGTTATTGAAAATCAAATTATATAAACCACATATAAAATAGGGAATCAAGTTCCTTCTTACCCAAGTGTCCTTTCTTTATTTCTTTTCTATTAGAAGTTCATTCGTTTTTATTTTGTTTCCAACTGATAAACATACCCTAAAATTAATTTACACAAGATAGACCTCATATCACGTCTCTTTTAGTTTAAACAGTGTACACTATACTTTTACATTTATGGTGAGAATTCAAGTACAATCATACCCATTTTACAAGTATACGTGGAAAGTTTTCAACTTAGTGTTGTGAGAGTAAATTATCTCTAGTTTGTAAACGTAAATTCTCATACCATATAGGTTTCATTTAATAATTCAAAAATCAATAAAATCTCTGATATTTCTATTGATAATTCCGTAAATCAAGAATATTGATATTGATATGAGTGTAATATCATTTTCATAAAAAAAAATATCCTAATAATTTTCAGTAATATTTGCGACATTTCTGTAAAATATTGATATTAGTGAACATGTAGTGTAATTTGATAAAATATCAGGAAAATTTATGTGAAATATTGGGGAAATTTCTTTTAAATATTGATAAAATATCCATTATATTTTCACCAATTAAAAAAAAGAGAGAGAGAGAGAAATTGATAACATCTCCTAATATTTTTATTCACCTATTTATTTATATTTTTAATTAAATGAATAATCCAAATAAAAATATTATATATTGTTTTAAATTTTGTTCAACAAAATCTAATTTATACATTTTGTTTTGTTAAGTTTATGAACCATGACTAAAGAATTGTAAGGCTATGTCAAAATGAATCTTATAATCATTTTTTTAAGTATAATGTTTTTATGAGTCAAGATTGAATTTGACAAGCATATCTTTTCTCTACAATACATTTGGCTATTGAACCAAACGGACTCCCATATGCTTTCCTCCCTTCAACTGTCTCGCTAATTGTCAAAGAATTTAGAGGATTTTGTTTTTTTGTCCCTGTAGCAATTTAGAAACAGAATGAAGTATAATTTTTTATCCTAAGTTCTCATAAAGATTTTTTTTTTTTAATTATAAAGTAAAATTGTTTTCCATGATATACTTGAATGCTTATATTATTGCTGTTAAACATATATATTTCAATTTCACTCAAACGCACAAAATTTCTCTGACTTATATGATTTGAAACTATTAAAAATTGATGTTTTAATATAATATTTATAATTTTTTATATCCTGTATGTGCATTATATTCATATTATAACAAACACCCACATGCGCACACTATGTTTGAGCTATCTAGGAGTTCATTTTAGTATTAAATATTCTATGACTTGTATAATTCCAAACTATTAGAAATTGATGTTTTAATTGAATATTTTTAACTTTTTATATCTTGTATGTACGTTATACATTCATATTATACCGTATAGTTTTTAGATAATATATATTTGTAGAAAAGTATACTGTTTTTTTTTTTTTTTAACATAGTACATTGTTTTTGTTAGAGTATTGATTATTTTAACTTATTTTAAAGTTTTATTAAAACATTTTATGTTTTCAGTTAAATGTTCATACTTTTCATATATTTTACGTCAATTTTCAACAATATCGATATTTTCTTCAAATTTTAGTACCGATATTTTTGTCAATATCAATATTTTAGTCCTTAGACTTTCATCACACAGTATCTATTGTTAGATTTTTTCAAAAAAAAAAATCTTGTAACTGTTTTTATTTGGTCTCCCTTAATTCTTTCATGTTAGAACTTCAGTTCCGTTTGGATTTCATTACTATTTTGTGAACATATTCTATTTGTTTGAGATAATTTATCTATTAGTATAAGGATTGAGCACCGATAGCAAAATTTATAAATAATTTATTTGAACTCCCCTCTAAAAAGAATTGGTTTGAAAGCTGTATATCCATCCTAATCATAGAATAAATGTCCACACCAATCCCATAAAAAAGAACGAGTCAAATTTGATAACTTAATCACTAAAACAACAAATAATAATAAGAAACAATGTCTACCTTCAATATTTTTAGACCTAACGTCTATCTCTTTCCATGACCTAACAATAATTATAATCTGCAAAACATGATATTAGGTGGGAAGCATCATTTTTTTCTCCTCATTAGTCATTCTTTCTTTTTCTTTTTATCATCATTATTGGTATATTAATTTTTTTCTTTATTCAAAGTTATTATATTAAGGACACGTCTCTTTCTTGCACAAATGTAAATCAATAGAGTTTTGGACACATGTCCAAAACCAGTTGATTTCTTTTCCTTCTTTCCTAGTATTTTTTTAATATATAAATAAATAAAATAAGTGATCAAATAGAGATAAAACAAATTCCATATCCAAGTGGAAAAGTCTAAAAAGTCAATACTAACTTCCTAAAATAATATTCTAACATAAAATAATTACAAAAAATATCATAATCACGAAAAAGTTTTCAAGTCAACAAAAATCTCTAACCTAAGTTAATAGAGACCGGTCTTCTCCCATCTCCCACTGTCATTGTGAGGGGATCACAACCTTTATCCTTCCATTCATTTGTCACATCGAGAGCCAACCTCCTGCTGTAGGGAATATGGTGGCCTCATTTCCATTGATGGAGATTTTTTTTTTCTTTCTTTTAAAGAAAAATAAATTTATGAAAAATTATTTTATAGATTTACATTTACTTTCAGTAGTTAATTTATGTATTTTAAATAAAATATTATAAACATTAAGATAATATTCGTAAATATTATAGGCATATTTTTATAATATAAGGGTACAAATGACAAAGAGGAACAACCTAACATCTGTGTATTACTGTCAGGACATTGTGCAAAGACATGCACATCTATTTGCACAGGTGATCTTGTATCTCCCTATCTTTTAAGAGGGAGATGTATTAAAAGCTGACTGGTGGAATTATTTACTTATCTCATATCCGATCATATATTGCATATGTTATTAGTGTGGTAAGTCAGTTTATGCACAACCATAAAGAAATACATTTGCAAGCTACCTATCGAATACTTCATTATTTAAAAGCTAATCCAGGAAAAGAGATTTTATTCAGCAGGAATGCTAGGCTATTACTTGAATGTTATATGGATGCTGATTGTGCTGTATCAATACTAGACTGAAGGTCTACTACAGGGTACTGTACGTTTCTAAGGGTAATCTTGTGATATGAAAGAGTAAAAGGCAGAATGTAGTTGCATGTGCAAGTGTAGAAGTTGAGTTTCGAGCTTTTGCACGAGGGATATATGCTGTGGTTGAAGATCATATCAGACGGTTTAAGGATTAACTGGAAGGAACCTATAAGATCATATTGTGACAATAAATCTACCATTAGCATTGCACACAATCCATTACAGCATGATGGAACCAAGTATATTGAAGTGGATAGACATTTTAGAAAGGAAAAACTAGAGAATGGGCTGATTTGTACATCTTAGGTTTCAACGAGAGAACAATTGGTAGATGTCTTAACCAAAGGGTTGCCGGCTGCAAGCTTTCAAATAAGTTATATTCAAGCTGGTGATGGTAGATGTTTATTCACTAGTTTGAAGAGTGTGGAAAATTCAAATGTAACAGCAGATTGTACTGATCATTAGAGACAGGAGCGTGGTTAGTTGATTCCTTAAAGTTGGGATAGATCATAGAGTTAAGTTTATTTTTACAATTTTTTATTATCTTATCTATCATACAACAAAAAATAATAGATAAGCCTTCAAACATTTTTTTTTTTAAAATTTTTTTACCTTTCAACAAAAATCATAAAAATCTTAATACTAATTGTTGTTTGAAAAAGAATATGCTAGCATAATATTTTTGTTTAAAAACAATAAAAGAAGAAACTAGAATGTGATTTCATAAATTATATATTTTTAAAGGGTTTGTTTGGAATTCATTAACATTAATACAAATAAATTTAAAATGGTTTATTTGGAATTTATTGACATTAACGCAGATAAAAAGTAAATTATGTGTACATAACTGGTTAATTAATTAAAAAAAAAAGTAGATAAAAATATGAGTGAATATATAAATTTCTCGGTTTTTATGAAAATATACCGGATATATTATAAATATCACCCTAATTAAATTCACTAAAACTTTCCTAGTTTACAAAATTACACATGTTCATCGACATCAATATTTTATGGAAATATCATGAATATTTTCAAAAATTTTTAAGATATTTTACAAGAAAAATATTATATCCAATATTAATATTGATATCCTTGATTTATGAAAATATCGAATATATTATAGATTTTTCAATCATGGAACGAAATAACTGTCCTCAAGACATTGAATATTATGTAATGGCTGATTCTCTAGATATTAGCTAGTTGATTTATAATGTTGTTATGCCTTTCCCAAAAAAAAAATATATATATATTTAGATTATATTACTAAGATAATATTTGTAGTAAAACAACTCAAAATCGGAATATTATGAGGGTGAATGGATATTCTCTACTACTAATTTAAGTTGGATGGTGGTGTCAGCAAGTGCAGGTTAAATTAAGAATTTAAGATAAATATTAATTACAAACTTATGACAAAAACAACAAACACAATATTGATTACATGTTTCTTTTTTCAAATGAGAGACCCCACTTGGCTTTCACTTACGACAAAAGATATAACCTTTTTTAATGTTATAATAGAAGGACTGCATAATCACTAAAATGATGCACCAATCATACCTCTGGTTAATGTATTTTTATTTATTTTTTAATATTTGTAGTAAGGGTTTGAGTTGATTAGGTATACCTTTTAGTGTGGAAATAAATATATCTCATGTAAGCAAATTTTTGGTTCATACATATATTATTTAATGTTAATAGATTCTGATAAATTCCTAAATTACCTTTGTAATAATATGTAGATAAAATATAAATAAATTCCAAGCTGCTATAATTAACGTTTGAAATGTGGGCCTAAATCATATATATGCAGTAAGAATGCGATAGAATAAGACAGATCCGAAGTTTATAAGATATAATGAGTTGGTCTAACTAACATCATTCATTATCAGCATTTGCTTGGGCCTACTGGCCCTACTAGCCCCACTCCACAACCAACTCTTTCTCATTATTACAACACAGCAAAAAGAAACTAGGCATAATACTTCTGTTCGCTTTATCACTTGTTTCCAATTCCAACCAAACTATACGACTCAAGTTTGTGGCTTCAGTCACATCCCATTAAATTGAAATCATTATCAGATTTTTTTTAATGGTGCCTGCACAGTTGCACTACCTAATAATCTAAGGTCTTGCAATTTTTTATTTTAAAATTTTTTTAGGACTAATACATGCATGAAGAAGGTTAGTCGAAACCAAATAAGATAAGACTCTAATGACATAATTAAGAGAATAACTCTCAAACAGAAAGAGATAACCCACATATATAGGGGCAACTCATATGTTTAGGAAAATAATCTCATATAAAGTGGGGAATATGGAATTTGAATCCATGATTTGTGTAATTTAAAATGAGGAATGTTGTGAATGGTAGGACAAGAGTAGAAGATCATAATCGTTTTAATTCAAAACATTGCATCTTTGCTGAAAGAAAAATCAGTATTGATAAAATAAATTCAAGAGAAGTGGGTCTTTGAACAAAATGAAGATAAATGCTTTATTCACCAAATTCACGTTGCATAACTGGCAATTGGCAAACCAAAATAATAAGAAGATATTACGTAAGCAACTTGATTTTGTGCTATCAAATATTGATCGTCTTTGCTAGAAATCATGTTGAAGATGGGGGCTTTGGAGATGGATATGCAACTTATTTAAGGTGTTTGATCATTAGATTTTCTAAATGTTATATGCAGTGCAACAACTTGAAAATGAAACACAGTTAAATATATTGCCACTATAGTATAATGACTTGAACTTGAAACATTGTTTCAAATTGAATGAAAGTCATCTACTATCAAATCGCATTGAATGGTTTAAGGTATTTGATTAAAGAGTTTAACTACCTTACCCAACCACTAACATTACTCATAAATTATAGTTATTGGATTAATCGTAACAGTAGTTATTTAAATTCAATCAAAAAATTACAATTTATGAATAATGTTAATGATTGGATAAAATAGTCAAACCCTTAATTAAAATATAAATTATTATATAGTCAGTAACATCTTTACAATCTACAGTAACGATGAGACGAAAAACACCATGCATTAATGGGTGGTGAGATCCCATCATAAGGGTTTTTTTTTTTTTACCTGTAGTTAGCATATTCCTAGGTTTTTCTTTGATTCATACTCACGTGAATTGTTGAAAACAAAAAGAAGTTATCAAGAGTCAAAATCTAATACATTAATAATAATAATTATTATTTTTAATTCTTGTTTTTATCACTTGAATTCCAGGTTAATAATAACAAAAGCTAAGATGTGTATTTGCAAGGATTTTATGACTTTTAAGGTAAGAATTCAATGTAACACCCAATTGATTAAGCTATGATCATTAAGATCTTGCAATATAATTGATGTAAAGCTTACAACTACTTGTTACTTTTGAATTAGTTTTAGTTTTATAAATTAACAATGAACTAATTTACAGCAGATTATTTTTTCACCACAGCTAATAATAATTATCGAAAGAATAATGCTATATTTCTGAAAAATTAACATAAATAATGTGATAAAATTATAATATAATATATCGATGATGCGGTAGTTATGAATAAGATTGTCGTTTTATTCAAGAAAATTTCTGGGGTACAGAAGATTAGTTTTATTTAAAAGCTAAAGGAATTGCAACTTGACCTCCTGGCTAACACGATAAGGTGGATGGTGGCTGTTATAAGACGGGCCGAAGCCCAACTCAAATACATATGAGCTGGATGAGGCTGCACCTTAATAATTTCTGTAAATGGGCCAACTCAACTGCCACAAAAATACGAGTAGCTTCAGCTGACGTGGCAGTTTCTCAGGCCGCCATCGCTGTGTCTACTGTCTACCGGCAGCTGATCAAACACGATTTCACCTTTTACATGGGGAGATACACGCAGGATCCTGGCAAAAATAAAAATGTTTTCATGATCGCACCTTCTTCTTTTCTTTACTTTCTACTTTTTTTTTTTTTTTTTTTTTTTTTTTAATTCATAGATTAATATCCTACTATGGTTCACTAAGTTAAAGCTATCTGTTTGACTAACCACTTTAAATGAAAAGACTTAAATGCCCCTAATTTTTAAAATTGATTGTGATATGAATGCCCTTAATTTTTTATATTATTATAATTGATTACTAAAGTAATTTATAAGTGGAAATAAAAAATTTTAAAAAACAACAATAATGGAGATCTAAAGTTTAGCTTTCTTCATTTCTGTAGAATTTCATTTTTTTTTTTTTCAAATTGAAGTTGATTTGTAGAATATGATTTTTTTTTTTTGAGAAATGTTGAGTGATTTTTGAAGAAGCTGAAGTAAAAAAATTGTTTTGTATATTATGATGTTGGAGTAAATGATTTTTTGTTATGTAAAAGATATAGAAGATAAGATTTAAGATGATAACATGGAATACGATGAATTAATAAAAAAAATCATAATTTATTATAAATATTAATAATATTATTTATTTGAATATTTTGATTTAATATGATGTGTCAAGATTTATAAAAAAAATATGCGTGCAGATGCTAATAGATTCAGATGTAGTATTTTTAAACGGCCATCAACGCCGATCAAATGCACCTCAGTAAGTTTTAAGAAAGTTTGATCACCAGCACAATTTGCCTTTTTATGAGGGTCCCACCTGTAAGTCCCCCGGATTTTAGACTGTTAGTTGGGAAATCAAAAATAGCCCAGTATAAAATATTAGTGTAGAACACAGAACTCAGCGTTTTGTCCCCTGACGCAAATGATCGATTCTCCGGGTATGCAAACATACTTGAACTATTCTAATGATCTTGGTTTCACTAGAGCAATGAATTTTAATTTTGATTTTCCAACTAAATCAAAGCTTGCTTTATCATTCATTTAGGGTTTATTACATTTTCCGATAGCCGTCTATGTATTGAAATTTTGTTGTGAAGTGCTGCTTAAATAGAACAATTGCTAATAAAGCAATTCGTTTAACCTTAAAAGAAAATTATTTACGTTATCATTGGATTGATTTCACATAAGCAATTGTTTTTGTTTTTTTTTGGTTCGTTTGACATTTGTTTTGCAGCTATGTGGACATGAAAGACAAGAACACTACTACTACTTCTACACTCAGGCGCATTTTAGTGAATTGTTCAGTCCAGGTCTGTGGCTGAGCTTCGATTTATGAATTTGGAAGATGTTATTAGCTATTAATATTTATGTGTTATTAATTTTTATTTGCTAGAATCAATGAAGTCCTAAGAATTAAGTAATTTAGAAACCCATAGCAAAGTACATAGGTTTCATCTTTCTTGGACATTTTGCCAGTTACGAAATGGATGGTAGTTTACAATATGTATAACGTGGCTTCTTTAGAGTACTTCTACTGTATAAGTACTCAAGAAAGAGCAAAAGTTCTTCAAGAAGTTTGGTTCTACTTGTTTTCGTATAAGTTTGATGCCTTTTGGAAAAACTTCTTAGTAATAGTCTAAGCTAGACATTAGTACAAGTAGAGGAAGCATATACTTTTTGCTGACGTAGATTTTTTGTGGAGCCTGATAGTCTTTGAAGAGTATTCATTGTTAGCCCTCCATAAAATAAAAAGTTAACAAGGGTTGTGATAGGACCTGCCTTGAACTCACTTTGAAGTTTATAAAATTGCTCAATAGTTGTTAAATTTACTTGTATGAATACTTTTGTCAAGTATCTTAATAAGTTAGCTAGTAGTTTAACCCTGAGACAGAACACTCTTAAACTGATTGAGGTAGGTCCTGTCATTTTTTTCCATCACAAAGCGTATGCATAACCTTATTGGCGTAACGAGCTATTTTTACTGAAATACTGCTGAATATTGGCCGTATTCTGAACTCATCTCTGTAAAGACTACACTATGAGACAACGTGTTAATTGTAAAAGAAAATGTATGACTGCATTTGCCTTACATGTATCAGCTAAGTTTTTGGAATATGTGTACTACCATTGTTATTTGTATTAAAATTAACGTTTTTGTTTTGCAGGCAAGAGAATACGGGGTTTGTGTTGCTGCAAAAGTTCCTGAAGTAGAACGTGATATGTGTTTGAAACAATTTCTTGCATTAAAGAATTGTATGCAGAATATGGTATCTTATTCTAGAATTGTGAAATGATATATATATTTCATTGCATGACAGGACAAATTATGTTGTTATACTTTATAAGAAAGTATAATCCTTGACGTTTGTTCTTTCCTAGAAGATACTGCTCTTAACATTTTATTTTTTCTTTTGCTTAATAGCTTCGAGGAAAAGCCTAAGCATTTAATCAGTTTTTGTCAATATCCGGAGGCATATTCTGAATAGGGCAAGCATCTTTGTTGAAGCTTCAAAAAAAAGGTATTTTTCTTTAACAATCACAAATAAATGTACCTTTCTTTTTTCTGGATTAGCAGTGCGCCCTAAGCTATAGTATATGGGTTGTTGTTCAACTGATATGCTCCTTATCTTGCATTTTTCCCTTTACTGTGTTATAAAAACGTATAAGTGTGGATTCAGACTGTCTCGAATACATTCTGATCCAACCATTTTGGGTGCATAAGGTCAAAAGGCAAATGAGTTGGGGCAAGTCTGGGCTGCTTCAGTGTTAAAAGCATATGTAAATTAAGCATAGGGTTGGGCTTGCCTGCTACAGTCTACACTATCTTGTTTGTAAGGTTGAAAGGCAGATAAGTTAGGAGACATGTCAGGAAAAGCATCAAGTTCACAGCCTGGCATTGGCTTAGGTGGATCAGGTGCTCTATCACATGTTTATATACAGTATCCACCTCTTCATTGCAGCATTCCGGGGTCTAGGGGTTTACATTATGATGATGGAAATAAGTTACTCATCTCATCAACTTGTGATCAGGTAATTTGTCTGATTTGGATTATCATAATGAATTCTTTCAGTGGGTAATTAATTAACGTTTAACTGCTTGACTTGATGGTTGCATAATCTTATTCTCACCTTTTTTGTGTAGATCTTTTCATGGAAAACTGTTCCCTTTAATCCTCACGCCACCCCTACCTGTGATTCAATAAGCGAAGGGCCGATCTTACATATTCGATTTTCTTTAGATGCAAAGCTTATAGCAGTGCAACGATCCAGCACTGAGATAGAGTTTTACAACAGAGAAACTAAGGAAACTTTCCACCAAAGGTGCCGGTCAGAGTCAGAGAATATACTGGGATTTTTTTGGACAGACTGTCCTCTGTGTGATATTGTAATTGTAAAGACCAGGTATGGGCAAGTTTTCCTGTCCTTTTAACTTCTCTGGAAAGATAGGGTAAACCGAACATTTAGGAAATCTTGTGTAATTATCACCTCTCTCCTATGTGTTCAACCTTGCCTTGAGTTTCTCTGTTTCGATTTTTTTCCTAGACTTGTTATTTTCCTTCAAAACTTCTGTTGGCCCTTAAAGTTCATGCGTCCTTCAATTTACGAAATGAAGTTTATTTGTAGTGGGCTGGACTTGTTTGCTTACAATTCTATCTCAAAATCACTTGAGTTGGTGGAGACAAGGAAATCTAATGTGAGTTGGTATGTCTACACACATGAAAGTCGGTTGATTCTTCTTGCTTCGGGAATGCAGTGCAGGACTTTCATTGGATTTCAGGTATGGCTGCCATCTCTGATATTGGTATAATTTTATTTAAATAATTTCAGATGATGTTTTTCTAAAGCTACAGGTGTTTGTTTCACATAAAATGGTCTTGAAAATCGGTTGAGATACCACAATTCCTTTATTTTTGGAGTGGTATAACTGTTTTTAAACTGTTGTGCATACTGGGGCATATGTGCAGATTATATACTAGAAAAAGACTATAAAACCATATTTGAAGAAATAAATATCTTATTTCAAACTCTTTAATTGCCCCAAAATCTCCACCTTATTCTGTTGTAAACTCAAGAATAGTCATCTAGCTTTGAATTATTTACCAGATTTACTTTTCCTTTCACTTAACATTGGTGGGATATTTAATTGTCATTTTTTTTTTTCAATATCAAATACCAGTTCTATTTAAGTTGTCTTATGATGCAGTATGATGTTGACTTGGAGTTAAGAAGCATACTAAGGGCATGTTTAGGTAGTTAATTTATGTCTTTTAAAAACATTGTTTTCAAAAATGAAAGACTGTTTTCAAACTAATAACAAAGAATTTAATATAAAAAATTTATTGTTTTTCATCGTTTTCAAAGCAATCCATTAACTTTTCTCCCTAAACAACTATTTTACCAAATTTTCAAACAATACTAAGTACATTTACATTGTTTTTAGTTTTAGTAAACTAAATACATTTACATTGTTTTTAGTTTTAGTTTTAAACTAAATAATTTACATTGGTTTTGGTTTTAGTTTTAGTTTACTATTTTAACAAACACTACTCTTAAATCTATATTTTGAAACCTTTAAAAAAAAATTCACCATTTTTAAAACCATCATTTCCATTTTTAATAATAGTTTTAAGAAATACCATTTTAAAAACAATACAAGCATTGTGTTTTCAACTTTTTAGTTGTAATTTTGAAAACAATGATTTCCATTTTCGGAAACAGCTAGCCAAACAAGTTTTTAACTGTTTTGCGTCTTTGAAAACAGAAAAAATATTTTGAAAGTGCATCCAAACAGCCACTTAATGTTTGCAACTTTAAAAAATGGAAAAGGAAAATACCTTAAGGTAAATGTATGAATTGTTTTGTACTATCTTATAATCATTGCACGTCAGTTTGTCAAAAAGGCTTTTAGAAATCAATAATCTTGTAACTTGAACCAAAAATTTAAGTTTATTGTCAAGATCCAAACAATAATATTAAGTTCTAACTCACCTCTTCACGTATAAGACAGCAATTTTGGTGCATGAAGAAATCTCAAATATAAATGCAAATTTGAAATTTATAACAAAGGAACAAACACAAATATGGGTAAATTTAGCTCAAGTAAGAAACCTGAGAGGATGTGAAATGAGTCTCTCCTGGTAAAATTGGCGTCAATGCCATGTAATTGGTGCAATATTGTGCAAACATTTGGGTTTAAGATGTATGCCTTGGATTATGTATTCCAGTTTAAAAAATTGTATATAATCTATACTGGCTAGCTAGGAGTCTTATCATAAGCGTTTCACCATGTCAAGGAAATGATTATCCGTTTATGATTAAACATGGTTATTGATCAGAATTTATTGAATATCTTAACTCATGGGAAAGAAAAAGAATCAATCAATTAAATGTGGGAGTGTCCTATCAAGTTCTATCATTGCTTTGAGATGGTTGTTTTCTCTTCTTCAGCTTTCATCTGCTGGGATAATTCGCTTGCCAAAATTTGAAATGGCGATGGCTAAACCTGAGGTTAACAGTAAGCCTGTCCTAGATGCTGACGATGTCCATATTGTCACTGTGTAGGTTACTTAAACTTAGTCTAATTTCTAAATAAATTTCTTTTCTTACAGAAGTCAAATCTTATGCCCTCGTGATATGTGCAGGTACGGCAGGATTTACTGCTTACAGGTTGATAGAGTTGCAATGCTACTCCACTCATATAGATTTTACCGTGACGCTGTTGTACAACAGGTACATTCTTGCTCTCTAAGCTGCATAGGAGATCATGTTGGCAGCTAATTATGCAAGTAATGTTATTTTTCTCAGTTTATCCTCATTTTGATCTGCAAATTTTGAATTGGATAAATGAGATTTTGGAATCTCAAACATAAATTTGATGAGCAAGCTCTACTACACTTTTAAGATTGAGAGATGTGAGGCTCTTGTGTAAGGTGTTATGATTTGATAGACCCCTATCCTAGACTTCACAAAGTTCGGTCAATGGCATGTTTTTCTGAAATCACGGTGTTCTGGCTATGCAAGGTATCTTGTGGAAAAAACATACTTATCAAACTATCACTTGGCATGATTTGTTCTTTAGTTCAGTATCATTTTTGGTTCTATTTTCAGAGAACAAACTTATGAAGTGAAAGCATTTAATTGAATTTATATTTTTTAATCCGAAAATGCATTTTGTAATAATTTCTGAAAAATAAAGCCAGTGAAAACTTGTTTAGTATAATATTATCAAACAAAATAAACCAAGCCAAAATAAAAGCCATTGTTAAACAAGAAAGAACACAAATTGAATCTGGAATATTATTTCCTAAAAATTATATTACTTAGTTTTTCCTTTCTTAAAGTTTAGTTCTTCACTATTTTATCTAATTCATAAAATTAATAAAATTTCATTTCATTTGTTGAGCATTCTTTTTTAACCTAAAAAATTAAAAAGAACAAATTTTATAAATTTAATATTATAATGATGTTTTTGATAAAAGAGAACAGTTTTATGGCATTTTACACAAGTGTAAAAGGCTTTCTATAATCTTTGTTCATATTCTCTCTATCCTAAAATTGCTTTTTCCAGTCACCAAACATTACTTTTTTGTCAAAATAATGTCAAAAAAAAAAAATGTCTAGTCATCAATAAGTTGATAATTTTGTTTCAGTACAAACAACAATGTAGTCTTCAGTAAAAGACAAATCCAACCTCCAAGTAGAAATCAAGCGAATAAGAAGTCTTGACTTCTAAAGTCACACTAGGGCGTGCATGGACTTGGTGTTCCATTTGGGTGGGGTTGGACTTGGGGTTTGGTTAAAATAAATTAATAAGGTCTAAAAATTTTAGGAGAATCATAGGAAAAACAAGAATTTTAAGTCATTTTTGTCTTTCTGGTTTGAGAGGTAGCTTTAGAACAATTGCTCTGCTAATTCTGGAGAAAATCTGTTAAGATGATATGGGACAATTTAATTGGAACGAACTCCTTTGTTGCATGGATTATGCAAGAAGCTCAGCATTTATTTGTGTTCCTGACAGTTACTGACAAAAATGTGAGGAGTTAGTTCACCTAAATCATGAAATTAGTCCAAAGGAATGGCATCTTGGTTGATGCTGAACTGCATTACTGCTTTTATCTAGCATTTATCTTAGCCTTGTATAAGTTGATTTTTCTTTATATCCCCTTAACCTGCAAACAATTATTTGCACTAGATACACACAAGCCTGTTAGCCTCTTTAAGAATAGTTTTGTCTGTAAAAAAGGTTCAGAGATTTTGGTAAGAGTTGATATGATTGGCATGATTCTTTGACCCATCCAGTTTTAAATACTTCGTCCTGGAAACCTGATGCTTAACCATCTACCTTGTAACTGGATGATTAATAGATGACATGGGGTTACCCCTTTCTCACCTATTAGTCCATGGTATTTAAAGATCCTGTTGACAATGGACGCTCAAAAATCATCATCATCAATGCTGTCCTCCATCGCCGCAACCCCCTTCCCTTTCCTTTCCCTCTTTTCATCTTTCATTCTTTCTTTAGAGGTGAGGGTAAGACAGTTTAAACCTTATCCTCTCTTGGGGAGACAGCCAACTTTATAGGGTGAGGGGCCCTGTCACTCAGGAAAAGGAAAAACTCTAGAAGAAGCATCATTGGAAAGTTCAGTGCCTAATGTAGTTAATATGGCATAGGATACCCAAGAATTGTGGACCTCAGCTCTACTTATTATCTATCTTTTACGCATACTTATTACTATTGTTGATTAATTTAGTCAGTTTGAATACACCTATATGTTAAATGCACCTATAGATCATAGTAAGACTAAAATTATCATTTAATGTTTGATTATGTAGTTAATATGGCATAGGATACCCAAGATTGAACAGTGTTGTGGCCAATCTTAAAGCCTATGTACATTTTGATTAATTGCTGTTAGATCTTTATCATTGCTGCCCTGTGTTTCCATCCTAGTCAAAACTTTAAAATACTGTAAATTTGCTGAAGAGCAGTTAGGTGCATGTGCACATTAAATTTTAACTCAGCAATACTTTGACATCCCAACGCAGTGGTACTTAATATGATTTTTTACCTAATGCAGGGTTCTTTGCCTATTTACTCGAGCAAGATTGCTGTGAGTGTGGTAGATAATGTACTACTTGTTCACCAAGTGGATGCGAAAGTGGTGATACTGTATGACATATTTTCAGATTCTCGAGCTCCCATATCTGCCCCACTTCCTTTACTGTTGAGGGGTTTTCCACGATCTCATTCTTCCTCTCGATTCAGAGATAGTGAAAATTCGGAGGTCAATAAAACTGGTGATCATGAATCAGTCATTTATGGAGATAACTGGACGTTTTTCGTTCCTGACCTCATTTATGATGCTTCTAATAATTGTTTGTGGAAGATCTATATAGATGTGGAGGTAAGTTTTTGTCATATCTTTTTTTCATAATTAATTATTCTTAACCAGGTAATTGTTATCATACCTGCCCCTTTATATCATTGCAGGCAATTGCGGCCAGTAGCTCAGAAGTGCCATCAGTACTAGAGTTCCTGCAAAGGCGAAAGTTGGAAACATACAAGGTTAAATAAATTTTAAGATTTAATATATGTTTTATGTTTGCTTGGGGCATTTGGTCACCTTATGAAGATAAATGATTCCTTTTCATTTCACAGCATTGTAAACTCAATCATAGTGGAGGATGAGGTCAATTATTTAAAACAAAATTTAGTTGCCATCCTAAGAGATAAAAAAATTAAAATGATGTCAGGTTCTGGAATAATAGTAATTCATGTACATAAGAAGCTGAAACTATAAAATGTTCTGTATATCTCATGTAGTGTTTTTGTTTCATTTTGGTGTCCTATTGTCCTACAGATTTGAAAATATGTAATTGTTCATGGTGTTATTTATATTTTCGTGTTACTGTTTTAGGCTAAACAATTGTGCCTGGGAATGGTCAGAACCGTGATTCTTGAACGCAGACCTGTATCCGTGGTTGCCAGGGCAATAGATGTATTAGTTACGTCTTATTCCCACTCAATTAAAACAGGAAGTTATTTTAAGGGGCTAAAGAATGAGAGGACTTCTCCTTCCAGTGTGCCAAATGCTAACAGCCCTGTGTCTAGCACTGACGTATCAATCAATAGAATTGTTGGACTTGGAAAAACCATCAGACATGAATCCAATGCTGGAATTGACAGCGAATCTATCAATATATCGTCCATTTTTTCAGCTTCAGAATCTGTTGTTTCTGGTCTTGAACCCCTGCAAGTGACTAAAGCTAGTCTGTCAGGTGCTGAAAGTGCTAATGAAGTGCAGCCATCTTTAAAACATCAGCTTCCTGGACCAAGTGACAATTCGTTTAATGCTAATGTCTCTGAGCAGCAGGATTCTCAACTTACTTCGCCAGCAATTTCACCTGACGAGATGTACAGATTTGTGTTTGCTCCTGTAGAGGAAGAGATGGTGGGTGACCCTTCATACCTCATTTCCATTATTGTTGAGTTCCTCCGCAGGTACGTTAGCGTAGTGATCTGGTAATGCAATTATATTTGTGCCAAGCATTGTTAGAGAAATTGTTTAAATTTGATACGATGCCATTTGTTAGAGTTAGTTCACAAATGTTACTAGAACTATGGGAATAACAAAATTATTGTGATGGAATTATAAAAATCAGTCAATGTTGTAATTTTAAACTAATGTCAGTATTATAAAGAACAACTAAGACGTCATGTAACAAAACTGTAGTTGTAGTTATGACAATGAAGATAAACATCACATGCATGTTTGGAATGTATTTTTCTTGGTTTGGCACAAAGGATTGTTGAAGCCAACCTCATACCTGGTTTTAATTTGATACTCGGTATCACCTCTAATTCAGGCTATGGGGGCAATAACTGGCAGCGCAAAAGTGTTTTATGAGTAATTTTGTGGTTGGAATGCTGGGGTTTGAATATGATGCCATGACTTTTTATTTTATTTATCTATTTTTGTGCAGTGCCAATTTGGAAAAGATCAAAATACATCCAAACCTATATGTGTTGACCATACAATTACTGGCACGCTATGAGCGCTATGCAGAGCTAGGATTGTTCATTATAAACAAGGTTAATAAGTATTTCTCTTTATTATATATGGCTGAAAAACAGTAAATTCCGAATATATCATTATCGAATTTGACTGTAAAGCTGTTTGTTGTAGATTCTTGAACCCTCGAAGGAAGTTGCATTGCAGCTCCTAGAATCAGGTCGGCAGAATACTCAAACTAGGAAGCTGGGTCTTGATATGTTAAGACAGCTCTCTCTACATCATGACTATGTGTTATTACTGGTGCAAGATGGATATTATCGTGAAGCTTTGCGTTATGCTCGGAAGCACAAGGTTATTCTAACTGAACTAATTGAACAATTATTAATTAATTAGCATTTAAATTCATGACATTGCCAGTTGTATCACGAAACTTCCGTGTTTTTTTGGGCTTTTGCTCAACTTTTTCCTCATCTGGAATTGTGCTTGAGAGGATTCTCACTGAGTCTTTCCTCGAAATGTTACATAAGTTGGGTTTTTAGCTGGCTCCTGCGTTTGTTGACACAATCATTTTTCAGGTTACAACCATCCGGCCCTCGCTGTTTCTGGAAGCAGCTTTTGCATCAAATGACTCACAACATCTGGCTGCCGTTCTGAGGTTCTTTTCAGATTTTATTCCCGGCTTTTATAACACTTCAGATTTCAATTCGTATCACCGTGTTCTTAGTGAGATGAACTCAACCATTGCTGCTTGAGTTTCTCATAAGAAAACCTAGTTACTTTTTAAGTGCAGACAGAATCATAGAGGAACATTTAATTTATTTTTTTTAATACTAGTTCTTTTGACTTTTTTTGTTTTTTATTGAATGGATATTTAATTTTTCTAATTGTTATTTTAAACGTAATAAATTGTTTAAACTTAAACAAAGTGAAATAACTCTTTTTTTTTTTTTTTGTAAAGTTAATGGATATTATATACGATTGTAATGCTACATTATTGATGAAGAATGGAGGATGAAGATATTCAAGCTTTGCACTATGTGAGATATGAGGAATTCAAAACAATTTTTTTTTTTTTTGTTTGGGACAAAGATGATTAAGTGTTTGATTGCTTTTTCTCGCTCTCTTTTTTTTTTTAATTTTTTTTTTTAATGAAAAACGAATTTTTTGTTATATCTTGAGGGGAGAGAGAATTTGTTCATATTAATAATACTAGAATGTTTTGTTCTTATTTTGATGAAAATGAATTTGTTTATATTATTTATATTTTATATTCAAATTTTAGATGAAATATAACAGTTTTCATTTTAGGATTTTTTTTTTATATATAGCATAAAGAGTTTTATAATTAGCACGTAACCGTGAAAACAGTCATTTTTGAATATAGGAGTAAGACCATTATAATGTTCTAATAAATATTCAAAACAATGTAAAAAAAGTGGTGCGCGATTCGTTGAATGATGTTAGATAAAAGAGGGATGTGGATGGATGAACTAGTAAAATAATGTCATTTTTTTGTTTTACATTCTTCATTAGTCTTTTATTTTTTCTTACATTTTCCATTGGTTTGTCTTATTACATCCATGAAAGAATTTTTGTTTAGATAAAAAGCACTAGATGTGGTTGCCATTAGTAAAACTTTCCAAAACGTTTTGAGAATATATTAAAATTTTAAATTTAGACAAGATAGTAAGAATAAATTAAGAATCAAAGAAAAGAAAAAACCTTGCAAATTGACTATTTAAGTTTTGAAGTAAGATAGGACGTGTAACTTCACTCTCAGAGAATCTGCAATATAAGGCCTGCGGCTAGGATTCCCAATTTATTAAACAGATGTCAAGTAAAATCTTGCATGGCATTGGTAGTTGCTGCCCAAGTGCCACAAATTTCGGCTTCAAATCTCTCGAACAGCACAAGAATTGGACCTAGCTTCGTCCAACTTAAGAGAGATGGTATTTACGCCCCACTAAAATTGTTTGTACACCCCTTTTATAAGTATACCGATTAATTATTATTTTAAAAAATTCTAATAAATCCTTAAAATTTATTTAATATAAAAAATATTTTCTTAATTTCGTTGTATTATATATTTCTAAATAAATTTTAATATTAATTATTATTTAAAAAAATATGGGATTGATAAACAATCCCATATGTGTTTTTTTTTTTAAAAAAAAAACCACCAATAAAGTCATAAGTGAATTCATATTTAAAAAAATGAAGTTTCAAAAAAATATAAGGATAAAAATGAAATTTATTTAAAAAACATAAATTAAAAAATATATGATAATGATGATAATATGAATCTTGCCAATCTGATCATCATCATTGATAGATCCATCTGATCTAATAATCAATCAAATTGATCATCCGATGGAGGAACATTATCTCCTCCACCGGATTGGGTGGAGTCTCCTTCACTAGATCGTCTAAGGAGATTGTCTCTTCCACCTGATTTGGGTAGTGAAGATGATATTCCTTTGTCGATGAAGGAGATCATCTCCTCCTTTGATGGATTATGGATGAGACAATTTCCTACATTGGAGAAGGAGAACATTTGTTCTTTATTATTATTATTATTACTATTATTTTATGGAAGAGATTGTATTTGCTCCATCAAAGGAGTAAGTCAAATCCATCTTCTGTGGATTCATTCCACCAGTAACGATTTTTTTAATTGTTTAATATATGATTAATTGATTATAATGATTTATTTTTATTTAATATAATAAAAAGATAACTTTGCCCTTGGAGCATAACAGACTGACAATGGTCAACCTTTAATCAAAGGGTCTGAGGGTAAAAATGCTGAAAGATTAGAGTTTAGTACTATTATTGCTATAGTTAGGTTAGTTTGTATAATTTTCTCAATATTTTACAACAGAACGTTTCACACATGCTAGACCAAATAGACTTCTAATAAGAGATGCTATGATTCTACTGTCGAATTATTAAATATGTTTTACATATTTTTGAGTTTTGGGAGAGCACTTCAAAATCAAACTCTTATCGTCTTATAAGATTGCTACTAATCATTAACATAAGGGATAATCCCAAAAAACTTATTTTAATTTGTAAAAACATCTATTTTACCAAATATGGTTTCATTTTTATTCTAAATCCCCCACGACATTAATAAAAACACTCAAAATACCCTCTAAAAGCATGTAGAAAAACGATAATGCCCCGATGATCATAAATTAATTATAAAGTCATAAGGAGTAAAATGATTATTTTTTGTTAATTTTTCAATATCAAGAGAGATTTTGGATAAAAATAAAACTATAATGGTAAAATAAATATTTTTACAAACTAAAATGAGTTTTGTGGGGTTATCCCTTCACATAATGTGAAACATTGAACACAAATTGTCACTTGTTATGATGTGGGTGTAGCAACTGTTATGGTGCCGGAAGATCCAATTCAATTACATCGGTTAGGATAGAAATATTAAAAGATTAGTTTAGGAATCATTTTTTAAATAAATTTGTACCAATCCTAAGTGTAGATTGGGTATGCTTAATGAATAATTGACAGTGCACCATTTTAATTAAATTAAAGCAATTCTTCCATGCCAATAGTTGGGCTGTTTAAATTCCAGCTGTCCAATGCCAATTATAGTTACATGACACTCCATCTATATTATCTTGACAAAGAAATCCTTTCTTAAATTATTAATCCCTTATGTTACTGGGACACCAATACCAACAAGAAAACTTCGTGGGGTTATCCAGTTCATGCATGATTCTTGTATTAGTTCAATTTTCCTATCAAAAGTCTTGACTTAGTTTATCTTACAAATGTCATAGATTCTAAAAGGCATCTAATCATTATAGACGATAGAATTGCTCCACCAAAACAAATCAATAACAAACAATTAAGTCTCATTCTAGATATGATTGATGTAGCTAGATAGCCATCATCCTGCTATATAGTTGAATACATACCCACCTTTTCCTAACAAACAAGCATATCGAAAAATGGATTCACATCAAACATAAAAAATACTACAATAAGACATGAATTATTGATTTGGGTTTTCCTGAAACTTGCTAAAAGTTGTGTACGTGAACTAGATTAGCTTTGAATATGAATAGTATATATGTAGATGTGATGTTATCATTCCGGGGGTGCAAGGCAATGCTTTTATGTCCATCAAGGGTCCTACTCTAGCGTATTGAAAATAGAAGAAAAGGAAGTAAATTGAAGTGGGGATAAAGCAGTGCTGCAAAAGAAGATAAAAACACAAAACATAGGAGAGTACTTGTTTTAAACAAAGCCAACGAGGAAGAGTACTTCTAGTCTAGGACCACTTAGAAAGGAGAGCATTGGCTATCAACGGAAAGTACTTAGCCCCACACAAAGTGAGAAGACATCTACATGTGGGGTTTACCTAACAAGCAGTATTGAGTAACAACTGCAAAAAAGAAAGAAATGTCAAGTCACCCTTAATGTTCATTTGCGTACACACTTTGAAAACTAGCACAGAGAGTAAATATTACTAACAATTACTTTCTTATAGATGCCGATTCCCATAGCCTATAGCGGTTTTATCTTAGTGCAATATTAATGTTTGATGTTAACAATTATTCTTTAATATTAAAAGTTCGTTACGCAGAAAACTGTCAATATTTGATCTCACAATAAAAATGATATGTTTTCTAACCATGCTAGAGAGTAAAGAGACAAAGGAAATTTTGGGTTTCTTTCTTGGGTTAAATTTGATCCACGAAAGACCACTGTCCAAGAAATCAATAGCCAATACATTTTATGTTAATAGTAACTTAATAAGGGGGAAACGTACCCAACAATAATCTTTAGTCATTCGAGAAAAGATTCGCTTGTCGAGGAGCATTATTTCCGCCTTGTAAATACAGATTTTGTCATTTGTAAACTCCTGTAAATATCTTCCAGATAGATTTTGGTCAGCAAAACTTATTAACTCATCTATAATTTATTTAAAACCTTAAAGGTGTTTAACTAATCATCTTGATTTATAGAAACCTTTATCTTCGAAAAACAGTAGATAAGAAAGCATTTATTTAGCTTTTTTTTATTTTATTTTAAATTCGAATTGATCCACTATTAATAGTATTATTTATTTTTTAAAAGGAAAACGACATAAATGATTAAGAACTTGACTATATACATCTATAGTTAATTATTTTAAAAACAAACAGAATATTATTAAATTTCGAAACAATTTCGTGTTCATTTCAATAGTGAATGGTTACAGACTTAAAATTCATTAATTGAATGAAACTAATGGTCGATTAATTGAAAGCTTACTGCATTAAATATGAAGGGTAAACTTGTAAGTAAGAGATAGATAATTGAAAAATGAGGATTGATAAGTCAACATCAAAAATGAAAGAAGTGGACCAAATTTGCAGTGATTGAAATAAGTGGGGGGAACATTATTCATGTGAACGTCGTTAACATACAACTACCAAATTCAGATACCAAGTCTCGACTCCTTTAAATCAATGTCGAACTCTTTCAACTTACAACTATGATTCTCTCTCTTTAATTATTAGGTGTGTCGTGACCACAACCAAACATTTTTGTCAACATAAATTGTTTAACTAGGTCCAGGACATCAAACTTAATTTTCAACATTTCAATGGAACCCAACTTTTAGCTTTAGTTTTCTTGTCTCTTATTTTTTTATTATTATAATTATTTATGTCCCCGTGAGTTTCTTATACTTGGAAGCGAGGTGAAGATTGTTTGTTTATATTTCTTAGAATTAAATTATTTGGTTTTGTTCAATCTATAATACATGTAAAAAATTAGACTAAATAAATTAATGAAATATATATATTTTTTTAACATAAGCTTTGAGAGGACGATTTTTTTTTTTTTTTTAAGAAGAATGGAAAAGAATTACAATATATGTTGTGCCAAAGTACAATAAATTATCAAAATTATTTATTTATAAATCTTGGATTTTCAGATTAAACAATACATTTCAAATTTATTTTTAGGAAAAACTTCAAAAATATTGCTATAGTTTCACAACATTTCAAAAATTTAACGAAGTTTTTTGTAATATGACTCAAACAGTACTTAAAAATTTACACCCACGCCGTATGAGTCCATAAATTTCAAAAACATGACAGATCTTTATTAGGTTAACCGTATAATTTTGTGTGTTTGCAGGTATGGCTTTTCAAGTTGACAAAATATCATAAAACGATAAAAATAAAAATAAAATATAGCAAATAACACCATACCACTTGAGATTTACCTTTTTACATGGGAAAGTAACAACTTCTCATTTTAATAACATTTGAGTTAGTTAACCTCCCGTGTCATTAGTCTAACTTTAACACCTTTAGGTATATTTTAGTATATTTTATCTTTTTTTTTTGTATTTTATTTAAAATAAAATTTGAAAACTAAAAAATAAAATAAAAAATAAATTGATCTCAACTATCAATCTTAATATGGACGGAAGAGATTTTTTATAAAATAAAAATAATATTTTTAAGAGACATTAAAAATAAACAGCACGAAGAGGTGGGGTGCGCGAGGATTTGAATAAGTTATGACAAATTTTCTCTTTTATCAAAATTAATGCACAATGAAAAATCAAATAAAAAATAATAAAAGAGAGAGAAAAAGACGTAAAGTGCTAAGTTATTATTATTATTTTTTTAGTGAAAAATCCTAAAATAGAGCAAATCTCTTTATCAGTAAATCACTGTGTCTCGGCGTCGCCTGAAATGGAAGTCGCTCCATCTCAAATGAAGCAATCTCCAATTAGATGGAGAATCATGATGGAGCACTCAAAATTTTTTCTTTTTTAATGTAATAATAATAATAATAATATTTTATGAATTTTAGACTCGAATTTCTTTCATAGGTGATGCTTTTTTTTAAATTATTTTGAGGGTGAGGATGGGGATTCAATAAGTTATGACAAATTTGCTCTTTTATCAAAGTTAGTGCATAACAGTGATTCAATACAAAATAATAAAAGAGAGTGAGAAACATACGGAAAGTACACAATTTTTGTTTTACGTGGAAAATCCTAAAATGTAAAAAAAATGAGATTAGAACCATTTTTAGCCACTTTTGAATCAAACTCTGCTCGTAAAATGCGAATTATAAATAATGTTCGTAGCAACTCCCTTTTAGTTATCTAATCCCTAGTTTACTATCAATAACCCGATCCTATCCTTCATGAATAAAACGGATAACTCCCTCTTATCTTCTTGATCTGCTACAACTATGAAATTCATCTACTTTACTCACTCACAAGTAATACGAACTTTTCTCACTCCTTGACACCATAAGAAAGCAAAGACTTAAGATAATCAACCAATTAAGGTTATTGTACATACATGTGTGAATATATATGCACATAATCAAGTAATATGCTTGATCAAAACACATTACGTAAGCCTAGATACAATGTAAGCTATCACACAAATAATCTAGACTTAATAGAAAATAATCACCTCTTAAAGACTCTCACAAAAGCAAATCAATCAAATAAGCTCTCTTCATTAATTTTATTATAAATACAACTATTATAATCATAAGAAAATCAGGTTTCAAACAATTTAGAAAACTTAAAGATGCATGTCTCTATGTTTGGCTAGGAAAAAAAATTTGAAAGTCCTAAAATGAATTAATATCTAACTTAATTTTCACATGATTATCTCTTAACAACATATTTTTGGCATATGAAAAATATCAAAAAAATCCGAAAATGAAAACAAACAAAACGGAAAATTGAAAAATATAAATGTTTGTAATGTATATATATATAAAACTTATTTTTCTATTAATGTTTGTAATGTATATATAAATGAAATTGAAAAAATTATGAAAACATAAATATTTGAATGGTGGAGATCCAACTAGCTAGATTGCCATAGTTGATCTCTAGGCGATATAGTTCCATTGCCAAATGATAGAGATGGATATCCTCCATTACCTACTAATGGATAACCTTCTTATCATCATCTTCCTCCTCTTTCTTTGTTCTTTCTCTATCTTAATTTTTCTTCTTTCCTTTTCCTTCTTCTACGTTTTTCAATGATTCACTAGAAAATGTATCTGTAGATTTGTAGATAGGGTGTCGGTCCCTAATGCTTCTTAAATTGGATTTTCAATTATACCCTTATAGGTCTATAGATCTGCATCTTCTCTAGTTAAAAGTTTGCTAGAATCAGAGAAGATAAAGAATAAAAAGAGGAAAAAATAAAAAGAAGAAGAAAAAAGAAGAAGTGGAGGATGGAGGAGGAGGAGAAGAAGAAAGTACCGTTGATGATGGTTCATTATCAGCGAAAAAGATCTACACTAGAGAAAGAAGAAGGAATGAGAAAAGGAAGAAGAAAAAATAGAAGAAAAAAGGAGATGAGAAGGAGAATGAGGTACAAAGAAGGAAGAGAAGGAAAGGAAGAAAGAAGAAAGAAGAATTTTGATTAGAGATCAAACATCATCTGGTGAGAAGATCCTTTCGATTATATGTTTTCAAGTTTTGTTTTTAGTATTTTTTTGAAATTGCATGTGGGTAAAATTTTAAATTAGTGATTGATGTAAAATTATATTGATTTTGGGTTAGATTTAGTAAAATTATTGATATAGGTATTAGGTCATTTTTAATAAGGCTCGTTAAATTTGGATTACTAATCCCAAGAATTCATAACTAAAAAGTAAAAACCTTCATTCTAATTTGAGACCGTTAGAGCTTCTGTTAAGTTGACTAAGGTTAAGATTGACCATACACAAATATTTTTATGACATCAAAATTATTATGAGAAAGACCTATTATACCTTCACACAATGAAAAAAAAATTCAATTTAAGATAGATTATAAGTAAAATATCTGAAAATATAAAATGAGAAAAACAATGATGGAGATCTATTGTAGATTGTTGGATCTTCATGGAATTCTATTGGATTCACACTTTTAGATGAAGAACTCAAAATGGTACTATAAGGATCAAGCAGGGGTGGACCCGGTATAGGGCCAGCTGGGGCACGTGCCTCCCCTGAAATTCTGTAAAACTTTATTAAGCTTTATGCCGTCAACACATTCACAAAATGTGGAAATGCAATGATGGTTAGAAGTGCGTATATTTTTTAACCACTTCCAGAGTTCGAATCCCTATAAACACATCCGTTTATCCTTCACTATTTTTTATAATATTTGCTTTTCAACCCCCCTCCCTTTTTATACACATTTACTTTTTAACCCATCTCCTCCCTTTTTGTACACATTTACTTTTCAACCTCTTATTTGCACATTTTTGTTCAATCCCACCTTTATATATTTACATTTTTATTTATTTTACTACAGATTGCTTACTAATCGGGTAAACTTTTAAACTTAATACATTTTAACTTTATAAAAATTTATATCCTATCACTAACTATGAAAAAAAATCCTAAAATCTTAATATACATCCATCAATCAATTCTAAAATCTTAAACTTTAAGTTATTGCATTAAAATTGTCCATTTATTATCATGATTCAACCTTTTATATATATATATATACATATATATATATATTACTTTCTATTTTTACATTATTTATAATCAATAAAAATTAGAAGTTCAAAAAACTTTAGAACATAGTTTATAATTTATTGTATAAACTTATTGTTATCCATTATAAATACAATTTTATTTTTCATAAAATTAGATTGAAATTGTTTTCTAATAAGTACATATGGTTTGTACCTTATTTAAATTAAAATTTTTTTGAGTAAATAATAAGTTTACATAGTTTATGTTATTTTTTATTTTTATTTGTCTCAATGATTTTGTTATGATTTATATTTACTTTGCTTTAATATTAATACATTTTATTTTATTTAAACTATATTATGTTACTAAACTTTGTTGTATTAAAAAATATATATATAAATATTTAGTATGAATATCAATACTTATATTACTTTATTAATGTGTTCCCCCTAAACTAATTTTCTGGGTTCGCCGCTGGGATCAAGCACTTACCATTACTCAGAAAGCTTAAGCTACCAAAGTGTAAAGTAGCCTTGACTTAAACTCGGCTCATCACTACAAAAGTTTCATTCTATCTTCAACAAGCACTTTGTAGGACTTGCAACTAACTCTCATGTAAGAGACTTGTGTCTATCCACCCTAATACCTTCATTCTAACAACGAAGGCTAATAGAGTATGTAGTGACTTGGACTTTGTTATGGGTATTTTTGAATTCCTCAAATGGGCTGGCAAAGGCCCATAGAAATGGTGGCCCAAGTCACCAAAGGCCCATGAGAGGTACTGTGTATCAGATCGCGAGATCGAGCTTGGGAGAGACAATGACAGGTTCACCTGCTATGATGGTAGCGACGTCAAGGTCGCTAGACCGTTGCAGCGATATCAAGATCGCCAGATCGTTGCTGAGTCCAGATCGTCACGTCGAGGGATAAGCCCGTTCTCTACATCAGTTCGCCCAGTATCAGTGTAAGACAGTAAGATGGCGTGTCTTGCACGATAAGTAAGGTTACCTCACCTAATGGCAGCCTAATTTCTGGAAATCTCACCAAACCAGCATGGGCTTACAGTCGGCCCACGTTTTGCCAGAGTTGACATGTCAGAAGTCAGAAGCATTTAAAGCTCTCCAGCAGCATTTATTACGACAAGATCAGCCCTTTTTGTCCGTTTGTTCTCTTTGTAGCCTCTTCTCCTCTATAAATAGAGAGAGGCATTTATTGTAAACGGATCCAGAAATTGAGAGTTTTGAGAGGTTGTTACTCTGTAAAAACGTAGGGAGAGCAAGCATTTTGTGAGAGATCAACAGTAATAACAGAACAAGTGGACGTAGGCCCTTCCAAATCGGGCCGAACCACTTCAAACCTCCTGTCTTCTTTCTTCTTTCTTCTTCTCTTCTTCGCCATTATTCGGTCTGTTTGTTGCAGGTCTCCTTATCAGCGCGGCATTGGGCTCAAGAATCTGGTTGGCTGGTTTACCACGTCAACATTTTGGCGCTAGAAGGAAGGCCCAACTGCGAAGTGGAGCTCTGTAATCGCCATGGCTAAGGGGAGAACGACCAGAAACTCAGTAGACGATAGAGCCGAAGAGACCGAGCTGCGGCGTCAGCCTCAGATGACGGATATGGGTGCAGGACCGTCTCAGGGAGGACGGGACGTCGTGCATGACTTGGCCCGACGTCAGAAGAGGATAGAAGCTACAATGGCTCAGATGGCGGATACGTTGAGGGCGATGGCACGAGGTCGTGATCAGAACGTGCCAAGGACGACGGTGATCCCACCTTCTGTAGCAGAGGTCGCAAGGGGAGTGCATGTGCCAGAAGGATCTCTTCATTCGTCGAATAGATAATCTGAAGCCCGGGGTCAGCGAGCTCGGGAGAATGGAGATGCAGCCCGACCTTCAGATGTGAGAGTCAGAATCAGCCGGGATGGTGGCAGAAGGGTCGAGGTAAGCAATGGAATCCCCCGTGTTTCAGATCGCAGAGATGAAGACGAGCTGCGGCGAGGCCAGAACGACCGGCGTAGAGAGAACGATAACTACGAGGTGGGCCGAGAACGCCGACGGTATGACCAGCATTCTATCACCGGGGTAAGTCAAAGAAGTGGGTGCAGGACCGTCTCAGGGAGGACGGGACGTCGTGCATGACTTGGCCCGACGTCAGGAGAGGATAGAAGCTACAATGGCTCAGATGGCGGATACGTTGAGGGCGATGGCACGAGGTCGTGATCAGAACGTGCCAAGGACGACGGTGATCCCACCTTCTGTAGCAGAGGTCGCAAGGGGAGTGCATGTGCCAGAAGGATCTCTTCATTCGTCGAATAGGTAATCTGAAGCCCGGGGTCAGCGAGCTCGGGAGAATGGAGATGCAGCCCGACCTTCAGATGTGAGAGTCAGAATCAGCCGGGATGGTGGCAGAAGGGTCGAGGTAAGCAATGGAATCCCCCGTGTTTCAGATCGCAGAGATGAAGACGAGCTGCGGCGAGGCCAGAACGACCGGCGTAGAGAGAACGATAACTACGAGGTGGGCCGAGAACGCAGACGGTATGACCAGCATTCTATCACCGGGGTAAGTCAAAGAAGTAGGAGGTCCCCCGTGAGGCAGCTCGGAGCTCAGGACCCGATCATTCAGTAGCTCCTGGAGCGAATGCAGCAGCTCGAAGAGCGACCTGGGGCTCAGGCGGTGGCAGAGCGAAGTGAAGACAGAAGCCCTCTCGTGGCGGAGATAGATCGAGAGCCGCTCCCTGCCAGGTTTAAGCTCCCTGACATTCCGAAGTATAATGGAGATTCAGACCCCTATGACCATCTGGATGCCTTCAACGTCCAAATGAATTTGCAAACCTCCAGTTCATTGGTAAAGTGTCGCGTGTTCCCTGCGACGTTCGGAGAAATACTGCGAACTTGGTTCAGGAATCTGCCACCTCGCAGTATCAGTAGTTGGGAGGAGTGCCAGCAAAAGTTCCTCGACCAATATAAAGCGTTGAAGAGGCAGCTCGCTCCTGCCTGTCATCTCCAACCATTTTTCAGCGATTAGGGGAATCGCTAAAGGAATATATCAGCCGCTTCAGAAGCGAGATTAATAATGTGGAGAGCCCGTCTGATGAGGGCGTTTTGTCAACAATATCAGCTGGACTTCGAAAGGATGGAAAGCTGTACGAAAGCATTTACAAAATGCCTGTCAAAGACCTGGGGGAATTTTACGAACGAGCTAATAGGGAGATCAGATGGGAAGAATCCTTTAGCTCGAGAAAGGCTAGCCAGCCGAAAAATGAGGCAAGCGGATCCCATCAAGGCAAGAAGAGGGATCAGGTCGGTAATGAAGATAGAAGAAACCGATCTAATAATCAGGTGGCGAAGCGAGCTAAGAAAGAGTTCAGAAGAGATCGCTCCCCACCTCGAAGCCGCTTCCACCTCTACAGTACATTATCCGACAGGCAAGATCAGATCTTTCAGACAGAGAAGCATAGAGTCAACTTCGGGAGGCCGAGCCCTACTGGTTTCCCGGGTAAGTTCAAAAATTCTCGCAAGTATTGTGCTTATCATCAGGAGAACGGGCACAATACATCTGAATGCTGGGACCTTAAGGACGCCATAGAAGATTTGATAAGAAATGGCCGTCTGAAGGAGTATGTGGTACAGCCCGACCATAAGAAGCCCCAGAATCAGCGTCCTCGTCAAGATCACCAGCCCGCGCAGACGAGTCAGCAGGGCCAGGAGCAGGGGGTTGGTTTGACGGTGAAAACTATCTATACCATCCATGGCGGTCCCCACATCGCCGGATCCTCTGGTAAGTCTCATGAAAGATATGTGCGAGAGGCAAATCACGTCCATCTTACAGGGCGGGGTGATTAGGAAGGGCCAGCGAAGAAGGCTAGAATGACTTCGGAGGAGATCATTTTCACAAAAGAAGACGAAGGCGAGGTAAAATTTCCCCATAATGACGCCCTTGTTATCAAGGCGAGAATCAGCAACGCCGAGGTCCTGAGGATCATGATAGATACAGGCAGCTCAGTTAATGTTATGTACAAGGATTGTTATGATCAGCTCGGGTTAGGAGCTAATCAGCTGAAGCCGTCTCCAGAGCCTCTCTACGGTTTCACTGGGGACGCCGTCATCCCAATAGGTCAAGTAAGACTTCCGCTTTCAATAGGAGATCCAGCTCGCCAGGCAACTACCCTAGCGGACTTCCTCATCGTTAATGGGGCATCTGCTTATAATGTGGTTCTGGGGAGGCCCGCGATGAACGATCTGGATATGGTCGTGTCGACCAAAGCTCTCACAATCAAATTTCCGACTGCCAGCGGAGTGGGGGTAATTCGAGGTGAGCAGTATACAGCGAGACGCTGTTATGTGAGGGCTATGAAGATCGGGGTGACGTATAAGCACGTAGATATGGTGACTGGAGGAAAGCCAAATGAAGTCAGCAAAGAAGGCTTTGATCGCGATCTTGATCCTCGCGAGGTGGATGAGTTTTTGACATCGGGTCCAGTAGACGAGCTTGAATCTATTCAGGTCAGCAAGGAAGATCCGAGAAGATGCCTGAGTGTGGGGCGAGGTCTGACCCCGGAAGTGAAGAATCAGCTCGTTAATTTCCTCAAAGAAAGTGTAGATGTCTTCGTATGGAGTCACGAAGACATGGTTGGGATCGATCCTGAGGTTATGTCGCATAGATTGAATATTGATCCCCGATTCAGACCGGTTCGCCAGAAGAGGAGACCGTTGACAAAAGAACGATCTGATGCCATCAAAGAGGAGGTTGATAAGCTGCTCGCTAATAATTTCATCAGGGCCGTCCAATATCCACTTTGGCTCGCTAACCCTGTGCTCGTAAAGAAGAAGAATGGCAAGTGGAGGACGTGCATTGATTTCACCGATCTCAATAAGGCGTGCCCTAAGGACAGTTTCCCTCTTCCAAGGATCGATCAGTTGGTGGACGCGACTGCTGGTCACCAGCTGTTGAGTTTTATGGACGCTTATTCAGGATATAACCAAATCCCTATGAGCCCGCTGGACGAAGAGCATACCTCGTTCATTACGGATAGAGGCCTTTATTGCTATAAGGTGATGCCCTTCGGTCTGAAGAATGCTGGTGCGACCTATCAGAGGCTCGTCAATAAGATGTTTGAGAAGCAGATCGGCAGGTCGATGGAAGTGTATGTAGACGACATGCTGGTCAAGTCGAAGCAAGCCGAGTCCCATGTCGACGATCTAGCGGAGACATTCCAGATTCTGAGAAATTACAGGATGAAGCTCAACCCGCTGAAATGCGCTTTCGGGGTTGCATCTGGAAAATTCCTGGGGTTCATGGTGAATGAGAGGGGGATCGAAGCCAATTCAGAGAAGATTCTGGCCTTGATGAATATGAGGTCGCCCAGGACGGTCAAAGAGGTTCAAAGTCTGACAGGTCAGGTCGCGGCGCTTAGCAGATTCATCTCGAAAGCGACTGACAAGTGTATTCCGTTCTTCGACGTGCTGAAAAGGGTGAAAGACTTCGAATGGACGGAGCAATGCGAGCAGGCCTTCCAGCAGCTGAAAGAGTATATGGGCCGGGCTCCACTTTTGTCAAAACCTGTAGAAGGGGAGAAGCTCATCCTTTATTTGGGGGTATCAAATAGCGCCCTCAGTGCGGCTTTGGTTCGAGAGGAAGACAGGACGCAGCTCCCTGTGTATTACGTCAGCAAGAGGCTTTCGGATGCGGAGACCAGGTATTCCCAGATAGAGAAGCTCGCTGATTGTTTGGTGACCGCATCCAGAAAGCTCCGACCTTATTTCCAGGCTCATAAGATCGAGGTCCCGACTCGGTATCCCTTGAAGCAGATTTTCCAGACTTCGGATACCTTAGGTCGCCTATTGAAGTGGGCAGTCGAGCTGGCCCAGTTCGACATCGAGTATATCCCCGGACCGTCCATCAAGGCTCAGGCCCTAGCAGACTTTATTACAGAATTTACCGGGACATCGGAGGAAGGAGTTGGGCCATCGGAGGAGCCGATGTGGGAGTTGTATGTTGATGGCTCGTCAAGCGAGCTGAGAGCCGGGGCAGGAATTTTACTCATCAGTCCGGAGGGGCACAAGATCTTCTATGCCTTAAAGTTCGAATTCAAAGCAACAAACAACGAAGCAGAGTACGAAGCACTCATAGCGGGGCTGAAGCTCGCTAGGGAGATGCGATCTGACCGGGTAAGAATATTCAGTGACTCTCAGCTCGTTGTGTTCCAGGTAAAAGGGGAGTACCGGACTCGGACATCAAGCACAGCTGCGTATCTTGAGAAGGTGCAAGAGTTGCTCAGGGCGTTTTAGAGGTACGAAGTAAACCAGATCCCGCGAGCTCAAAATGCGTATGTTGATGCTCTAGCTCGCTTAGCCACTACTCAGATAGCAGAAGATTTGAAGCCCGTGCCTGTTGAGCTCCTGCCGGTTCCAAGTATTCAGAAGGGGGAAGTGATGATGGCCCTGGTGGTGGCAGAGAATTCATGGATGAGACCGTTGGTTGACTATCTGCAAAACGGGGTTCTCCCCGAAGAGAAGAACGAAGCTCGCCAATTGAAGGCGCGATCTGCGCGCTACTGCATCTACGACGATCTGTTATATAAAAGGGGTTTCTCAGCTCCTCTTTTGGGGTTTCTCAGCTCCTCTTTTGCGGTGTATAGATGGGGCGGACTGCGAGAAGGTATTAAATGACATGCATTCAGGTCATTGTGGAAATCACTCCGGCGGCCTCGCTCTAGCTCAGAGAGCGTTAAGGCAGGGTTTCTATTGGCCAACAATGAAGAAGGACGCTATCGCCTTAGTAAGGAAGTGTAACAAGTGTCAGAGGTTCGCGAAGGTGCCCCGAGCTCCCCCTGCACTTCTGCAACAGATGATTAGCTCATGGCCGTTCGCGATTTGGGGTATGGATCTGATTGGGCCCCTGCCGACAGCTCGGGGAAATTACAAACACGCCGTGGTCGCGGTTGATTATTTTACCAAGTGGGCAGAAGCAAGAGAGCTAGCTGACATCTCGACGTCGAAGATCATCAAGTTTATGTGGAGTAATATCATCAGCAGGTTTGGTATTCCGCAGCAGGTAATTACAGACAACGGGACTCAGTTCAGCAGTGAGCAGTTCGTCGACTTTTGTGACGAGCTCGGGATCACCAAGAGTTTCTCCGCAGTAGATCATCCTCAAGCCAATGGACAGGTCGAAGCCGTAAATAAGATCATCAAGCAGATCCTGAAGACGAAGCTAGAGGCAAGAAAGGGGGCATGGGTGGACGAGCTCCCGAAGGTATTATGGGCCTACCGGACTACAGCTCGCAGCACGACTCAGGAAACGCCCTTCTCGATGGTCTACGGGTGTGAAGCTATGATTCCAGCTGAGTTCGAGGTGACGACGCATCGAAGAGCCACATTCAACATTGAAGATAATCAGCAGCTGCTCGCATGCAATCTCGACCTCGTGGACGAACTACGGGATGAAGCTCAACTAAGGTTGGCAGTCTACCAGCAGAGAGTTGCCAGATATTACAACAAAAAAGTGCGAGTTCGTCACTACAACGTCGGAGATCTGGTGCTGAGACTTGTTCTGCCTGCATCTCGGAATTCCAGCGAAGGCACTCTAGGACAGAGCTGGGAAGGTCCTTACATCATTCAGAAGAATTTGGGGAATGGAGCCTATCACTTAAGCAATATGAACGGAGCGGAACTCCCGCGAGCATGGAACGCTGAGAAGCTCCGACCTTACTTCGTATGATTCAGTCAGATCGGATTATCTATCTCAAATGTAATTTATCAGATCAAGTTATTTGCTGCAATTGTAACACCTTTGGCAGTTCGCCAGTGCGTATATGAATATATTCAAGCAAATTCTATCCACTTATATCTGTCTTCGTTTTTACTTATATTTATCGGCCTCAACAAAGTCTTGGACGGAGACGCCGCGCCCTGTGAGCTCGTAACGCTCTGGACGGGCCCGCGATCTCCTGTGGACTTAAAATTATTCAAGTCTTGGACGGAGACGCCGCGCCCTGCGAGCTCGCAACGCTCTGGACGGGCCGACGTCCTCCTGTGGACTTGTCATCAATCAACAGTCTTGGATGGAATCGCGCACCCTGTGAGCTCGCAACGCTCTGGACGGGCCCGTGATCTCCTGTGGACTTAAAATTATTCAAGTCTTGGACGGAGACGCCGCGCTCTGCGAGCTCGTAACGCTCTGGACGGGCCGACTTCCTCCTGTGGACTTGTCATCAATCAACAGTCTTGGACGGAATCGCGCGCCCTGTGAGCTCGCAACGCTCTGGACGGGCCCGCGATCTCCTGTGGACTTAAAATTACTCAAGTCTTGGACGGAGACGCCGCGCCCTGCGAGCTCGCAACGCTCTGGACGGGTCGACGTCCTCTTGTGGACTTGTCATCAATCAACAGTCTTGGACGGAATCGCGCGCCCTGTGAGCTCGCAACGCTCTGGACGGGCCCGTGATCTCCTGTGGACTTAAAATTACTCAAGTCTTGGACGGAATCGCGCGCCCTGTGAGCTCGCAATGCTCTGGACGGGCCCGTGATCTCCTGTGGACTTAAAATTATTCAAGTCTTGGACGGAGACGCCGCACCCTGTGAGCTCGCAACGCTCTGGACGGGCCGACGTCCTCCTGTGGACTTAAAATAACAACGTAACGACGTCACCAGCACATTCAAAAAAAAAAAACAACTTACATTCGCAATCGTTATCTACGTCACCCAATGAAAGCATTACACAGATTAGAGCGAAACGAAATAAAGCATGTATTGAGTTAAAAAAAAGTTGTTACAAACGAAGACCTCAGAAGAGGTGAGTTCAGAAGACAAAAATAACTATTACAAAAAAGGACTAATATTGCGAGCTGGAGGGGTCCTGAGGGACCTGGGAGGTCGAGCTGGTGGCCATTTGGTCATCGGCGGCTTCTGGAGGGACGATCTCAGCAGGCGTCCAGGGAGTTTCTTGTGGTTGGCCCTGCTCTGCTTCCGCTGCGGCTCGAGCGTCCTCAGCATAGAACTCAACGTCCTTCACAGCATCATTTCCAAAGATGGAATAATCTATCTTGGGGTGATGCGTCCACAGGGTGTAAATTAGGCTTTGCTCCGTTTCCACCCTGACCTCCTCTATCCGAGCTCGAGCAGTAGTTAGCTCGTCCATGAGCCTGCTGATCTCCATCGCGTGCTGCGCCTCTGCATCCTTTAGCTCCCTCTCCCGGTCATCCGTGACAGTCCTGGCCGTCTCGACCTGAGAATTGAGGCTGTTGATCACCAATTCCATCCTGCTTTTTTCTTTAGCCCAAGTGGTATCAGACTGAAGACGGGCGGCCTTAGCATCGAGCAGCTTCTTCTGAAAAATCTCGCGATCACTCCTTGCCACCGCGAGCTCGATGTCACGTTCTGACAAGGTCGCCTTAAGCTCCTTCTTCGCGGCCTTGAGCTTCTTCTCATCCTCCTCCCTCTTTAGTTCGCTGTCTATTTCCTTCGCCGTCGCCATAACGCTCTGAACAACTTAAATCAGCAGGAGGAAAGCGAGGAAAATATAAGACAAAAGAAAAAAGGGGAAAGTCTCACCTTAGCAGCTTCTCGGAGTGCGTAGTTAAGCAAGTTCACCCCGTGGCTATCCTTACCATCCAGGAACTTGGCAGAGTTCCCTAGAAGACCGAGCACTTGCTCGAATGCGAGCTTGAGGTAAGATAGCCCGGGAATTTCCTCAGCAGTCTGTCCCGGGGCACCCTCCTGAGATTGCCGAGACGAAACCTCAGTCTGTTTCCCTATGACCAGCGTGGTCTTCTTGGTGGGAGGAAGCTCGATAGGCGCCCCTTGATCTTTCTTCTTCGACCCTTGCTGGGTCGCGACCTGCTTGCCCTTGTCCACGGCAGTAACAGTCCTGGCCGGGGGAGCCCTCTGAGAAACGGGCTGAACAGCTTGAGAGGCTGCAGGTTCGGCCGCACTCGCGGCCTGAGTCCCCACCGAGCCAGATGAGCCCGGGGCGGCCAGGGATGTTGCAGCCTGACCTCCGGTCTGGCGAGCTCTCTTCCTGGGTGGCGGGACTAGCTGTAAGGGCGCCATTTCAACCTCTCCGACGCTGTCTTAACCCGAGCTGGTGTCAACAACCTCGTCGAAAACGGACCTTACAGGTTCAGTTCGCCGAGATCCGATATGTTTAGAGCGAACTAATCCCTCTGCAGAGTCGGAAGCAAGCTGGTATTGGCGAAGCAGTTCGTCCGTCAGTTTGACGTCGTCTTCGTCCGATCTGCGGGCACCAAGGATCTCGAGATCGGCTGTTTCGCCCGGAGTCAAGCCGAGGACTGGAGCGGAAAGATCTGCAAAAAAGGAAAATATTTAGCTCGAGATCGCAAACATAAGCTGGAAAGCAGCTTGAGGGACATCCTACCTGGTTCAGCCCGGAAGCTGAAGTTCAAAAGATTGGACAATGAAGGGCAAGACGCATAGAACCAGTTCGTCTTATAATGTCCTACGTTGGACTTGCCTTTGGCATCGCCTTTTGGTACCACGTCCTTGTAAATAGACGCCGTGCGAGGGGAAGCATAGTAGATACCATCCCGAGGTTGTCCCCTGCTAGTGGCCTTAAAAGTGTATAAGTGCCTTATAATTCCCGGATTCGGGAAAGGTAGGCCGTACTTCCTAAAGAAGATCGCTAGCGAGGAAAACTGGGTGTACGAATTCGGGGTCAGCTGGAAGGGAGCAAGCTTCAGGAAGTTCAGAAGCTCGATCAGATACGGCGGAACCGAAAACCGTAGACCGGCCTCCAGATGCTGGACGCTAATAGCCATAAATCCCCTGGGGAGTGTGGCCGCGTGGTCCATCGGAGCGGGCTCCATAAGACGACAACCCCGGGGGAAGCGATATTGAACCCCCAGACCGACGAGGTCCTGGTATGTTATCCGCGAGGGGTGATGTTTAAACATCTCGCGGCCTCGCCTGATCTCCCCAGGATCAAGCTCCCCGGCCTGGGAAGGCGGATTCCCTTCTGAGCTTTCTCGCGCTGAGAACTCCTCGGTGACGTCCTCGTTATGTAAGGATGCCTGGGGGACCTCTCTCACTTGATCCTCCGAGCTGGAGGAGTCACCCTCTCCTACGACATGTTGTGGGCGCGTGCGACCTGAAGACATCTACAAACAAAAGGAGCAGTTAGGTCGCTTAACGCAGACCGTTCCTATCAGACTAGAGCTCCAAGTTTGCTATCTAACTATTTCTTAACAGGTCGCGTACGCCGCACAAAGACTATAAGCGACCTAAAGATCGTTCCTCTACTACTTATGCGCGATCTTGAGATCGCTCAAACTCACAAACAACAAATCCTACAAACTACAGCAACCTAACGGATCAAACTAGGAGAATACGAAAAGACGCAGACATTCAAACACAAGCACAAGAACAAAATGCCAGAAACCAAGCAGCAAACAAATCATCACCAGAAGTAAAAGAAAGCAGTAAAGTGCTGAAAAGCGAAGAATCGACAGAGATAATGAACTCACCGGTGATCGGAAGCGGAGAACTGGCCGGAAGATGGACGCCTGAGAACCTGGACTGGTGATAGACTGAAGAAGAAGAAGACAGCGAGAGCTTTGGAAGCGTGAAAATGACGGATAGGAAGCGAAAGGACAGACTGGCCCGCCTTATATAACCGGTCTCGAGGTCATATCCCTGACCGTTGGATCTGGTGGCAGGCCAACCGCCTCAGATCCAACGGTGCAGCGCGATCTAGGGTACGTGACCCGAAGAGACGCTATCAGACGAAGAGACGTGCATTTAATGCCCGTTGCAGAAGCCGGACCGCCTCAGGGGGTGTTGCCACGTGTCCAAGAAAAAGGAGGGAAAAACTTAGCTTTTCAAGATCTCAGATCGATGACAGGATTGCAGTCCGCTTCAGATATCAGTGCGCTGATCGAAATTCTCAGTACGCTGAGAATTCTTCAGTTCGGATAAATCTTCAGTTCAACAATCAGACCGTTGGAGCCTCTCAAGGGCAGCATGAAGATTTCAGTTCGCTCCAGATGTCAGATCGTCGTGTAAAGTCTTAGTTCGTCACAAAGATCTTAGTTGACTATTAAGTTCTCAGGCCGCAGGAAACGACCTAAGAACTGGGGGGTTGATGTTATGGGTATTTTTGAATTCCTCAAATGGGCTGGCAAAGGCCCATAGAAATGGTGGCCCAAGTCACCAAAGGCCCATGAGAGGTACTGTGTATCAGATCGCGAGATCGAGCTCGGGAGAGACAATGACAGGTTCATCTGCTATGATGGTAGCGACGTCAAGGTCGCTAGACCGTTGCAGCGATATCAAGATCGCCAGATCGTTGCTGAGTCCAGATCGTCACGTCGAGGGATAAGCCCGTTCTCTACATCAGTTCGCCCAGTATCAGTGTAAGACAGTAAGATGGCGTGTCTTGCACGATAAGTAAGGTTACCTCACCTAATGGCAGCCTAATTTCCGAAAATTTCACCAAACCAGCATGGGCTTGCAGTCGGCCCACGTTTTGCCAGAGTTGACATGTCAGAAGTCAGAAGCATTTAAAGCTCTCCAGCAGCATTTATTACGACAAGATCAGCCCTTTTTGTCCGTTTGTTCTCTTTGTAGCCTCTTCTCCTCTATAAATAGAGAGAGGCATTTATTGTAAACGGATCCAGAAATTGAGAGTTTTGAGAGGCTGTTACTCTGTAAAAACGTAGGGAGAGCAAGCATTTTGTGAGAGATCAACAGTAATAACAGAACAAGTGGACGTAGGTCCTTCCAAATCGGGCCGAACCACTTCAAACCTCCTGTCTTCTTTCTTCTTTCTTCTTCGCCATTATTCGGTCTGTTTGTTGCAGGTCTCCTTATCAGCGCGGCATTGGGCTCAAGAATCTGGTTGGCTGGTTTACCACGTCAACAGACTTGAACTCAATTCACCCCTATAGCAGTTTCACTCTATGCTTTAACACATAATTGGCAGAACTTGAAATTAATGCTCTTGCTAAAGACTCATGTCAATCCATCACAATTGTCTAGGTCGTGGCAATCAAATTGAATAATTCAAATCCAATTCAGAAAAATCGAACAAAATAAGTGTTTGATCTAGTGCTTTTGAATTTGATTTTGGATTCGGTATTTTTTTTTTTTTTTTAAAATTTAAGGATTAGATAAATTCGGATTTGGCTTAAATTTTGATCTGGTCCGAATTTTAAAAAAAGAGATAATCCCAGTTTTTCCCATGTTATTTGACGTAATCACTAATTAACCCCTTATAGTTTGTAGAAATTTCATTTTACCTTTTTCTTGATTCTGACATACACGATAATGAGAAAGACCAAGGAGTTTTCTGGACATTTTCTTAAACTATAAGAGGTTTTCTTAACATTTTTTTAAACTACAAGTGGTATTTTGTCTATTTTATCAAACGATAGGAGGTTTTTAGTAATTTTTTTAAAATAGTGATAGATTTTGTCTATTACGACAAACTACAAGGGGTAAAATAAGATTATCTCAAAAAAATCAAAGTTGACCTGAATCTAAAATTGTGCATGTCAGAAAATATCCAAAAAAATCCATTTTTTTTATAAATATATAATTATAAATTTTAAAACTACAATACGTATAAAATTTAAAATTAGAAAAAGTGAGCAATAAATATATAAAATTTTTAATTGACAGAAATGAGCAATGAATATATAAATGTTTAGTGAAAACGATTTTATCAAATATTAGCATTGGTTTAAGTATGCATATGAAAAATAAAGATTATTTGTTTTATGATTATTTTGAATAGTTTGATTTTATAAGAATTGTTAGTTCAATATTTTTGTAATTAACTTATTTCATATTGAAAGACTTTTTGTGTGAAACATTAATTAGCTTCATGAGTTTTAGGATTAGAATTTAGGATGTTGGATGAAGCTTGATGTACAAGGAACCAAGATATAAAGGTTTACTATGGTTAGCAAGACTTGAAGAATGCTTGAAAAAACGTAAGCTCGTACTTGACGTGATCAATCAATGTTTTATTTTTCTTTAATATCATACATTTTATACACCATGTCTTAGGAGCTTGAGCATATAGTTTTATGACTTATGGGTGTGCATTTATAACATATGGTGTTGTGTTTGCATGATTTTCGCAAAGTTATGGTTTGAGGGTCTGGAGATAGAGGCATTTTCGAGACTATAGAAAAGATTTTTCAAAACAATTTCTTCGTAAAAAATACAATCCTAGGTGTCTGCTAATCATAGGAAAAAACTGAGAGTCAAAATGAGGAAAATTATGGCCAAAACCGTTAAGACGTATGGAGTTGGAAGACACTGGAGACCAATTGTGGGCACCACTGGACCTAGTGGTCACCAGGTCTAATCCGTATATAATGTTTTTCAGTTTTTTGACTTTTTTCCACTTTTAATTTGGGTATTTTTCTTTAACTTTTTCAAAATTTTTTTGTGGGATCTAAATACATTATTTAAGAGATAATATGTGAAAAATAAGCTGAATCTTGACTTGATTTAGGACGTCCTAAATTGTTTTCCTTAATCAAACATATTTTTCCACTTTTGTGTAATTTTCTTCCTTGATTTAGGACATCCTACATTATTTAAGAATTGAACTTCTAGAAAATCTTTAGCAAACAAGTTTACTATGAATGCAGTCTTATGGACTCAAAAGTACTATATGCAAACATTCTTAATACATGAAATGCAAGTTACAAACATAAAAGCATATTAAATCAAGATTGATTAGCATCAACCGAGCACTTGCATCTTTGAGCATTGCTAATCATATTTGAATCACAGTTGGCTTGACTTTTTGCTATTCAAAATTCTTCATAAGTAAACATAGCCCAAAACCTAGGAAGTTAAAGAGTAAATGTAAAGAGCCTTTTGACATGAAATAAACAAAACACTGACCTAACAGATAGGTAGGCGATGGGTTGTAGCAAAAGCTATTTGTAATTAATCTATTTATTACCAGTAGAGTTCTATTTGAAAAATGGTTAGAGAAGGTTCTAGTCTTACTATTTTTAACTTTTAATAGTTATGCACGCTCTTTTTATTTTCTACTTTCTCTTTCTCTTTTTTTGTGATTGATTTTTTCATTCGTATTAACTTTGATAAAAGAAAGAAATTATAATAACTTATTCACTCTCTTCTGGGTTATACTTAGTATTCGTTTGGATTTTTCAACTGTAAATGTGTGTGAAAATCGAATTATTAATAAAAAAAAAAAATGTAACATAAAATAAATAGCAAAAATTTTTAACGGTAGCCACTTGAAATAGATGAAATTCTTTTTTAATCATAAACGAAATTCCAATTATTTTTCACCACAGTGTGAAATTGATTTTGGCTTTCTGATCGAAATTCACTAATATACCCTCAAGTCGAAAATGTAGGAAAAAATGTGAAACATTTTTTTTCATAACTATATTTCACTATAATTTTTCATGTTTCCCTAATAACGTGAAACATAATTAAAAAAAAAAAAAAAAAAGAAACATCTTTATATTTCATGTTATTTTGTTTCCGTATGTTTCATTATATATATTTTTTAAATTCTATTTTTTCATGTTTGACTTCCCTTATCATTCATACATGCATTTTCCCAAGAAATCCAACACAAATTTGCACATTTACACATTCAAGTACATAAAAAAATTTAAAAATTTTTAAAGACATAACAAATTAATTTTCAAAGAACTTCAAAAGATAAAATTATTTTTTGTTTGAATATAATTTATTGGAAAACCAGTTGCATTCTAGTTTAGAATGCAATCTAGTTTGGAAACCAGATTGCATTTGGCTTTCTTAAAACCAAATGGAACGCACTTGGTTTTGGAAACCCAGATGACATTCTGGCTTCCCCAGGCCAAATCACCATATGGTATTGCAATAACTTTTCAATACTAGATCGCATGCAGCCTTCACGATTTGGTGTTCAAAAACCATATCGCCAATTTGCCATCTAGTTTTGGAAAACCATATAATGATATATATAGCATAGAGAGATCTGATCGCATCTGGGTTTGGAAAACCATATACGATTTGGTTTGCTAGAAACCATCTGGTTTGGTAAACGAGATAATGGTCTGGTTTAGGGAAAAACTTTAACTTTTTGATTAATTCCAAATTACTGGATTATACATAAAGTATTTTCTTCCACGATTATCCTTTTAAAGATGACATATTTACTGTTTTATCATAATTTTATGTGAAATAAGTTTCTTTTATTTAACCTATTATTTGAGAGTGTTTTTAACCTATTACTTATGATAAACATGTAACCATGTCTATGTTATATGGAAGATGTTGACGTGGGAAACCAGCCAACCAGATTCTTGAGCTCAATGCCGCAATCGATAAGAAGACCTACAACAAACAAACCCAATAATGGCAAAAGAGAAGAGAAGAAGGAAGAAGAACACACAATGTTTAAAGTGGTTCGACCTTTTTTGAAGTGCCTACGTCCACTGTTTCTGTTATAAGTGTTTCGCTCTCTCTCTATTTTCACAGAATAACAGCACTCAAGAAAACTGGAATCCTTTACAATAAATGTCTTCCTCTATTTATAGAGGAAATGAGGCTACAAAGAGAACAAACAGATAAAAAGGTCTTGATCCATCGTAATTAATGCTGCTGAAATGCATTTAATGTCTCTGACTCTTGCCAGGTCAACTCTAGCAACGCATGGGCCGAATGCTAGCCCATGCTAGTTTGGTGAGATATCATGAAATTAGACTGTCATTAGGTGAAGTAATCTTGCTTATCGTGTAAGATACGCCATCTTACTGTCTTGCACTGATACTGGGCGAACTGAGGTATAAAGCGAACTGGAACTTCATCGTAGCGATCTTGTCTTCGCGTCGACCTAGCGATCTCAACGTCGCTATGATGAGGCAGCGATCTTGACTTCGTACTCTTCTAACGGGCTCGACCTCGTCAATCATTATAGGGATCTAGCGACCTCACGATCTGATGTACAGGGCTTCATACTTGGTCTTGGTGGCTAGGGTCACTGTCTTGATAGGCCTTTGCC
This sequence comes from Dimocarpus longan, assembly GCA_022984855.1. Taxonomy (NCBI): domain Eukaryota; kingdom Viridiplantae; phylum Streptophyta; class Magnoliopsida; order Sapindales; family Sapindaceae; genus Dimocarpus; species Dimocarpus longan. The sequence continues at coordinate 11,591,824 of CM041026.1, forward strand.
AGTCCATTTGAGGAGTCCGAAAAACACCCATAACAGAAGAGAAAACGGTGCCATAATTTTTTTCCTTTTTAACAGACTTTCTCAACAACAATGTTAAATTCAGTTTTTAATAATTTTTATTTCGTTGTTTAAGAAAATGAAAGCCATTTCTGTATCATTCTTTATCAGATTTTTATTCATGAAAAAAATGTTATTAACAATTACATAAGATTTTGTAAAATATTTTGTTTTTAGTTGTTTATATCATATCAAATAAAAATACATAGCTACTAATAATAATAATGGTATATACGTCAAATTACTTACTTTTAGAAATTTTTATTTTTTTAAAAAAAGACATATAAATTGATATTATCTTTACAAGAGAGAAAAAACAAGCACACATCATTCAGACTTTAAATTTATCATATTCTTTTCTTTTTGATACTATAAATGAACTTATTTTATTTACTTTTTTGTTAGTACTTAAATAATAAAGTTATGAATTTGCTATAAGTTAATGGGGCAAAAAAAAAAAAAAAAAAAGGAAACCAGAAATAAAAGAAAAGATTGAAGAGCAATGATGTAGTATAAATTAATGGAAAAACTTCATCTAGGTCCCTAAATTTTAATGGAAGATGACCTTTTTAAAAATGAATAGTGAAAAGCAATGTGTGGTCCCTAAAGATGCAAACAATAATCAATTTAGTCCATTTAACCAATTTTTTAGTTGTTAGATGCAAAAATGTCAACTTTACCCTTTCGCTAGAAAAGGATCCTTGTCTAGGTTGGCCCAGAATTTACCTTTAAACCCTTCCTCTATCCATACCCAGCTTATCTTTCATTGGGCAGCACAGTGGACCAGCAGCTTATCATTCACTATCAGGACTTGAACACAGCACTCAAGGTCAGACGTCAGGGCTCTGATACTATGACGGGACTAGGAGCCTTACATCGTCTTCCATTACCAGGCCATACTGGCGACACTGTAATAATCATAGTTGAACGAGAAGGAAAAGTTCTTACTATCCTTCAAATCCCCAAATAGATTCCTAGGGAGCATCTATTACAAATCATATCCCTTGAATGGATTACTAGCTATGAACAACTTTTTCATGATGACCAACTAGTCATAGCATCAGATGTGGCTCACATTTGACAACCGGATGAAACTGTTAAAACCATCTATTAGCCTTTCAAACGGATACCTCAACCTTCAAACACTTCACCTATTTTTCAATCCTTAATGATTTGCCCTGTTGTCTCTGAAAAAGACATACCCATTCACAGTTTCTCTTCTAATAGGTCGCCCATTTACACTGATAATAAAATCAATGGTCATTTCATTTGGGATGTTGACCTATCCATGTGTGACCCAGACTGTGACTGCCACAATCACCCAAAACAAAATCGTACCTCTTGTTCCTTAAACCGTCTAAGATACAGACCAGATGACCCTGATAGTCCCTGGATCGGTCTTAAACCGATACGTAACAAGCCCATTTCCATCTATGAAAAGGCCCTACAAGTTCTTAAAGAAGAAGGCCTCATTCCAATTGAGCCTCCTCAACATCAACCTGACCCTCCAACCGCGCCTCCTCAATATCAACCTGACCCTATCATTCCATTACCTCTACAAGCGGTGCCTAGTGATGGTGACTTCCCTCCTTTGGAGCCTTATGCTGATCATGCAGAACATCTGTTTTGCAGACCTTACATACAGCTAATTGAAATCCTCTTTGATGGAACTCATAAACAGCCTTCACAAGCTGAACTAGCATACTTATAATGCTAGGACTCAAAATCGAGTTCTTCAATAAATTGATCAAAAGCTTGACAGAGTCTTCTATCACATATCACATTTTGATCAACGACTCCTTGCGATGGCCACTATTTTCATAGATATGTACACAGATATACGAATTTGCATTGTCTACATTTTAGATGGACAATTGAGATCAATAGTAATTAAAAAATAAAAATAAAAGATATAAAAAAATCAGAACAAAAAAAAAAATGAGAAGAATTTTAAAAAATAAAATAAAACTTCATCTAGTGCAGATTAGATCTCTGCCATGAATGTATCTATTAATGGTAGACATTCAATCTAGATCTCCACCAAATAAAAAATTTGAAAACCTAGATCTAATTACTAGATTGTTAGATTTGGATTTGTAGATCTTAAAGATTGAGTTCAAATTGAATCATCACGATCTGGATTAAAACCCAAATTTTGATGATCTAGATTTGAACTCATATCTTCAAGAAATCTAGATCTTGACAATTTAGATTCGAACTTATATATTCAAGATTTCGATTCGAACCAAGATTCTCCATCTTTGAAGATTTAGTTTCAAACTCAAGCCAAATCTTCCATCTTTGAAGATATAAGTTCAAACTCGAACCCAGATCTTTAATGATCTAGGTTCGATTGAAAAAGGGATCAGAGGGAGGAGAGCTTGATGATCTAGCAAAATCAAGAGACCAAGAGATGAAGAAGAAATAGGTTTGGGCAGAGATGGAAATTTTGGGTGGAGATATATGGTCTGGGGGATGAAGATGCCCTCAATCTGGCCAAGAACGAGATCGAACTTCATTTGATTCAATATGGTTTTAGACCATGTCAAATTAACTTCGTTTAGAAAGTTTGATATGGTTCTTATCTGATTAAACTTCATTTGATGGAGTTCTAACTATTGATGCAGATCAATCGACGGTGATTTAGTTCTACATATGATTTTTATTTTTTTTTCTATTTTTATATAATTTTTGTGTTTTTTAAAATTGATACTCCACAAAAGATCAAAACTTTTTAAAATTTATTATTTTTATTTATTTAATTTATTATTTTTTATTTCTTTTATCTTTTAAATAATTTTTTATTTTATTTTTTAATCATTTTTAATAATTAATTAGTAAAAGTATATTTAGGGTTGACGTGTATCCTATTTATGTTTAAAGACAATAAGACATTTGAAACCATTAGTTTGACGAAATGTCAAGTGACGGATGAAAACCAAATTGATTTATTTTCTAAAGCCTTAGAGAACATGTATCAAGTTTCGTGATCTATCTATAAAAAGTCATACATTCTTAAACTTGGCGGTCAAAATAAAATTTATCCAAAATTAATGTGATAAAATTGAAATTTACATGAACAAAATCTCAAGAAACGTTCAGGTTTAAAATTTCTCATTTACTTTTGTTTTTCTATATAAATTTTATTTTTCTTGTTATAAGTACTTTGGATAAATGATGAATTGTTATGAATTTGCTATCAGTTTATGAGAGAGCAAAAAAAAGATGGGCGGCGATGTAGGATAAAATTAATCTGATACAATCAAAATTCACATGAACAACATCTCTCTCTCTATATATATCCAATTAATACAAGTCCTGCTCATGTTTCAGGATATAGTATTACAATTTATATCTAGTTAATAGAATTAAAATTTATTTCATCTTTTTTTTGATAAAATGTCTCCATTATTATTATTTTTTAAAAAACCACTATATTATTAACTAAAAACTAATACAAACAAATCATTGAAATTCTGATGCATGAATTACAAGCAATGTATATATTATTATATAATTATCCTAACATGTGACACTCTTATCAGTATATCTAACCCTAATTCTGGTCCACGTTCCGCTAGATCACATCCTACGTACGTACATATTCTTCATATCATCAATAGCATTTTTAATGGGTTAAGGGCTCCTAATCAATCCAAAAGTAGCAATCTGTTAAGTTTTGTTAATTATTACTTAGCTTCCCTTATAAGTCCTTGATAATTAACCTCATATATATATGACGCCACACTTCACTTTCAACTCGCAAAATCATGACTTTGATATTGATATGAACACATAAAATAAAAGAAAAGAAAGCGACCAAGGATATCACATAATTTCAAGATGCCCCACATTGTTAATGCAACATCTGAAAAGATGCCCTTATGTGGTCCAAACTCTTCAGTTCCAGACAACAATGATCATACCCACCAAGACTTCAGAATTAAGACTTTGAAAGAACTATTCTTATATTGACAGTTTAAGCCTCTTTACATGTATGTTTAAAATGTATCATCTTCATAACATATCATGCAACTTGGCCCCATGCATCTTGTTGTTTGTTTTTTCATGTGTTTGCTTATATATATATATATATATATAGATACATATATACATATATATGTATGTATGTGTATATACATATTCTATGGTAAGGACTGTTCCGAAATTTTATTTTAGGACCATTAATTACGATAATATATTTTCAATATATTTTCAACAAGTCCCATTACTTTTGCGACATTCATTGAAAATTAATGAATAGTTGTATTTCATGATCTTAAAATAAAATTTTTAGGACATCATTATTGAAGAATTATCATTCATATATATATGTATTGTCTTGGCCGCAGGATATGCATTGTGTTAGCATTGAATGTGGTTTATTTTAACTAATCAAATTCAACATTAGACACCAACTAAACACACTTAAAATTCAAATTTCAAACACGTACGGTTTGTATGATATTATTTAATTATTAAAATTTTAGAACACAGAACTTTTAGTTTTGCTACATTCTGACTCCATGAGTTATCTGATTACATCTAATGCATAAGATGATGTTGATATAATATTATATATTTTGTACCATAGATATTCTCCCTCATATTCAAACAAGATAAATGGTGGGTCTCACTTTCAACATCTCCACTTGCAATATTAAATTTTATTTCTTGCATCCACAATAATATTCTTCCTTTATGTTCTCATCTGCTAAAATATCTCCCTTGCAAACATTAAATTGAGTTTGAAGCTAATCAGAATGCGAAGTCACATGTGACGAAAGGGCCAACAGGAATGTCTCATCCACATAATCTTTTCCTCTTCTGTTCCCACATGCATCTTGGTTTTAATCAACTGGAACCCGACGGCAAGACTCGGTCCTGTATCACCAATAGGCATCGAACACGAGTACCGGTAAAAAACCATGACCAGAGAATTACTACACACGCCTGGACATGCATGCGTAACACGAGGCAGAAGCTTTTTCGGTTTTAAGTTTAAAGCAGATAGTAAAAATAAGAAACACTAACGTCTGTTTTTAATTCTCTTTTTAAGTAAGAAACAATATCATATATCTAGCTAATTATGGGCTAAATGTATACTAATAATCGTTGTACAATTTATTCTTTATAAATATCTCCTTCTTTAAATTAGTAAGTTTTATTTTCTCTTTATTTAACCAAAATCCATGGTGTTTATTATTAAGGAAAAATTTAAAAAACCATCTGAAATGAAAAATAATATCACTGAATCTTAACTTCTGAAAATATTGGTCAAAATCCCTCAACTGTCAGTCCAAAAATAGTTTCTATCCAAAAGTGAAGTAGTTTCGTGACAAAACCACAAAAAGATAAAAAGCCCTTGCTTGACTGTTTACCACATAGTGAAATCCCTATGTTGCTTTTAAAATAATGTGAAAAGATAAATATGTTATCCATATTTGTCTTTTTAAAAATTAAAAATCAACAATAATTAAAAACAATTAAAATTTAAAAAAGAAACAACAGTAGAGATCCCAAATATAATCCACTACCTATCAAGATAGATGAACAGTAAAGATCCTATTCCACCATTTTTAATTAAAAATTTTGAAATTGAAAAAATAATAAATTATTTGAGAAGACAAAATTGCCCTTATTGTATTGTATTAAATAATTTAAAAAGTTACAAAAAATTTTAAATTTTAAGTAATTAAAATTAAATAAAAAATTAGAAAATAATAAATAGTTAAATTTAAATAATAATAATAATAATAATAACTATAATAAATAGATATAATAAATTAAAAATTAATTAAATTAAATTAAATTAATATTTAAAACAATTAAAAAAAAAATGGAGGTGGAGATCCCAAATGTGATCTCTACCTTTTATGAAGGTAGACAAACAGTGAAGATCTCATCTGAGAACTCTACTTTTTTAAAAATATATATAAAAATTGAAAAAGTAAATTATTCAGTATTTGATAATTAAAAACAATTATAATTAAAAAAGATTACCCAGATGTTCTTTAAATTAAAAAAATAAAGAAAAAGAAAATGAAAAATGAAGTTGAAGATCTAGTATAGTCGTTAAATTGAAAAAAAAAAAAAATACAAACAAAATTTAGAGAGAAAAACAAAAATTAAAAAAAAAAAAACAGTTGAAGATTGTAGTTTGAGTTCGACCAAAATCTTCAACATTCATTAAATAAAAAAAAAAGGAAAAAAAATTGAAGAGATCTTCATTAAATCAAAAAAAGAAAAAAAGAAAAAAAAATAGGGATCTTCAAACTTTGAAGATTTGAGTTGAATCCAAATCTGTATTAAATCAAAAAAATAAAAAATAAAAAGTAAACACAAACATATCTATCCAACCAATCGTGGGTTCCTTATCACATCCAACCAACCAAAGTACGAACCCATATGTCGAACGAACCCCACTTAATTACCTAGTGGGTATGTTCGACAATCCGAATTTGAAACCTAGATCATCTAATGATCTAGTTTCCATGAAAATCAAATTTATAATCAAGAGGCAAAAGAGACGGTGCGAGGGAAGAAAGAGGTACGATGGTGAGAGGGATGAGGGATTATGGTGAGAATGATGGAGAGTCAAGAGTGAAGAGAGAGAATTAGGATTTTATTTATTCAAAGCACCAGGACATTTACCTATTTACTTTTGCCACTAATAGAATTGCCAATTTTAACCCTAAATCACTAGCTGATTTCAAACCAATAACAGTCGTGGTTTTTTTAGGTATTATTTTCGAAACAAATGGTGGTTTGATAATAGTTTACATTTCAGGGGACTTTTTGATAATATCCCTTATTATTAAGTTGTGATTTGTTTCCTTTTCCATATTTTCTTCGTTTCCTGCAAACCCTTTTCAAACTAACTTAAGCCCTCCTCATCGGATTGAGAATACGTAATTAATTTGAAACTGACTGACAAGCCTTTGATTATCATAATTTAGCTTGATAAACACAATTAAAAGCTGTTATAAAAAAATGAATTAAAACTGTAACATCAAAACAAAGTTGGAATATATATATATTGAAAAAGTGTAGGGTATGGACATGCAGGCATTAGGTCCACAGATGGGAAGACACGTTGAAGAAAGAAAAAAAGATGGGATGGGTGTTAGTGTTAGAGAGGAAAGTGGGAGGCTCAAGACAGGAGTTTGTGAGAGGTAATGTTGCTTTCAAGCCACCTAATGGGAAAGACAGATGAGGAACTACGAGACAGTGACTCTTCTCTTTGTGCCGCGCGCTACAGACAATTCAATGCGCGGCTAGCAGCTTAGTCTTGATGAGCTAATCTAATCGGCAAGATGGATTGAAAGAAGACACCACTTGAAGCCAAAGCCAGAAACCAAAGATAGACACCAAATATTAAACATTGTTTACTTGTTGTGTGGAGAATTAGGGTTTCTTTTTAGATGTTGACCCCTTTTGTTGGTGGGCAATCCACAACCTCTCTTTTAAGTTTGGACTTATGCAACCAAGATCACATGTCTTTCGAGTTCCAAAACCGGATTTTTGTCACCACCTAAGAAGTATCGATTTATTTTGTTACCTAACATTGATTGACTACTGTTCTACTCCTCTCAATTCTCCAAGTAACTTTAACTATAATTATTTTATTTTGTTTTCAGATTCAAGTCACATAATTATGGCTAAACAAATAAATTTTCAAATATGGTAAAGATTACATATTAAAGGATCATGACACACGTTCATTCTAGAGATAACAAGATTAACATAAATGATGGAATATGATTGAAAGTTGAAGAAATTTCTGTTATTTTTGGTTTGAAAGCTCGGTAATTAAGTTTGTATAGAAAATGGGTTTTTTCCCTTGCGAAGATCAAAATCCTCTACTGATAAGTTTTATGACAGTCTTATGAACTACTAATTACTAATTTTATTTTTATTTTTTTTAAAAAAAAAAAATTGCTAATTTTATCCTTTCTCAACTAATTGAAACATCTATCAGGTAATAGATGTGCAATGTTGAGGATGTTGCCACATGATGAGGGGAAGGAAACAGCAAGTTGGGGGGGAGGGGTTAGCATCAGATAAATTTCTGGTAATTAAATAAATGAAGGAGATATAAAAGTGGTGCAGTTGCATTGAAGTGTTGAAAGGGCATATGGTCCCCCATCCAACCCACAGCCTCTGTGACTATGACTTTAATGGCAAAGAAAGGGTTTGCATGAATGAATGAAGGGCAATTGTTGTTAACCTTAGCTCTTGTAGCTAGGGTTAAGAAAATGTGAATTTAAAGGGCATGTTTGGGTGGTGAGAAGGGGGCCCACTTTTGAGATGGCGCAATCCATCAAAGGGTACTTGCATTAAATCCAAAAACTAAAAATGTGCAAATGGGGCTTAGCTGAACCAAGTCTTCTCTAACCAAAGCTCTCAAATGAAAAGCCCAAGAATTATGAAAGAGAGAGAAAGAGATAGTGACTTGTCTTGGTAGAGCAAAGAAAGGAAGAATTATGAACAAGTGAGGCTGCTGGGGCCAAGAATAATTGCAAAACGAAGCATGCACGAATAAAGCAGCCTGTTTTTGCAGAGAGAGTCCAAAAATAAATCATAAATTTACCATTTTATATAGTTCCCATGCAAATCTACAGGGCTTCTCAGAAACTACTCCTTAAAACTCCCTCTCTATGTTGTATAACAACGTAACGATCAGCCTCAAACCCCCTCTCTCTCTCTCTCTCTCTCTCACTCTCTCCCTCTCTCGTACCTCAAGTAGGGAGAAAGAGTCATTTAACCTAACCAACGGTTAAAAAAAGTTGGGATGGATTGGATAGTTCTTGGAACAAGCGAAAGAAGGTAACAAAGGGTTGACAGATATATTCCATCCCCTTATTGTATATATGACAATAAAAATTTCTTTCTTTTCAAAAGATTGATATATATTCTTTTTTTTTTTTCCTTATTTTATCTTTGTTGTATCTAAAATATATCTTATCTTGTTTTTAACAAATAACTCCCATATTTTATGACATCATGGAACTTATTATTGTATTTTTTAAGAGCATCTAGCGTAGATTATCCATTTTAATTACTGTGAAAAAAATATAAGAAAAGAAATGAAGAAATTTTGTCTTCAAAGAAATAGTCCAATGGATTAAATCAATCCTTCTCACATCAATCTTTTTCTGTTCATATCAAGCTTCATGTAGCTTTTAACATTTCTGAATGCGATCCTGCGGCATTATTGTTATTTTATTGTCTAATGATATTTGTGTGGCCAAAATGACTTCATATGGTCAATTTTTCAAGTTGATCATTTAATCATTTTACTATAAAGTTGCTTTTAACTTTGAGTAGACCTATATATTGACACAGAAATTTTGGAACATAAAAGGGAAAAAAAATTATCATTTGACTCTATTTTTTACGGCATTAGCTTGTTAGTTTTAAATTCTTGCAAAATGATAGAGTGTAATTACAAATTTACTACCAAAAAGGTTAAATTAATTTTATTATTATGTTTATTTGTGGCGTGCAATCCATGCAAAGTGTTGTTGGGCATTTTTAAAGTCTTCAAAAATAATTATAGTAATTTTTCGTCATACTACCAACTTTGGCAAAAACATCAGAAACAGCCTAGTAAATTTTACGTTTTACTCCTCAATTATCAAATTAAATGACATTAAAAGTCATATTAATTTCGTTCTTCTCCAGTCTAGTGAAATTAAGGTTCTTCAATGTCATCAGGGGCGGAACGCTGTGGAGGATTAGGGGACAATGGGCCCCAGAGTTTATTGGAATATATATATATACACTCTTTTATATGTTCAAAATTTTAAATTTAGATTTTTTTGTTAAATTTTATTATTTAATTTTATTGTTTGAGTTGGTAATATATATGTTTTTTAATTTTAACTTCAAATTATGATGAAAGTTAGTTAATTTGTCCTTTAATTCAGTAATATCTCAAATTTATGTTGCAGCACCGTATGTACTTCGGTGCCCCAATTTTAGTTTTCTGGTTCCGTGCTTGAACGTCATGTCCATTTTGATATTTAAGCGTTATCATGCATGCAAGGTGGTGACATTAATTGTGACAAAGGAAAAACAATAAGAATGATGCAAAACTAACATACATATATTCACAGAATTAAGGACTTCAATTAACGTGTATTAATTTTAGAAAACAAAAAACAAAAAAAAAATGGACACTAGATTACAATCAATCGGATTTATCCACATTAACCTCTTTAGAATTTTATTACCAATAAATATATAATGAAGAACAGTTGGGAAGGGAGGTTAGTGAGATACATATAATGGTAATAATAAAGAGATTAAGAAAGCTAAGTGATAAAAGAGAATTAAAAGAAACAGAGAGGAGGAGTGTACTTTTCTTGTTAACCATAGAAGGAAGAGAAAAATGGAGAGATTGATGATTGCAATTTTGTTGGTGATTCGTACAATAATCTGGTTAACATAATTTCAGGACCACTTGGCTGCAGAATCCCTGCAACAGATATAAAAAAGCCAACAGCTATAAAGAACCAACACCAACTATTAGTACCTGGTCCTGGAGAGAGAGAGAAAGTAAACCAAGGGAAAGTATGAGTTTTTGAGAGAAAGAGAGATAAAGAGTTACCAACGAAGCAGGTCATTTCTCTCAAATCTTTTTACAAGTTACTGACGTGATTAGTGTTGACTGATGGAGAAAAGTACATGCCTAGCCACGTAGAGTTTCTGAGAGGATGACTAGGATTTTTCAGAGAAAAAGAGTGCGCTGCTCCTTCGCTATCATGCTCTGTTTCCATCCTTAATTATATAATATCTCCTTGATTTCGGTTATATTTACAGGATACAACTGTAAGTGTGTTTCTGTATCGTTTTCATCATTAAGGTAATGATCTTTATCCATGATTTTTCACTCCTTTAATTTAAGTCTCAATAACTTTTAAGTGTTTTTTTTTTTAATTCTACTTAAGTTAATTATTAATTTTGTGATTGGTTTAACTATAACATTAGGATAAAACAGGTAATTTTAGTGCAATTCTTTTCTTGACAAGTACACATTTTAGGATTCATTCCAGTAAATTTTCCAATCAAAATATATCAATTGGAAAGTTGTCCAACTATTACTTATAGTTAATGATGTCGAAGTGAGATTATTGTTAAAAAAGAATTTGACTAAAACATTATATATTTGTTGAAGATTTTTAATATAATCAATATTATTTATCACATATAGGAAAGAGATTATATGAATCATAATGTAAGTGCATCAATAATGGTGCAGAGTCAAGGTCAAATAGTTACATAAATATATTATGAGATAGGCGTACTTGAGTGATGAACATCAAATAATAATTGAAACCATATGCATCATAGTCATATGAGAGAGCTTTTCAAACCTAAACAATCCCGCATTATAAATTAGTTGACTATAGTGCCTTTCCATGAAATGTGCAGACACTGTCCCATAATTAAGCTAGATAACTGACTCTATTACCGAACAATATCACAAGAAGTACTTAAGGGAACATGTGTGTGCCATGTTATAAAGAAGAAAATAGCCCGCATTAATCATTTGACAACAGTATGAGAGTAACATGATTTATGTCTAGATAGTTCAGTATAACTTATTTGTTTTATGAAGATTTTTAATTTTTTTTGCCATCATAGGTTTTTTTTTTTTTTTGATAAAGCATCATAGGTATCTTATATTAATTCAAAATATGCATTCATTATAAATGCATGATTGCACTTTTGTTCATATTGCCAATATGCCCATCCCAAATTAAAAATTTTCAAAATGTAGCCGAAAATCTTAACATTTTCTATTACATTAATATTAAGAGTAAAGATTTTCTGTCATAATTTTTTTTTTTTTATTAATTTTTTGATAATCTACTGACATATCAACATAAAAAATATTGAACGATCAAGATTATTTCATTTTTCTCTCTCATACATTATCAAAACATAAATTCCTTTCATAAAAATATTAGTATAAATAAAAGATTGACAGATAATTTTTACTCCAATATTAGATGGATACGTCTTATGTTAACTCAAGAAAACGATATTATTAATAAAATTAATGATTATGATGATTAATATTATATTGTTGATGTTGTTATTTCCATGTTTATGGTATTGTTGCTCGGGATTGAAGAAAGTTTTAAGTGTATCTTAATTTCAAATCATGTTTAGTAGTGTAAGTGATCAATCACATTTATTCTTATATCATATAATATAACTTTAAATAGAAAATTTGCTATGAATCCATATGAATTCAAAACTTCTCTAGCGGTGGCGATGGTAACATAATTATGAAGATACCTTAGTAGGTGTGTATGAAGAAGTTTCCAAAAGAAAAAACAAAAATAAAAATATAAGAAAAGGAAGCAAAAGATGAAAGATGGTACATTGAGAAGAGAAGCCAAACTGCCATATGCCACTCGCAACTGAGCAGAACTTGTGGCCTTGTCAGCCCTCACTCTCAGATATATATGGGTCAGCCCCATTTCTTCATGGATCACACCTCCTCCTCTCCTCCTTTATAGGCCCCACCCACCACATTCCTCCCCCTAACCCTTTTTCATCCCAAAACACACTCTGTCTGTCTCTCTCTCTCTCTCTATACCATTTTCTTTTCTTTCTCTGTTATCTTTCTTTCTTCGCAGACCCTAAACCATGGAAAAGACTGAAAAAGAGACTCATGATTTCATGAACGTTGAATCTTTCTCTCAGCTCCCCTTCATCCGTCCTGCCCCAGTTAAAGAAAAGCCCATTCGCCTTTTTGGCATTGAATTCGGTGGCGGCGACACCCCAACGGCCGCGGACGAGTCTGAGTCCACCGAAACTAATGAGGACTCAGTCAAAGAGAACGAGAATAATGTAGATAACAGCAGAAGATTTGAGTGTCATTATTGCTGCAGAAATTTCCCTACCTCTCAAGCCTTGGGAGGCCACCAAAACGCCCACAAGAGGGAGCGCCAGCACGCGAAGCGCGCACATCTTCAGTCGGCGATGGTCCACAATTCTCTCTCCGATGCAAATATCTACAGCCTCGTCAACTACAGGCCAGGCTCGGCTCCGGGTCCAGCCCCATCCATGACTTACCCTTCTTGGAATAGCCATCCCTCTAACACTAGTAGGTTTTACGGGAGCCATGGCTCGTATTCACAGCCACCCATCAACGGCAATCCATTGGCTTTGTGGAGAATACCTGCCGTTCAAAGTCATGCTAGTATCAATCGTGACCGTTCAATGCATCCCTTGCCGCTGTTTGCTTCTGAGGAGTTGAAACCATCTCATCAGGTTGGTGGCTCCAGCTCACAGAGCCGATTCGTTTATGAGTCCAAGCCTAACACGCAAGACCATGTAAGTTTGGATCTACATCTGTAATATTTAATGAATTTGAGAGAGAGAAATTTTTCTCATGCTCGCAATCATTTGTTGTGAAAATGAGGCGATTCAAAAAACACCACCCCCTTTTTCGTTTCTGCTTTTAACATCAGGGATATTTTAGTATGATTAATTAAATATGTAAATGATATGATTCACGTACTCTTGTATGTGAAACAGCATGGTGAGCTAGCTGAGATGCAGAGTCAAGAAGACTCTTTCACGTTTCCATTCTTTTTAAACAATATATCATTTGATGATAGTGTGTTATATGCTAACAGTTGTATGTTCTTTTGAAGCAACATCTTTATTGATTCTGCTTTCAAAAGCGTGAAAAGTACTTCAAGTCTATAGCGGTAACCAAATAGTACAAGTATATATTTATATGGTTTCCACAGTAGATTTCCATTTAGATTCATAAGAAAGAAGCTAAGATCACGCTTATCAGTGCAATCTAGCTATGTCCCTCTTTTTTCAGACTTCTCTGTTCACACGTGTGAGGAATATAATAGAACTGGGTATTAGTTTGTTGGAAGCGCATGAAGATTTGTCGATGCACACGTGTGCAAACATGAAACACCCATATGTGAGTCTTGGCACGTGGTTTGATGAGAGAGGTGAGTCTTTGATTTTGATGCAGTGCAACTGATCATCAGGAAAGAAAGAAACTCTAGCCAGGACCAGGTGATGAGGTTCTGATGTCTCTGCCGCTTCAAATGCAGAGAGAAAATGATATTTCCATGGCATTTTCAGGCAACATACAGCTCCACAAACTTTAATGTATATTCTTTAGTTTAGGCTATTTCTCCTTCCTCTCCATGTTTGAGCAAGAGAGAGAGAGTATATTTTTCCTTATTTTTCTGTTAATTTAATTTAAGGGAAATTACGTTCACCCCCTTAGGTTTTGCTTAGTGGCACTCAAATAGAAAGATTTCATTATTCTACACTTACACCCTTTATTTAATAGTGTTTGTGATATTAAATTGACTAAGTTTGACTTTGATAATGTCAATAATGCTCTTGAATAGGCAAAGTAAAAATAAGAGAAAATAATCAACTAGCATGGAATAAAAATTCAATGTGATAAAAAATATATTTATAAATTTAAAGGACAATGGATAAAATAAAAATGATTAAATGAAAATGAATAAAATAAATATGAATTAAAATAGAATTATATGAAAATTGAAAAAACAAAATTTAAATCCTTAAGAAAGAATTAAAGACAATTAATAGGAAGTAAATAGAATAACATAATAAATATAGTAAGAAGTGAACAAAAACAGTGGACAGATGGGCTTCCTCCACTGCTAACAGATAGAGGTGCAAGCCTCTATTGATTTGCAGTGGAGGAGGCAAGCGTCCATTTTATTATAGTGGAAGGGTTGCCTCATCCATTACAAATTCTTTTATAATTTTTTTATTTCATTTATTATTTTATTCTATTTATTTTTTATTAATTGTCTTTAATTCCTTTTTTAAGAATTTTAATTTCATTTTTTGATTTTCGTATAATTCTACCTTTTTATTCATATTTATTTAATAAAAATATAGTTTAATTAATTTTCATATAATTATATTTAAGTTCATCTAATTATTTTTAATTTTTGTTCGTCGTCCCTTAAACTTTTTTTTTTTTTAAATCAAATTTAAATTTTATCCAATGCTGATTGTTTCTCCTGTTTTTGTTTTGTTTATTTGAAGGCATTCTTGATATTTTTAAAGTCAAACTTGATCAATTTAACAGAATTGCAAATCACTATTAAATCCATTAAGGGTGTAACTGTAAAATAATGAAATCTTTCCCTTGTGAGTGTCTCTAACCAAAACCTCTGTTAGTGTAATTTTCTCTTTAATTTATATATTAAGTTGCAATCAAACATTAAATGAAATCTTATACCGGGGTGGTTTAATTTAATATAGATCGAGGTGGAACCGGTCTTGTCTGTCATAAAACCTGAAGCTGAGGAAACAAAGGTGGCAATTTTAAGTGCACTTATAAGTCGATTGTACATAATTTTGAACACATGATTTTCAACAAAAGATTGAAAATTTTTAATGAATGCGACGTAGACAACGTTAAATATATTGTAAAGCCGGAACAAGCAATGCCATCATTCACACACGCAAACACACATGACATTTATGATGAGTAATTAGTATTTACTATATATGTTGTTCATGAAGGTCCAAATCTACTTCGTTGTGCCTGTTTTGTCAAACACATTTTGTACAAGATATATGTTAAACATCTGTATATTTTTTAGAATGAGTTCAACTAAATTATCGAAAATCATGGAAAGGGCACCATTAATCATATAAGATATGGTTTATCTTGAATAAACCAAACGGTGTTTCCCATTCACTCACTTTCATGCTAGATGGCGTATTACAAGTAGGGCGTACTCAATAATTTCTTGTCCTTGTTATATTATTATTTGTTAACTATTTCCTACTAAATACTACCCATATAAATTTTATTAAGATAATGAAGATAATGAGATGGAATTAATCTAGTGATTATTGATGGAGAAAGCGGTGCACTAAGCGTAGAGGTAGAGAGAGAGAGAGGCCCATAAGGGCTTATAACCTCCCTTAGCCAATAAAAATTTTTCGTATATTTTTCCCGATGATTTAATTATATATTAATTATGTATACTTTTACTAGTTTTAGGATACTTATTATATCTAGATTTTAATTCTTATTATTCTAACATACATTTCACATCTCATTGTTGACTATTTAGTCATATATATATGACTTTTAAAATCAGGTATATATACCTGATTTTAAAAAGTAAGAATCAATCAATCAAATTGATCTATTACATTCTTTTTCTCAAAATAAATTATCTCTTCTATTTAATTTATATATACCTGATTTTAAAAAGTAAGAATCAATCAATGAATGAATTTGATTAGTTGATCATTTTTTTTTTAAATCAAACATACTTGATTATAAAAGCATTCATATATATATATATATATATATGAGTATTTATTTATGAGAATTATAACTATTAATACTCTTACAAAAAGTTTTTATTAAGCATTCTTATAATTACTTTCACAACTCTTTTACACTTTTATGATGAATAATCTATCAAATTTTATTTCTTCAGACTAAAAAATATTGGTCAATATAGCATCAAAATTTCTTTAAACTTTTAACTTAATAAATATTTTACATAATTTTTATTTTAAATAGATATATGTATACATATTATTTTATTTGATTTACAAAAAAAAAAATTACATTAATTTTTAATACCATTAGATTAGATATTTAATTTTGGTTTTAATAACATTTTATTAATATTAGCATATTGATTTGCACATATATTAACAATTGAACTTCATTAAATATAATAATTAACTTTAGAAAATTTTCGCATGGCCTCCTTAAATATTTTGTCAAGTACTCCGAACAAAGTTTTAGCTAGCTTTACCTAATTAAAAAGCATCTTCAATCATGCATATTTGGATTTTTATTAGTGACACAATAATAATTTTTTTTTTTTGAATATGAACCCACTCTAGAAAAACAAATATAGAAAAAAATATTTTCATCCCTAATATAATTATTTAAAGCAAAAAATGCCTCCATTTTAAAGCTGTCTCGCTAGTGCTTCACACAGATTCTCACATTTTCTTCCTATAATGCCATTTTTTTATAAAACAAAAATTTCTTTGATGTTCATAACCGTGATTTAGTTTTGTTGTTTATAATGAAAATCTGATTTAATTTGTCATTTGAATCCGTAATTATTTCTTAAAAATTATTTTTTTAATTAATTTCAAGTTTAAATTTTAAAAGTCAAAAACTAGGAGGAAAATTCAAAAATATGAAATATTGAAAAAAAAAATAAAGAGAGAATTAAAAAGTCTCAAAGGAGGTAAATGGTGCCTTCTTCGGGATTCTGAAGTATAAGCATGCCCTCATCTAAACTTAATAAGTCTCTCTTGCAAGACTTACATTTTACCGACGAATAGCGCTAAAAAAATTCAAGTTATTAAATTGATACCAGTCTCACAAAATTATGGTGAAAATGTGCAAGAATTTTTTTTTTTAAAACTGTGATTAATTTTAGGATTGTTTAAGTTTCGGTAGATTCAAAACTGAACACTTATTAAGATGAAATTAGAATCTTAAATTGGTACTTATTATTTGGTCAAGGAAACAATATATATATATACACATATATATAAATATTTATACATAAAGTCTCAACCAATGCCAGTACTTGAAAATAAGTCTCGGCCTTCAAAGCTGACTTAATATTTTTCCTTTTTTTCTTCCTATTTTTGTGCGGGGGGCGGGGGGTTGGGCCGGTGGGTTGGATCTGCTTTCCTGCTTATCTTTTCTGTGGTTTTCAAACGTCAATTTTTTTTTCCCTCTTTTTAGATAATTTTTTTTTTTCGTTTTCATATCTTCTCTCTCTTCTCTCTTATAGATCTTTTTCTCCTGTCATGTGAAAATCGTGTTGAGTAAGACGTCGTAAGCAAATATTTTTAAGACTGGGTGTAGTAATTGATTGCTTTTCTCTTTAACTCTCCATTTTCCCTACAAATTCAAATAGCATTGTTTTTATTATTATTTTTTTTTTAGAGCGAAACATGGGAATTTTGACCCAAATTCAACTTTTAGTGTTGAAAGATCATTTTACCAACTTGATGATATGTTTTAAAAGTTATTATTTTTTTTTTTTTCCGATGGGGAAGGAGAAATTTATTTTAAAGAGAAAATTATTTATACCTTGTATTTTAGGATAAATATGAGACTTAAATATTTGATCTCTTAAAATCAAGAGCGGTGCACAACTACTCTTTAAGGGTTTTGTGAAAAGAAAAAAAAAAAAAAACTTAAGAATAAGTGATACAACACAATTTAAACCTATAATTTTATTGATATGAATATGAAAACTTAATATCATTAATTCACATTTAAATATTGATGATATATGTATCAACGAACACATTTTTAACCTTACTAAGCTAAAATATCAAGATGATATAAAGTGCTTACTTCATTAGACAAACAAATGTACTAAAGTTGTTTGGTAGCTTTAAAATAGACAACCAACCATAAAATTAAGGACCATGGCCTGCGTTGCCCTATAAGATAGTTGAAGGGACAGATGAACGTGGTAGTTACCAGATAGACAATCTTAATTTTCTCACCTTTTATTGGTACCTTAGCTTTTATTATTATTATTATTATTATTTGTAGTAACTTAGCTTTTATCAATGTCTGGAGGAGAGTGATGAGAGAGAGGGCAAATAGAAAGCATTTTTCTCTCTTAACAATAATTTAGTGATTGTATTGATACATGTGTCTTCTTCTCTAATAATCTATCTGTTATTTTGGCAGCATAACAGGTGATGATAATGGACATCACTCAATGAATTATTAACAAACTACGGAGAAGGCTGGCACCGATTTATAAGTTTTTTTTTTTGTAAAATTGTGTATCTTATTAGCTTCTTGTTGGGATTTATATTTTTGTCTCTAACCACCCATTGCAATCTGGTTGGCCGATTCAAGTGGAAATGACCTTACATAGATAGGAAGACTGTCCTCCTATAAGAGGAAGAAATTAAAGTAGAATTATTATCATTAGATATAGAACCCACATCTTATGAGAGAGGTGAGTGTGCAGCTGGTGTTTATCTACAGCAGCAGAGCAACTTTTGATGATAATCAACTCTTTATAACGAATTATTATCATATATAACTTATTCTACTAGAATCTCTTCTATCATTTAAGATATACTAGGTAAGTACTGTAACTGTAAAATAACCACTTTTAACTATATTGAATAATAAATAACTATCATATTAATTGCACGAATGACTTATTAATTGTATTTTAAAACTTTGCATGACTGTATATGTTTGATACTTTTATTGTCAAATAATTATAATCAATATTGTGATTAAAATAGATATGACAAAATTGCGTTTTCACTCTCTTATATTCTTCAAAATTTTCATCAAATTAATATATAATTATAATATTATAATAATAGAAAAAGTGAGGTTAATCTAATGGTATGCCTCATACTTAATTACACTTTTGAAAATGATCATTATGAGTCTTATCATGGCCATCCTTATAGGCTGAGGAAACTAGCATTCATATTTTACAAGTCTTATCTTTTATTTTTTCTTTCTAGAAAAAAAATGGAAAAATATTGATATATATTTAAGTTTTGTTGAATAAATATTGAGTTTTAGTTCATTTAACTTTTCAATTTATAAGAAAAAATGAGAATAAAAGTTTTTACATGTTAAGTTAACGAGAGTAATATTGTAGACATTTAAAAATTTGTTATAGATTATATATGTTATAATCACTTTTGAATAATGTATCAAATATCTTTCAATATTAAAATTATAGAAAAAAAAAGACATTTAACTTTTTAGATGCGACTAATTCCATAC
Organism: Dimocarpus longan; assembly: GCA_022984855.1. Lineage (NCBI taxonomy): Eukaryota > Viridiplantae > Streptophyta > Magnoliopsida > Sapindales > Sapindaceae > Dimocarpus > Dimocarpus longan. The sequence goes on from CM041026.1 coordinate 11,611,706, forward strand.
TTACCATAAAATAAATAAATATTTAACTCTTTAAAGAATTAGGAATACTGATTGATTTTTTTTTTTCTTTTTAAGCTGAATACTGATTAATTGCTTATAAATTAAAAGAAAAGAACATTTTCATTTCTTCAGCAGACTTAAGGATAGTCTATCACGCGTTAAAACATTCACATTTTCGAGCTTGAATTACTCAGGCTAGGGAATGTACATGTAAAGGCTGTGAAGAGTACTGCTTGTTTGCCATGCAAAATTATATCTTGTTTTGATTTAAGTATTTTAGTTCCAATTAACTGCTTTCGTTATTTAAAAAAAAAAAACAAATTACAATTTAGCTATCCAATTAAAATATGATTGCAAACGGAATAATTGTTTCAATGTTATTATAATTTACCCCTCTGCCGTTAGTAATATTCTGTTATATTTAACGATGAACAATACCAAAACAATAAAAAGAAGAAAATACCCTTGATTATTGAAGTTGACCAATTATAAACTCTCTTTCTCTCATCAGTCTCTCTCATTCTACCATTCTCTCTCTTCCTTTCATTCTTCTTCTCTTCTTTTGTTTTTTCTTCTTCTTCCCTTCTTTCACTTCTTCTTTTTTTGGTATTCTTCTTCCTTGAACCCGATCTGGATTTATCATCAGAATGAACCCAAAAATCTGAGTAAGAACCCATATTTCTAGGTTCATCATGAAGCTAGAAATTTAGGTTCATGAAAACCTAGATTTTGGGTTCATTCTCAGATTTTTTTTTTTTTTTCAATTTTTTTGTTGTTGATAGGGTTGAATTGGTGATCTTCATTTTATTATCGATAGGTTTGAATTGATGATTATTTGGGTTGATGATTTTTTTTAACTAGTGACTCTGGGTGATTTTTTGATAGTAAACCGATGAAGAAAATGATGAGGATGATGGGTTGAAGTTGAATTTTTGGTTAATATTTAACTTTTTATTTTGATTTTATTTAATTTTTTTATTTTCTTAAATTGAGATCTATTGTCCATCTCAAGATGGACGGTGGAGATCTAGGTTTTTTTTTTTTTTTTTTATTTAAGTTATTTGAAAATTTTTAAAATTTATCTTAAAAAATTAAAAGTAATATTAAAAGATAATTTTACCCCTTACACAGTTAATTTTAACCAATAAATGTTAACGACATGAGAGTAAATTATAATAACATTGAAACAGTTGCTTCGCCTGTAATCATGTTTTAACCGAATAGCTAAATTATAATTTGCTATTTTAAAAAATTTCTAGATATATGTTAACATGTTCTCAATCACCTTATATAACAAGTTTTTTTTTTTTTTTTTCATCAAACTCTTGTTTTGATTAAAAAAAAAAAAAGTCACTCTCTTGATAATGCCTCGTCTTTCTTCTCCCAATCAAAAAAATTTATATAAGTACATTCTATCGTATACTTAGATATACATACACTTGATAGAAAAAAAAAATGTAATTGCATTCTAAAATATGTTATTGTAATTTATTTTATATGATTACAACTAAACATGTGAAATTACAATAAGTTTATATGATCACATTTATTGATTGTAATAAAACATATTTAGTTGTAATCACATATAATAAATTAAAATAACATATTTTATAATATAATCACGTATATATATTTTTTTAATCAAGCATACCCAAGGGGACAATCACCCCTACCCTACCCCACCTCAACAACCACACACACACACACACACATATATATATATATATATATATATATATATATAAGATGGCAACCTTACTTCGTTCAAGACACAAACACACATATATAAGATGGCAACCTAACCTTCCTCTAGTTTCATTGCAAGCTTGTTATCATAAGGTTTACGAACTCAGCAACGGAAGTTGATTGAGAGCTTATTCTTGATTATCTCAAGCTTGCTCGAAGTCTTCTTGTTTTTGTCCTTCAAGATGACGTAGCTCTCGTAGGCACTCTTCCCTCGTTAATTATCTTCGGACACCTTTGCATCATTAATACCCTTAGGTATTTGAGCTCCGATAGCTTTGTGCGAAGTGCAAGAACTTGACTCATTGTTAGTGTTGGCACCTTCATGACCGATTAGAAGTGCACGTTTGGCGGCGTTTTCAGTACGTTGCAATGGCTCAATAGGTAAAGACATTTTTACGTTTAAATGATAAAGAATTATGTAGAGAGAGAGTCTTTGCAAGTAGAAAGAAAATAAAGAAACTCAATATTGATGAAAAGCAAGAAAAAAGTTATTCATTATTTATTGTGGCCGAAGATGGATGTAATCATTGAGATGGGCAAAAATCAACGGTTAAGATCTACGGTGTATATTTCGATTGTGGTGCACACCTCTCCTTAGCATGCATCGGTTATAATTGTGCACATCCCTTCATAACCATCGTTGCACATCAATCAGAGTGACAGTTATCATTTCTCAAGCCTCAAATAAATTTGCATTTAATACGTTGTCTTACAATTAATGATTAACATCATAACCTTTGTTGAATCATAGGCATCTAACTTGAACCAATTCGACTTGACTAAACAGATTTGGGTCAATTCAGTTTGGGGTAGTGTATGGGTGCAAGATGGAGAACAGACACATCAACACAGTAGGAATGCGTCGTGTGGCACATGATGTAGATTTCGAGCACAGGTGATGACAAATACGCTAGATTATATTAAGTAAATCATCATTGAAGGCAAGGAATACAGACTTTCGAAGAATCCAGTGATATTCAAAAGAACTGTCCCTATAAGGTAATGAAAAATGTCTAATATATAGTGAACATCTGTTAACATGAAATCAACTCAAACGACAATAGGCAAGCACCCTTATATGCATAACAACATCTAGAAAAGTTTTGTCCCTGTTATGGGTATTTTTGGATTCCTCAAATGGGCTGGCAAAGGCCCATCAAGACGGTGGCCCAAGTTGCCAAGACCAAGTATAAGACACTATTCCTCAGCTCGCTAGATCGCTCCATTTGGATTGACGAGATCGAGCCCGTCAGAAGACTAGCGAAGATGATGTCAGATCGCCTTCACAGCGACGTTGAGATCGCATACCGTTCATTGCGACGTCAAGATCGCCAGGACGGACCGAAGTCAAGATCGTCATGACGCAGATTCAGTTCGTTTTCTACCCAGTTCGCCCAGTTTCAGTGCAAGACAGTGAAATGGCGTGTCTTGCAAGATAAGTAAGGGTTTCTCACCTAATGACAGCTTAATTTCGGGAAATCTCACCAAACCAGCATGGGTTAGCAGTCGGCCCACGTAAAGTCAGAGTTAACCTGGCACAAGTCAGAAGCATTAAAAGCATGTCAGCAGCATTAATTACGACAAGATCAGTCCTCTTTGTCTGTTAGTTCCATCTGTAGCCTCGTCTCTTCTATAAATAGAGGGAGGCATTTATTGTATCCGGATCCAGAAATTTGAGAGTTGAGAGGGCTGTTATTCTGTCAAAATACAGAGAGAGTGAGCATTTAGAGTAAGGTTGCCATTAATACCAGAAAAGTGGACGTATGCTATTCTTAAAAAGGTTGAACCACTTCAAACATTGTGTGTTCTTCTTCTTTCTTTCTTCTTTTCTTTGCCATTATCTGGTCTGTTTGTTGCAGGTCTCCTCATCCGTGCGGCATTGGGCTCAAGAATCTGGTTGGCTGGTTTACCACGTCAACAGTCCCCTTATAAAAGGTGGTTATGTAGTTTATTATGAGAGAGAAAATGATTTACCAATAGTTTTATTGAGATAAACAAATCCTAGAGAGATAAACTGACTTAAGTATTGGAGAATACTTTTGGAGACAACCTCCAAATTACCTCAACGAAAGAGTTTGTCTGTCTTTTAGGTTCATTTTCGGAAGACAATCAAAACCAATATTTGTACGAAGAAGCGGTTTGCCCGAAGTTCCAGTTCACCTTCTTATAACATTTTTACCTACAACATTGGCGATATAACATTATTTCTTGTTTCCCATTATTTTCTATTATATATACTAATTATTTGTATAGGAAATTGTATTGCCGAATTAATTCTCATTATGGTCTATGTATAGATTCTTCATTGTACATTCTAATATAATGAAGTATAGAGTTTATTCAAATTTCATTCATGCTATCAGAGCAAAGATTCTTTTAATAAATACAATATTAAGAGTACATCTTTCTCATAAACACCATCTTAAGCTTACATCCTTTATGCCATCATCTGACACTATAAAGATGGAAACAACACCCAAAATCCTTCATTAGCTAATTAAAATATCAATTAGTATAATTAATAAGTTGGATCTCTTTTAACTCTCTTAATACACCAGTTGACTCAATACATCACCACCGGTCGATTTGCCATTGACTTTTGGTCATATCCTCATCCACGATCATCTCCTTATTATCAAACCCATGATCTCGAATTTCTTGGTTTGCAACCAGTTTACTGGATCCCTAATTGTGCTCACAATGTTATGTACACACCAGATTCTCTCCATTCTTCACGTATTCTCGTTGTCAGGCATTGCATCATACCATTGCCTCTATCACCGTCAAGGTTTCCCTATCATAATGCTATCAGATCATTGTTGATCATATTTTCACCAAAGCTTATTATTTTGATCGTTTAAATGACTTGGTTTCTAAACTCAAGCTTGAGTTTACGAGGGGATGTTAGGATATCATTTGTATTCATATAAGCAGTATTGTGATATAACATTATTTCCAATTTTCAAATAGGCTAGTTATTGTGTATAGGATTTTTATTGTTTATTTGATTCTCTCTTTGTAGCCTATAAATAAGTTCTACATTATATATTCTAATATAATGAAATATATAATTTATTCAAATTCTATCGTTAAATTAATATTATTATTGTTTAATTATTTATTTTTGTTACTAGAAAAATTTGATTGCTTGCTATTAATTGATTTCAAGTCATAATGATTTTTCTTATCAAATAACATTTGTGATTAATATATATAAAAAAAAGGCCTCATATATAGATTTTGTCTACGGCCTCAAAAATGGTTGAACTTCTTAGTGCTTGTTTGGGATCCACCTAGAAGTGCTTTTTTTTTGGCTTCTTGAAGCCATAAACCATTATTTGGAGTGTTTGGATATTCTCCCAAAAATGGCTTTTGGATTTGGGAAGAGCTTCCTGGTGAAACCACAATTTTCTGACTTCCATAAAAACAACTTCTAAGTAGAAACATGTGAAGCCATTTTGTTTAATCAAATTTTCATAATGCCAATTTTGCCCTTCTCACTATAAATACCAAAACAAATTTTCCACTCATATCCTTTGTTCTTCCCTGATCTTCTCCTTTCATACCTCACCTAATTCTTCTTCTTTCTTGTTCGATCTCGCTGAAGAAATCACTGAGTTTGCTTGAATCGATCTCCTTCTAGCTCTGTATCTTTACTCAATACTGTGAATCCGAAGTAATAAGCTTCTCTTCATTGTCATATTTGTCTTCTTTTGTTTCAGTTTGTTAGGGTTTTTGATTTGATTATCTTCTCTACATTAGATCTTGGTTGGGTTTGTTTGACATATGAATGTTGGGTGTTTAGGATTGTAGTTTACAGTTTTAGCTTATGAAGTAGAAGAATTAAATAACACTTGCTAACGTTGGTTGATTATTAGTAGTGCAAATGTCTATGTCGATTAGTTTGTATGTTACAGTATATGGGTTTTAATGATACATATATCATTTATTTAGGTTAGTCATGGAGTTGTAAGTGCTAATATTGTTCAACTTGTAAGTATGTATGTACATGTTTGTAATATATGCAATAATATTTTTCTGCATCTTTTATTTTCATATGATAAAAACTTTTGGGCCCTTATGTGTTGATCTAATTTTATGAAATATTATTGAAAATTTTCAACATAAGTGGAAACTTATGAATGAATTTTTGTCAATATATTTATTTTAACTAATTTTTTTATAAGAAAAATAATAAATAATATTTAAATTATTCCATATAAACTAATTTTTATAAAAAAATAATATTATTTACTCTTCGTAAGGTATAAAAGTCTTAATTTTTAAAAATAAAAAAAGTTCAATAGTCATGTTAAACTAGAAGAGATTTCAAAGTTTTCAAACCAAACAGGATATAAAACTCTTTTATAAAGGTATAAGAGTCATTTTTGTAGTTTGTTGATATTTTGAAATAGTTAAATCAAATAGACTTAAAAGCTCTTTCAGGTTCAAAAGCTCTTTTGAAATATATTATCTAAACAACAATTAAAAAATTCAAACTTTTACTATTAAAAGTTAAAAGTAAAAACTATCCCAAATGAACCCTTATTTGAATTAACAATCCACCTACATTTGCTTCGAAAGCTGTGCAAATTTTCAATGTATTGAACACTAAGCCAAGATCTTCAATTATGAACTAATCAATCACCCTTTTTTAAGCATGGTAAAACACTGGCAAGAAATGTACGAAAGTAGCATCATAAAGAAATATACTACCAAGTAAACATGTACAGTGAGTTGTGTCATGTGCAGCTAACACGTCCTAATTGTGGTAAATAGGTCGTGCCGCAACCTGATTTTTGAGCCATTGCTGACGCCGGGCCATCTAAGTTTGTTCATTAATTTTTAATCATTTTCAAATTTTAAATTATGAAATAATTATTTTACCCTCAAATTTATAAATTATTTTATTTAAAAAAGAAAAAAAAAACAAAAACAAACTTTGGTATCCGTACTTCAATATTTTAAAATTTAATAAATAAATAAGAAATTCTTATTTTGTGTGGTGCTTTGTACTTGACATCTTAACCTAACTCGACCATACATCATTTTGAATAGAAGTTGTACTGGGTCATGCCGTGCTCGTGCTGATAGGACCGAGTTCAATAATAGTAAATTTAAGCAACGTACCGGATTCTAGATCCAAAATTTCTTGTAATAGCAGGGATGAGAAATGAGCTGTTAGTAGATTCAATTTAAGTCAATTTAGCATCAATATGGTAGAGGAGTTATTTTCAAACTAAATGAAGAAACGCCTCCTCATAATATTTTACCTGTCTTTCATGTATGTACATAAGACAACAATAATGAGAGAGGACCACAGGTGTTCATTTATATGTTGTTTTTTTTTTTTGGTTCCATCTAACCCACTAGGACGAAGTACATAGCCAAGAATGCGTAGACAATGCCACAGACTCCCAGCAGCAAAAACCGAAAAATGATGAAAAAGTTAAATCCTGTTTTACCATTATTTACCCCTATGAAAAAGGCCTACTAATGGTAAAATAATATCACTAGATGGCAAGTTCAAAACGAGGGAACAATTCATGTATAAATACATTAGCAATTGAATTATTGAATCCTATGAAACATTTCTCGGCAACTTTATTAGGGCATTCACCTTTTCCCATAAAACAAGAAAGACAATAATTTCCAAATGCGGTATATCAACTATTAGATCTATTTAAAGTCAAGGATAATTTTGTTGTTTAGGTTTGTTTTGCCTAGAATAAACACTATTCTATTTGATTTATTGTCATTCAACGGTCCGGCCCTAATAAATATTGCAAGATAGGAAAACACTTGTGTAGTGAGGAAATAAAAAGGGGGCAGCTCAAAGAGAATAGTTAGTGAGTCTAAGTGTTAACATCAAGCCCAACTATCTAGGGACCCACGAGTAAATGCAGACGAAGGGAAGATGCATGTGAAGAGGAAGATGATAAAAGAGGGCACAATAAAGACGTATGGAGAGTACATGCAGTATATCATTAGGACCACACATGGCTTCAACACTCCTTAAATATTGATATAAGAGAACAGACCAGTGGAATTTAAGAAACATCGGCCCACGACCCTATAAAGTCGCAAACGAGGTTGACAGTTTATACAGTAGCCACCTTATGCTAATTTGCGCTTGTAGTTGTAGGTGTCCCATCAAGGTTGTCCCTGCCCATGTCTCGCTTTCCTTTCCATCAACTAGTCTACTACACTCTCCACTAGCTCATTTTGTAATTAATGTCATCTAACCTCTGTATATGTGTATCCACCCATCTGCTCTCATTCTTGGCTTCTCTTTGACTACGTCTACTATTTATTTATTATTTTCTTTCTAGACCAACCCAAGTCTAAGCTTTGGTAACATGATTCCATAATTTATAATCTGGACCAGCCAATTGGACCAATAATTTTGGTAGCTCAATTTCATTGCATATGGACGTAGTCTTAGACCGAGTTTGATTGATGCAAACATTTGTACGCCAAAAATCTCGGACAAGGCAAGGCTTCTGGTTTATGAAGTTAGGGACCCTGTCCACCCACTCCCATCAATTCTGCTTTCGATTTATGTTGAGTTATAAAGAATTTTCAACATATCAGATTTACTTGTCAGTCTATTATATTTTTAAAAATATATGCGTGAACTACCTATTAGCTAGTACAAGCTTCACTTTTTGGATGTACGGACACTGATTATGTTTGCTTACATATGAAGTTTTAATAATATAGTAATAACACAAACGCCTGTTAGTGTAACATGCTGCTGTGAATTAGATCAGCTTATGGAGAGGCTTCTAAGTGATCAAGTATCTCTAGTCTCATGAGGCATGTAGAGACTGGAGTAACTCTTTAACGAATGAATGGTTGATCTGTATCATAGATATTCCAATACTACAGTAAACAAGAGCTACATTTTACCTGCAATAGCAAACAAAATTTTTCTATCATCAAACTGGCCAGCATTTATGGGTGACAACTGTTATGCTGTGCACTTAGAAAGGGACTTTACATGACTTGCCTGCGCCCTCCAGTTCACATATCTTGTACACAAGAACCAGAGAAACTGTAAGTAAGCTGTCTGTAAGGACTTAATACACGAATTTATGGCAACTACTATGCCCTCACTATGAATTTGTGAGAACTACATATATTGAACAGCAACTATGCAAATCCACATCACATATGGCTGATCGGCTGTTGCACATCTTAACCTAGCATTACACGAACTTCTTGATGGATGATAACTCTTCCAAAATTTAAACTACATTGGATCTTCTTTCATACAGGTACCTCATCCAGGTTCAACATCTAGAATCCACATTAATTTCAAGCAAAAATTCGAAGTGTCAACAACTTGAATTCACTTTAGGAAGAAGAAAACGAGGGACTTGCATTAGACACTACAATTAAAAGCACATGTTCTAGAAAATAAAACTGTAATGAATATTGAGTTGAATAACTCATACTCTATTAGTTACTGATAAACTTGAGATACACACCCTCAGTCCCTAGCGGCATCGACTTATGCAGTAAAAAACAGTGTTAGTAGCAACTGGACGTCAGCTTTCTAATAAGATACTAAGAAATGTATTTGGAATTTTCCAGTCGGAATACATTGGAGGAAGAAAAGTATCAATTTCTCAAGAAAAAATATTACGTGATGTACCATGTGATTATCATTTTTTATTTCGATCATTTACTTCACATGCATACCCAACAATTAACAAGTGCATCAGCACTGCAGCACCAAAAATTCACCAGATGACATAATTATAAGAACTACAACCATGTACAGGTTTTCATAATTATAAAATGTTGTAATTACAACAAAAATAACCAAATAAAAAAGTAAAAGCTCCTTTCTAGCCCAAAAAAATATGGAATTCGTTTTTGGCGGACCAAAAATATTAATTGCAGACTATGTCCTTAATGAATAAAATACTCATAGAATTAAATTACTTAAATGCCATTTGAGCAAATTTTTTTAAAAAATAATAATAATAACATGACATTACTGTTGGATAGTTGATTAAAAAATATGTATGAAAATGAAATGGAGAGTGATAGATCGAATTGTGTGTGTTGGTGTGTGATAAAAATAGGTGTAGACTAGTAGTTAGCTAAATTGTTGGGTAAACAAAAATATATTGGGAGCTACTAGTTAGCTAAATTTTTAGATAGACAAAAAAATTGGGAGCAGGTAGCAGGAGAGAGAGAAGTTTGGCATATAGAAATATGGAAGCTTTTATTTATTGAGTAATATTTCTAGTTATTTTTAGTACAAAGCACTTAAATATATATGTAGATGTTACAACCGATCTTGGTTGTTTCATAAAGCTTCTCGACTGACTTCAATGGCTAATTCTTGAAGCTTCTAACAGCTTCAAAATTTCTTATTTCCATTTTTTTTTTTCACAACTTGCCAACTTGTATTTTAAAATTTTAAAAAGTTATTGAAGTACAAGCAATTGCTTTTACCTAGAATTTTCTATCATTTGGATAATTCCAGAATATCTATCATAGTCTTTTAACACTCATCCTTGATGGATATTCTAGTGATTCCAATCATGGCACGCGGTTGCTCAAATTTGCATCTAGGTATTGCTTTTGTGATTATGTCTGCCAGTTAATCTTCAATTTTGCAGAACTCAAGCTTTATTTCCTTGTTTGCTGCAACTTCTATGATGAAATGATATTTAATACTTATATGTTTAGTTCTGTTTTGGAACATGGGATTCTTTGTCATCACAATTTCTGATTTATTGTTGCAATAGATTTCCATAGCTTTCTTTTGTGTCTCTCTCATGTCCTCGAATATGCGTTTAAGCCATATAGTTTAACTAGTTGTGATTGCCACAACTACATATTCAGCTTCCGTTGATGATTGAGCAACAGTTGTTTATTTCTTTGATGCCCGTGAAATGATTCCAGAACTGAGTTTAAATTCATATTCCAAAGTACTTTTTATGTCATCTAGTCATCTTACCCAATCACAATTTGTGTAACCGATCAATGTATGATTTTCTGGAGGTTTGTACCATATCCTATAGTTTTTCGTTTCTTGCAAGTATATGAGAATCTGCTTTGTCACTCCATAGTGGACTTGAGTCAGATCCTGTATGAATCTCGAACAGAGACTTATAATGTACATAATATCTGGTCTTGTGATAGTAAAATATTACGATTTCCAATAAGAATTCTATAAAATGAAGCATCTGTTTTGTTTGATTCATCTTTTTTTCTAAATTTTTCTTTAGTAATAAGAGAAATTGTTAGAGGCTTACATCCACTCATGTTGAATTTCTTCATAATATTGTCAGTGTATTTCTTCTGTGATATAAAGATCTCAAATTTTTCTTGGTTTATCTCAATACCAAAAAAGTAGTGCATCAAACCTAAATCTGTCATCTCAAATATCTTTATCATATATTCCTTAAATTTTACCATCATTTTCTCATTGTTTCCTATATAGATGAGATCATTAATGTATAAAAAAACAATAAGAGTATTATTACCTTAGATGTTGATGTAGAGTATTGGTTTACTTTTGCTCCTCCTGAATTCGTTACTTGTAAAGTATTTATCAATTCTGTTGTACCAGGCCTTCGTTGCTTGTTTCAACCCGTACAGTGTTTTTTTCAACTTAAGGACCTTGTTTTCTTTTCCTGAGATCAGAATTCTTGTGATTACTCCATATATATTTCTTCTTCAAGATACCCGTTTAGGAATATAGATTTCACATCTAGTTGATAAATCTGTCATTTCTTTTGAGCAGCAAGCATAACAAGAGCTTTTATAGTAGGGGTGGGCGTTTTCGGGTTCGGGTTGGGTTGGGTTGAAAATCCTTCAACCCAACGTGGATTGGGTTGAAAATTTTTCAACCCAACCCAACCCAATTAATTCTTTAACCCAACCCAACCCAACCCAATAATTATCGGGTTGGGTTAGATTAAGTTGATCGGGTTAGTATCTTGTTGAAATTCACATTATTTTTTATGGATAAGTTAATCGGGTTAGATTAAGTTGATCGGGTTGGGTTAGATTAAGTCAATTCACATTATTTTTTATGGATCCAATGGTATGCTCACTCCAAGTTCTATATAAATAGAAGAACAAAACATTAATAATATATAACATTACACATTTAACATTATCATAATAAACAAATCAATAAATTCTTCAATCTAACCTAATCTAACCTAGTACTAGTCAGGTTGGGTTGGGTTGGGTTAATCGAATTGAATTTAATTTGTCATAAAAGTACAAAAGATCTAATCTATAACTCTTATAGTCTTAGCAATTTGATTACAAATAAAATAAGTATAAATAAATATTTAATTATTATAAATCAAATATTTATTTCATCATAAAAGTTATCCTTAATCATCATCCCTAACAAGTATTCTTCTACAAGGAGGAAAAAACCTTAGATTTAGAATTAGGGATAGGTGTTTGTCGGGTTCGAGTTGGATTGGGTTGAAAATTTTTCAACCCAACTCAATCCAATTTAATTTTTAACCCAACCTAATCCAACTCATCTTATTTTTTTTAAGATTTAACTCAACCCAACCCAATAAAAAATAGTCGGGTTGGGTTGGGTTGAAGATGCCCACCCCTATTTTATAGTGTCGAAGCGAGCAATTGAAGCAAAAGTCTTATTATAGTCAACTCCGAATTGCTGTGAATATCCTTTTGCCACCAGATGTGCCTTGTGTTTTTGGATTGAACTATCAAAATTAAGTTTTGTTTTGTATATCCATTTAACTTTTGTAACTTCTTTGTCTCTGGGAAGATCTGTTAATTCCTAGGTTTTGTTTTTTTCTAACATCCGAATTTCTTCTTCCATAGCTTTAATTTATACTTCTTATTTAGAGGTAGCTTCATAACATTCTAGTTCAACCATTATCAGGTTGCATGTCTCATATATTTCTGATAATGGTCTTATTCTTCTTGGTGGTGACTTTGGTGGAGTGTTTTTTTGTTGTACAGGTTCATCCTTAAACAATGGCTGATTATGCTCTTCTTTATCTTATTGATGAGTTAGAGCTGGTAAGTTGATACTCTTTCTTTCAACTTTTTTAACCTCCCAAATGTTTGTTGCATCTTTGTCAAATTGAATGTCTTTACTAATGACTAAAGTTTTCGTTCTTAAGTTATAGACTCTATATCCTTTCAATTGAATGTTATAGCCTAAGAAGATATCTTTATCGATCTTCCCATCCAACTTGCTTCTTTTTTGCTCTAGAAGATGCACGTAACATATGCACCCGAACAGTTTGAGATGTTTTGCGAAAGGTTTTCTCCCACTTCATGCTACTATTGGCATCTTGTCTTGAATTGCTTTTGTCAGACATTTGTTGAGTAAATAGACAACTGTGTACACTACTTCTGCCCAAAAAGTTTTAGGAAAGTCCTCCTCCATCAGCATTAATCTTGCCATCTCTATCACTATTCTATTTTTCCTTTCAAATACTCTATTTTGTTCTGGGCCATATCCGACAGTAAACTGGTATTCTTTGCCTTTTTCTTCGCAGAACTTGTTAAATTGACTGAAGGTGTATTAGTTTCCTCAATCACTTCTAATTGTCTTCAATTGTTGATAGCTTTGTTTTTCGATAAAGCTTTTAAATTTCTTGAAGATCTCAAAGACTTATGATCTTAGAAAATACACTACTATCATTCTGGTATAATCGTTAATGAAAAGAATGAAGTACTTATTTTGATCGTGTATTGGAGTTCACATCGATCTGCAGACATATGTACGAATTAACTCTCAAGGCTTCTTGGCTTTCCATGCTTTTTCAGATGGAAATGATTATCGATGTTGTTTTCTAAGCATGCATCATTCACAAACATTGTTGATTTTTGTTACTACTGAAAGGTCTCACATCATATTTCTTTGATGAAGGATCTTTAGACTATGGAAGTTGAAGTGTCCGAATCTCTTATGTCAAAGCCATGAATAATTTACTTATGCCTTCATAGTTGAATCAATAGTCTGTTTCCATATGATAGGAACATATCTATTTTCTTTTATTTTAACTCTTACAATTTCAAGAGTTTTATTTTTTTTGTCATATATTAAACAAGAATTTCCCTCAAAATGCAAAGAGTATCCTCTATCTATCATCTATCTCACACTCAATATATTTTGAGCTATGTTGAAGACAAGATGCACATAATTTATGTACGTCAAGCACTTTTTCGTACTTACGACAATGATACCTTTTCCAATAGCCTCCACAAGTTTACCATTTCCAATTCTTACTTTATTTTCATTTTATTAAGGTTGTAGAATTTTTTTTTTTTTTTCATTTTTTATCATGTGATTACTATAGCCAATATCTAAATACCATGTTTCATTTTTCTTTTTTGCAGCATTTTGGCAAATATGAAAAAGAAAATTTTCTTCTTCTTCTTCCTTTTCTTAAGTGAAATTAGCTTAATGATTTCTTTTTAGTTTACAATCTTTTACTGAATGTCCAAATTTTTTACAATGTTGTCATTACAGGTTTCCTTTAAACCAACTATCTTTTTCCAAATGATCTCTTTTTCTTTTTTTTTTTTTTTTTTTGCAAATTCCACATGAAAGAATTTTACTTTCAGATTATTGGGTTTCTTTATTCTTAAACTTATCTTCTAAATTTTTAGTACTATCTTTAGATCTATGAGATTGCATATTAATTTTAGATTGAAGGACGTTCTCCGTAGAATTTTTATTTTTTTTTTCCAATCTTTTTTAATGTGGTTCAAGAGAGCCCATTAATTCTGTTGGAGATAAGGTTTCTGTATCCTTAGACTCATCAACAATAGATATTATTGGATCATATTTTTCTATACAACTAATTAATATTTTTTGAACTATTGATTTGTTAGTGATATTTTCACGATAAGCTCTTATTTGATTAACAAATTTTTTTACTTTTAAAAAATAATCTTTAGCGGTCTTATTATCCTTCATTTTAATATTTTCAAAATCTCTTCTCAAATATTGGAGTTTGATGGTGCGTACCTTTTTGCTTCCTTAAAACTCCACTTGCAACATATCCCACGCTTCTTTTGCTATTGTAGCTCACATGATACTTGAAAAAATATTGTCTACTAATACTTGCTGAAGAGAGAATAATGCTTGAGAATCATTTTACGTATTTTCCTCTACTGCCTTCTTTTGGGCGACTAAACGAGTGGAAGTGTCTTTTAAGATGCTAAATCTCTCTTCAATAGTCTTTCACTAATTTTGAGAGTGAAAATAGATCTTCATTTTAATTGATCAATAATCATAATTTTTCCTATTAAATAATAGAAGGAAAGAAGAAGAATGATTAGAATCGCTCATTAGTGTATACCCAGTAGATCACCAAACGTAGCTCTAATATCACTATTGGATAGTCAATTAAAAAATATGTTTGAAAATGAAATGGAGAGTGATAGATTGAATTGTGTGTGTTGGCGTGTGATAGAAATAGGTGTAGACTAGTAGTTAACTAAATTTTTGGATAGACAAAAAATATTGAGAGCAAGTGGCAGGAGAGAGAGGTGTTTGACATAAAGAAATATAGAAGCTTTTATTTATTGAGTGATATTTTTAGTTCTTTTTAGTACAAAGCACTCAAGTGTATATATGGATGTTATAACCGACCTTAGTTATTTCATGATGCTTTTTGACCAACTTCAATGGCAAGTTCTTAAATCTTCTAATAGCTTCAAAATTTCTTATTTCTTATTATTATTATTTACAACTTGCTAACTTACATTTCAAAATTTTAAAAAGTTTTTGAAGAGCAAACAATTGCGTTTGCTTAGAACCTTTCATCATCTGAATAATTCTTATTTCTTATTTATTATTATTATTTACAACTTACCAACTTGCATTTTAAAATTTTAAAAAGTTTTTGAAGAGCAAGCAATTGCTTTTGCCTAAAACCGTCATCCGGATAATTTCAGAATGTCCATCATAGTCTTTTGACAATTATCAATGATGAGGAGGACAGCCTAATTTGTGACAAACTCGCATTATTTACCTCACCCATCCAAACCCGTGACTTATGATCCATCTCTACTCACCAAAGATCGATTACGTAAAGGACCAGTGACATGGAGTACGACTCAAAACTAGTGAGAAACTCATATCTATTCACTTCCATCCATCAAAACTATGACCCATTTTTTATGGATCTTTTGTGTGTGATTTTAAAAAAAAAATTACAAACCCACTCTCTCGTTACAATGTAGTGGATGCAAAATCGTATCACATGGATCTTTTGTGTGCGATTATCAATAAAAAAAATTATAAACCCACTCTCTCGTTACATTGTAGCGGATGCAGAATCGTATCACATAGAGGAAAAGTACAGATCATATCACAAAGAGGCGAAGTACTGTCATATTAAATTTCTAATACAATAAGTGCAAGTATAGCAAACCAAATTAGAATCGAAATTGAAACTAACTAAAGACAATTTCAGCAAACCAAAGTATAACACAATTTCACCAAAAGAACTAAACATAAGATGGATGTTAGGGCATTAATGCTATTTCTGTTTGATACAGTTAACACATTGCAATTTTGTTAAATCACATAATATCTAACTAACAGACACTCTCGATTCTGTCACGTATTTGTACCCAATCTAATCACTATACTTCTATGGTCAGTCCATTTAATAACCAGAATACCAATAAAATACTCGGCTACATTTAATTAGCAGTGAGTCCTCGATTTTGTCACAAATTTAACTAAATCCTCACTAACCCTCTAACCAATGAGAAATGAACCAACCTAAAGACTAGCCAATGGTTCTAAATAAAAAACCTATAATTAAACACTACCCCAATTAGTAAAGTCATGCAATAATTAAGATAGCGTATATTCAAACAGATTAGCAATAGTCATGTGATAACCTAATCGAATCCATTTATTTATGGTTTAATCAAAAATATTTGAATTAAATTTAACACTATCAATCATCTAGTATTTGACATTCATGTAAGAAACAAAACAATAAATCATAACACCAAATAAGTAATTAAGCATCAAATAAATAATAACCGAAATTGCAAAAAACTAATATCAAATGTTCATAACATTGTGTCCCCGACTATTGAATTTAGTTACACATCAAAAACTGAAAAATAACAACATTTGAACAAAGTGAGATTAAACCAAAATCTCCACAGCATGCATCTCTCTTATTGAATATTGTTGCTGCTTCAAATCCTTGATGTGAATGCTAAGACTTCAATGAATTTGATGCAGCTCTTTTGGGATAAAGAGATGTGAAATTAGGCTTCCCCAGTAATGTCTGTAGCCTTCAAAGTCTACTGTTTACACATTCACAAACGCTTTATTTGTAATGCTTGAACCCTAAAGTATGTCAAAACCTTTTTACCCCAAAAAAAATCACGTGTTCTGAAGCATGTTTGTATGGCTTAACCATGGCACACCCTTCCACTGTTGCATCGCCTATGTCACGCCATTGAGTTGTCTTTTTAGCGCTACCAACACTCACCCTTTCTATGTAGCCTTCCCAAGTCGCCTCGCTTGGCAAAATGTTAGTGGTGCCCGGTAATTCTGGGACACCGTTCCACTGTAGCTCTTTTATGGCTACCGTGAAATCTTTTGAAATTCAACCAAGTTTGGCCGTATAATTACTATATCATCTTGCTTTGCTCCATAACATCTTAAATCAAAAATTTCTTTGAAATACTCTATAAAATCCATTAAACACAACAAATACTTGAGAAAACATAACAAAAACATTGGATTTGGTGGCTTAAAACATGTTTATAAATGTGTTCATCAATTCCCACTCACCAACAACTGACAACGATAATAGCCAACTAGTAACGACACATAGAAACTGAACTCATTAAAACCTGCACCACCTATGGACTTCCCAACCATCAAAACCATTCAACTCAACCTATTCAACCCGAATCCATTCAACTTCCACCACCCCTTAAGTTCCAACCCACCATTCCACAACTTCGGTGACCTTCCTTAATGCCAACAATGATCAAGAATAGCACATCATTCACAAGAATGATATCGGTAAGTTCCAAATTTTTTCTTCGAATTTTCATGTAAAGTTCATTTCATTTTTAGTTAATTGATGATTTTTTATAAATTGATGATATAGCTTAATTTGTAAAGGATTTTGTATAAAGATTGTTGGTTTTTTTTTTTTTTTTTTTAGGTCAGACTCAATTATGATGTATTGTGTAATGTTGATGTTTTGGGTGGTTTATTGTACGCATTGTATGAAGTTTGTTTTGTTGTGTTGAATTAATATGTAAAATGATGTGTAGGTGCGTGAGGTCGATGGTGTGACATGACTATTAGTTTGAAGAAGAGTTGTGAAATTATATCTAACTTTCACAAATATGATGCATTAAAGAATTGGTATTATGAAAAGTTGTTGAGGTTGTATTTTGAAGTACGATGGAATGAAGAGTATTGACTTTTGAATGTTAATTATGGAATTTGTACTTTAAAGTTGATTATGGATGCCATTGAGGAAATGTTGTCGTGAAATATCATTTTTGAAGTGTATTATGGATCAAGTTAGTTGATTTGTATGAGTTTTGAATGTTCATTGTGGAATTTGTGTTTTGAAATTGTTTGAATGCATTTGATTGATTAAATATATTGTGAAATTATAGGACTTTTGTGATTTATAATTTTGAGATGCATGTCTGATATCAATATTTCGTTGGGTATGTTCACAACCTTGATTAATTTATGGAGTGATTTTAGTGTTGTTTGTGAGTTAGGAGTGCAACCGTAACATGTGGGGCAAGTTTATGGACACCATGAAACGTTCCCCATATCTTATGGTACCTACGAGGACGTGGGCGTGGGCATGTATGACATTTAGGGTTTAGGTGAATATTTTGCCAACAACTAATGTTTTATGTGCTCTGTACTAAATGGATGATCAAGAGCACTTCACTTATAAACACATACTCAGACTTTGCCCTTAGACTTTGCCCTTAGTAAGGGTGAACTTACACTATCATCTATATGACCTATTATAATAACCCTGAAATGGGTTAGACATGTTAAAACATGAATTAGTACCCAAAGAGATCCAAAAGATCCAAATTGGTTTATTTGATAATGTTATGAATTGGACTTAATTAAATTGTCATTAGATTAAGTTTTATTTTTCAACAATTAAGGCCGAATAGTGAGAAAATTTTATTTCAAGCCCAAATATGAGTTTAAGCCCAATTATTTTTAATGGACAAATACTGCTAGAGTGGCGATGTTTAAAATATTGTATGTATACCCCTTTTCATACACACAACTAATTAATGATTATACATACATCCAATTAATGGTTGTTTTAAAAGATTATTAATTATAGGGTTAATTGCACTAATATTCCTAAAATATCTCAAAATTGCACTAAATGGCAACTTAACATTTATTGCACCAAAAAATGTTGACCACCATTAAAATCAACTATTAAATCAACTATTGATTAACCATTTATTGTGAAAAGTTAAAACTACCTCTAGCATATATTTTACTGTTTTATTTTCAATTATTATATTTTTTTGAAAAAATTGTTATATATATTTTATATAATAAAAAATTTTAAAAAAAAATCATATCATAATTATAATTATGAAGAACTTTTTGCTTCTAAATTATAATTATGATATGATTTTTTTATTAAATTTTATTATATAAATATATATAACAATGTTTTCAAAAATATATATAATAATTAAAAATAAAATAATAAAATATATACTGAGTGCATTTTTTACTTTCATAATGAATGGTTTGTCAATAGTTCTTTTTTTTTTTTTTTTTTAGTGGGGAAGGATGGATTAAATTCATAATATTCATATTTTCGATAAGAATGAGATTTGAACCCTTGATATCTTATAATCAAAGGAGGTGCTCAACTATTTCTATTATGAAGTGGTGTGCAAATGGTTAGTCAATAATTGGTTTTAATGGTAGTCAACATTTTTTTAAGGTATGTTAGTGCATTAAATGTTCAAGTTGCTTTTGAATTCAATTTTGAGATGCTTGAGAAATATTAGTGCAATTAACCCTATAATTAATAATCTTTTAAACAACTATTAATTGGGTGTGTGTATAAAAAGGGGTGTACATGCTATATTTAAGGAGTGGAAACATAGCCACTCATACTGCTTAATGACCTCCCATGACTTAGTCCATGAGCCCATTTAAAATCAAGCCCAATTGTGGGTAAAAGCAGGAAAATCATACTAAAGGAACCTATTGGACTTGCCAAACAAGGCCATGAGTTACGAGATAGCATTTATGTGTTAATGGACAGATAATGTTGAGCCCAATTATAGCTAAAAGCCCAAATCATTAAATTTCCAAACCACACTAACATGGCATTCTAATGAGTCCAAAATTTTATAAGTTTGGTTATTTTAAATTCACCCTATCGATTTGCTAAATATACCCCTTTGCTTAAAAAAAAAAATTGAAAATGAAATGCAGACTGGACAAATTTGGCGGACATGAACCTACCACTTGGTTCGTACTGCAAAAACAAAAGCAAAAGTCAACAAAAGAGTGAAAAATGAATGTAGAGATGAAAGAGAGAGAGAGAGAGAGAGAGAGAGCCGAGAAAGAGAAAGTATAGTAATGTAGAGAGAGATAGCCGAGAGAAAGAAGTGAAAAATGAGGAAGAAAAATGGAACAGGTGACCAGGAAAGAAGAGAAAAAGAAAAGGGCAAAAATGGAAAATAAATTCCCTAAGCTTCCAAGTGCTCTCTCCATCAAGGTTAATTCTCATTTTCATTCAAAATTAAATTAGTTGATTTATGTATATATATAGATATATATATAGACATATGACTATATATATAGTTGATTTTATAATTTTTCTCAAGGATTTGGAATTCAATTGCACGTAGAAAGTTTATGTTTTAATGATGGTATATATTAAGGTTAAAAAAGTAATTTGGAAAGGATTTAGGAACAAATAAATTGATTATTTCAATGGATGAAATACAAGTATGGTTTTTATGTTTAATTTAAGTTTTGGATAATAAGGGGCTTATTAGATTAAATTTATTTAATTTTGAAATGTTAATTTCTTATGTGTGAATTAATAATTATAGTTGGTGCGGAAAGTTAGGAACGGATGAGAATTAATATTTCAGGTTGTTATTAATCATATATAAATATTTTTCAAGTATCGAAAATATCTGAAAAATCAATTTGAAATGAATTCTCAAGAGAAATATTTCAAAAATTCATCTAACAGTCCCTTGAGAGGTGAATTAACTGTGTTAATAACCATTCAAAAATTATTATGGGTTGATTAATTGAGATTAGAATTATTCTGACTTATTTTAAATTTAGAAATGTGATGTTGGTAGAAAGTATAATACCAACAAAAGGTGGTAAAGAGCACTAGTGGGAACGGACCCGGTCGAACAGATACAAATCCCGGTGTTGTTTTATCGAGAAAGGGGAAATTCTAAACTCTAAAGCAATATATAATTTAATTAAATTGGTTTGATTGTGACTTTTAATATAATTCATTATTTTATGGTTGATTGATATATAAAACGATAATAATTTTGCATTATCAAATTAGAAATGATATTAGAAAATTCATGAAATGTGATATATATATATATATATATATAGACACACGCACTTACTATGTTTATAATTTATATACTATTTAAGGAGCATTGATTATGAAATTGTATAACGAACACATTGATGTTGTATATGTGAAATTGATGATTATGTTTCCATAAGTCTTGCTTATGGAAACATGTAATACATGGAATAAAGATTTTTTTTTTTGTAAAATAATAACAAGCAGAAATAAAGAGTTGTGACTATTATAATGGTAGTGTTGTGGTTAGGTTTTATCTTTGAGGCTCTCAGGAATGATTTCAATTGATGGAGTTGCAATACTTCTCATGCTAGATAAAATGACATAGCGTTCTAATACTGTTGGGTTTTTTAGTTAGTATCTCTGTTCTGTTGTACTTGTTTACGAAATCACGGCTTGATTATTAAAAGATACTTAATAAATGTGGTCCACTAATATGTTATGAATTGGATGAGTGCATATTATATGATTGACATGAAAATGAATATGTATAGTTATTTATTCCTAATTTTGATACCATGAATTATGAAATTTATTATATTTGTACGTGGATGTTTTATCTCATATGCATTGGATTGACATAAAAATTATGATAGAATATTAAAATAATTATGTTGTATATGTTATATATGAGATTCATGCTTATCAACAAATAGTTATGGATTACTGATATTACATGGAATTAGAATATTCTCCAGTAGGCTTTTGTAAGCTCAACCCTCATTTCTCCCCAGGTTATAGTGGCAAGTTGTTCGATTTTGTGTCTTTGCGGATTAGAGATTTTTGTTTAAGGGTTACGAAGATGGCTAGTTATTTTGTATAATCTTCCCATTTTGTGGAGTTATGTTAATGGAAATTGGAATGTTTTAGAGAGAGCTAATTGAAGGAGAGAGAGAGAGCAAATCTAAGGAACCTCAAACCAGAGATGGCCTTCGAAGAACCAAAGAACCAGATGGCGAACATAGTTCGCGAAAGCGAAATTTGTTCGTGAAGGCGAACTTTGTCGACGAACGCACCAGAGAACCAGACGGCGAACATGGTTCGCGAACTCTATTTAGTTCACGAAAGCAAACTTTATTCATCGTCGCTTTTTTGCTTCTTCTTCTTCGCCTCCGTACTCTGTCCACTCAACCATGCTCCGTTTTTCTTTTCTTTTCTTATTTTTCTTTCTTCTTCTTCGACTTCATCAACCACATCAACCTTTAGCTTTGTCCGAGTCCATTCCTGATGCCACATTCTCAGAAGCTGCAAAAACTCTTTGATGAAGAAGGAAAAGGCAATCAGCGGTTGAATTGGAGAAGCTAACAAATTGAAAAAAAAAAAATTATTATTTTTCGAATAAAGGATGTTATTGTCTTTTTACTTAGACAAATGCTAATAAACCTCAACTTAATTATTTTATGATGGTCAAATAAGTGGTACTTTCTTTAGGGCTAATTTATAAAAACATATTTCAAACGAAAAAAAAAAAAAGCCAAAAAATCATAGTACCCCACAGCTTGTAATAGTCAACTTTCATTATAGAAAGCAAAAACGTACCTCGTTGGCTCGTCAATCCTACATTTCAGCTTCATTTATTTCAAAAATAAAACCAAACGTCACTGTTAACAACTTTGGATCCAAAATTCCAATAAGGCAGCATTTTATATAATTCATAAAACTAACCAAAAAATTCACGGTACGTCACTGCTTGTAATGGTCAACTTTCGTCATAGAAAGCAGCAAAAACATACCCCGGTTGCTTGTCAATTCTACATTTCAGTGCATTTTTTTGCCAAAAACAACCACGTCTTAACAACTTTGGTTCCAAAATTCCAACAAAGCAGCATTTTATATAATTCATAAAACTAACCAAGTTATTCCCAAAGAAAAGTACAAATTATTACATGACAACAACATATATCAACATAAATGATTAACAAATCATTCACTTTTTTTATTCGAAAAAGACGTAGAATTATAATCTCAATTTCTTATTCGTATACAAGTCAACACACCATTTTTTTTTTTTTTTAATCTTATTTTTGTATGGCAAAATGCAAACGTGAAGGGCACAAGTACAACAATAATTGTTGATCAATAATGAAAGACAGAGACATTATACTCCACAACAGCATTTGCAGTTTTAGCATCGAAGTTATAGGTTTTAGCCTGAGCATATCCACGCGCAAAGCGGA
This sequence comes from Dimocarpus longan, assembly GCA_022984855.1. Classification (NCBI taxonomy): domain Eukaryota; kingdom Viridiplantae; phylum Streptophyta; class Magnoliopsida; order Sapindales; family Sapindaceae; genus Dimocarpus; species Dimocarpus longan. The sequence continues at coordinate 11,635,254 of CM041026.1, forward strand.
AAAGGCCGCTGCCACCGACGATAGGAAACTCCCTGACCTCGGAAAACACCGCGTTACGTCCCAAAATGCTAAGATTACTTCCATTAAACTTGCCTTCCGTGAAAGCGAAGTTCATCACCATCAGAAGCCCGACGCCAGTCTGCGATGCCGACGCGTAAATCCCCTGAGCTTTCCCCACCATCTTGGAGCTGGGTTCGGGCGTCACAGTCAAGGGGTCGTCCATTACGAATACCGCACCAAAAAGAGTCGAGGAGGTGTTGGTCATTGGGGCATCTGCTACTCGAACCGCAGTCGGGTTTTTTGCAGTGACTATGTCGTGGAAGTAGAAGTGAAGGTGGGTTAGCTTCTCTTTCTTGAGGCCTAGCGATGATGGAGATATTCTTTTGGAGAAATAATATTGGTCGGATTCTGATTCTGTGAGAGCAGAGAAAAGGAGAAGAATAGAGAGAATGAGAATATTTATCGCCATGGATGAGAATACAAAGAAGGATTGAGCTTTGGAAGAGTTCAATCTCTATCTAATTGCACCCGCATATATAATGCCAGTGTCCTTTTTGTTCTTTTGTTTTTTTTTATACATATGGTTGCATTATTATTATTATTATTTTTGAAAGAATGGTTGCATAATTTTATATGGACTATAGACAGCAACCCAGAAGGTCATCGTTTGTTGGAAGAATATTCCTTAGAGATTGTTATTGTAAGAATTTTTTTTTTTTTTTTTTTATATGACACTCGATCAGGTTTTTATTGAGATCAATTTAGATAAAATTTTAAAGCACGACTCAAATTTTTATTCTTGAAAGTCGGAAGAAAGTTGCCTACATAAATAATAGAAAATGAGAGTTGAACTAATCACTTAAGTGATGTAATAGATGAGAGTGACTTTACTATTGACGACTCCACTTTTCTATGTTTTTACAAAAAAATTTAGAGACCTATCATGCACCGGTAAACTTTCAAATTTCAAGTACATGATCAAAAACCCTTTTTCAATTGATGAGGTAAGAGTGGTACCGGCTTGTGTATACTTATTTACACGATCAAAAACCCTTTTTCACTAGATGACACGATCGATCCTAGTGACTGTATATTTATACGATGAAAAACTCTTATTTGCTAAGTGAGATAAGTGTGTAATACACCTTTATACACAACTATCATAAAATATAGTGTATATATATATATTAGTTCTATCATTAGTGTCTTTTAATTTTAAAAAATTATGATAATTTAATTAAATTGGTCTACTATATTCTTTTTTTTTAAAATAATTTTTTTATTTAATTTAAATAAAATTGATAAATTTGATTGATTTATTTTAACATTTTAAAATTAGGATACACTGATGTTAAAATTATTATATATATATAATATTAAAATAAATACACATGTTTTACTGTCACAGTAATCTCAATCGTGATTTGCGACTGTATTTAATTTTTAAAAATTATTTGTTAAGTATCTCTACAGTAAAAAATGAATGGTTGGGTTTAACAATGCATAAATCGTCGCGAACTTTAACGAAAAAGTCAATGCCTAGATGCTTTCAAAAAAAAAAAAAAAAATTGTGTAGATCCGCAAATTTGTAAAAGATAATGGAAAAAATTATACTACAGTCGATGATCATAATAGAACAAAAGTTCACCTACTACCGTCCGATCATGATTATTTTTGTCAACAACGCCGTCTAATTGTCTAACCGAACAATTTCGTTGAAGGTACTAAAATTAAACTAAATTAATTAAATTAAACGAAAGTAAACTAAATTTATTAATTTGAAGATGGAAAGCGCCCATTTGATCTGTGAATATTTAAAATTCAAGTTATTGAATTTTAAATAATATTTTTTAAAAAAATAAAAAATTTTACTACAATACTGATAGCTATTTTCCACCGAGGCGGCATGATGCATCATGCAATTAAAGGTAAATACGGACAAACGGTTGTTTTGATTTTTTTTTTTATTTTTTGTTTTTGTTTTGTTTTGAATTTTTTTTTTCCAACTTTAAGAGACTTTTTCTTGTGATTTTTTTTTTTTCTTTTGAAGAAGAGACATTTTTTATTTTTTATTTTTGTGTGGATCTAGGATCCGTGCCAGATCTTCAATCTGGGTAGCCAGACCTTTTGGTTAAACCCTCCCAGCTTTTTTTTTTTTTTTTCCAGTTTAGTTTAGTTTTATTTTATTTTTTGGGTAACTTCTTGGGACGATGATGGTTGATGATATCTTTGTTCGGTGTTGAGGATTATTGATGATGAACTTGTTGGGGCGATAATCTCTGTTTGTTTTTTTTTTTTTTTTTTTTTGTTTGAAGGTCTAGATTTGAGATCTTCAATCTTTTCGCTTTGTTTTTTTTTTTATTTTTGTAAGTTCTGGTTCTAGATGTTCAAGATTTTTTAATTTTTTAATAATTATTATGTGTTAACTTCAAGTCTATTATAGTTAACTCATTTTCTATCAGGTTAAACTTTTGAGTCTAATAACAACTAATACGATATGAGAACTTAGAGATCCTTAATTCAAAATTTTTTTTTCCTCTTTATCTAAAAATCTTCTCATTACATATATTATACAGTAAAATACGTTTAATATATGTCCGTCATCTATCATTTGTACATGTTACACGTGAGGAACGTGTTATTTATCAACCTCAAGTTTTAAATACTATAGTCAGTCTCTTTCCTATCAGCTTGACTTTTGAGTCTGATAATAACTAACAATAGCATTTTACTATTATTTTTGTCTTATTTATGAGCAAATTGGTCAAATAAACTTTAGCGTTAAGGCTATTTTAATCATTTGTCAAAAATCTTGATCAACTATTAAAGTTAACAAAAATTAATTAACGACATAAAAGTTTGATGTAATAAAAGAGTAATTGTATTTTCAAATGATTTTAGACATATCTCAAGGAGTGTTGTATAATTCGTTCAAATAAAAATTGGATAGTCACCGGAGTAATGAGTAGGTGTGCCTCTTATATTAATTATTTGAAGTAGATCGTTGTTAATTAAGTTTGGGGGTCTAAATCCATAATTGCCATCCAGCCTTGCCATCCAGCCTGGTATTGCAACAATGTCAAACCTTAGGGTCTGCAATTCTCCCTCATGGAAATATACAAATTTCAAGTTGTAATGGTCAACTTTCGTGATAGAAAGAGGAAGCATGCCTCGTCAGTTCTACATTTCAGCTTTATTTATTTGGAAAAAAGAAAAAAAAAAATTGTCATTGTTCACATCCCATAAGGCAGCATTTTATAATTCATTGACTAACGAAATCAAAATCACGATGTTGCTTGTTTTCAAAGAAAACAAGAAATATATTCACGACAATAGCATCAACATAAATGATTAACAAATTCTATCATTTTTATTGAATAAGACGTAGGATTCTAATCTCAATTCGTTTGGTAATCTTATTTCTGCTATGGAAACTAATAATGAAGGACACGTATCATACCACAAGTTGTCACAGAAGAATTTTTCAATTGAAGAAACTAGTATCACTCTCAGAAACCGTACTTATAGTTGTTGATCAATAATGAAAGACGTAAACATTATACTCCACAACAGCATTCTTAGTTGTAAGATCGATGGTGTGGGTTTTAGCCAGAGCATAGCCGCGTGCGAACCGGAAAACGCCGCTGCCACCGACGATAGGCATCTCCCTGACGCCTGAAAATATGGCGTTGCGTCCCAAAACACTAAGATTACTTCCGTTGAACTTGCCTTCCTTGAAAGCGAAGTTCAGCACCATCAGAAAGGCGATCTCAGTCTGCGATGCTGACGCGTAAATCCCCTGCGCTTTCCCCACCATCTTGGAGCTGGGATCCGGCGTCACAGTCAAGGGATCGTCCATCATAAATACTGCACCAAAATTAACTGAGGAGGTGTTGGTAATATTGGAGGATGCTGCTACTTTAACCGCAGTCGGGTTTTTTGCAGTGATTAGGTCGTGGAAGTAGAAGTGAAGGTGGGTTATCTTCTCTTTCTTGAGACCTAGTGACGATGGAGATAATTTTTCAGAGAAATATTGATCGGATTCTGACTCTGTGAGAGCAGAGAAAAGGAGAAGAATAGAGAGAATGAGAATATTTTTTGCCATGGATGAGAATACACAGAGAGGTTGAGTTTTGAAAGAGTGCAATTTTTGTTTGTGGATGCATGCCCGTATATTATATAATGTCAGTTTGCATTATTTTACATGTTGTAAAGATGACCACAAGCTAGAGGTCGTATCTTGCACAAGTAGACTTTCCAATTTCAATTATAATTTTTTTAGAGGAAATGTCAGCTGCTGCTGTCCCTTTCCAATATTCAATTAACATTTTTATCCCATTTAAATAAACTTAACATTTATATCCCAATCCCTTTTTTTTTTGACACAAATACCCTTAATAACTCTTTTCAAAATTTTCTCTTTCTTTTTCTCTTTGCTTTTACCGCCGACAGCCCCTGCTTCTTTTTCACTTTCTCCTCTTCCTTCATTTCTTTATTCTGCAGATCTACTTTTCTCTCTTTTCTCTTTTGATCTCTCTTCTCATTTCGTCTTCGCAGAGACTTCCTGCCACAAGGCAACGATATCTGCACGCATCGCCCGCTCGTGCTTCAGCTGCTACAGACCAAGATCGAGGAGGAGTATGGCGAGTTCCTCCACCTGCCTCCTTCATGTCGCTTTTCATCCTCCACTTGCTGACGGTCCGTCCAGCCTTCCAGGTATCTCTTCTCTCTCTCTTTTCTTTTTCACTGTCAAACATGCTAAATGAATTGTTGTGAAGTGCTCTGCATGTCAACTGGTTGTGCCGAATTTATTGTGCATGTCAACTACGTGAAATGAAGTTGATTCGGTTGCTTTGGGTGAATTAAAGCTGATTCGGTTTGTTGTGCATGTCACCAAATCCTGTTAATCTGTTACCAACTTCACTCTTCACTCTCTCTCGCTTTCTCTAAGCTTCGTTGAACAAGTGATACTCAACAATGAACAGGTGCGCACTTTAGTACTGGTAATCTTGTGTTGAGACGCGTTAATGCTTTATTCTTATTATTTTATGAAGAAAATGATTCCTTGTTATCAAGTGAATCGTAATTTTTTGTGTTTGTGGTCTAATTTAAGTTATTTGTTGTAAAAATAGGGTTGTTTTGAAGAGATTTTCTATGAATGTCTATGGACTCAGCATTATGTAGAGTAATTTGTGTAGTAATGCAGCTTCAGTAGTATGTAGTTCTAGCAGTGACCAAACTAGTAATGTAATAGTTTTCATTGTATATATATCCCTGGTTTCATTTTATGTTATTATGTTTTATGTGGAAAGACACTTTAAATTATCTACTAGAAAATATTTTCTAGATTAATGTTCATGGTTAGCAGACAAATTTTATGGTTAAAAAGATAAATTAGTGTCCAAATTTTATGTCCATCCACAAAATTAGCATCTTGAAAATGAAGAATCATAATTTTGTTTATTATGATGAGCCCCAAGTGAAGGGGTCTAGATTTGATTATGTTTTGATATTTTATAATATGATCTTCACAGTAATTTACTAATTGCATATGTTACTAAATTGTTGTGTTGCATTTTTGTGCTTTTGGTAATCTAACAATGTAAGGAAATGACTTCCTGGTTGATTTGATATTTTTTCCTAATTGCTCAAAAGTACATACATTGTGAGTTGGTTATTTTTAGAACATTATTTTGTATCTCAAATTTATATTTTATCAGTTGCGGAAACAAGTTTTGCTCTGGAATGAAGCTGAAATCACTAGGTTTTTCAATTACTTTCTTTTTCTTCTAAAAAAGAACAACTTTTATGTATCTCATTCTTTTTAATTTTTGGTTTATATTTGTTTTGTTGACAGAGATTTGGTATTTTGGATACGTGTTATTATCAAGAGTGCTTTGAGTTATTTATAATTAAATTTACTATTTCAATGTAGTGGAATATTAAGTAGAAGAAAACTATTAGAAGTTTATCGTACACAAATTGAGAATACATGTTGGCAAAGTCTGGTTATTTTGAGGAGAAACACATGGAAAGGAGAGGGGACTTGTTTACCGTACACAAGTTGAACCACAAAAGCATACCAACTCAAAAGGATCACAATAGTTGCGGTGCATTTGTATGTAAGTATATCGAGTGTATCAGTAGGAAATGTGCATCTGAAATTGGGGACTACCAGAAGTTCACAAAATGAGAAAGGAATATGTCTTCGCTATATTTTGTAATGCTGTTGATGGAAATGAGGAGTAATTGTCGATAATGATGTAAAACATTTTATATATGAATGTATATAAAGTTATTTTGACTGAGACTATGTAACATTTGTGGTTTTTACGAATATATTTTGCATTATGTTGAGGTGTTATGATATTCATGTGTAAGGGTATATTCAGTTGGCAAAAACCAATATTCAAAACACTAGTCACACCAAGGTGAATAGCGTTAATCACGTTAGTTCCCTCGGTGTAACTAGTAGTGCCATGTCTTAAAGGAAAAAAATCAGAAGCCAAAACACTAGTCACACCAATAGTGACGAGTGTGAATCATACTCGTCACACTTGATGTGACTAGTGGTGCCATGTCTCGATGGAACAAAACCAGAAGCCAAATACACTAATCACACCAAGTGTGATGAGTATGAATCATACTGGTCACACTTGGTGTGACTAGTGGTGCCATGTCGAGATGGAACAAAAACAGAAACGAATACACTAGTAACATCAAGTGTGACGAGTATGAATCATACTTGTCACACTTAGTATGACTAATGGTGCCATGTCGAGATGAAACAAAAACAGAAGCGAATACCCTAGTCACACCAAGTGTGATCAGTATGATTCACACTTGTCACACTTGGTATGACTAGTGTTTGGCTTCTGTTTTTGTTCCATCTCGACATGACACCACTAGTCACACTAAAGTGTGACCAGTATGATTCACACTCATCACACTTGGTGTAACTAGTAGTGTTATATCTTGATGGAACAAAAACAGAAGCGAATACACTAGTCACACCAAGTGTGACGAGTGTGAATCATACTGGTCACACTTGGTGTGACTAGTGGTGCCATGTCGAGATGGAACAAAAACATAAGCGAATACACTAGTCACACCAAGTGTGACGAGTGTGAATCATACTGGTCACACTTGGTGTGACTAGTGTATTCGCTTCTGTTTTTGTTCCATCTCGACATGGCACCACTAGTCACACCAAGTGTGACCAGTATGATTCACACTCGTCACACTTGATGTGACTAGTATGACATGGCACCACTAGTCACACCAAGTGTGACCAGTATGATTCACACTCGTCACACTTGGTGTGATTAGTGTATTCGCTTCTGTTTTTGTTCCATCTCGACATGGCATCACTAGTCACACCAAGTGTGACCAGTATGATTCACATTTGTCACACTTGATGTGACTAGTGTATTCACTTCTGTTTTTGTTTCATCTCGACATGGCACCACTGGTCACACTAAGTGTGACCAGTATGATTCACACTCGTCACACTTAGTGTGACTAGTGTATTGGGAACTAGTGTGATTAACGTTATTCACCTTGTATTACACGTGTTTTGAGTACTAGTTTTTACCAATTGAATATACCCTTACACATGAATATCATAACACCTCAACATAATGCAAAATATATATTATATAATAGATTCAACAAAACCACAAATGTTACATAACCTGAGTCAAAGTAACTTTATATACATTCATATATAAAATGTTATACATCATTATCGACAATTACTCCACATTTCCATCAACAGCATTACAAAATATGGCGAATGCATATTCCCTTCTCATTTTGTTAACTTGGCGTTACAGCAATATATCTGACCTGTTACACTACCGTTCAGAATCTCCTTTGCATCTGAATGGAAGATTTCAACAACAATAGATCTGCATAAAGGGAAAAAAAATGAGAAAAATAAGATGAAGAAGAAGAAGGGAAAGAGGAGAAGCATACCTAGTCTGGTCGTGCGGAGGAAGAAGCTGAAGGTCGCGGCCACTGACGGAGAGAGGGAGATGGTACCGGTCTGCCAAATCAGATAAAAAGAATAGGAGGAAGAGGAGAAAAAGAAGGAGATGAATGGTTTTGAACGGCGGTAGAGGCTGTAGTAAGAAAAAATGTGAGGAAATGTTGAGGGTTACAAACATTTGCAAAAGAGGAAATGTCAGCTGGCCTTTGCAAAACACCTCTTCAACTTTTTTTTATTATGAAGCTAGTTTGGTATTTTCACATCTCATTTAGAACCCAGTTGTTATATTTACTAAAAAGTGACATGAATGTTAACTCACTAATTTGTTAGGCTATTTTTGTCCCTGTCACTAATTTTTATATACACAAGATCAAGTACTCTTTTTTAACGATCTATCCAAACGACCACTTTCATTGTGTTTTTTCTCTTTTAAAAAAATTTAATCTCCATATGAGTCTTTCCATCGAGTTCTAGAACTCTCGAGTTTGAAAGTAGACAACCCTAGGATAGAATCCTTCGCTCAGTAGAAGCAAAATCTTTTTCATTCTCCCTTCTTTAATCTTCCATCTCTTTTCACTCTAGTTCCTAGCTTGTTCCATGCCAGCTTGTTCTTTGACAACTTGTTGTGGGCCTAGTTAAGTCTCAGAGTTAGGTCGTTAGTCGTAGGTAAGTTTGTTGTTTTTCCTAGTAGGAGTTAAGGGGTAATATGGCTGAGGAACTTTCACATCTGTAGGAGAACTTATCCCTCTCAGATGCTGATGGTCTCATTATAAGTATTTTCAAAGCAGATAATCGTGTGGGGAAGGAAAATATGGCTCTTTGTTTAGCCGGGAAGATACTCTCAAGGAAGCGGGTAAATAGGGAGGCGTTTCGATCCATCATAGAGTAGATTTGGAGTACTATAGGTAGGGTTGATATCGAAACTATTGCTGAAAATATGTTTGTCTTCCATTTTCACAGTGTACAGGACAGAGCTATGGTATGGTCTGGAGGGCCGTGGTCTTTCAACAAAAGTCTGCTCGTTTTAGAAAAGCCCGAGGGACCCGGGGACATCTCTCAGTTTCAATTCAGATTTGTTGAGGTTTGGATTCAAATTTACAATCGTCCTTTAACATGTATTAATTATGATGTGGCTATGATCATTGCTGAATCAGTAGGGCCTGCGGTGGAAACACCCCTAAAACCTAGTGAGTTATGGGGAAATTTGTGAGACTTAAAGTCCGAAAGGATATACAGAAGCCTCTTAAACGAGGGACCCGAATGTGGTTAGAAGAATATCATGTTCTGGTGAATTTTTTTTCAGATATGAGCGACTTTTAGATTTTTGTTACTTATATGGACTAATAGGACATGTCCTAAGGCATTGTACTGCTCCTAATGCACGGAGGAGTGTGATGGAGGGACAAACTCTTGATTACGGACCTTGGCTACAAGCTCCACCTCCTGATAAAGTGGGTTTTAGTACTAAAGTAGGAAGAACTCAAGGGACTAGTGCAAAGGAGATTCTTTATATTGGTAAACCTCAGGTAAAAATAGGCAGAGATAGCACCAATGGGGAATCTTATAATCAGAAGAGGGAGGTAATGCAGCCAAACAATATTGGAGCAGGGACGTCCTTTGCATGCATGGAGCAAACGGACGATGGACCAATGCAAATATTAATTCCAGAACCAGGGTCACTAATGGTAACACAGAATAAAACCAAAGATTCTCTCATGGCAGGACCCGCTCTTCTACACAGTAGTACTTGTGAATTCACACCAGAAGCTGCACGTGATAGGGGACTATTCATGTTGGAAGGTGGGGACATTCACGCTACGAACACTTCGACGGAATATGTTGATCAGGCTGGGAAGAATACAAGTGATGAAAGTCCTTCTACCATAAAGATTGGCAGTATAAAGTGGAAGAAGATTGCTAGAGGTTTTTCAGGGATAAGGCTAATTTGTTCTTAAGGCAGGTGCCCCAAATACCCCTTGTAGCCAACACTAAAGGTGCACAAACCGACAGCACCCCCCCCCCTCTGGATCTCTTACTCCTTCACTTTTATCTTCCGCTACCATCCATTCTGATAAACTAAGCAATGAAAATGGAAAGAGGAAACAACCAGAATCTGGTGCACAAAAACCTTTGGGGAAGAAATCCAAAGTTGGTAAAACTCAAACAGAATCTTTAACGGCGGTGCTTGTTTCACAGACCCACCGAGAGCCATGAATCCCTTATGTTGGAACGTCCTAGGTTTAGGGAACCCCCGTGTGCTTCTAGCACTTCGTAAGGTGGTGGGTAAATATTCCCCCAATTTAGTCTTCCTCTTAAAGACTAGATTGAAAGGTAACAGGGCAACTTGTTTAAAACAAAACATTGGTTTCTCAAGAGCTTTGCAGGTTGACTGTGATGGCAAAAGTGGGGGTTTGTTAATGATGTCGAAAGACGATTGGGACTTACCATCTTGTCTTTTTCTAAAGGACATATAGATGCTAAGATCACAATGGAAGACTGGTGCCAATGGTGGTTTATAGGATTATATGGCTGTCCGGATCAATCTCAACGGGCTTCTTCTTGAGACTTATTGAGACGTCCAGCAAAAGTCAACTCTCTCCCATGGGTCTGTGGAGGAGATTTCAATGAAATTCTCCATCCAGATGAAAAGGCAAGGGGTTCTCTGAAGCCTCAAGCCAGCATTTGCAATTTCAAGAGAGCCGTAGAGGAGTGCAACCTATCAGACTTAGGTTTCGTTGGGGCAATCATGACCTGGAACAATAAAAAAAGAGGTCCTTTGAATATTCAATAACGTCTCTATAGATTTTTGGCCTTCCCCATTTGGCGTGAATGGTTCCCCTCAACTAGAGTTCAAAATTTGGGTTTTACGTTTTCAGATCATCGTCCCATTATGTTGAATATGGAGACATAATCTCGACCCAACTCCTCTTTTCAATAGTGTTTAAATTCGAACTATACTGGATTAAAGAAAAAAATTGTGCTTTGATTATTAGTAGCGTTTGGGGAAAGAATGTTGCCCCATGCTCCCTCAACACTATTAAACTAAAATTTAATAGCTGTGCTTGTAGGTTGGAGGGTTGAAGCAGCATTAAATTTGGCTCTCTTAGAAAGGCCATTGAAAAGAATAAGGAAGAACTCAACTCTCTTTTTCTTTTGGATCAAAATTCTCAGGTTTCCTCACAAATCAAAGTCAAGGAGCTGAAGCTTGAGAGGTTGTTAGAACAAGAAGAACTTTATTGATGTCAGCGAGCTAGGGCTGAATGGCTTCAAGCGAGAGATTGAAATTCTAAGTTCTTTCATCGTAGAGCTTCATTGTGGAAGAAGAAAAATGAAATTAAGTATGTGTTTGATGAGAGGGGCAATAAAGTCGATTCTGAAGATGAGATCGCCATAGTTGTCCGCAACTATTTGTCTTCCTTAATTTCTTCTAATTATCCTTCTCAAATGAACTTCCTTGCAGCTCTTACACTACAAGAAATCAGCAATACTGCAACGTGCAGAATATGTTGCTAAAACTTTTCGCAACACACACCCTTATGTACCGGAAGACCATGTATCCAAAAAGTATACCCCTTTAGCAATGTTAATGTCACGTTGCTTTACACTATCAACAACATCACGTTGTGCGTTGCCATAGAAGTTATAACAACATGCACTGCACGTTGCAATACAAACTACAGCAACGCACAATAACTCGTAGTCGTATATCTATAACAACTTTAATTGTATGTTGCTATAGAGGTATAACGCAACATACAAAATATGTTGTAGAAACCTTTTTATTATTATTTTTTTTTTTTCCAAATTGCAATTAAATGATTGAGCTACTGTATATATTTTTGGAATGGCTTAATATGGTGCTGCACATACATATATAATATTGATTACAACAATATTAATTTCAATTTGCAAAGAAATTAATGTATTTATTAATTTCATAATCTGTCATCAACAATACATAGAATTCATAAAATTAGTTACATAACAAAAACTACACTTGGTTCAAAAAAAAACAAAAACAAAAACAAAAACTACACAAAATCTCATCATAGTATGTGATATACATACTTATATGCATATAATTGTAAGTACACATATATGTACATATATCACATAAACACAAAAACATGTGGTCATTTACCTTCTTCTACAACAACTTAATGTAATCCTTTAGTCATGCAATGGTTGTTCCCACAGCTTCTAGATTTACAAAATATTCATCAACCATTCGAACCTATTAACTCCGCACAAAGTCAATGTCCTCTCGATTCTCCTTCTAAGCAATCTGCTTCAAAAATGTCAAATTACATCAAAGTTATTATACATTGTTAAATAATTGAAAAACAAAATATGAAACTGCATGTGTATACATACATACGATTGTATAAAAACAAGACAAAATTATATGTTAACTATCTTGATATTTACAGTATGTATATCAACTTTAGATAACATAAAAATCAAAAGTAAAAACAGGACAAAATTATCTGCAATGTTATACTTGTACCAAGATTATAAGGAAACAATGACTGCACGGCACTGATCATTCAAAGATATGTTATAAAAAATTACCCTCCAAATTTCTTAATATATTAAGCTTGTTTAATTGCCCATGTAACAAACTATGGTACCTATAGCAACGAATAGTAGTAGTTTAACAAATTCACAACTGTATATAGCACCAAAGGCATCAAAATTAATATTTCTACTAAAATAATATTAATTGCCAACGCCATTCTAGCGAGTAGCCTAACAGAAAGCTTAAAAATTGATGTACAAGTTATGTTTTTAAAAGAACCAGAATCTAAATATTGGATAAGAAAAAAATAAATCAGAAACAATATGAATTTACCGTTTCTCCTGGCTCAAGCACATTAGCAATATGTCTCTTTATCACTCCAATGTCTTCCATAGATAGCTCATTGCTATCATCTTCATCATTATAATTTTCGTAATTTCTTGCGGCATCAACTTCAACACTATCAAGCCATTCATCATGCAAAAATCCATATGAAAGATATTACAAGTTGAAACCTTCATATAAGCAAAAATGCATATAAAAACAGTGTTGTACCTTGACTTTCATTGACATATTCAACAAAATTTCCCTATGAATCAAAATAACCTTCTTCTCTTTCCTTGTCTAGAATAAAAGGCTCTATTTGAATCCCATCATTTTCAAAGTTCTCAGTATCCTGTCAAAGAGATTGCCTATCATTGTCTACCCTTTTTCTTTGACCAAATATCAATGAATCCTGAAATCATCTTAACCATTAAAATTGCTTCTGGCTCAGCAAAAGTCTTCCAAATGATTAAAAAAAAAAAAAAAATCAATCAACAAACATATACTTGAATGATCATATCATTATAGACTTCCAAACCCAGTTACTAAATTTTTCACATAAACCAGCAAATGTAAAATGGAATGAACAAGTTTTAATTTACTGCACGGCTGCACCAGTTCCCCGACATCCGGTCCTGCTCCATCTGCTGCAGCCAATAAATCGCCGAATCAGACATACCTACTTTGCCAAAACAATTAATCAAAGTGAACTACATGTACCTATTAGGCACCAACCCTCTCTGACGCATTTTGTCGAACACGCAGTGTGCGAGGTCCCACTGGTTGGCTCAAAGCATGTTTCAAAGGACGACGTTGCACACGAAGATGGAGGGTGTGTAGAGGGCGCCATCATTGATCCAATCGAGGATGGCCAGGGACCTCTGAGAAAACAAACAAACAAAGACACAAAAAAGAGTTTGTTCAAGCTCCCATTAAAAAATAAAAGCATGAGAACACAAACCAAGTAAGATCTGCAAACAAACAAACACAAGCCAAGTAAGAACCTAATATTTGTCAAAAACACCAAACATAAGGAGGTCAAAGCTCCAAAGCAGAATCACAAGCCAAGTAAGATCAGCAAACAAGAAGAAAAATAATAACAGAATCCAAGAGGGGGTAGAGTGAAGAAAATGAAAGTGAAAAGGAAGCAATGGCGGGCTGTGAAGGAAGCAATCGCCGAAGAATGCAGGACGATCAATCACCAAGACCAGCAATACGGCTGTGAAGGACGACCAGTAAGAACCACCAACGAGGCGACCAATCGCTGAGACCAGCGAGAAAACGACGATTGACGAGGACGATCGGCAATGAAAAGCGCAGGGGGTCGGACGAGGATGATCGGCAATGAAAAGTGTAGGGGGTCGGACGACGACGATCAACAGCCACGAATGCAGGGCTCGGCGGCGAAGAGAGCAGGGGCTGAGTGTCAGCGCTGATGGGTGTGAAGTGTGGGTAAAGTGAATATGATAGTAATAGGGTTTTTCTGTTTGCTATTTATATTCTTCCTTTTTTTTTAATTAAAAATATTATATTTGGCAACAAGGTTAAACAATATGTTGCCGTTCATGTTGCAATAGCAACATTGTTCATCAAGTAGGTTGCTGTATGTGTCCTGTTATTCGCAATATAAATTGCAAGTTGCCGTATCTGTCTTCTGCAACACGCATTTTTTGCGTGTTGCGTTAGATGATTATGGCAACATGAAGGCTAGGTACGTTGCTATTTAAACGTTGTTGTATTGCCAATTTCTTGTAGTGTTAGTTCATTTTCTAAACAAATTTCTGAAGAAAGTTTTAACAGGTTAAAGAACCCTTTGTTGGATACAACAATCAATCAGTATTAAATTATAAATATAATACACGGAAAAAAAAAATAACAGTATATAAATATAAAAGAGACAGAAGTAAAAATCAACTGACTTGAACACAGAAATTCGATGATAGAGGCTTGCAGTGAGTATGCAATGTCCTAAGACAGTATTTCTCCTCTTCCGTTTGCTTGAAGGACGAATGGAGACTGCCCCCAAGATTCAACTATCAATTCTTCCGTATTGAAGCAATGCAATCCAGAAGTCAGGCAAACTACAGTGAATTTTTTTTTTCAATTGACAAAACTCATAAAAACTTGTTTTTCATGAACAACTGAATAAGACTTTTTATAAACAGAATTGTGTAAGAATACAACCTTTTAGAATGGATGTAATTTTTTCAGAATCAACACAACTTTTGTATTTAATTTAAATTCAAATTCGAAAATAAAAAATTATTAAATAATTTAAAAAGTTTAGCTAACAGGCCAAGACTCAACCTAAAAGGAGCCCGAGCCCAAGAGCTCCAAGGCCCAAGGCCCATCTTTTGATAATTAATTATATACAATCAATATATATATATATATATATATATATATATATAGAGCTCAAATCAAGGCCCATAAAAGTCTTGTTGGCTATTCAACAACTCATCTCAAGTTACATTTTAATATACTTAAAATATAGAGTGTATTTTTTCAATGTGGGATTGTACTTTTTTCATTTCAAACTTAAAAAACTCAACAATACCCCATATTTGAATTGAAAATCCAAGATCACATTTGTAAAAGAAATTTAAAACGACTATCTAAGGAATTAGATGTATCATGTCTCGGGAAAAATATTTTCTTGACTTGAACTTACCCTAGTGAGTCCATATCGGATTTACTTAGTGACGCAGTAGAAATTATTTCTTGAACTGTTCACTTTATTTTAGTAAATCAAGACAATAAGTCTCACTTATAACACATCTTTTCTGTACACTGTAGTTTATACGTTGTTGTTCATTTTGGTCCTAAACATATCCCGGTATTCATGATAGCTCTAGAGAAATTAGCCTTTTTATTCTCATAAATGCGACCCCACATTTACTATCATATAGGTGACACTATTTCATGTCATTAAATGCAAAGCATATCCTATACATTATCAATATTTAACACACCTTAATAATAGAAATGGGTTAAATTGTGTGTTTCTCTAATTTAAGTTTTACCCAATCAGTTTACCTATTGAACCTAGACCATGGGATCTCCAATCTGCTAGGTTAGGTTGCCGCCCGGTTCAACTTATTGAATTGGCGTTAACCCCATTCCCCTCGATGCCATCTTAACTTGCTCTCTCGGTAGACCTTTGTCAAAGGATCAGCAATATTTTCTTTTGACTTTATGTATTGAATGGAGATCACTCCATTAGAGAGCAACTGCTTGATCATATTGTGTATGCGCCTTATATGCCTTGATTTGCCATTATATACACTATTTTTAGCTCTTGCTTGAGCTGTCATACTATCGCAGTGTATACAAATTGTTGTTATAGGTTTAGGCCAAACTGGAATGTCCTCTAAAAAATTCCTTAACCATTCTGCTTCTTCAACAGCTTTGTCTAGTGCTATAAATTTTTATTCCATTGTAGATCGTGCTATACACGTCTGTTTAGAGGACTTCTATGAAATTGCAGCTCCACCTAATGTAAATACATATCCACTGGTTGATTTGGTTTCTATATTGTCAGAGATCCAATTTGCATCATTATAACCTTCCAGTACTGGTGGATATGTTGTATACATTAATCCATAATTTAAAGTATATTTTAAATATCTTAAGACTCTAATCAATGATCCCCAATGATCACGTCCAGGATTATGTGTATATCTACTAAGTCTACTTAGTGAATAAGCAATATCTGGCCTAGTAGAATTCATTTGCATCTCCTATATTTTTCTTTAATTTGCAATTTGCATCAAATGGAGTCACAGCAGGTTTACAATCATACTGATTAAACCTCTTTAATATTTTTTCCATATAATGGGACTGAGTAAGACTCAACACCCTTTTGATAATTAATTATATACAATATATATATAGAGCTCCAATCAAGGCCCATAAAAACCTTGTTGGTCATTCAATAACTCATCTCAAGTTACCTTTTAATATACTTAAAATATAGAGTGTATTTTTCCAATGTGGGATTGTACTTTTTTCATTTCAAACTTAAAAAACTCAACACCCTTTTACTAAAGAAGAAGTAAAGGTCGTTGTCTTCGCTTGGGTCCGACCAAGGCCCCTAGTCCCGACGGGTTTCAGGGATTTTTTTCTAAAACTTTTGGAGGATTGTGGGCCAAAATGTAACTAACGCATGTTTAGATGTTCTTAATGGCAAGTATTCAGTTAGAGACTTCAATGAAACCAATTTGATTTTGATCCCAAAGAAAAAGATATCGCAATCTGTTATGGATTATTGGCCAATCAGCTTATACACAACCATTTATAAAACCATTGCTAAAGCTACAGCTAATCTCCTCAAGTTCATCATGCACGAGATCATCTCTCTTGAACAAAGTGTCTTCGTTCTAGGTAGGCTTATTTTCGATAATATCGTGATGGTGTTTGAGTTGTTGCATTCCTTATTAAAAAAGAAGCAGGGTGATAACGGCTTTATGGCTATAAAGCTTGACATTAATAAAACTTATGATCGTGTAGAGTGGGATTTCTTGGATCAGATTTTGGATTGAGTTGGGATTTCGAATAACTTTAAAGCTTTGATCATGGACTGTGTTAGGCCTTCCAAGCTCTCCCTCTTAATTAATGGTAAGGTTTTGGGTGAGATTGGTCCTCAAACAGACCTTCGTTGAGGCTACCCCCTCTCGCCCTATCTTTTTTTATTCCATGCTGAAGCTCTCTCGTCCTTAATAAAAGGCAGAGAATAGTATGGTAGAATCTTGGGCTTCAAGTGTTGTAGAACCAGTCCTTTAATTAGCTATCTTCTTGTTGCAGATGACAGCCTCATTTTCAGTAGGGCTTTCATTCAAAGCGGGGTTGTATTGAAAGATCTTCTTTTGGTTTATGAAAATGTCTCAGAATAGGTTGTTAATATGAAGAAATCGAACATTTTCTTCAGCCCTAACACAGATCCAACTAATAAAAACAATGTCTTTCATCTCTTTGGCCTGAATTCAGGACAAGTCCATGATAAATATTTGGGCTTACCTACTGTTGTTAGAAGAAACAAGGCGAAGACCTTTAGGCAAACAAAAGAAAATATATGTAAGCGACTTCAAAGCTGGAAAGGTTCCTTCTTCTCGTGGGGTGGCAAAGAGACTCTTATCAAGGTCGTGATGCAATCTACTCCTACCTTTGTCATGAGTATGTTCCAACTTCCTTCAAAACTATGCAAAGAAATTTTATCGATGGTCATTGGTTTCTGGTGAGGTTATAGGGATGGCAAAAGAAAGCTTTCTTGGGTCCCAAAAGAGAAACTTTGCTCACCTAAATCTCTAGGAGGTTTGGGGTTGAAAGACATTTCTATTTTCAATAAAGCTCTTCTTGGGAAGCAAGCTTGGCGAATTCTCAGCCATCCGGATTCCCTGGCTGCCAAGGTTTTAAAAGCTAAGTATTTCAGGCATGACAACTTTCTTGAAGCAAAGTTGAAGGTTGGCAGATCACATTTATGGAGAAGTTTATTATGAGGCAGAAGTTTATTGTTAAAAGGGATTCACTGATGTGTTGGTAATGGGAGAGCATCCGTGTTTTTAAGGATCCTTGGATTCCTAGAGAGCCACCTTTAAACCAATTACTCCTCCTTCAAACAAAAATCTCAAAGCGGCTGAGCTTTTTTCCCCTGGTAATAGATCCTGGAACATCCAAGCCCTTAACACTTCCTTCCTTGCTGTGGATCGCAAAGCTATCTTAGAAATTCCTCATAGTCTTCGCAACAAGAATGATAAGCTGATATGGCATTACGAGAAGATGAGTATTTATACTGTTAAGAGTGGTTACCGTTTGGAGTATACAGGGCAATATTGTAACTCCAGCTCTTCTTCTAACTTGTCACACAAGTGGTGGTATATGCTTTGGTCGCTCAACATTCCTCCTAGGGTCAGAATTTTCAGTTGGCGTGTATGTGTAAATGCTTTACCTACGTTGACAAATCTTTGTGCCAGGAAAATTGTGGAAGATGTGTTATGTAAGATATGCAAGAAATACCCTGAAACTCCCTCCCACGCTCTCTTTCGGTGTAGTTTGTCTAAACCAGTTTGGTGCGCCCTCCCCTGTTTTGACTTGTTTTGTGCTCTTATGGATAGGTTCTCTCACTTTGATTGGAATTCTTTTTGCTTGTTGTTGTGGTGTGTGTGGTCCAATCGCAACTTCTCCATGTAGGGTCTCAGAGTTTGTTTCGGTTCTGAATTGGTTGAATGGGGCTTAAGCTTGCTTGAGGAGTTACAGAATACGCAGTTCATTAAATTTCACAACACTCAACACTCCTGTTCAACTTCTCTCTCTTAGTTCCCCCCTCCTCTATCACATTTGAAGTTGAATACAGATGTGACCGTAAAATTTGGTTCTTCTTGGATTGATATTGGTGCTGTCATCAGAAATGATCAAGGCAGTATGGTTATTGCCTTCTCTCTAAATCCTTTCTAGGTTGCTTCAATGCTGATCTTGGAGAACTTTTGTCAATTCGAGAGGGCCTCTTTCTTACTAATCACTTGCATCTTCAGGTGTTTTAGGTGGAAACAGATGCTTCTAATGCTGCCTCTTTAGTTGTTAATGAGTCTTCCCCTTGGTGTCCTTTCTTTCATATAATCGAAGATGTTAAGATTCTTTCTAAAACTGTTGGGGTCTGGAACTGTCTTCCTGTTTCTAAATCTTAAAACAGGGTGGCACACACCCCAGCTACTTTTGTCTTCTCCTCAAGAAGGATAGACTTTGGCTCAATGAAGGGTCTGCTTGTGTTTCTTCTCTTCTTTGAATGGAAGTCTTCAGAGTGTGAAAAAACAAAAAACAAAAAAAAAAAGTACTCTTTTGTAACAATTGCCGACCATAGTTTGGTGTCATCAAGCCATTGGACGGAGCTATGAGAGGGCTCACAAAGACTATAACCGCACAACCATTTGACCATATGATCAATGTAAAAGTTTTTATCATATAAAATAGGTGCATCAACTTTCAATAAGCCTCTCCAATTCTTAATTTTTTTTTTAAAAAAAAACTTAGTATTACATACATTAAAAATTACAAGAATTAATTGGAAATCATTGGATACATGTGTTCTCCTATTATTTGTTTATTTATATTTAAAGTATGAGATGAAACCTACTCTTTTTAGGATTTAGTTTCGTTATATTTCACATATTATTGCTTAGTTTAACCTATAATATCTTTGAAACTTGTGTTACTTTTTTATTTGTTATTCTATTATATTATTTGTACGATTTTGATCAACTTATTTTAATAGTTTGTGATTTAATTTATTATTTATTTAAATTTGTTTCAAGTTATTATATCTTAATTTGATTTAACATTAATACAATACAATTAAAAAAAAAAAAAAAAACAAGCATGTAAGTAATTGAGATTTCAATACATCATGGAAGAATTATGCTTGTGCATAATCTTCTAATGTCAACGACTACTACTGAAAGATTGTTTTAAGTTATATGTACTGTTAAAATTAGTTTTGTAATAAAATGAAATATGCCTTTCTTACGAACTCTTTGATTATATATATTCAAAAATAAATTGTTGAGAAATTTAATATAGATTTCATTATAATTATTTTTAAGATTTAAAAGAGTCACTATTTCATTTTGATACACAAAGTTAGGGACATTGTTTATTAATTTATTTCTTACAATAACAATGAAATGATATTATATTTAGTTTTTCAATAAATTTTTTTATTATTAGTAATTTTTCGTTTGTATTTTTGGTTTGGCCCCCTAAATAAAAAATCCTGACTCTGTTACTGTATAGAACTCTTGTCTAATTTTATAATGCTTAAAACTCAACTCACAAGATATTTAAAAAAGAAAAAAATAATTGAGTCGATAGATAAAATAATTTTTTTTAATAGATAAAATTAGGTTGATACTGTGATAGTGGTATGCCATTATACACTTACATCATTCTATTGAAATAGGTTTGATACTTTGAGAATGGTTTATTGTTATAAATTCACATATTAAAGTTGTAAGTTTGGGGTTGATCCTTACGGAAATTTTAAATTAATTATAATAGTTCAGAGTAAGAACTTTTTTTCAATGAAAAATTTAATATAATTGGGAGACTATTGGAATAATATACATATATATATATATATATATATATATATTATGATTGAGTTTGAATCTAGTTGCCACTTTTACGTACATTCACTACAAGAAAATGGGTCACCCATACCTAATATTAAACGCCCGATAGAAATATCAATTTTTTATTTTTTAAAAAAATAAATTTTAATATCCATACGGGTCATCTCCAGTATGGATTTGTTTTTTTATACCGGATACATAATGACCCGATATAGAAAATGGTTTAAAATGATGGGTGAAATTGGGCCACCCATCATTTTTTCCATTTTTTTTTCTCTCACAACAACCTTTTCTTTCACATCCTCTCTCTCTCTCTCGAACCCTAGCCGCCACTCATTTGTCATGTCATTCTCCTATTCGCTAATGGAACCTTATTGAGCAGTAGGTTCTTCATGAGGTCAAATGAAATTTCCAAGTTCAAGTCATGACTGATTAAGTTTTGCAGACAAAAGTTAACAAATGTATCAACGTGGCTCAATATTTCCTTATGTATTTAATGTTTGTTATTTTTGGATTTTTATTTTATTGACTTGTTTGTTATCTTTTAGATTTTAAGAGTGTGATTTATTAACTTGTAATCAAAATGGGGCGTTTTCTTCGATAAGGTTAGTTAGGTGGATGACCGTCAATATTAATATTATTTGAAAATATGTATTTTAAAGCCTTTAAAAATGACATATCAT
Source organism: Dimocarpus longan (assembly GCA_022984855.1). NCBI lineage: Eukaryota > Viridiplantae > Streptophyta > Magnoliopsida > Sapindales > Sapindaceae > Dimocarpus > Dimocarpus longan. The sequence continues at coordinate 11,656,890 of CM041026.1, forward strand.
GGTTGTACTAAAAAAGGATGAAATATGAGTTTAAGATTATGGGATAAGCGTTTCTATCTTTTGTTTTTCATGAATATGTAATCTTATCAGGCTATGCTTGTGGCGATCGAAAACTATGACTTATCTCTCACTTGTTCATCTATGTCTTGGAGTGACGTCGATACAATTCTTTTATAACTTTTATTCTTAATTGACAACATATAATTAATGGGTCAATGTTCTTTTATAATTTTGGTTCTATGGCTCAAAATTTTTTATAATTTTAGTTATTGAATGACATAATCAGTGAGTTAAATTTTTTGTTATAAAGCTGTTTTAATCTTTGTTGGAGTTATATTTCAATTTGATTGTAAGTATCATATCTTTATATACGGAGTTCACGTTAGCGGCCGCCAATGAGTTCCTCTTCTCCCCTTCTTCTTCTTCTTCGCTTCTTTTTCTTCTTTTCTTCTTCTTCTTTTTCTTCCCTTTGTGCCACCATTGTATCGTCGATCTCCTCTTCTTTTTTTTTTTTTTTTTGCTTTTCTGCTCACTTTTTCTTTTCTTTTTTTCTCTTTCAGCCTCCGTGCTATGTTCTTCCATCATCTGATGCCATCTCTTCACCGATCTACTCCTCTTTCACTTTTTTCTTTGTCAAGAAGGTATGATTTGATTATTTTATTTTTGATTTGGTTGTTTTACTTTATGGTATGGTTTGGTTGTTTTATTTATTTTTCGTCATTACCATTTCTACAAATTCTCGCTTCTCAGTATTTTGTTACTGAGAAAGTGGAGAAAATAAGACTATTTGTCAAGAAAATAGTCAAGTGCGTCATTTTTTGTTTCACTTAGATTGATTATCAATAAAAATATAGTTGATCTAGCCAGGATTGTAAGAGATTTGTGTATTTGAAGGAAATAGATGTTGGTTTCGATGATGCCAAAATTAACAGATATTGTGAAAAATGTTTTCATATGATGTACAATCTTTTTATCGGTTGTATCATTTCTCTAGACTCGCTATCTTTTTGTTTCAAGAGTTCAATCTCCCTTCACTTGTTACGGCTACACTCTCAACAATAACACTATGTCAGGTCTCTCTCTCTCTTTCACATAGTAGAGTCTTTTTTTTATATTGATTACGAATACATATGTTTGTCACTTGTTCTTTGTTTTCTCTATTAATCTTCTATATATATTTTTTTGGTTTTTAGTTAATATCTTTATTATAGTCATTTGGTTATTTAGTTTTATAGGTGCTGATTGGGGAGGGGGGGAGGCGTGTGGAGGAGTATAAAAGATTGGATGGATTGCTGGATTGAATATTAAATGTAACAGAATAGTTTCGAATATTGAATCTTGTTTTGATATATTGTTAAGAAAGCACAAAACTTTTTAGAAATTTGAACTAAGGTTTCATTTATTTTGGTTTGCAATTTTGGGTAAAGAACTCAAATGAATTCTTCTTTTTTTCTCTCATTGAATATGTTTTAGTTGAGTGACTTGCATAATCTAAGTTGTTAATTGTAGAATAGTTGTTGATTGCTTACATGAACGTACACAATTGATTAGCAGAGCTTTTTCAAACATAAGCTGTATACCAGCATAGTTGTCAATATAAGTTCCTGATTTTTTCTCGTTTTTTGTCGAACATGGCTATCGAACATAATATGAGTAGGGATAAATTATGTGTTTTTCATTCACAAGCATGGGAAACTTTAGAGTGTATTGCTGTTGGGGTCTATTGAGTTTAGTTTACCTTCTGTTGCTTAAGATAAATTAAACCATTTGAACATTTTCTTACTCATCATGTTTAAAATCATGATTAAATAAAGAGTTTACTGTTTGTAATGTTTTAAATGTTTTAGTAGGACAGTCATCTCTCAAGTTTTGATACTCTGTCTTCGGAGCCAAACTGCCTCCCAGCCACATGGAGCTCCCTTTCTTAGGAGAAATGATCTCCTTTTTTTGGTCTTCAAAGTTGTTCGCTAGCCAGATGAATTCATTAACTCTAAACGATGCAAGAATATATATATATATATATATATATCTAATTGGAATGATATTTGTCTTAGGAAATGCCAGAGCGAGTGCCTAGTTAGGTTGTCCAATTTGGTTGTTACACCTTCCTAGTTTTTGGCTGTTTTCCTTCACTCATATATCCATTAGCAAGTTTTTTTTGTAATATACTTTTATTGTTTTCATTTGGGTTATGAATATTAAATAGTATGCTTTGCTGAATGTAACAACTTTTGATTAGATTGGATCTTTTACACATATAGAAGCCGACATGGTGCATCTGAGACACCTAATCTTGTTATATAGGAAATTTTTATTAAAAAATATTGATGATCAATATTTGGTTCACTTAAATGGATTTTTTATGTATGTTGTAATACTAATTTGATTTTAATATAAAATTATATATATTTTCTAAAAAAATATTATATATACTTTTTTAATTTGAAAATGAGTATCCATACTGGACCAAAGCCCAGTATGGATATTGATATCCATACCGAGTTCCCAGTGTAGATAGTGTTGTATATCCATGGGTCGATCCACTTGAGATATGTGCATCTATAACGATTTTTATGTTTAATATGGATATCCATATCCATCTTGAACGGGTGCCTAGTATGGATACTACTAATAAGTATATCAACTCTATCCATACAGGGCGCTTTACCTAGTATAGATAGTCAATCATACCGGGTATGGTTGACCTATTTTATTGTAGTTCATTATTTTTGTATATTATAAGCCAATTATAAAATCCATATTTTATAATTGGCTTATTTTTGTTGTCAAAATGTTCTTTGTGTGTATTTAATAGCCTTATAGGTTTTGAGTTAGCTTTTATAGATTTATCATGAAGCATTAAGATTAAGGAGTCAAGATAATGTGATTCGAGGTGGTTAGTGAGACTAGGAGGTGTAGGTGTTATATATTGATAATTACTCGTGGTTTGATACTCATTCATGCTTATACATTGAGTATTTCATGTATTAGGAATGCATTTAGTTTTGGACCTATAAGAGTGCATTCATGTCTTAGACAATTGTGATTCAAGGTAGTTAGCAAGACTAGGAGATGCAGGTGCTATATGTTGATGAGCACTCATGCTTTGATGCTTGTTCATATTCATACATATAGTATTTCATGTATTAGGAGTATTTGCTTGTAGTTATAAAGCTATAAAAGTTCATTCATGTCTTTATAAATGTGTTTTCATTGTTTATTTAAAATGTATAAAACTTTGAGTTTTAAAAGAGAGCGCAATTTTTAAATGTGTTTCCATTTTTTTCTTCTATTTTTTTTATGGGTATATATGTCATTTCGACCACCATATAAACGTCCAAGGGCATCATGGTCTTTCTCCTCCATTTTGTCAATATATAGTTATCTTTTACGGTCAAACTGTTAGTTCAAAGGAAGATAGAATAATGAAAAAACAAACATTATTTTCGTTTGTCAATAAGCATACGCTTAGAAGTTTTACGTAATTTGATCATTAAAAATATAATGGTGGTGTATTAATTTGATATATTAGAGAATGCGAACGATTGATGGTATTCATTTTTTACATGACTTATTGACATAGAGAATACTATAAAAAGACCTCTTTACCCTTATTAGTGGTTAGTGAAACTAGAGTTACCATATTACATCTAAAACAATCCATTTATAAGATAAAAATTAAAAAAATTAAACCCAAAAAATAAAAATTAAAGAATAAGTGTTGCGAAAAAAAATAAAAGTTCCGGATGTTAAAGTTGATGATCTCAAACCGAAAAAATAAAAACCCAGAACAATTTTATCATCATCAATAGAACAACCCAAAACAACTTTATCATCATCAACAGATTAACAGAACATCAACAAAACAACTCAAATGAAAACTAGTACATTAAAAAAAAAAATCAACTCCAAAAAAATTTAAAAAAACAAAGAAAAGAAAAACAAAAATCTCAGATGGTGATGATGCAACTAGTCACTTCTCATGCTTTGCGCCGGCTCTGTCCGTGTCAAGGACACCATGAACATCATGCCATATCCCTCTTTTTTCTTTTTTTGGGGCCAATCTGGATTTGTGGTAATTTATGTTGATGGAGGCTTGGCTAACTGGGTTTGGTTCACTGACTCACCGGGTTAACTAGCTTTGGTTTAAGTCTGGGTTCGTTCGAACCCAGTTATTTGAAGATCTGGGTTAGATCGAACCTAGATCGTCTCTCATGATTCACTGCTGCTTATTTTGGATGAGTAGCCACTATCTGTTGGACCGGCTCTGACGACCAGAAGTGAGCAACGAGGGCAGGAGCGAGCGGAGAAGTGGAGATTAAATGAATTAAGAGTGAGTTGAGGGCGAGATAATATGATGGGCTTGTATGTCAGAAGAGATTGTGTGTGTAGAGTTGCCATTATTGGTTGAGTTGACAGAGAGAGAGAATGTGTGTGTGTGTGTTTGTTTTTAGTGGATTGATTTTGGAGTGGAGTTGCTGCCGCTAGTTCGTTGGAGAAGTTGATGCCGCGGCCGGTTCACCGGAGAAGTTGCTACTGCGGCTCTTCCTTGTGAATGATGATGATAAAGGCCATTTACCAAAAATGGCCTTTTTTAAAATCCTATTTTTTTAAAATATTTATTTATCAAAATATCCTCATTTACTAAAAACCAGTGTTTTCTTTTAGATTTTAAAATTCTAATTATTCACGTGTCGCGATCTAAGCTTCTCACACAAAACTACCATCTTACCCTTTCTATCCAAACTATTTGTTTCCGTTGATTGTCAGCTGAATGACGGTTTGAACCTTTTTGAAGAGTTTTGAAAACTTTAGAGATGAAAATAGTTGTTTCCAAAAGAATTTTAAAATTTTGATATTTTTCGATACTTCAAAGACTAAAATAAATTTTTTTTTTTAATTATTTGACGTCTTTTTACAAATCAAATTACTATCGAGATTAAGCTAGCTAGATAGAACTCTAATGACACAACTCAGATCTCTACTCCTAAATATTGGAAGAGGATTGTTATAAAAATTGTGGGAAAAAGAGTGTCAAGTTATTACCGAGACCAATCCAGATAAACTCTAATAACACGGCTTGGATCTTTACTCCCAGATATCAAAAGAAAACTTACCACATAAATGGTGGGACTTCTAAAATTTGAATCTGTCACTAAGTGGTGGGGTAGATGGGAAATGGTTTGTCATCAGATCATTCCATCTTTCTCTATAATGGATTTTTTTTTTTCGAAGGATTTAATAGATATTATTTTACTCTTCAACATTTATATATGTATGGTAATAGATTCTTTTATATTTGGAAAAGATATTCCGATTGAGTTGTTGAGGTCAGGAGCGGAGGTGCGTATAAACCTGCTTGAGCTGCTTTTCTCTTCATAACAACAACTAATAATAATAATATTAAAATCTATCAAAATTTATCCATTTTACATTTTTAATACTAACCTCCGATGGAAATATCCACAATCTTTTAGTAATTGACACATCAAATTTTCCCATCTCTCTTCAATCTCTATCATTTAATTCCATGACTAAAAATTGCTAATTTAGAATTTGTTGCTTCATTAGCGAAGTTCTAACAAGAATATTTCATTGTTTCATAGTAGGCCGTTATCCATTCTCCTTTTAAATATTTTTTGAAGATACGAAACTCATTATATTTTTTCGCATCTAAGTGCAACTTTTACATTGAAAAAATTTTTATTGTAGTATAAAGTTTGCTTAACAAAATTTATACTCAGTTTAGCCCACTCAAAAAATAAGCTCTGGCCACACCTGGGGTTGAAGTGCACTTGAAAAAAAATTGTTTAAATAAGCTGTGTATTGTATAAATATATAGTTAGACTTAGTCCAAACAAAGATGCAGAACGTTTAAACAATAATACATTTATAAAAAAAAAAAAACATAACAATTAATCGTGATCATTGCCAGAAACTAGCAAAATCACCATTATAAATGCAGTTTAAAAAATATAACTCCAATTGTAGATGGCAGCTAGAGCCGATAGTTTATGCACCAACTTGCCCATGCCAAAACTTTGGCATTGTTCTACGCCCAAGAGAACCAAAAAATATAATAACTTACCCACCATTATGTGTGGTTTGCTCGTCACCCTCGTGTAGGTCACTCCCTCTATTTGTGTTGGTGAATCCCTTCCATATAAGAGTAGCATCTCTGATTGTGCCACCAGTATTTATGTTTCGATTGATTCCGACAATTTTATGAATCAATCCTAATCCTTGAAAAGTGATTATATATATATATATATATATATATACATATATACATATACATATAACACTCCAGCTATAAAGGAGGTCTCTTTACACTTCTACGTTTTCATGAGTAAAAATAGAATTCGAACTGTCTGAAAAAGAATATATTAAAAAGTAAATTTTGTTTTGGTCCTTATATTTTGACGAAATATTGTTTTTTTATATGTAAATGCATTTTTAGTTTCTACCATCCCCAACATTTGAGAAATTAAACATTTGAGAAATTAATCAAATTGATTTATCCGACAAAAATCAAAATATAAAAATTTTGAAAAAAAAAATTTAAATAAAAATCTGAGTTCCAACCTAAATCTTTAAACGAACCTAGATCTTCTTTTATCTCCAATCTTTCTTCTTCTCCTTCTTCTTCTCTTAAAATAAATTTGAAAAAAAAAAAAATTCTGGCTTGAACCTAAATCTTCAAAGTTGAAGGTCTGCGTTAAAGGTCTCCAATTTTTATTCTCTCAACTCTACAACCTATCTCCAATAACTCAAACATAAACACAACCAATCTCCACTCGATCCTCTTGTCCGCCACCACGTCCGGCGATGGCTGTGACGATAGGTCCTTCGCTGATTTCTTCTTCTTCTTCTTATTCTTCACATGATTCTTCTCTAAACTCTACAACCAATCTCCGACAACCCAAACACAAACACAACCGATCTCCATTCGATCCTCTTCTCCGCCGCCACGTCCGGCGCTGGCTGCGGCGATAGGTCCTTCACCTACACACTGATCGTCGCCTATTGAGGCGTCGCATCCGCCGCCATTAGCTGCGTCTGGCCTTCTAGCTCCGGCTACGTTGACAAAATCATCAAGATATCAAGTAAAGTCATCAAGATATCAAAACCCCAAAAACTGAAACTTAAAACCTTAGAAAACGAAGTCATCAAGATATCAACAAACAATAGCAAAACACCCCATTCGAGTCCCTGAGTTGCACGTAGACCTTTGAAATGACAACGCGGAAATAGATGGACTACATGACAATGTTGCGGGAGTTGGATGAGACGGCGCGTGTGCGCCAGGCCAATAAGGTGACAGGGTGCACCACCCAGGTGCAGTTAGAGGCAGTGAAGAGCTGAGCGAAGGTTACCTAGATCTTCAACACCCATTGTTCAAGACCTTCAACGCAGACCCTTGTTCATCGACTTTCAAAGCATCTCTTCCTGTCCTGTTTTTCGTTTTACTTATTTATTTTTATTTTAATTTTTTAAAATTTATTTTCTAAATTAAGTTATATTAAATTAAATTAAAATTTTAATTTAATATATTTTACTATTAAATATCCATCATCCATCGTAAGTTTGATGGATGGTGGAGATCTAAAGTATTTTAAAAGTTTTTATTCGGTTTTAATTAAATATCTATCATATATGTGTTAAACAAATAATTAATGAAACAAAATGTAATAACCCTGAAGCGTTCAGTGGGATAGATTTGTTTAAACCTGAATTAGTACTGAAGAGGTTCAAAAATTCAAAATCCAAATTTTTATCTTTGAAAATGTTATGAATTAGACTCAATTAAATTATTATTGGACTAATTTGTTATTATTTTAGAGTTGGGCCTAATAGTTAGAAATATTAAGTCAAGCCCAATCGTGGATTAAGATAGAAAATGACTAAATGTATCCACATGGGCAATACAGAGACAGGAAAAATGTTGGGTTCCTACTGAGTAATAGAGATGGTACCACAGTATGAGACTTCATTGAAAACAACCACCATAGAGGGTGGCCACAAATACAGTATCCCATCCGGACAATAAACATTAAAGCTCAAACAAATTTGGGATAACAACATGGTAACCACAGTTCACCAGATCAATCCATTTGAGAGATTTCGGATGGTCGGATGTAGAATAGATGTAGAATATCAAGTGATTCCCCAACAAGCAAAATAGCTTAATAGTGTTGAATCCGGCCCATCCACATACAACATAACCTATAAGATATAAACAACAACTACAACACAAATCTAAAATATAATTTAAACAAGGAAAAAAAAAACAAAGAGAAAATCGGTGGCACCCAACTAAACAATACAAAACAACTTCTTTAACCCAAAGGACAACTGCTGAAAGATAGCCTCCGGAAAGAACAAAGCGCCTTCAACGAGAACCATACCTACAAGTAATCTGATCTTCATCAAGACTTGAACACTCGTATAGAACATGGGGCTAAGATCGAATGCCAAAACCATCCGATCATCCTCCGAAAGCAACATCATCGTAGCCACAGATTTCGTGAAACTGGAACTGTCCTGGATCTAATCAGGAAAACCACCTTCATCGAGATTTTCTCTCACTAAAAAATGAGAGTATTTTCTTTCTCTATTAAGAATTTTCAATGAGGACTTTCTTTAAGAACTAAAAATAATTAAATTGAATAAAGGAGTTGCAAATAATTTTGACTTTTGACTTTTTGAAGCTTCAAGGCCTTTGATGCCATCTTAGCTTCTTTTTTTTTTTTTAATTAAGATAGGGGAGAAGGGATGAAAGTGATAAGAAATGTGTCCAACCTTGCCATTATAACTTAAATAATTTATGTAACAACCCTACAATAATTTTTACGGCATGAGATTTGACAAATACAAAATTTTGTATATCCTCCTTCTAATAGTGCCATTAATGGGCAATGGAGCATCTATACATCAAAGAAATTGAATGGCTACCAAAATATAGGAAATATATATATATATTTCAACTATATACTTTAGATAAAATCTCAAAAAATAACTTGCCGTATGAAATATTATTCTTTTATCAATCAATATTTCATTTTGATCCAAAATCTCACAAAAGATAAATTTAACATAAAAGATTTTTAAAAATTAAAAAGACATTTTTTGCCCTAGATTTTTATTAAAAACATTAAAAATAAAATAAAATCTGAGTCTCTCTCATTGTCTTGTTCTTCTCTCATCCGCTCTTTCTCTCTCACCTCACTACTCTCTCTCATCATCATCTTCTTCTTCTCTTATCTTCTTCATTTTGGATTTTGGAGACCATCTATGGTGGAGATGGTCTCCACCATTGGAGATCACGGTGGACTCCAATAGGGTCTCTATAGCTGGAGACCATCGTAGTCTTCAGTCCATGGTCTTTTCCATTTATTATTGTTAAAAAGAGCGAATTACAAAATAGCTACCCAATTTAAACTTATTTACTGAGGGAATCAACTTTATAGTTTTATTACTTTAGCTACCCACTTTAATCCAAGTCTGTTAGTTTTAACAGCAAATAATGTTATAATGTTAAAAAGACAGAAATACCCCTAACTGATTATGTTGACTTATTTGACCAGTAATGCCCAACTTCAATCCACAGTATTTTTCAAGTGTTCATCATCATTCATCCTCAAAAAATATCCAAAATCATCAATTAAATATAATCATCAACCCAAACAATCACCAATTCAACAACAAAAATAATTAAAAAATAAAATCTGAGAATGAACCCAGATTTCTGGGTTACTGAGAACCCAGGAACGAACCCAGATTCTGGGTTGGAACCCAGAATCTGGGTTAGTATGGAACCTAGATTTTGTTTTCCAGATAACCCAGATTCTGGGTTCGTAAGAGAGAACCCAGATCTGGGTTCTCTCTTACTAACCCAGATCATCTGGGTTCTCTCTTACGAACCCAGATCTGAGTTCTCTGAAAAACAAACACAGAGAACCCAGATCGGGGTTCCTCTGAGAACCCCGGTCAGGAAGAAGAAGAAGTGGAAGAAGAGAAGAAGTGCTCCGAGGAAGAAGAAGAAGTGGAAGAAGAGAAGTTGAACAATGAGAGGAAGAATCTCAGAAGGGAAAAAGAAGAAGCAGAAGCGGAAGAAGAAGAGGCAGAATGAGAGACCGGTGAGAGAGAGAAGGGATAAAAAATTTAAAATGTAGTTAAAAGACAAAATTATCCCTGGATTCATTGATATTGACTAACTGTTGACTAACAAAAATTAACTTTATGTAGCTAAATTGTAATAAAACTATAAAATTGATTCCCTCAGTAGATATGTTTAAATTGGGTAGCTATTTTGTAATTCGCTCTGTTAAAAACCATGATCTTTCCTATTTGTTGCAAACTGTAAGTATATAGGCATTGATTCTGTGCTGATGTTTGTTAGTGTTGTAATATAATGATTTTTTTTTTTTATTTATGCATTTAAAATATAATTTTATGTTGCTTTAATTTGAGGTTGGCTATGTTTGTTTGTTTATTTTTGGAATAACCTAATTTCAAGATTATTGGAGCGCATTATGGGTTTTGAAGTTTATGAATCAATTTGCCATCAAAATGCAGGGGAAATGGGTAAAACTTTGATCGAGTTGAATTAGTTTGAAGATCTAGATTCTTTTTTAATTTTTTTTTTTGCAATAATTTTTATACTTGAATGTTATTTATTTTGATTTTTTATATTTTTATATTTTTTTGAGAGCTTAAATATTTATAATTTGATATTATTTATTTTAATTTTTAATTTTTGATTTTTTTATATTATTTATTTTATGCATATATTTTTATATTATTTATTTATATTATTTATTTTGATTTCTGATTTTTTATATTTTAATATCAAATGTTATGTTATTTATTTTGATTTATGATTTTTTATATTATTTATTTTCATATATATATTTATTTTTAAATACAAATATCTCATTTTTTATAATTTATATTGATATTATTTATTTTATTTTTATATTTTAATTAAATTTTAATTATTTTTTTATTTTTATCCCTAAAATCAAACAATCAATTATGAAACCTAACGAAATCTATGCCAAGATGATTATTGTCTTTTCATATGCTGTTTAAGGGAATTTAAATATTTATATTAATATTAAATTATATTTTGGATAAATATAAAGTAAAATAGATATATTTTCACAGCCCATCGTTGGGATTTTTTCAATTCTTTATCACAACTTCTGAGTTATGACATCATCTGTATTAATTTCCAGCTGCCTGAGGCTGACTACGGCCAATGAACTTTATTTTTTATTAATAATAGCCAATAATATGATAGTAAATTTGTGAACGTGAAAAGGTAAAGAAGGCATTAATCGATGGCCAATAAGACGAAGGCACCAATTTCTCAAAAAAAAAAAAAAAAAAGAGATGAAAGCACCAAGTCAATAATGGAAAACGTAGACATTGTACTCCACAACTGCATCTCCAGTTTTAATATCAAATTTGTGAGTCTTTGCCTGAGCATACCCACGTGCAAACCGGAAAAGACCGCTGCCGCCGATGATCGGCAACTCCCTCACGGCCGAAAATACCGTGTTCCTCCCCAAAACACTGAGAGTGCTTCCATTATATTTGCCTTCCATGAAAGCAAAATTCATAACCATAAGCAACCCGGTTTCAGTCTGCGATGCGGAGGCGTAGATCCCTTGCGCACGTCCCACGAGCTTCGAGTTGACCTCTGGATCCTTAGTCAATGGGTCGTCGATCATGGCCACCATCCCAAAAAGCGTAGAGAAGGTGTTGGTCGTGGCTGCTTCTGCAACTCGGACGGCAGTAGGGTTTTTTCCACTGACTATGTCGTGGAAATAGAAGTGGAGGTGGCTTAACTTTTCTCGCTTTAACCCTAGTGATGATGGTGATAGGGTTCTTGAGAAACGGTTGGATTTTGCAGAGGCGAGCGTTGAGAAGATGAGAATTATTAGAAACACTGGAATGAATCTCTTGAATGTGAAGAACATTGTCATGGCCATGGAGAGGCTTCGTTGATGAAAGAAGAATTATTGGTGATTGAAGGGTTGAGAAAGACAGTTGGACATATAGTTAGACAAGTTGGTAATGACTCTGGTCTTTGTTGATATTTTCATTGTAAATAGTATATGAATGAGAACAAAGCGGTTTGACCCACTGGTGGCCACTCTCACCCGACGTACACCTTTTATCATAACGTGAGCAATTTTCTCACCTTGATTTGTACGGGACCATTAGTTGTGGGATCAAAATTGATGTACAGTTGTGAAAAAGTCTGTCACATGCTAAGACTAAACTACCTTTCACGTTTTGACTGCTGGAATGCATTGCTTTCTTCCTTTTATTCAATAATACATTTAAATATGATTTTGTAATTCATATAAAATGAGTTAAATTTCACAACATTCACATTAAATTAAGTAGATTTTATATTAATTATCAGCCTCGTACGCGAAGCATTAAATTTCACGGACTAGCATCAAGTTACCAGATTAGTAAAGAACTTATTAAAAGTGCACCAAAGTTAACATTCAACTTTTCAAAGTCAATATTTTTCGAAAAAGGAAAAAAAAAATCCAAATTCAATCACGGTCCCAAATTTAATGTTTAAATTCATAATTAATTTATATTCCCTTTTAATTTAAATAGTGTGCACTTCTATATACTGAAAGTTTTTTAATCAAATGTTTTCATTAGCATATTGAGAAATTTCTTCTTTATATTATGTGGGCAAATATATCATTTTATTATATTTATAAAATAAATTTCTCCTATTTAAATGTGTATTTTATCTGTTAAGAGCATGGAGTAATTTTGAAATATTGTCATGGGTGTCTACTTTATTAAAAAAAATCATAAATAATCTTTTTTTTCCTCGTTTTACACATATTATTATAAAAATTGGTGTGCCGTAACAATTAAATCTTGTTATAAACTTTCCAGCTCCAAATTTTTTGGCAGTTTAATTTAATTTGACATAAAGTTCCCCACATTTCCTCCCCTCCCACCACCGCACCCCCAAACCTCCCACCCACCCACCCGGGAAAACACACACACATATGCATATATATATATATATATATTATGGTCGGTATTAATAATTATCCTAAAGGTTTATTTCATATTATGATAAACATAAGTTGTATGCCCCAGCAGTACAGGCACTCAAATAATGAACTTTCTCAAAAGTGATTATTTTAAATTGTTTTTTATTTTTGTTATATAACAATCATTTTTTCTTTCAAGTATAACCATGGACTTGCCCCTCAAAAGACAATACAAGGCCAAAAAAATACAGAAAGGAGAAAAAGAAAAATAATGAAATTATTATTATTTTATTAATAAAAATGAGGTTTGATATGAAAATGAAAAATAACTAGCTCTTTTAAAATGACGTAAAAACTAAAAATCTCTTATGGAGTTTTTGAAGTTTTATTAGCTATTTTTAGGAGAGAAAATACTATCCATGCAACCTTTGCATCTTCTGTTATTTAAATGATATAATATTTGTCACACAGAAATATAATAGTGGTAAAAATTTAGCTGCTTTATTGGTTTGATAAAGTTACCCATTAATAACAACTTTTAGATTAGTTGCTAAAATGGTTATCAATAATAGTTATCTAGTAATTATTTTTCATAGGTAACTTTATCCAATCAGTAAGATATCCAAACATTAGTAGTAAATATACTATGCATCAATATACATTCAAAGATTTTCTTTCTTTTTTACTTTTAAAAATTATAGAAAAATTTTATAATTTTGATAAGATGTTTATCAGTAAGTAACACAACACATAGGTCAAATCTTGAGCAAAAACTTTTTGGTGACAAGTAGGGATGGCAAAAATATCCGATCCGATCCAAACCCGAAAAAATCCGGTTTATTTGGGATGGGTTTGGGGCCAAAAAAATTGACTTTAGAGCGGGTTTGGAGCTAAAAGGCTGATCCGTCTGGGTTACCGGGTCAGAAACGGGGCAAGCTTTTTTGCCCCGACCCGCCCCATTAACCCGGTATATAAATTAAAGATAAAAAACCTAACAGGTAACAACAGCCAGTTCTCCAATGTTTGAAAGCATTGAGATGAATTTTTAGCATAGATTTTTGTAATGTTTTCGATTATTTATTTATTTAGTATTTGTAATGAAATTTGATTATATTGTTACTATTGTTTTAGTATTTATGACTATATAGTATTAATATTTTGGATTGTGTAATGACATTTCATCATGAATGTAGTAAGTTTTTTTATATTTGTTATTTTTTTTGTTTAAATATTTGTTTTAGTTAAAAACTAAATCGGGTTAATGGATCGGGTTCGGGGTAAATCCCTCCAATTGGGTTTGGGTTTGGGGCAGAAAGTGGTAATTCGTTTGGGATAAGGGTCGGATTTGGAGCATCTTTCAAAAATTTCGAATCGGGTTCGAAAGGGATAAAATTTGATCCGATCCGATCCGTTGCCATCCCTAGTGACAAGTGAGTTATAATAATTACTATATAGAATATAAAATAATGTAATAAATAACCTAACATTCAAATAATAATCTTGAGCAAAAACTTTTTGGTGACAAGTGAGTTATAATAATTACTATATAGAATATAAAATAATGTAATAAATAACCTAACATTCAAATAATTACGACTTTTATAATACGTTTGTTTTCGCCAAAATTTGGCAAATGACACTACTGTTTATAGTTAACTTATTCAGGACATTCAACCATTCTCGTCGAGCGTGATTAAAAGGAATTGATGAAGAGAAAAGCAGAAATTTCAAAGAGAAAGTAGGCCACTCCTTTATTCTCTTAGCACTGAGACAACGGGATGGTGCGACGTGGAAAGAGGAAAGTTAAAAGGAAAACGAGGCTATTCCGCGTCTATTTGACACTTGGAATAATGTGCAGAAAAGACATACAGAAAGTCTGTCAAGTTTGGCCTGTCTACAATATTCCAAGTCTTCCTTTTTTAAAAAATAAATATAAAAAAATATATATATTTTAAGTCTTCCACGATAACGACAATATCCCAAGTCTACTACTTTATTTATTTATTTTTTTAAAATTTACTTTTCTTGTTTTTTTTTATCACACTGTAGTGTATTACTGATCTGGAATGCCTCTTTTGATAAATATATATATATTTTTTGTGTTAGCAGTTTTTTTTAATCATAAGTAGGAAGATTAGTACTGATCATTAGACTTAAAATATTTCGGATTCAAATAATTCAATCTCAGTTGATATTTAGAAAAAGTGTATTTAATATATAAATATAAATTATTTGTTAATATTTTAATAATTTTACACATGATGTTAGAGTATAAACAAAAAGTAATCTTAATAATTTGTTAATAAAAAATTCTAAACATTTTTTCTGAAGTTGGGGTTTTGTTATAGTCCATTAACGAGATCAATTTCTTAGACAAGATTTAAAGCAAAACCTTAAAAACACAGATCAAACTTTGAATATAAAATGTGGTACGTAGTGAAAATTTCCAAGCCAAAATTAACATAGGGAAACACGGATAGATTTTTTATTTTTGAACGAACACAGGGATAGATTATTATAACAACTATCAATAATGAAAAACATAGACATTATACTCTACAACAGCATCCCCGGTTCTAAAATCCAAGGCATGAGTCCTGGCCTGAGCATAGCCGCGCGCAAACCGGAAGAGCCCGCTGCCTCCGACGACGGGCATCTCCCTCACGGTTGAAAAGACGGTGTTGCGGCCCAAAACACTGAGAGTGCTACCGTTGTACTTCCCTTCAGTGAAAGCGAAGTTCAAAACCATCAAGAAGCCAATTTCATTCTGTGATGCAGATGCATAAAGCCCTTGAGCTCTTCCCACAAGCTTCGAGCTCAAATCGGGTCGCATAGTCAAGGGATCATCTATCATCACCACAGCACCGAAAAGCGTCGCGGACCGGTTAGTCATGGCTGCCTCGGCGACCCTAATAGCAGTAGCGTTGCGGCCACTAACGATGTCGTGGAAGTAAAAGTGAAGGTGGCTTAGTTTCTGTCGCTTGAGCCCGAGGGTTGCGGGAGACATGGTTCTTGAGAAATATTGAGATTTTGCGGTGGTCAGGGTGGTGGAGAATATGAGAATACTTATTAGACATAGGTAGGTGGAAAAGAGAGCAACTAAGAAGCTTTTGGCTTTGGCCATGGTGAGGAACCGCTTCAAGGGGTGAGGGCTGGAGTAAGGAGAAAAGAAAGTAATGGGTGGTTACTTTGGATGGTTTTGATCTTTCTGTCGACTCACTTTATACTGAACCATCACGACTCCTGAGTTTTCATGAGCAGGAGACTGAATTTTTGTGTTCAAATTAAATGGGCTACTTGGCTGTAAATTAGTCGTCGCGTGTCAAAATAAGCCTCAATTATTATCTGCTAATGTTAATTTTCTATTTGTGTTGTGTTGAAAATTGTTCTCGATAAAGGCATCTCGTAAAACATACCTCCTTTAGTAAAGCCGTATGTCTGATCTTTTTATTATAATTTGTGTGAATGTTTTTCATCCCTCCCTATGAGAATATTTATTTCCCATTTATACGTCTGAATCATGTAAGAAATAGTTTATTTCGTCGGGTTTCGATAGGCTTTTTAAAGGAGAAATTTGTAGAAGAAAATCCCAAAGTTTGACCCTCAGTTTTTTTTTTTAAAAAAAAATAATCCTTTTTTTTTAATATCGATAAAACTCTCTTATAGGGAGTTTTCAAATTATTACAATCTTAGAGATTTCAACTAAATTTTAAAATTTTAAGGTTAAAAATTTGATCAAATTTATGAACGTTTTTGCAAATATCCCTTTCTTACTGTATCTATGTTAATCCGATCAAAATCCACTAATAATCGTGCAAAATATTATAACCCTAATTCCTAGATGGGGAATATTCATGAACTAAATTTAATTAATCAAAAGGTCAAGTAAATGTGGAAGTCGTGACTACTAGTTAGACAAAACAATAGGCGTGCCAAGAAAAAAGAAAGGCGATCCAAATTTTCCAAAGTGAGAACTACCTACTTTATGAAAAAGTACATTAGCCTTAATACCGATTTATTAAAATAAAGAGTAGGCGATAGTGATACACAATTTCTGCAAATACCAAGAGAAAGTTTGGAACCATCTTCCTTATTGTTTGAATAGTTAACCATTTATCATCTAATATTGTTTAATGATAGAATATGTTCATTCAATCGGACAATATTTAAGGTTTGAGTGGTTTTCATCGTAAATTCTTCTTCTCTAAAAGAAATTTAACCATTTAATTTCTAGCATTTCTTCAACACAAAAGAAGTATTTATTTCTTTTTATCATCAAAAAGTTGCATCATTATTTTAAGTCGGATGAAAATAGTTCCTATATATGGACACGTTCGACCAAGTTTATTTATATCAGTGAATAAGATAATTTTATACTTTTTGACTTAAATAATTTATAGACTTATTTTTGCAATTTTGTAGTGAATTATTATGTTATATTTCAATTTTTTTTTTAAAAAAATATATATATATATAATATGACTATTTTTTTTATAAAAAAAAAAAAAAATTATATAAGGAGATAATAGTCTTCAAAAGAGCAAATTATAAATTAATTATCCAATTTATAAATATGTGCAGGCCGAGTAAACTTTATAGTTTTATTATAATTTGGCTACTCACCCATTAGTCATAAACCTTTAAAGTCAACGATTAACAGTGATAAAACGGTATAAAGACTATAATACCCTTGAATTAAAGAAAAATAGAATTTAAAAAATAAATTTAATTAAAAGTGAAAAACAACAAAAATAATAAAATATTCAGAAATAATAATGGATGGATCTCCACAGTCCATCACTCTTGATGGACGACGGTGGAGATCAAATTTTTAAACAAAAATGGAATTTAAAAAATTGAAAAAAATAAGAGAGAGAAAAAAAACCAACAAAATAGACATCTTCAACCTCTCCTCCCTCGTCTTTGAACCATATCATCATCTTCAACCCTCCTCCATCATTTTCAAACCCAATCTTCATTAAAATCCATAATTAAAAAAAAAAAACTAGACTTAAGAACCCCACATCAAACTCAAACGCTACCACATCAAAATCAAACCACAACTCATTTTCCAAAAACAAAACCAAAAAATAAACCAAGCATTGTATTTCCAAAACCAAAACCATGACCCAAGCCAAACCTATTCTCATTATCATCACCTAACATCATCAAGCATTTCATAAAAAATGAGAAAAAAAAATAAAAAAGATGATACCACTACAAGAAAAACACATATTAATCACGAGTAATGCCCGTGCTAGATATTGTACTAGCATAGACATCGCTCGTGCTAACGATATGTGATGGATGAAGACGTGATGGTAAACAGTGCTTCTAGAGTATGAACGTCGGCCTGTGCTAACAGTCTAACGAGTATGGGCAGAGCCGTGCTAATAGATGAATCAGTATAGCCTAGGCCGGTGCTAAAAATATTAATGAGTACGAACAGAGCTCGCGCTACAAAAATTACCAAGTACAAGTGGATGCCATTGTAAATATATTAATGAGTATAGGTAGTGTTCGTGCTAAAAATATTAATGAATACAAACAGTGCCCGTGCTAAAAATATTAACGAATATGAACAAAGCCCGTGCTAAAAATATTCAAAAGAACACATGCCTACATAAATTATTGATAAATTATATTCGGATTTGCCCCTAATTGGTAAATTAATTATTGTACCTGTTGTTGAATAACATACTTATTTTTATAATACAAAGTTACTAATATAGTTAAATAGTCAAATACCACTTTAATAATAATAATTCGGAACATATATAAAGTTTACAAAATTTCTAAAACTTTCATGTAATATTGAACATGATAATTCATAACCATAGAAATTATAAACTATTCATATGCAATAATGGCAACTCCTATTATGTGTCCATCACTTAGTAAAACTAATATGTAATATACTTTATTGGCCAAGCAATGTAGATGCCTCTAGCATCTTCAAGAATTCGAATGTCATTACTAGGGCGAATCAAAAGAACCTTGTTCACCAATATCTTGTTCACAGCAACTTTTCAATAATCTGGACGAATGAGTATATGATGAACTAACTGTCAGCAGAGGAAACATATATAGAAAATAAAACAGCAAAAACACATACAAAACCAACCAGGGGAAATATATATAGAAAACATATATAATTTAGACTGCAGAAGAGTTTGTCTATAGAGACTGCTCTGCTAGCTTGACCATATGAAAAACTATAAGGTAGAATCATTTTGTTGACAAGTGAAAAAATTGGGGTCCACTAGACTAGTGATTAGTTTTTTGTTCATCTTTATTAAGACAATGGCAACAATTACTACAATGGTACTGCTACCATTGCAATAAGTCTTTGTTTTTTCTAATGGTGTCTAAACCTTTTATCTTAAGATGGTCTTGACAAAATTATTGTACGTAGTAAGGTAACATGGGAAGGTCCATAAAATTATTATACATAATAACAATTCATTGTGAAGCAAATAAAACTCATGTATGAATCATAAAAATTTGACTTGTACGTGTCACCAAACAAATATGCTCTAAGATACTTGGCTACAACACAAACAAATCAAAGATTGAAGAAACTAAAATACACATATATATTATCAAGTGATAATCATCTGTACAACAAGCTCTACTATGCTATCAAGCGCAAGCGACTATCAAACGCATATGTATTTGGTGGAAAAGTAACTGTCAGCAGGTATAACTTTTGAAAGATATAATTTAGACACTAATTCATCAGCATTAAAGCATAAAAATAGAACTTTATCATGTCTACTACAATGCTAAAATGAAATAATTATTTTGAAAACTTACATCAATTATGTCATACTAAAAACCACACCTCTGTTCTAACTTTGTCTTTGTAGATCTGTAAATAGGACCAACAAACAATACATATAACCATGTCAATATAATAGATATAATAATGTATACAACAACACATATAATAAGGTCATTGGAGAGAGAGAGAGAGAGAGAGAGAGAGAGAGAGAGAGAGGACCACCAAGACACATAATACATATAACAAAAGTCATGTGGGATCGATGAAAAACCATATCACTATCTCTATTTTCATATAACATACAAGCAAAAGCAGGGCATTCTATCTTTCACTCTTGAAAAGTCTTTTTCTACTCTTCTTCTACGTCTCTATCTCTCACGTTCATACAAAAAACAAACAAAAGCAGGGCTCTCTATCTCTCACTTTTGAAATTCATTTTTTTGCTTTTCTTGTACCTCTTTATGTCTCACAAAACACAATGCTTTCTACTCTCACAAAAGCTAAGTGTGTGTAGACTCTGTGTGTGTTTAAAAACCCAATGACTGAAGCAAAATGAGTGTGTAAATCTTTGTTGAAGTGTCTGTTTTCTTGATTTATCAAAAACCCACCAAATCCTGAGCCATTGATTTTTAATCAATAGATAAAAATGAGAAGAGAGTGAAATAAAAACGAGAGATATAGAAGAAACCTGAGATGAAATTGAAAAACACAAACTTTGATCTGTGATGGAAGATGAAGAAGATGAGTTAAGAATGGTCGGGAACGAGTTAGGAGTGGCAAGGAACTAAGAAAATTTTTCCTCCCCAAATTTTTGGTCTCTAATAAAATATGTGATTTTCTTATATCTACCTATAATCGAGCACGAGCCATTTGTGTGCTCTTTAATCAAATATGCAACATGGGTTAGTACCGTGCTCTCTAATCAAGTACCCAAACATTCATTACGGGTCTTTATTGGCCCATACTAAATACATGTAAATGAACAACTTTATTACAGGTCTTTAAAAGCCTGTGCTTAATTACATTTTTTAGCACGAGCCATTTGTGCCTGTAATAATTAAACCGTGATAGTAAATGATTTTTGTTGTTGTGGTGTACATTTCATGGAAACCATTTTGGAGACCAGTTCTGATATTCATCTGGATTTGACAAACTCAAATTTTGTTCATTTGGGTTCTAATTAAACCTAGATGAACATTATCTAGTTTCATCGAACCCTCATGACTTTGAACCCAAATGATGTGGTTTAAGAAGAAGAAGAAACTAGATTTAAGGTTGATAGGTTTGAGAGAGAAAAATAATCTGGATATAATGAAGTAGGTTTGTTGATGTTGTTGATAAGAACTTGTTGATTTTCTGGATTATTCATGAACTTGTTGATGAGGACCTATTGATTTTCTAGATTATTCACGTATATGTTGATGAGAACCTTCAATCTGGGTTACTGATGATGTTTTGTTATCACTTTAATATGGGTTCTTGAATCTTAATGAAGAACCCTTCCATTTTTTTTTGTCGTTCATTTTTTTTTTTAATCGTTTGGGTGTTTTAAAGTTGATTTTTATGATAGACTGTAGAGATTTCACTTAAAAAAAATTAATTTTTATTTTGAGCAAATTACAATTTAGCTACCCGGTTAAAACGCTTTCTCAGGCGGAGCAAATGTTTCCATGTTATTACAATTTACCCCCCCACCGTTAATGAATCCAGTTATACTTAACTGAGAGAGGGGTAAAATTGTCTTTTGATATATATTAACAATAAAATAAAATAAATAAAAATTAAACATTTGTTGAAACCCAATCAGTTCAAAATCATCCCGTTCAAACTCATCAACATTATAATCCCAATCAGTTCAACATTATAATCCCAATCAGTTCAACGGATTACTGAAAATCCAAAAAATGATCCCAGACATCATCAATCAACTAGCCAACATCATAATCCACTCCTGAAAACCCAAAAAATACCTCAAACATCATTGATCAAACCCAACATTATCAATCTCTCACAAAACCATCAAACCCAACATCATCTAAAATCAAAACCATCAATCAAACTGAAATATATATATATATATCTGGATTCAAATCTGGGTTCACGAGCGAACCCAGATTCGTGAACCCAGCCTGACAGGTTCGTCACGAACCCAGTTGGGTCACTGGGTTCGTGAGCGACAGGAACCCAGATCTGGGTTCGTCAGCGAACCCAGCTGGGTTCGCTGACGAACCCAGATCTGGGTTTCAGACGAACCCAGTTGGGTTCGTCAGCGACAGGAACCCAGATCTGGGTTCCTGGAACCCAGATCTGGGTTCGTCAACGAACCCAGCTGGGTTCGCTGGAACCCAGATCTGGGTTCGTCAGCGAACCCAGCTGGGTTCGCTAACGAACCCAGATCTGGGTTCCAGCGAACCCAGCTGGGTTCGTTGACGAACCCAGATCTGGGTTCGTCAACGAACCCAGCTGGGTTCGCTGGAACCCAGATCTGGGTTCTTGAAACCCAGATCTGGGTTCGTCAACGAACCCAGCTGGGTTCGCTGGAACCCAGATCTGGGTTCGTCAGCGAACCCAGCTGGGTTCGACGAACCCAGATCTGGGTCGTCGAACCCAGAATAACAGAAGAAGAAGAAGCGGAAGGGAAGAAGAAGAGGAGAAGAAGAAGAAGAATGAGAGGAAGAGAGAATGTTTGTCAGCGAATCCAAAATAACAGAAGAAGAAGAAGCGGAAGGGAAGAAGAAGAAGAAGCGGAAGAAGAGGAGAAAGAAGAAGAAGGAGAGGAAGAGAGAAAACAGCAGAGAGACTGATGAGTTGACCAAGTTTTATTTGGTCAATTAGTCAACTCCGGTCAAAGGGCAATTTCGTCTTTTTAATGTTTTGATACCGTTGACCGTCAAATGTAACGAATCTTACTAACGGTGGGGGGGTAAATTGTAATAACATGGAAACATTTGCTCCGCCTGAGAAAGCGTTTTAACCGGGTAGCTAAATTGTAATTTGCTCTTTTACTTTTTATATTCCATTTTTTTAAATTTTATTTTAAAAGAAAAAGTAAAATAAGGTTAAAAGACAAAATTACCTCTATAGCTATGAAAGTTGACTAACTTAGACTAATGATGAGTAGCCAAATTATAATAAAATTGTAAAGTTTACTCAGCATATTTTTGAATTAGATAGCTAATTTGAAATTGGCTAGTTTCAAAATATATAAAAGTTAACAAAAATGCTAACGTAATAGTATTAAAAGACTACTTTTATATAAATTAAATTAATACAGATTATTCTTATAATAAATATACCCATAATTATTAAATTATCTAATTTTTCAAATCTTCAACTAAATTGATAATTTTCTAAATAATAATGATGATTTGATATTTTCCTGTGAAATTATACCATCAACAAAGGACTCGAGAAGTGCTATGACGTTCCAAAGACAAATTTGACAGTCTATTGGAGCCCAAAAAGGAGAATTAGAAAGGCGGACAAAGGTCCCCACAACTATTGGAGCCCAAAAAGGAGAATCAGAAAGGGTGACAAAGGTCGCCACAACTGACAACCCTAGAATTTGTCCCCACAACTAACAAATCATCTCGCCCTAGAATCTTAAGCAAGATTTAATGATGACTTGCTTTACTTTTACAAATATTTTTAGTCCATTACAAGTCTCGGATTTCGGGGATTTTATTTAATTAATTTTTAACTTGATATCAATTTTTTTTTTTAATATGATATCGATTATTTAATTTATCATGATTCACGTGAATTAAACATTACATGTTTAATCTAAAAATTTATTTAAGAAATATATCAATCCATATATTTATTGGTAAAAACATATGAGGAGACTACATAAGTTTTTCAAATTGCCAGTTATACAACTTGTTTGAATTGCCATCATACAACTTTCAAATTTGGTTCCGCTCATCATCCAAATTTTATAATAAGCTTAGATCTCGTATTCCATCACATTATTAATGGATAATTGTAATTAGGCATTTATTTACTATCAATTACAAATCCTAACTCATAAAATCATTGTCAAATGTAGTTTATTGGTAGAAAGTTATTTTTCAATTTGATAATGACCAAAGTTGGATGATATTGAGGTGGTTTTCCTTCTTTCTTCTTTCTTCTTTTTTTTTTTTTTTTTAAAAAAAAAAAGACATAAAATTTAATAATAGGAAATTATGAAAAATGGCTTTATGATTAGTGCACATTAAAAATTTACACACTTCCAGTAATTTTTACTTTCTTACCAACAATTGACATGAAGAAGATTAATTTACTCATCTATCTTATCAAGTGAATGAGCTTTCCATTAGCTTAAAAGCTCTTTCGACCTTTATTTAATTTTTAAGTAATGCTTTATTATCTAAAATTTTATGTAAATATATTATTAAAATAACGTGATAAGTTTATATATAACTATTACATCATCAATAAAGTGGTTATTATAAATTATTTAGTCAAATCATTTGAACAAAAAGTTTGAAAAAAAATTTAGAAAGTGTAACATCATTTTTATTTTTTATTTTTTATTTTTTGAAGATGTTTGGTTAGACTTTTAAAGATTGTCTATTATTTTTTTTTATTTTTTATTTTTTAAAGATGTTTGGTTAGAATTTTGAGATTGTCTAATCTAATTCTGGTATGGGCTAACCTCTACTGGGCAAAGGCTCATGGAGAGGAATCTAATTTAATTGTGGCATAGCCTAACCTCTACTAGGCAAAAGCTCATGAGGACGGACTTGTCCAAATGAACATTTTTTAAAAAGATACATTTGACCCAAATATACGTAAATTGGTATGATTGACATGGAAATACTGTTATTAAAGCAAAATCCTAAAATTAATGACATTTCCTTTTAGGCAATTTAATATTTCAGTAGATCTTTTGATATGATTAAGTCAAATATTCTATTGTTATAATTTTTTGATATGTTCGCCAATTAAGATTGTTAGAGGAGTCGATTGATTATGAGAAAGTTATGGAATGCAAGAGTAGCCATCCGTCTAAGAGAGGGCTAATTAATGTCCTACTTAATAAGTGTTCTAAGCTGTAATTTTGACTGAGTAACAATGTTGGAGAGTAAAATTGAGATCCTTCACCCTGTGACTGCCTTCTGCTTTTATAGATAGGGGAAGAACCGTTAGGGACTTAAAAGCAGCGGGGATCAAGGGACCCATTCCCTTCATCCACGCCTCCCAGCTTAATGGCGAAAACCTCACCAGCCGTCCGCCTATTAACTGTATACATTACCGTGCGCGATTCTCTCCTTTCTTAATACCGTCAACCCTCAATGAAGAGGTTACGAGTTGGCACAGATTGTAGCACGGCTTGGGCTTTCTTGATTTGGGCTTGGGTTGATATCTTGGGCTTCCTCAATTGTCATATTTACCAATTTCTGGGCCCATGTGGGGCCATTTTTTATCATTACAAACATGTTTTCTCTTTTTAAATTAGGTGGCATACCTTACATTAAACAATCATGCGGTGACCACTACGAAGAAAATTTGGCGACAGTGAAAATTAAGGACAATCTGTTCTTATTCTATTAATTTTTTCGAACAAGACAAAGGGTTTGTTTAAAAGATTTAACACGGATTAAAAATCTAACAACCACAGGTTCCGCCGTATGTTCTCTGATTGTGCATCAAGAATGGAAAGTGAGGCACACAAACTGGGGCAATTCATTACTTGC
The DNA here is from genome assembly GCA_022984855.1 of Dimocarpus longan. Lineage (NCBI taxonomy): Eukaryota > Viridiplantae > Streptophyta > Magnoliopsida > Sapindales > Sapindaceae > Dimocarpus > Dimocarpus longan. The sequence continues at coordinate 11,682,419 of CM041026.1, forward strand.
ACCACCATCTTCAGTAGACCAGCTAGTAACATGACGGATTATCGAGTACCTTCAAGAGTTTTTAAAGAAGGGCAAACTGGTTCGCCCAAGTGCAACTCCTCTTTTTTTTTTTTTTTCATTTAGTTTTTATTTAAATTATTTTATGATTTATATACTTATGATGTTTACTTAAAATTTAAAGAAAGTGTATTGGGTATGACAACAATATATTTTTTATCTAATTATCCAAAAAAAAAAGATATTTTTTATCTAAAAAATTTGATAGGATGTATAAACAACACGGGGTTCACATAAAACCGACACCCTAAACAAGAGCGGCGGTGGATTTAGTAAATAAATTCGGGCTGACTGACAAAGAGAAGAGGCCCAAGCCCATGAAAAGAGAAGAAAAATGAAACCCTAGGAAGCGGCAGCTATAAATAACTATCGGGAAACAACTAGGGTTTAGCCACCACCAGAGAGCTTCTTCTTCATCTACAAAAACAGAGAGAGAGAGAGAGAAAGCGAGAGAGAAGATGCCGGCTGGTCATGGTTTGAGGTCACGAACAAGGGATCTGTTCGCCCGTGGATTCAGGAAGAAGGGTTACATCCCTCTGTCGACCTACTTGAAGACCTACAAGATCGGTGACTTCGTCGACGTCAAGGTTAATGGCGCTGTTCAAAAGGGTATGCCGCACAAGTTCTACCACGGCCGCACCGGCCGCGTCTGGAACGTCACCAAGCGTGCTATTGGTGTCGAAGTCAACAAACAGGTCTCTCTCTTTCTCTTCCTTCTTGTTCCAGCTTTTGATTGCCTAGATCTGTTTTCATTTTGCGTATTGGATAAAGGCCATCTAGTTTTATTACGCTCAATCGATTAAACATTGGCTTGTTTTATCTTCTTGTTTTCATCGGTTATGTCTAACCGGTACAAATTTTACTGTTGATGTTGCTGATATATGTGATTGATCATAAATTGGTGTTATAATGACCTTATGTGATAGCCAAACAAAATAGTTGTCTTTGTTGTGTAGTATTGAACTCTATGAGGAGTAAAATTTGTCATGAGATTCTCTTATTTTATTTGCATTTGTTTGGATAGTATAGACTCATTGACTGTGCTTATAACATACTTCTGTGATGATGGTACTAGATATTTGGCCAAAGTCTATAGTTTACTGCTTTCCAAAGCTTATAGGGTTCAATGGGGGCTTCAATTTCGAACTCGAATTCGACATCAATTATATATATGTGGCTTGAAGTGATTGGTGTTTACTCCATATCCTTATACATGTATTGTGTGTTGTGTTGTTGGTTGAAGGTTTATGTACTGAACTTCAATTGTTTGTATACATTACAGGTAGGCAACAGGATAATTAGGAAGAGGATTCATGTGCGTGTGGAGCATGTTCAGCCTTCAAGATGCACTGAGGAATTCAAGCTGAGGAAGAAGAAGAATGATGAACTCAAGGCTGAAGCAAAGGCAAGAGGTGAGGTCATTAGCACAAAGAGGCAGCCGGAGGGCCCTAAGCCAGGTTTCATGGTGGAAGGTGCAACTTTGGAAACCGTGACTCCGATTCCTTACGATGTTGTTAATGATCTTAAGGGTGGTTATTAGGTCTTTGATTGGTGGTTTTCGTCTTACCCCTTTTTTTTTTTTAATTGCTGCAAACTGTTGCCGACTGGATCAACTTATTTGGATGTATGTTCATCCCAATTAGTTTTGTTTTTGAAGAAGTACTGAACCAGCAGATATGTTTTTTTTTGTCTTCACTTTATATTAGAGACCGGGAATGTTTTTGAATGCAAAGTTATATGCTTCTAAGTTTCAAGATGTTATTAGAGTCAATTTTTGTGTGATTGCTTTTATTGGCTGAGGTGAGTGGTCAGTGCTCTTGGATTATACAGCTAGTGTAGTGTCTGATTGTCCTTCAAATAAGGTGTTAAGTTTCAATGTGGCGTTGGTTATAATTGCTTCTATGTGGATCAGTGTTACTTATCTGTGGTATGGAATCCCATTCTATGGTATTGCATTAGCGCCTTGCAAACAATAGTCTGAATGACACAGGCCTTAATAATTTTATGCCTCTTAATATGTGGAGAGATGTATGGTTGAATTTGAGGTGTAGTGTCCCGGGTGATTGTTTGGTGGGTAGGATAAATGATATCCGAGGAATCCTGTTAACTACATTTCTTTGCAGCTGCCCGTAATGAAACTCCATGCTACCTGAAATCATATAAACTCTAATAAGTAGCAAAAACCTTTGGGTGAGGAGATGGGTTACGGTGGTGTCCAGTGTCTCTTTACAGTTCATAAGCAGTATGTCAATGAGTATGGAGGATTGTATCCCCCACATCCATTTTACATCCCTTATCCGTATACACCTACATAAGGTATAGGGAAGGGGACGGATTCCACCATAGCTAGTTTTCTTATAATCCACACATAGTAAAATGAAACTATTCCACCATTAATCATAATGTGGTTTCGCATTTAATTTTATATGAAAAATATATTAATATAAATTAAAAAATATAAATATTTTTATAAATTAAAAAACTATATGAGGAAATCGGTAGCGGTTTGCAAATGGGGATTGTTATTATTATTATTATTATTTTTTGAAGAAAAATGGAATTGTTTTTATCTTCAAACGCATACTCAAAATCCAAAATTTTAGCCTCAAATGAAGATGCATTTTTTTGACATCCCTATTTATAGGTGGTTTACCATTTGTTCTTCCTATCTTTCCTCCTTAGAAAGAGAGATTTTAAAATTTTGAAAAATTTTTATTTTAATAGTTATGTTTTGATAATTTATATTGTTTTCAACTAGGGATGACAATATGAGTTACGACACGACGGGTCGACACGAATTCGCGAAAAATAAATGGGTATAAGTTGAAGTTAAACGAATTTGTATTAACCCGCTTAACCCGTTTATTAAACGAATCGAATCGGATTTGTTTCAATGAATCGCGGGTTGACACAATTAAAATAGAGGTCAAATTATAATTTAACATATTAGAGGGATTAATATGTAATTATATATATATATATTTATACACATACTTAACAAATCTCTAAACCTAACCCATTCGGTGGCCATTTCAATTTTCAAACCCATTTCTCATTTTGGCAACTAGTCCCCCATACCACCCCACCCATTTCACCAAATCATCCTCTTCTCCCTTACCCTGACAGTCACGGTCACGGTCACCACATTCCCCTCATGGTCGTCAGTCAGTCATTACTTTCTCCTTCATGGTCGCCACCTTCTCCCTCTTAATCGCCAACTCGCCATTTGGTCACCACCTCCCTCACAGTCGCCATCTTCTTCCTCTCGGTCGCCGTCCGGTCACTCCTCTCTCACGGTCGCCACTTTCTTACTCATGAATCACGATCACCACCTTCTAAGTCTCGGTCATCCTCCGATCAACATCTTCTCCATCATGATCGTCGCTGGTTCTTCCTTCCTCCTCACGGTCGTTGCCCCGTTTCCTCTCCTCCCTCATGGTCGTCGGCCGTTCTCCATTTTTTGTCAAGGTCGCCGACTCTTCTCCATAATTCCACCACCAAATCCACCATTTCCATGGTTTTTATGTGTTGAATTATGATATGAAATTTTATGTAATTGGTTTAATGTGTTGGTTTTTATGTATTGAATTATGTATGAATGATATGGAATTTTATCTAGTTGATTTAATGAGTTAGTTTTTATGTGTTGAATTAGGTGATTAAATGTTTAATTGTAAATTATTAATTATATTTGTGTTAAAAATATTATTTAGGTTAAATGAATTAAACAAATTAAACGGGTTAAACGAGTTAAAAGAATTAACGGGTTGACAGGTTAATGAGTTTGAATCCTGATTCAATTATTAAATGAATTACTCATGTCAACACGAATAATTCATTTATAAATGAATTTGTATTGAATCCAAAAGTACCAATCCGTTTCTTAAACTAATTCATGTCGAATTAGTCGAATTCATAAACGAATCAAATCAAATTCAGCTCAACTCATTTCGTCAACCCTTTTTGCCACCCCTGTTTTCAACTACGTTATTGAAAGTCATGGCTTGTTTTTGAAATTTATCAGTTTGGTCTCTTAATTATTGTTATATGTATTTTTGGGCTATCTCAAAGGGGCTAGTAAAAGCCCAAAGAAAATGACCTAACTGGTTAGCCATGAGCCTGCTAGGGCTGATCGCTCGGCTTCTCGCTAGAGCTGCTCGCCCGACCTGCTCACCCGACCGTCCACCCAACCGCTTGCTAAAGCTGATCACTTGTCTTGATCGTGTCGAAAATGACCTGATCTGCTCGCTAGAGCTACTCGCCCGGTCGTCTGCCCAGCAGCTTGCTAGAGCTGATCGCTCGACCTGCTCGCCCGGTCGTCCTCCCAACCGCTCGCTAGAGCTGATCGCTCGACCTGCTCGCCCAGCCGCCTGCCCAACCGTTCGCTAGAGCTGCTCGACCGGTCTGCTCTTCTGGCCGTCTGCTTGTCCTGCTTGCGCCGAAAACGACCTGATCTGCTTGCTAGAGTTGCTCGCCCGGTCTGCGCGCCCGACTGCTCGCTAGAGCTGCTCGCCCGGTTGGCTGGCCCGGTTGCCTGCTTAGAGCTTGCTCGCCCGTTGGCCGCCTAGAGCTGCTCGCAGACAGCGTGACGTACACTCCAAATCTTTCCAGTCAGTGGCAACGTGATTTATTCTAACACTACAGTATTAGCAGTATCAGAAGACTCAGACTTTTTGACAGAATACTTTGAAAATTGTAATATGCATTCAATGTTTTTCCATTACTGTAGCACATCCCTCTCTCTATAAATAGAAGCAAACTTGTAGTAAAAGGGGAGGATGGTTTTTTAGGCCTTTTTTCCTCTTTCTCTCTACTGTTTTCTCTCTCTACAGCTGTAACAAAAATAAATGGTAATAACAGTGACTGCTGCCCCTCGTCGGAGTTGACGCCGTGGACGTAGGCCTTCTCCTTGGCTGAACCACGTAGATCCCATGTGCTTTTCTTCTCTCAGCTTCTTCTTCCTCTCCTTTCTCCTTTTTTTTATTTTTTGTCGATTGCAGCTTGGACCTAAAACGAACCTCGTTGACTAGGGATCTTGACCAGATTTTAACGTTAATAATTATCAATTTGGTCCCCTAATTTTTTGTTAAATTTTTGTCTAAAGGAATTGATGTGTTTTGACAATTATAGGGACCACCACTTCTAATAATATATTTAGAATTAAAAAAAAAAAATTGTCAAAATATAAGAACTAGAATGAAAATTTATCGTCTTCTCGAAGGCTTTCTCTCTCTCTATATAGAGAAAGTTCATCGCCCTTAGAGAGAGAACATTGTAGAAAGTTATTCCCGATCAGATTCAAGAAGTTTTCCATCTCCTCTTGATTGTCATTTTTCTTTCTCTTCTCTCTCGATCTTTGCCATTTTTCTTCTCTTCGGGTTTCTCTTTGGAGATCTCCATGGTTTTGGAATTTTTAGGGTTAGATGTAGTTGATAACTAAATCCGACTCTAAAAATCTGTTTTATTCTAGTTCTGTGTGTGTTTTTTTCCAAGTGTTGGGTGGAAATCAATAGTTGTATGCTTCCTTAGTGGTTAGAAGCTATGATGGATCTGGAATGATTTAGGTGGATTTGGATGCCGCAATCAAAAATCTTATGGTACCTTCAGGATGGTTTATTCAAGCTCAAAAGAAAAGTCTTATCGTCGGGAGCCTGTCTCTTAGTAATAATCTCTGTTTTTGCCTTTTGGTTTTTGGAGGAAGTATTGTGTAAGTTATTTTTGGTACTACTGATTTTCAGTTATGTTTTCAAGCTTTGTTTATTTAGTGTTTAATTGTATGTGGTTGGTTGGATATAATGTTACATTGTCATTCCCATGATTGAGAACTATTCGTTCTTCCATCTGGTCTTTACTGTTTGATCCTATGATGGAGACAAGCTTTTGATGTATTTGTGCATATTTGTAGACCCAAATTTGGTTGGTTTTAGGGTTGTAATATTTTGGTTGCCAAATTTGAGATAATTATTATGGAATTTCTAGTAATTGAAAAAAAAAATTGAAAATTTATCTCAAATTTTTGGGTAATACCACACAACGCCCGAAGAATGAAAGGTCGCACCATTTTAGGTGGTGACTACATGACGTGCTGCCCATCCCTTACTCAAAGTTCTCTCCTATTTGATTAACAATTTGGTAATGATTCTAAAAATTGAATCTAGTATTATTTATAAATGGGTAACCCACTTGCCAACCAAAACTTTACTCTTCACACCTAATTTTATTTACTAAAGCAACTAAGGATGCCAATAGGAGCAACTCCACCCCTATTCCCATTTCTCCGCTCTTCCCCTGTCCCTACCCAAATTCTCATTTAGGGAAAATGGGATGGGAGCATCCCATCCTCATTCCTTCATTTCCCTCAAATCCCCTTATTTCTCCCATTCTCATTTCACCTAGTTTGACCTAATTTTTTTTTTTTTAAAAAAAAAAAAATTATATGATTCATAAAATAATTCTATTTTGACAAATTAAATTCACAATATTTCAATCTACAAAATCTACAACATTAAAAAATATGGATGTGTGGTGACTGCAACTAATTGAAGTGTGTACTGTGTCAATACCTCATGTGTGTCAAACTAGCAACTGGGGTTTACAAGTGTTTAATAAATTATATTTTAAAATATTATTAAAGCAAATTTCTTTATTATAGTTTAAATATAATTATTTTATATTTGTATATTATAATTTTTATATTGGGGAAATTGGGGACATGGGGATGGGTCTTGGGTCCCCCATACCCGTCCTCATTTGGACTTGGGGGTGGACATCTACACCAATCCTTAAAAATCCCCAAAAAGAAACCCTAAACGGGCTGGAGATTTTGGGAATTTGACATCCCTGAAAGTAACCATACCTAACATGACATAAAAGTTTAGGTTTATTATTATTACTTTTTTGAGAATGTATAAATTAAAATTATTAAAATAGCACTTCAAAAGACAAAATAATTAAAGGGAAACTCCAAAAATCTCCCATAGTTTGAAAAATTACCACTTACTATTTGTTGTTTTCAAATGACCAAAAATGTTTTCCTTGTGCTGTAAACAATCTGAAATTTATAAGAGTTTGATGATTTTTTTTTTCTTTAAAAAAATGATAGATTTCGGTAGAATATTCAAATTATATAATTTCCATATAGATTTTGTTAGAATTCTTTATGAAATCTATGGGAGAAAGGTAAAATTTGTTATAGATTTTTTAATTCATTAATTTCTTTATAAAACCCATCAAATTCCATTGAATTGTATTGCTTAATTAAATTAATGAATTCAATGATTTTTTAATAAATCCTAATTTTTATGAACAAATATGAATGAATCACATTTAGTTCAATACAAATATGAATTACATAAATTTATATTTAAATGAAATCGAAACAAGATTGAGTACACCTAAATGCTAAAATTACTGAAAAAAGTTTTGCTCCTGTATATCACAGGTGTTTACAGAACTCAGAGTCATGTGTTATTATTTATTTCCATAATTTCAGCTTATTTGTCCTGGTAAACTGGTAGTAGACATGAGAAGCCTTGAAGTCTAGAAATCGAACAGTTCAAGAGTATATGCAAAGGAAAGAATATATTCTGCAGTCAAGAAGCTTGTTACAAGTACTTGAGAAAGTGAGTCGAGATTCTACCATCCCATTTGTTCTTTCTATTTAAAAAATCTTCGGTAATCATTGCAGGTACGTACTTTCAAGCTGCCCATCAACAATTTTTGTGAGATTGAAGACACTCCCTACGCCATAACAACTTCCATTTCTTAGAGACACAACATCTAGAGCGTGTCACTAAAGATGAGGATATCCTCCATGCTTATCATCCCCCTTTTGCTCCTCCTAGCCTCAGGTTAATTCTTCAAACCCCGTTAATTGATTGTTCATTATTATGTATTATGTTTCGTTCTGCCTTTTCATATTTTCAGTTTATGTCTAACCAGTCGATTGTGTTTTGTACACCAGCTTTGGCTGTCCAAGGTGTGAATGCAGCAAGGATTCCGGAGCACACGTGTCATAAAGTTATTGATATGAAGAAATGTGACTTGCAGAAATGTATCCAGGAATGCTCACAAGAACCTAAAGGCGTGGGAAACTGCAAGCAACCCAATTGTTTTTGTACTTACTACTGCAAAAATCCCCCAATGTGATCCCATTCTCTTGCCTTTTATTTTACAAGTTAAATCGTCATCAGTATCTGGATATGGTGATTCAAGTTCAGTGTACAATTAATTGCCCTCAGAAGTAGAAGGAAGTGGTACATTTTGATCTTATTGCAACCTGCGTACTCTCTTTAGGTATTAATTTTTGGCCAGGGTACATTTATGTTATTGACCAGTACTATCAATCTGTCTTTTAAATGTTATTTTGTTCAACCCCGTCTCACATATTCTGATTTTAAATAAAGTTCGTATCAGAAGAAAATGTCTTGCATCGGTTTTATTTTATCGTTATGTCTACAAGAGTTTGTGTTCATTCTGCTCACCATTTGTGTAGTTTTGGACAGCTGAGGATTTCCAATCCATTAGGGCTTTAATCTGATGAGCTTGTTGTCTCAGGTTCTGTTTTATGCTTAAGATTCTGAAAAGAAATTGGAACTCCTAGCTGTAGCTGAAGAGTCACTCAGCTCTTTACTGTTTTTGGAAAGGTAGAACGTCACATCGCAACTTCAATTGAAACAAAAGCCAAAATTTAAGCTCGACTGAGCACTCGTTTAAGCTCGACTGAGCTCTTTACTGCATGTTTTATGCTTTTGACCATATATATTATTTATTGCTGTTCTGTAATTTTTTCAAATTCTTGTCTATTTAAGTTCATCAGATTCTGTTGCATTTACATGAATATATAGAGTTTGTGACATATCATATAATAATAATAATGATGATAAATTACACGGTGTTTGCCACTATTGCACATATATGACAATTATGATATTTTTTACACTAACATTGTTTAAAGTTTCATAAATACTGTAAAAACTTTCCAACCGTCAGTTGACTAACCTATGACTAAATTTTAAGGTAATATTGAAGGGTAATTTGGTTCTTTTATATTATATAAAATAAATTCAAAAAATAAATTCAAAAACTTTTTTCTGAACTAATAAATTAAAAACTAACCAATCAAATTTTGTCATGTCACCTTTAATTTTCTCTTTTATCCACTGGCAATTTTATTTTTAAACTATATAAAAAATTTTTAAAAAAATAAAAAAGAATTAAAAATATAAGAGATATCTAGATGGAGACCAGATCTATAGCGACCTCTCCATTGCATGAAAATCGTTTGGGTTTTGTTTCCAATTCTGTTACAATCTCTTTAGCTGCAATAATAGCTTATATAAATCCACCTTCTTTAATTTTTTCGAAAAAAGAAATTATTAGGCCTTTTAATTGATCTATGGCAACATCAATACACATATCTTCTTTTTGTAAGTTTTTTACCAACGCAATTAAAAACAAATCATACCGGAATTATCATCAATTCGTAAGTTTTTATAAGTATTTTAACGCTTTAAAGTGACCATATTTTCACCCCTCATAAATTGCATGCCTTTTATATATAAATCCCAATTAATGCCAATATCACCCTTTTTTATTACTTTTGTAGTATATATTTTTGTAAGTACAACCTATACTTATTTTGTTATCTAAATAATTTTGTTAAACTTTTGAGATTTTTTTCCAACATACAAGACAAGTAAATTATAATTTTCTTCTAATAATAATTCATTTAAAACTTATCATTTTATAATCATTTTTTTAAGAATATCTTAAATTATTCATTACACTTTACGATTAATTTGTATTATTTTAAAAATTTTGATATTTGGGGGAAAAAACAGTTAATTTAGAAAAGTTGAAATTTAAAAAGATATAAAAAGTTTTATCTAGGTTTAATTTTCGATGGATATTATTCAAACAAGTTTTTTGTTATTTGATCAATGTGTAATTTTTTATCTCGATTCAACGTATATATTATATTTTTAAAAAAAGAAGTTTAAATTGATCAGTTATTTTTTATGGAGTATTTAGAATAAAACAAACTTCTTAATATATATTCTTTTTTTTTTCTTTCAAATATGTTTTCCTTTTTATTTTTTTTTTCTTTTTAACTAGGTACATTAATTTCATCATGATTTTGATTCATTCATAATATTCTACAATTAAGTTATTTCCTTAGAAATTGTTTAATATTTGAACTTAATATTTCAATCATTCTCAATATTCTGTAATTAATTTGTTTCCTTAATAATTATTTGATATTTGAAATTAGCATTTAAAAAAAGAAGTCAAAGGTCGGAGAAAATATAAGGGTATATCATACACATAAGGAAGTGATTAATATTTGTGGATGTAGAGTTACAAATTATTTATCATTTTTAATAATTTTCAATAAAAATAATATTAGATTTTTAGAAATAAACTGTTAGGGTGTATATACAATTTTTTAGGGGTGTAAATTTCGTTACTCGATGCTTTATGCTACTTGGCCCTACAACCTTTTTCTAAATCAACCGAAAAATACAGTGATGATCGCTTGAGTGTACTTGATGTATTACTTGTCTAACTTTCAAGCTAAGTTGAATTTCTCAGAATCCCATTACTGCAATACTTTTTGAGTGCATATGGGATGCTTCTTGCTATATTCACATCATTCTTTATGCATTCCATGTATTATGGTTGATTTTCAAATACCTTTCAAATGATAAGCCATTTTAAATGTTCAAGCAATGTGTTAGAAAATACAGGAAGATTTTGTGTTTATTTAAATAGAATTTATCTTTAGTCTAATACATTGAATACATTTAATTAAATTAATATATTTACAATGAATTTTATTTAGTTAAATAGATAGGAACAATGAATTTAAATCTTTTATTAATATAATTTATCACTAGTTGATTAATATATATTTAATTGATTATATTAACATAATACAATGAATTTTTCATTAGTTAAATGTATATACATTGAATGCACTCTATAAATTAATAAATTATTAATTTATTGACTGATTAGTAATTATTTAAATGCTAGATTTTACATGATCCTAATATTATTAATTAACAATGGAAAAAGAAAAAGAAAACAACAACAATTAAAGGCAATAACAAGACATCTTTATTAACTCTTTAGATCAATTAACAATCATAAAAACAATTACAATAATAAACATTATTTCGTGTCTCGCATACGCCATTTCCGCTGTGTTTCGCATAACATTTTTTGCCACAATCTTCAAGTGTACATCCACTCTGATCCAACTCCTATGAGCATCGGTTTTGAGGGTTTACTTTATATGTACGTATATTATTTAAAAAAGAATTGCTAAACAAGGTTGAATATCACTCATCTTTAGTGCATGAAAATGTAATTATGCTTATTTATATACTATACTAGAAGACAATAAATAATTAATCATACTTTTGCTTAAAAAAATGCAATAAAAAAAATCATAATTCATTAAATAATAAATTTCATACCGGAGAAAATGAGGACAAGAATGAAGAAAGAGGTGTACGTAAACTTCCTCATCCTAGTAATTGCAAATGGTTTCCCTACAATTGTATTATGGAATGGGTGACCAAGAATGGAATTAGATTGATAAATATGGAGGAATTGTAAGTGAAGCCTATTTATAGGCCAGAGAAGAAAATAAAATAGGTAGGTGACTATTTTATATAACGTAACTAGAACAATATATTTTATAAGATAAATAGAATAATATAATATAATATTGTACATATGGAAAATAATGATGTCACAATAATGGTGTGACATATATGGAAGAGATTGAGAAAATAAACTGTAATGTTAATTGTTAAAAGCTTACATGTGGTATTAAAGTCTCATGTTATGAATGTATGATTTTTCCATTAATTATATATATTGTGTATTCTCTCCAATTGTTAATTTTAAATAACTTTAAATTGTAAATTATAATTATTGATGATGCCTATGATGCTTCCACTCATGAATAATTCAAAGTTTTGTAGATGAAGAATCTAGTGTAGAACTATATAATTAATCCGATTTCTGTATCTATATATTTCGTACACAACATTTAACATATCGTTATGTACTGAAATATGTATGTTAAATAATATGTACTTTAGATAAAGTATAATTATTAGATTATATTTTCAATATATTATTTTATGAAAAAATAAATTAATGTTATTATTAATTCCTTAGTCACCAAAGAGACCGAATTTTGAGGACCTATAAATTTTGAATTGTGTAATACAAAATTATATTCAATTACCCATTAGTGTTGATGCTTAAAATAACAGATGACATTATGATTATTATATGCATAATAAAGGGTATATTGAAATTCATTAATGATAAGATATTTCAGGTTTACCCAAAGATATATCACATTCTTATTATTGAAGAACATGAGGATGGTAATTGATATACTCAATTAGATTTGAATTGTATATCCAAAGATATCATATAATCTTATTAGAGTGTATACACAATTACATTTTTTTTTAGAAAAAAAAAAAAAAAACTAAAGTATCATGATAAATTATACTAATATATCTTAATATCACCTAAAGGAGAACTTTCATATAAATTTTATTGTTTCTAATGTTTGTAACTAAGCATATTAATTTTAAAGAGCATTTTTTTATTGAATTTTTGCAGCATTACTTCCTATTTCTCTTTATTCGATTACTTCATCTGTTCCTAAGTTTAATGGCTTAAATTTTTCTAACTGCAGTGAACAAGTTCAATTTTACTTAGGTATACCGAATTTTGATGTTGCACTTCGAGAAGAGAAACCTTCTAATCTTAATTATAAAAATAGTGAAGAAGAGAAATCTTACCATTAAGCTTGGAAAAGATTGAATGGATTGAGTATTACAAACAATATTAAAGTGGCTCTTCCTACAACTGAAAATGCTAAGGAATTTAAGAATTTTATAGTGAAGCGCTTCAAAAGTGATGATAAATCTCTGGTGAGGACATTAATTGCTAACTTGATCACTATGAAATTTGATGGATCTTGTAGCATGTATAATCATATCATTGAAACGACAAGTGTAACAGCAAGGCTAAGAACCTTGAGAATGAACGTGGATAAGTCTTTATTTGTACAATTTATTTATGGGTCACTCTACATTAATTATAACACTATTGATGATAAGTGGAATATTAATTAATTGGCTAGTAAACTTATTCAAGAGGAGACAAGACTTAAATAACGAGGAGCTCGTACAGTTCATTACATTGATCAAGAAGTTGGAAATAAATTTGATAAGAAAGCTAGAAAAGGGAAAAAGAATATACCAATAAAATCAAATGAGTCTTCTTATTCTCAAATCAACAATAAGAAACATAAAAAATAAATGTCATTTTTGTAAACAAGAGAAAAAAAAATCTAGGTATTTTATGAAAGATTGCCTTAAACATGAGCTATGGTTTGAAAAGAAAGAGATTTCTTATAACCCAAATCATAAATCCAAATAAAGATTTTGTTTTTATGAGAAATCGAGTCCAAACTTCAGTTGAAGTTGTTGGTACTTATCGTTTGATATTGGATACTGGATATTATTTAGATTTGTTTCAAACTCTTAATGTCTCTTTTGTTTCTCGAAATTTAATTTATTTGTCAAAACTTGATACTATTGGTTTACCTTTAAATTTGATAATATAAGTTTTAGCTTATTTAAAAATAGTCATTTTATTAGTTCTGATATCCTACTGATGGTTTGTATAGGTTGAAACTTGATAATTTTTTATTGAAACTCTACTAATCGTACATTATAATTTTGGTGTTAAATGAGGTATAGTAGATGAACGTTCAGTTTTTCCGTGGCTTAAATGTTTAGGGCATATTTCCAAAGAAATATTAGTAAAGAATGAAAATTTTCCAAACTTAGTTAACGATTTTAATGCGTGTGTGTGGATTATGTTAAAGGCAAACATATCAAACATACAAAAAAAAAAAAAAAAAGTCATACGAAGTATACAACTTCTTGAAATTATACACACTAACATATGTGAACCTTTTAATGCTTTATCTTTTGGTAGAGAAAAATATTTTTATCACCTTCATAGATGATTTTTTACGTTGTGGTTACATTTATTTATTGCATGATAAGTCTTAAGAAATAAATGTCTTTTAGACCTATGTTAAACCAGTTAAAAGTTAATTAGAAAAAAAAGGAAAATTGTCAGATTAGATAAAGGTAGGAAATATTGTGGAAAATATAGTGAATCTAGACAATCTCCTTGTCTACTTGCTAAATTCCTTAAAAAACACGACATTTGTGCAAATACATTGTGTCCAGAAGACCATAACAAAATGGTGTTGAAGAAAGGCATAATTGTACTTTAATAGACATGGCTAGGAGTATGTTGAGTAATTATTGTAACACCCCTTACCCCGACTTCCCAAGGAATCGAGAATCGAGGCGAGGGACGTCACCTTGCTTATTGAAACCTCTTTTTTTTTTTTTTTCGTTTATAAAATTTATTTAGGAAATTCTTAAGCATCTTAAAACATAAGTTTTATTTGAAATAGTTTATAAAGAAACTTGTTTATTTAAAACACTCATAACAATTTAAAACATTTCAGTTTTGGGAAAATCCGGCAGAATTTCCTTTATTTTTCTAAAAATCCAAAATTTAACTTGTATGGAAAACACACTTTTAAACAGTTTCAAATTTCAACTTCTTCTTTCGGACCTCCCGTCCGTTTCTCAAATCACTTCAACACATAAACAATTATAATAAACATTTATCTAAAAGATCAAAGTCCACATCCATAAAACTTTACACTACCTATTTATCAAATAATATACATAACTTACAAACGTTTTAAACTTTATACACATTGTACTTTCCAAACTTTTAAATTTCTAAATTTATACACATACATGATGGTATTCATATATAGATACACATATAATACAAAAGTGAATCTTATCAAAAATTTATATCAGATGTGACTTATAAAATATCTGCAGGGGCTTCGTCTTCGTCTCGGCAACAAGTCAGACTCAATTACCTACACGCGGTAAATCCAACGCGCTAAATATTTCTACGTAATGGGTGTACACTTAATTTAAAGGTCATAAAACTTTATTCCCTTATAATATAATTTCATAGAACTTTTCAATATTTTTGAGAGTTCAAAAATATAATAAAAATAAAAATTTCACCATACTTTAATTTTTCTCCAAACACGAGTAATGAAATGCATAAAAATCATGTTTAAAGTATGACTTTACAAAAATCCTATTTTCTCAGTTTAAAATAATCATTTTATAACACACTAATAAATAAATATGAGCTTAAAATTACTTTTGGCAGCATTTTGAAACAATTTTCACCAAATATTTTTCATTACTAAAATTCTCAATCGAATCAATTTACTAATAACTGCCCATACAAAATACATGTAATTTATTATTAGGTACATCAAATCAATTATACCTGTAACAATTCTCTTACACCTCAATATGAAAACACTTTATGATTAATTACATATATCAACTACATAATAATCATTTTCCATCTAATTGCAAATAATTTTACATATACAACATAAATGTAGCAATCCAATTATATATATATAACTATATATATGTATATATATTCCTTTTAAAATTTTCATAACAAATCTTAACGAAGACACTTTATTAAAAAATTCAAATATAAAAAATCATATACTTGAAATACATACTAATTATTAATTGTATCAAGTCTATTTG
This sequence comes from Dimocarpus longan, assembly GCA_022984855.1. Taxonomy (NCBI): domain Eukaryota; kingdom Viridiplantae; phylum Streptophyta; class Magnoliopsida; order Sapindales; family Sapindaceae; genus Dimocarpus; species Dimocarpus longan. The sequence continues at coordinate 11,698,204 of CM041026.1, forward strand.
TAAGACTTTTATTACAAATCTTGATAAAAACATATTACTAAATAATGATACTTATCAAATATATAATAATCATTTTTCATATATATATATATGTGTGTGTGTGTGTGTGTGTGTGTGTATATATATATCTCTCTAGTATTTTCTTATACATATAACACAATTTCGTTTAATATTTTTCATTTCTCGACATACCAGTTGCCAATTAATATGACACAAATTTTTAAACTATTATCAGTTTCGCTAATGATTCAATTTACTAAAAATTTCAAGTGCAAAACCTATAAAAATTTGTTATATCTATTTACAATTCACATATTTTCTCAGTTAATATTTTTAATACCCTTTTTAAACTTTTATCTAAAGTTACTAATCAATCACTTTATCATAATTACATAAACAAAATAAATAAGTCATTAATTTCCAGATTTTAATCAACTTATAATCAAATCAAGCAAAATATATAAACGATCAGTTTCTCAAGACGCATCTATCAAACATAATTCAATATCAACTTTTAATCACATAAACTTTTCTAAAATACGTTATTAAACATATTTATACTATTATCCTTTCAACTCAATTTCCTATAATATTCCTAATTATATTTTCGAAACCAATACGTTATCGTCAAATAAAAATAAAAATACATTATACAAATTTCAACAATATTTTCGTAATATATATACTAATCATTTAAAACTTATAACCAATCGAAGAGTTCATAACATAATATCAATTAATAAATAAAAATCTCAACATTAATCATTACAAATCTCGTTTGTCACACCTAATTACAATATTGTCTTTTTTCTTTACTTAGAGCCCTTTGTAAAATTGTATCACGATACCATGGATCGATAACGGGTTTCCTGACATCAGCCAGACTAAACGGCAACCCTGGCAACGGCCGCCCGGTGACTATCCACCGGGTCACATATTACAATTTGTTTCCGTTTCGGGACCGAGCACTCAGTGCCTCTCAGGACGTCATACAACGTATGTAATCAATCGTAACGGTGCAGTATTGCTAATAATCACCCTATTGGCTAGCTAACTATCAATCCCACCTACTGGTAACTAGTTTTACGTGGGCCCTTTTAGTTTTCACGATTATAAAATTTTCAATTTAAAACAAAAATTTTAATCGCATAAACTTTTTATTGCATTTTTAAATCAATTCATCGAACTTCTTTGGGGCATCGTTTATGGCCGTCTCAATTGATCATATTGCCCCTAGTTTTTCTATCACATCTTAATATAATATTTATCACATTTTTCATGTTCTAATTTAGTCTCAAAAGACGGGAATCTCAACTTTTTCATTTTCGATTTCAAATCCGTTATACGTATCATTAAAACATGATATAACTAACACAAAAACGGAAGCAAAGAGACAAAAATACCCCTAGAGCACTTTAATATCGAATTCGTCCATAAAGGGTTTTATTTTGCGAAATCGTTTTCGAAACCGTTTTTCATCAAATAAACTCATCTAATGGCATACAATTGTCATATAATTAACATTCAAAACCATTTAATATCTCAAATAATCAAATTAAATAATTTTCAAAGGAATTTACACATGGACGTCAAACTAATAAACGTAACTTTTCATTCCAACTATTATTTTATCACAAAAACCACGCAAATATCATTCAAATAACACGCGAATAGAAAAGAATTGACAAAAATGCCCCTCATTTCATCTTCACTTAATATTTGGCCTAAAGGGTTATTTTTCGAAAATGTTTATCGAAATCATTTGTCAACCAATTTTTCACTCCAATAACACACAAAGAACATATAAAATTATTTAACACATCAAAGAAACAAATTTATTAAGTTTCAAATAAATTTACATATTAATATCAAACTAATAAAAATAAAATTTTTCAACGATGTGTACACCAACCTTATGAGTTTACTTTTTAGCTTTTTATATACTCAATGAGGGGTTTCATGCCTCCTTAGCCTTCCCTAAGGCTTCACGCATTCAAACCCTCATCTAGGATTCAAAATAAATAAATCTCAATAAAAAAATTCACATACAATTGATCAAATGCAAAAATAATTAAATTTACATGCTCTAAAATTTATTTAAACCATTTCTAACTCATACCCATCACAAGAGACCAAAACCCATAAACATACCTTAAATTACACCCCCTTTTGAGCGAAAATTCATTTAACAAATGAATGGGTTTTGATGAATTTAAAGTTTGGAATAGGTAGGTGATGAAATAAAATGAAGTTGTGAGAGATTCATTAAACCAACAAACAAAGAAAATGAAAAATAGAAGAAGAGGAAGTACACGAGCAGAACAGTAATGGTGTCAGCAGAATAGAGAGAAGGAACTGAAAAATTCTGGAAAAAAAAAAAACTTTTTATAGTAATCAACTTTTCGTAATTATAAAATTGCCTCAAATTTTTTTTATTTACAAATTGACCCCAAATAATTTATTTTTTGCATTTATGCCCCTACACACATACTAACATCTCATTAGACACTCTTGCCAACACATCATTCCACTAACCTATTCAAACTTATCCAAAACTTTATCTTTATGAATTTATTTTAATTTTAATCTCCATTAACAATTTATTTAATAATAATAATAATAATAAATACTTTGTATTTTCTAATTCTATGCTCACCATTATGCAACTTATTTTCTTTAAATTCGAAACTAATTCATTACGCGAGAAAAACGTTTTCGAAAATATTCAATTTCGCCTATTAACGATTAAAACATTTTACAATTGCGCCAATTTCATTAAATTCAAATTTATTCCCATTTAATGAATTAATTATTAAATCAACGAATATTAATCGGATGAAAATAAATATCAGAGCGTTACAATTATTTTTTACCATTATTATTATGGATGTGCGCTTTAAAGCATACCATATATTTGTTAAATAGGGTTTTTAGTAAAACAATTCCAAATACTCATTTCAAGTTATATGGATTGATAGAAAATCTAGTTTAAGACATCTTCATGTTTGGGGTTGCCCAGTAGAAGCTACAATTTATAATTCACGTCAAAAGAAATTGAATTCAAGAACAACTAGTGGTTGTTTCATTAGTTATCCAGAAAAGTTTAAAAGTATATATTTTATTGTCCAAATCATAGTCCAAGAATTATTAAAACTGGCAATGTCAGGTTCATTGGAAATGATGAAACTAGTGAGAGTAATGAATCACGTAATGAGATTATATAAGAAGTTAGAGTGCAACTTCCTATACCCATAACTTCTAGAAATGTTGCTCATATTGTTGAATAATTTGACAATTTACAAGGACAATTTGATGATCAAAGACTCCATAATGATAATTTTGCTAAATAATCTATTGTAGATATATCACAAGAAATAATATTAAGAAGCTCTCAAAGAGAAAGAACATATGTTATTTCTAATGACTACGTGGTTTATTTACAAGTGATAAAGATCTAGTTCCATTTTCATAAGCCATAGAAATTATTAATTTGTTAAATGGATTGATGTTATGAAAAATGAATTGAAATCTTTGGAATATAATAAAGTTTGAGATCTTATTGATTTGCTAGAAAATGTAAAATGATAAAATGTAAATGAGTTTTTAAAACCAAACGTGACAAAATGGCAAAATCAAACCATATAAAGACAGACTTATAGCCAAAGGTTTTATTCAGAAAAATAACATTGATTACGAAGAGATATTTTCGCCTATTTCAAAAATGACTATTTTAAAATCATTATGGTATTAGTAATTTATTATGATCTTGACTTACATTAAATAGATGTTAAAACTACTTTTCATAGTGAGAATTTAGAAGAAGAAGTCTACATGAATGACCAGAGGGGTTCTAAATAAAAGGAAAAATTCAAGAGGTGTGTTAACTTAATAAATCAATATACAGACTTAAACAAGCTTCCCGACAATAGAATGTTCAGTTTCTTAATACCATTACTTCCTTTGAATATAAACAAAATATTGTTGATCAATGTATATATCTAAAGAATTAGTGGGAGTAAGTTATATTGTTGGATTTTGTATGTTGATGACATATTGTTTGCTAGTAACAATCTTGGTTTGTTATATGATACTAAGAAATTTCCCTTTAAAAACTTTGAAATGAAAGATCTAGGAGAGACAACCTATGTAATAGGAATTAAAATATTTCGAAATAGATCATAAGGATTATGTCTATCTTAAAAAAGTTACATTAATTAAATTTAAGAGAGATTTAATATGAAAAAATATTCAGTAAATGTTGTTCCAATTTAAAAAGGAAACAAATTTAGTCTCACGCAATGTCTAAAAAATGAATTGGAATGCAAACAAATGGAAAATATTCCTAATGCATCTATTATGGGAAGCTTAATGTATGATCAAACATGTACCATACTAGATATCAATTTTACTATTGATATGTTGGGTAGACATCAAAATAATCCCGGATTAGATCATGAAAAGATGCAAAGAAAGTGTTTAGATATTTGCAAGGAATGAATGATTACATGCTCACTTATAAAAAATCTAATAATCTCGAGATAATTGGATACTCAAATTCAAATTTTGCTGGATGTTTAGATAGTAAAAAATCCATTTTTTGGCTATCTATATCTTTTAGTCGAAATGGATATTTCATAAAAGAGTACGAAGTAGTCTATCATTGCTGCATCTACTATGGAGGTTGAGTTTGTGACATGTTTTGAAGCCGTGACTCATGGTTTATGATTGCCGAATTTTATCTGAGGGCTTAGAGTTATTTGATAGTATTGTCAAGTCGTTGAAAATTTATTATCACAATACAACAACAGTTTTCTCTCTAAGAACGAAAATATTCTAAAAGTGCTAAAATATGAAATTGAAATATTTTGTCATAAAGAAGAAGTTTAGAATCAAAGAGTGTCAATTAAGCACATAAATACAGAATTTATGGTTGCAGGCTGCGATGATTGATTTTGCACCTTGCATTTTGTTTAATCAATATCTCTAACACTTTGAGCTCATTTATATGTTTCTGATAAATTTTTTTTTTTTATATTTTGTGTATATAAATGGTTCAAAGATAGGAAAGTCTATTCAAAGACATTATTGCTTAACCTTTATTAATTGTTGATGAAAGTGAAAGTAATGCTGTGATACTTGGACGGAACTATATCAAAATGATGATTTTGAATTGCCATGACTCACATTGAAATTTTACTTGATTATGATATATAGTTGACCGATATAAATGACTTATTATCATGTTACGCACCTCATGTTATTTATTAAACCATTAAGGAAGATATTTCACACGAGCCAAATGGGAGAATGTTGGATATGGTTGCATATAATTTAATATTCATAAAGGTTTAATAAATAAATTGATAAAGTCACTAAAACAAAATTAAGTTAAGGAATTCAGATAGTCAATGAAGTTACTCGTTTCATAAGATTGAATTGTTTCAATTCAATGAAAAATTATGTACATTAATAGATGTATATTCTTAAATAAATTCTTTTGAAACAGGTTATCTTTCTATCTTATAAATAGTGATAACATATTATTAATTAACTATCAATTAAGAGTGTTTAAGGAAGGAAAAGGATCAAGAGAGAGAAACATTGCTTTCACCTATGAATTTCTTCACCTTCATCATTTTAAGCTTCTGTTGTATGATTTAAGTACGTATTTAAATTACATTTAATTGTTATGAAAATCGTGAAGTTCTAACATCCTAGAGTATTATGTTAATTATTAAAAGCTTACATCAAAAGCCAATGACCCTAAACAAATCTCCTATTTGAATTATTTCTTAAATTAATATTTATATTTTAATATTATTTCTTTATTAGTTATTTGATATTAATTCCTTTTAGGTTTTTATTTTCCTAAGTTATTTGAATTATTTTCCTTTTAAGTTTTGGATTTATTTCATTTTAGGTGCTTAGGATATTTAATTTATTTTCTTTTAGGTTATATTTCCTAAGAAAGACTTGTTTCTTAGAATGAAGAAGGAGGTGCATGTAAACTTTTTCATCCTAACAACTGTAAATAGTTTTTCTGCAATTGTATTATGGAATGGATAACCTATAACTAGAAAATGAATATGGATAACAATGAGGTTGCCCTAGTGTTTTTACATATAGATTTAGCACTCAGGTTCCGTTTAGTAAGCTGCATTCGAATGTGAGGCAAAATTTTATTAATATTTTTAACATAATCATAACCCTAAACTAATCTCCTATTTGAATGATTTCTTAAATTAATATTTATGTTTTTAATATTATTTCTTTATCAGTTATTTAATATTAATTTTTTATAGGTTTTTATTTCCTTAATTTATTTGAATTATTTTTCTTTTAGGTTATGGATTAATTTCATTTTAGGTTTTATTTCCTTATTTGATTTATTTTCTTTTAGGATTCTTTTTCCTAAGAAAGACATGTTTCCTTAGTTAGAAGAAAGAGATGAATGTAAACTTCTTCATCCTAGTAATTATAAATAGTTTCTTTGCAATTGTATGATTGAATGGATGACCAATTACTAGAGAATGAATTTGAATAAAAATGAGGTTGCCCTTTGCCCAAGTGTTTGTATGTATAGGTTTAGCACTCAAGTTGCCTTTGGTAAGCTATATTCGATTGTGGGGCAAAATTTTATTAATGTTTCACAAATGCCAATAACATAATCATAACCCTAAACTGATTTCTTATTTGAATTATTTCTTAAATTAATATTTATGTTTTAATATTATTTCCTTATTAGTAATTTTACATTAATTCTTTTTAGGTTTTTATTTCCTTAAGTTATTTGAATTATTTTCCTTTTAGGTTGTGGATTTATTTGATTTTAGGTTTTTATTTCCTTAAGTTATTTAATTTATTTTTATTTTAGGATTCTATTTCCTTAGGATGATTTGTTTTCTAAAATAAGTAAGAACTAGTTAGCTATAAATAGGAGATTAGTTTAGAGTTATGATTATGTTATTGGCTTTTGAGAAATATTAATAAACAAATTATGAGAGCGCTAAGACAAGATTTGAGACTTTTTAGATATTATTTCTTTAGTTATGTTTTTATATTATTTCTTTATTAGTTATTTGATATTAATTCATTTTATGTTTTTATTTTCCAAAGTTATTTGAATTATTTTATAGGTTTGACTATTTTATCCATAAATAACAATCCTTAGTTGTAAGAAGAATATCCAAATATTATTATTTATTAGTAAGATTGTCCAACCAGTAAGATAGTTAAATTCTTATTTTACTTTTAAGTTTTGAATTTATTTTCTTTTAGTATTCTATTTCTTAAGGAAGACTTGTTTTCTAGGAAACGTTAGAACTAGTTAGCAATAAATAGGAGATTAGTTGAGGGTTCTGATGAGAGCATTGGAGGATATTTATGTTGGGTTCTGGATTTGTGTGGAATTTCTATTCCTACTTAATTTATTATTTCTTTATTTTAGCTTTAATACTATTTCTTTTGTAGTTATCCGATATTAATTCCTTTTAGATTTTTATTTCATTAAGTTATTTAATTCATTTTCTTTTAGGATTCTATGTCCAAAGGAATACATGTTTCCTAGAAAAGTTAGAATTGTTTTCGGTTGTTATTTCCTTATTTAATTTATCTTCCATTTAACCCATGCATTGTGAACGCAAACAAATGGAAAATATGCTTTATACAGCTATTGTGGGGAGCTTAATGTATGCTCAAATATGTACCAAATAGATATAAGTTTTGTTGTTGATATTTTGGGTAGATATCAACGTAGCCTAAGTTTAGATCATTGGAAAGCTACAAAAGAAAGGAATGAAAGATTACATACTCACTTATAGAAGATCTGATAATCTCGAGGTAATTACATACTCAGATTCAATTTTTATTTTTTTTAAATAACTCGAATTTAGATTTTGCCCGATGTTTAGATAGTAGAAAGTCTACTTTTGGCTGTTTGTATCTTTTAGCTGGAAGGGTTATTTCATGGAAGAATGCGAAGCAGTCTGTCATTGTTGCGTCCACTATGGAGGTTGAGTTTGTGGCAAGTTTTGAAGTCACGATTCATGATTTATGTTTCCAAAATTTTATTTCTGGGTTTGGAGTTATTGGCAGTATTGCCAAGCTATTGAAAATTTATTATGATAATACCACAGTAGTTTATTCTTTAAAAAGGACCAATTTTCTAAAGGTGTTAAGCATACGAAATTGAAATATTTTGTCATTAAAGAAGAAGTTCAGAAACAAATGGTATCAATTGAGCATATAAGCATTGAAAATAAATAGATAAATAATATTATAATAATAATAAAAGAGTGGATAATCCAATAGAGATGAATCAAAAGTGTTAACTCATTCCCAATTGGTTATCATCCCTATGCATACTCTATAGTCAAACTATGGTGACCACAGCTCCTTCGACAACGAGTGACGTATGTAACGAATTTTTACAATTTTCCTTTATATTTTTAGATTTCTATTTATTTTATTTTTATATAATTTCGTACTTTGATTGTTAGAATTTGGCTTAAAATATACTAGATAGCATAATAAAATATTAACAAAGAGAAACTTCATTTTAGTTGTTAAGGTTTTAAAAAATATCAATTTTTTAAAGCACTTTTGAAAATAGTTTTTTTCATCTCTAATTTTTTTCAAACTCTTCAAAATAGTCCAAACCATCATTTAATTGATAGTTAATGGTGACAAATTGTTTGAGCGGAAAGGGTAAGATGGTCTTTTCATATGAAAGGCTAAGATGGTAACATGTGAATGAGTAGGATTTTAAACATTAAAAAAATAAAAAAAAAAATTAATTTAAATAATTAATTATACATTTAAAATCAATTTTATAAAAAACTGAAAAATAAAGGAAAAAAAATGGAGAATTAATCTGGTGGATTTCCACCATCTTCAATGCATTAAGCCAATTTTAACCTAATTCATCAATATCATCTCCCACAGCTTTCAATATCATCAACAACGTCACAACATCATCAAAATCATCAACAATATCACAACATCATCATCTCTCTCAACAAAGACATCATCAACATTAAGAATCAATGATTTATCAAAAAAAATTCAAAACTATTTCAATAAAATAAAATAGGGGAGCAATTAGGTTCGACTAAACCAATTGACCTTCAATTGGGTTTGACGAACGCAGATGAAGAGTGGGTTAGATTGAACCTAAAACGTCTCTAGTTTTAGGTTCCGTCGAACCCAAAACTCTCTCTAGTTCTAGGTTCGATCGAACCCAGACCACAACATCAATAAAAAATCAAAACTTGAAAGAGATGAGAGAGAAAGAGAGAAATGGAGGTTGCTGCTATTGATGGGCTCTCGACGGCGATTGTTAGGCTCGTTAACTGCGGTAGAGGTGGTGCCGAAAGAAGATAGTAAGAGAAAGAGAGATGGAGGAGTGAGAGAGAGAATGATATGTGAAAGTTGAGTTTTATTGATGCTTTTCAAAATTTTTCTTCAATTTTTTTTTTTTTTAGTTTTTTTTTAAATATTGTTTAATTTTATAGAAAACAATAATCATTTAAAAAATAATTATATTATTGTGCATGTGTCAACTTTTTATTAGTAAAATGATATATAATATTTTGATTTTATTAGAGGGCAAAACAGTTATTTGGGTGATAAAGGTAATTAAGTCTTTTTATTTTTCTGTTTAATTTGACCATTAATTGATTAACAGTTTAAACTATTTTAAAGAGTTTTAAAAAAAATTAGAGATGAAAAGATTGTTTTTAAAAAATTAATATTTTTTGAAATTTTAAGAAAACGAAGTGTTCCCTATTAACAATTAAGAATATCCGGTCCTAGCAAGTCGTTGAATGCACCATCACAATCACAGCTACACAGCTATGTGGTCGCTAGAGTGGGCACAGCACACCGTGATATATATATATTTTTTTATAAGGAAATTATATCTATTTTAAAATTTGTGTTTCATTTATTAATTCTTTTCATATAAAAGTAAATACATATTTATTCTAAACTTATTGCATATATTTTTTAATTATATTTATAATTTTTATTTATATATTACATATGTAATAACTTTATTTCATAAAATAAATAAGAAATTCTGCTTGAGTTTTTCATTTTTTCAATTTTTTAATTATAATATTAGTTGCATAATGTATTACTTCAATTTATTATCTTTAGTGTTTTTCCTAATGCACACTTTAATTTAAAGTGTGGTGGTATTTATGAATTATGATTGTCAAAATATAGATGTATTTTTAAAGAAAGATTGTTGACGTCATAATACTATTATGTTATGATTTATATTTGATAAATTTGATGATTTAAAATTGTTGATACAAGATACAACTTGATTGATATTTGATTTTGTTTATATTTTATGTTTCTTTCATATTTTGTTCAATTTTTTATTATTTTTAACATATTTATTTACAATATGAATTTTGACTTATAATATATTCTTTATCTAGGTATACTTATGTTTTTCAATTTATAAAATATTTTCATACCGTCGAAAGTCATTTAAAAAATTTAATATAGCCCACCCTTATCTAAAATCCTGGCTACGTCCTTGCATCTCCATTCACCTTATTAATAAGGATTCAAATCTCACTAACTACTTTTTACAAATTTTGCATAGATAGTGTTCTCCCTCACCGCATGTTTAGTTTTCTCTCTAATTATGAAAGTAGATGTTAACGTCTGGATTTGGATCCTAGTCAACCAAGTTCGTGTTTTAGGCCCAAGCTACAGTGCTGGATTGATGTTGTTAAGTAAGTAAGGTAAGAAGCCAAGGAGATGAGGTGTAAGAGGAAGGAGAAGACACAAGAAGTTTTTTAAGTGGTTCGGCTCAATTAAATGTTTACGTTTATTGTTCACTCTATCACTATTTTAGTAGAGTAACGACACTCAAAAGATTTTTTCCTTTGTACAGTGGGGGTCCTCCCTTATTTATAGAGAAGGGGAGGAGTTACAATAAAGTGCAATAAAATAATATACAGTGAACTACTATTACAATGATGAACTGCATTTAATGCGTCTGAATTACATTTAATGCAGTTGACAGTGTCAGGTTTCTTTTGCCCAAAGTATAGGTTTGGGCCGCTAATCCACACGGGTTAGGAGGGATTCCTATAATACAGGCTGTAATATCTGACGGAGTTGGCGTGGACAACACGTTTGAGGTTGTAATTCACCTGGCTGTTCAGACTTCTGTTGACTTGTGATGTGATGGACGGGGTGGAGATGAACCTCTCCAACGAACAAAATATCTTGTCAACTTAGCGAACAAACAAAGTTTAAGATAATCGGGCCCCCTCAAAGGTTGCGGGGTGGGCTGCTGGCGAACCTTCAGGTGGTCGGATAACTCAATGGGAAAAAGATCTAAGACACGAGCAGGTAAGCGAGCATAAGCGTGGATTGGCGAGCAAGTTGATCGATCAGAGCAGACGGGCTTTTATTTGGTCTAACAGGCGAGCACGGGGACGGGCAGGTACCAAACAGGATATCGAGCAGGGTACTAAACTTCAATAACAAGCAGGTTGAGGACTAGCAGGGAGACCGGGAATATGAGCATAACCACGATAAGAAAAGCGAGCAGGTCAGCGAACACCAGTGTGATCAGATAGGTGGATCGATTAATGGACTTTTTCGGGTCTCCAGATCATTAGGCCCGTACCGTGGGCCTTCGTTGGCCCAATTGACCTGATCGTAAAATCACCCATAACAGTAAAAATATTTAAGTCACGTAAGTAATGATTAATTTCGATAAGTATAAACATATTTTACCAATTTAATGAATGCTTAAAAACTCTAGGCTAAATTAAAATTTAGTAAAAAATTCAAATAAAAATAAAACTTTAATTTCCACAAGTTTTGTTAAAATTCAAATTTTTAATATTAATTTCTTTTATTATTTTTCTATAGTTCGTTTATGTTTGTTTTACATTTAAATTAGTTTAAAGAATAGGTTTTAAATTATTTATAATAAGGAAAAAAAAACTGTAAAGGTAATTAAATAAATGATTTCATAATCTTACTGGTTGGATAACCTTATTCAATAATTATAATTATTTGATTGATTTTAATAACTATCCTTATAATCTAATGGATATAATAGATGGACAAAAATACTTAATCAATAAGGTGGCCAATACTTTAAATAAAAGTTGCAAGAATGGAAAAAAAAAAATCGTAAAATTAAATTAAAGTGATAAAAAGTTGGTAAGAAAATGACGGATGTAGCCCTTAGAAACACACAACCCTTTGTTTCTTCTCTTTTGAAACACAGCGTACATATATAACACCTCCCCCATACATACAGTACAAAGGTCGCAGACTCATGCCACCATTTCACTCCACCACATCTCTCTCTCTCTCTCTTTCCATTAACATTTCCTCGCCATTTTTATATATGTATTTGTATAAAATCTAATATATTTTAATTATTATCATCAATATTATTATTATTATTATTATTATAACCAATAAATTCAAAACATACTTCCACTTCCTCTGTAAAACCCTAATTATCGATCTCCTTCTCTCTCTCTCTCTCTCTTTCTCTCTCTAGATTTCAATCGATCCACTGAAAAAATCCTCGTTTCCTCTCTCTAAACATCGGTCTATTCGTTCTCGATAAGAGATCTGCACTGTCGACATTCGATCGTATTTTTATTTTTTAGATTTTAAATTTAGGGTTTTCGATTTGTGTTGTTAATTTGTATATAAATTTGGGGGGAGGGTGAATGCTGGCGGGTATTAGGGTTAGGTAAATGGCGGATCCGCCACGTTTTGGGCAGAGAAGTAGCGATCGTTGTGGTGGTGGAGAATTGGAAATTGGGCGGTGAGGAGTGGAAAAAGAGGAAGAAGCATGCTGAGCGTGCTACGTGTGCACCTCCCTTCGGATATTCCCATTGTTGGCTGCGAGCTCACGCCTTACGTCCTCCTCCGGCGTTCTGACACGGCTCTCACTACTGATGATGTCTCTGAGTCCGCGCCAGTCGATGGTCATTTCTTGAGATACAAGTGGTAAGTCCCCTACCCACCCTCCTAACTTTTGGGGCCTTCAACTCTGCAGCTTGAATGTTTATGGAATTCGTTAGATTTCTGATTTTCCTTCTTGTAATTCAATTGATTTATTCATGGCTAAAAATGTTATTCGATTGGTTTATATAATTTGAGCCCAATTGAAGTGATGCTATTTGAATTTTTTTATGCTTTTTGTTTTAGTATTGTTATTTGCTTTGAAGAAGAATAGTGGACACAAAAATTCTATGTCGTGTTGGAATGTTTATAATGAGGTGAATCTGGCTTTGTTAGCCTTGAATATTCGATTACTGTGAGAATAAGTAACACCATGTGTGATGTTTTGGTGACTCTAATGTTCTTTGGTGTCCAAATCTATAATTAATGTTAATGTAGAAAAGAGGAGTCTAAGTTATTTTTCTTTATTTTGCTGGAGCAAAAAGGGAACCAGAGTTACTAGCGTGGTGTATGTGCAATAAAGTAGTTAAGGAAAAACGACACCTGGGACACTTTAGTAAGTCATGTACTGACAAAAATGATCTTTCGTGTGTATCTCGGCTAAGTGGAGTGTATTTATCTTGTTAGCTTGTTTGTTATTTTGTTCTGCTTCCTGCGTATCTAATTACAGAAATTTCTGTATGTTGTTTTTTCATTTCTATTTAAGAATTCAATTGGTTGATATGTAGACAATCTTAGGTGTCAAATGTTGACTTCAAAAAGAGTTATGAGAACCATTTCATCCATCAACACTCCAAATGGATTAGAAGGGAATTAGATTATCAATAGTTTCTGTAGAAAAGTATGCCATTTCAATTGTTTTTTCAAGCTTTGCAATCTATTTGAATTTGGGTATCTTTATCTTGTATCTGTTGTTGTTGTATCTCCCCTCTAAGTTTTATAGTCACGTGTGCGTTTTAGTACACTAGAGACAATGATGTTAAAGTTTTCTATTTTGATCTAGATGTTAAAGAGTGATAATGTTGGGGTTGACTTAAGAGTGATCAATAATGTGCTCAACATCTTTGCCTGTTCTACCAGCACTATGTCAATATTAGAAATGAAGAAGCAGTGGGGGGCTTTTGGAACTTGTATTGTAAAAGGTAGAGGCATGTTTTGGGGAGGTTAGAAAGTAATCAATTTTCTTTTCGATGGTAAACTTTAATTTGACTGAATTTACTTCCCTTTTTAGCTTATCAGCATTTTAGTAAGGTTAATATAGGCTTATTTTATTGATATTTCATTTATTTTTTATTATGCAATTAGTGGGCTAGGTTCAAAATTGCTATGGTCTTTGATTGGCATCTGTTGGTGTACCGATTGATGATGGTTCAGCTGCTTGCTGATGTGGGATGTGATTATATATTTAATATGGCTTTGGCAATACCATGTATTTGCGCATTTTGGTTCCAAATAAAAGTTCAATAGGGAAAGTGCAAGATCCATTGTAGATAATCTGCCACTTACTCATTTTATTAATTAGCTTGTAGATTTGAAAAATATATTTAATATAGTCCTAAGAAAGAGAATGCATGTTTAGTATGAAGGAATACCTTATAAATGTATACTAAGGGTCTTTTCTGGATCCCAATGTTTAATAGTACTACTGGCATTTGTGAACTCTTAATTTAATGATTTAAATGTTCAAAAATTGCTATAATGGAGTTTCTGTAATTAATGTTAATAGCTAGTCTAGTATTTTTTTTCCCCTAAATCTGATGAAAATGATCTTTAACTGTCATTGTAGCTTTACAATGCTTCAGTTCATGTTCCTACAGATTACATATTATGCACTTATTCTAATTAGTTGTATCAACTGTATGGTTTTATGGAAAAAAAGGCAACCAGTGGGGAGCAAAAGTTATTTTTTACGTCCATCTATCCATATGGGCTAATTGCTTATTTTGCAATCTTTCTTTTGGATCTCATTAACCTAGGAAAAGACTTTACGTCCATCATTTTTTCAATTGGGTGAAAGAAATTGTATCACCCGCCAATCTTTTGTGTACAATGTTAAGTAAGCAGCTTTTTTCATAACCAAATACAACTTTTCATGTCTGAAGTTCATGTTCTGAGAGAAGTTTTACTCACTCTGAAAAATTGGCAGGAAAAAAAAAATCTGAACTCATGGTAATTCGAAAACAAAATTGGAAATCGTGGCTGAAGGCTGTGAATTTACATTAAAATTAAATTGTTAATTGAAAGGACTTTAGTAGTTGCTCCATGCCTGTTTTCTGTGCATCTAGAATTTAGTTTGCTATCCAAAAAAAAAAAAAGGATTTAATTTGTGAAAACAGTTTTATTCCTTATTTGTAGTTGGGTATGAGTTTCTTTTTTTGTGTTTGAACCAGCAACCCATCTTAAGAAACTACTTAAGTGACTTTTGGATTGCCAAATGAATTTGTTGAGCAAAGCTGGTTTGTTGATGAAATTTTTACATAGGGATGTATTAAGAATTTAATTATGGAGACTATTGGGGTCCTAGACTCAAATTGTTCCATCTGAAATGGATAAAAGATACAAGTATTATCACCAAATTTGAAGCCAGCGAGGAGATTAGAAACTAGTTCTTATATGGAAATAATATAGACTGGTTTAAAACTTAAATTAAAACAAGAACGAGATGAGAAAAGGAATGAAAATGAGGAAACTCATTCCCTGGATTGACATATGAGGTTTTTAGCCCTTTGTTGGATTTTGAAATCGGTTGCTATATGATTGCTTTTTCAAGGGAACCTTGAGTTTTTCTTCGGTATGTATTGGTCTTTCATGGGAACCTTCAGTTTTTCTTTGGCATATTTAGTGTAGTATATTTTAGGTTGTAGTTAAAGGTGGAATAGAAGGTTGGAACAAACTTTTAAGTGCTCAAAAGAATTTTCGAGTGGTTGGATGACGTAATTTGACAACTGAGTTTGAGAGAAGGGGATATAAAAGATTTAAGGCGAGTTTTGGAGATTGGACAGGGATGTTAGACAAAGTGCAGAAAGAATGACAAATTAGTATATATCTACTTTGCCCATATACTTACTTTCAATAACATATATCAACATCGTTGATACTTAAAAACTTATAACTTACATGATGTTACTGCAAGGTAATGTCAGAAATGTTTTAGGGAGTCTCTCCACTTAGTAAATTTGGCCTTGACATACTCTTGAAGAATTAGGTAAATATGGTTTGTTGTGTTCATATTATAGTATGTGCCTGAAATGGCAATATGAGCTATCTTGCAAGTAATTATTAGTGAGAAGTTTTTAGCATATAGAATCACAATATGATCTGGCGGTTAATTAGGTTCGAAAATAATCTCAAATTGAATTTAAGACAATCTTGGGAACTCAAAATGAAGCTGCTGTCTCAATAAGAACCTTGAAATTCAATGCTGTTGTATTTGTCATCTATTTCGTTAGGAAAACATAGCTTGCAAGAAAATTTTATATTGGATATCTCATTATAAATTGCAGCTGTTTATGAATTTTATTTGTAATATCAACTTATGGAGTCTACTTGGCAAAAAGGAAAAAAAGACAAAATTGAGGGGGTTTGTGTTACCATCACTAAAGTCATGGAGATATGCTGGATTTGTGTTTAGAGATCTCTGTTTAGTAATATTGCTTTGTATCAGGACCACAATTAGCATAAAAATAATGAAGGCTAATTATTATGTTGCTATAACTCTTTGGCATCCACGATTAATTAATTACTAATCAATTTTGATTCGTAGTTGTGACCATAGTGCTTACCTACAGTACTTCCTAACTTTGCAGGTATCGTATTCAAAGTGATAGAAAAGTTGCTGTTTGTAGCGTACATCCATCTGAGCAGGCCACACTGCAGTGTTTAGGTTGTGTTAAAGCTAAGATTCCCGTTGCCAAAAGTTACCATTGCTCGCCTAAGTGCTTTTCGGATGCATGGCAGCATCATCGTGTCCTACATGACCGTGCTGCGAGTGCTGTGAATGAAAATGGAAACGAAGAAGAAGAGTTGTTTGGACGCTTCAATAGCTCAGGATCCGGAGTTATAAATGCTAGCTTGTCTGGTTCTGCTTCTAGTCCTAGCTTGACTAATGGTTCAGCACCCTTATATCCGGCAGCAGTTACTCAGAGGAGTGGTGGTGAAACTTGGTTTGAAGTTGGACGATCTAAAACTTACACTCCAACAGCTGATGATATTGGCCATGTTCTCAAGTTTGAGTGTGTAGTTGTAGACGCAGAAACTAAACTGTCTGTGGGTCATCCCAGCACTCTCTTGACTTCCCGTGTCATTCCTGCTCCCTCTCCTAGTCCTCGTCGCTTGATCCCAGTCAATGGAGTTGACGTTATGGGGCATCTAGATGCCGATGGTCGTATATCATCTTCTGGAACTTTTACTGTACTCTCATACAACATTTTGTCTGATGTGTATGCCACAAATGAAACCTATAGTTATTGTCCATCATGGGCTCTTTCCTGGCCGTATCGCAGACAGAATTTATTGCGGGAAATTGTTGGATATCGTGCGGACATTGTCTGTCTTCAGGAGGTAAATATAAATATACCGTTTTTGTTTAATGATTTAATATTTGATCATTTTTAGGAAGATTTTGGAATTTACATGTCAATCTTATGCTTTGGATATTGCTTCTTTTTAATAAAAAGTGATTTATGATTTCAACTTCATTTTTTCCCCTTCTCTGTACCAATTTCGTATGATGCATACTTTTTTATAGGTTTATACAAACTGTATCATTGTGATTTAATTACACTTTAGGGTAAATGAAGAAATTAGTCTAAATTGCTGACTCTTTCACTCAATCAGAGGTCAAGCGTTTCATTTTTCACAATGCCCTTTAAGTAGGCATAGAATATGGCTAGCTATAAATAAATTTAAATCTCTTAGGAGATTTGTGCTGCCATTCTTCGCTGCAGTCAAATATCAGAAATTCATCGATTGGTTCACTTCATTACTAGTTAAGCAAGGCAAAACATTCCTAACCTTGGCAACCTACAAAGTGGTTATGAGGCTTATTATGGCTTTTACCGTTAATCAATGGTGGTTATAGCTTCTTCCTTTTCTGTTTCAGGTTCAAAATGATCACTATGAAGAATTTTTCTCCCCCGAGCTGGACAAGCACGGCTATCAAGCTCTCTACAAGAGAAAAACAAATGAGGTTGTTTTCAAGCTTTGTGTAACATATTGACGTATCCATTAATATTTTTTTTATTGTTATTTTCTGTTTATTGCAGGTTTACAATGGAAATGCCCACACAATTGATGGTTGTGCTACATTTTTCCGTAGAGATAGATTTTCGCATGTCAAAAAATATGAGGTTCGGAAGGTTTATTATTCATGTATTATACAGTTCCTTTTTTCTCTCTGTCTCTTTTGCTGAATGGACCTGAATTTGTATGTAGGTTGAATTTAATAAAGCTGCTCAGTCTTTAACTGATGCTATACTTCCAACTGCTCAGAAGAAGAATGCTTTGAGTAGATTGGTTAAGGTAGCTTGATCAACCTTGAGTTTCTAATAATATATTTATCTAGGAGTGCACCCAAATATTTTCCATTTAAGCCCGCAGAAGTTGTAACTACTGGTCCGCATCTTAATTATTTATGTCCATAGGATAATGTAGCACTAATTGTGGTCCTGGAAGCAAAATTCAGTAACCAGGGAGCTGATAATCCAGGGAAACGCCAACTTCTTTGTGTGGTAAGAAATGTTATGTTTCTGCTATGTTAGCTATGCTTCTTTAGTATTTTGTGCTAACCGGTCTTTTCTGGTCATCAGCATGATATATATTTCATGTATTTTGTTACCTGCTCAAAGTTATAAAATACTTTTCCTAATGTTCAATTTTCTTTAATTTGTAAAAATTTACTAATCTACCATGAATTATATGCATAATCCAGATTCTTCTGGTTCTGTATTGAGTTGACTGTCGAAATGCTTACAAGCCCTGTGCCCCTGTCAATTCCATTTATCCACAGCTTATGGATTCATTGATAATTGTTAAGTTATTTCTCACCTCCTTCTTTTGGCATAAAGTTAATCCAGTTAAGTCGAAGGACTGATATAGATCATTGTTTTTAAAAGACAATTTACCTGTCACATCATCCTCATCGACCTGCGTTACCAAATTGAGCATTGATCAACCCCTGTTCTTAGTAAAATAGGTTGACAGAAGGTGTAGTTAGACTCCATATCGTTACCTCTTTGTTTTGACTTATATTTTCCTTCATTGTTTGGAGTATAGGCAAATACACATGTAAATGTGCACCAAGATCTAAAGGATGTCAAGCTCTGGCAGGTTCTCATTTTTTTTAATGCTTTTATATACAACTTTAATTGGTTTCAATTATTTAGATTAGTGATCAATTAATGTTGTTTCTTTTTCCCTTTTTTGTTTTGGTTCAAATAGGTTCATACTCTATTAAAAGGATTGGAGAAAATAGCGGCCAGTGCAGACATTCCAATGTTGGTGTGTGGGGATTTTAATTCAGTTCCTGGAAGGTCTGTGCATTCTTCTAAGATTATCGCTGCTTCATTTTAGCACTCATTGTTATAGTTGTGTTGCTTAGCTTTGGATGCTTTTAAACTTTCTTGCAGTGCACCTCATGCACTTCTTGCTATGGGGAAGGTAGATCCTATGCATCCAGATCTGGTGGTAGATCCTCTTACTATTTTGCGTCCTCACACTAAGTTGACACATCAACTGCCATTGGTAATTTATCTTCTGATGATGGAATAATATGTATGGCTTCAGGCTGATTGCTTTAAGATTTTCTTTCTCTGCTGGTGGTTTTTTGGGCTTTTGAAAGAAAAGGAATCTGAAGGAATAGAGGAAAGTAGAGGTGAAGGGGTTTGTTTTCTATGTGATCATCACATACTCTGTGTTACAGGTGAGTGCTTACTCGTCCTTTGCAAGAATGGGGGTTGGTCTTAGTATGGAACCGCAGAGGAGGAGAATGGACCCAACAACCAATGAACCCTTATTTACCCATTGCACGAGAGATTTCATTGGCACACTTGATTACATATTTTACACGGGTGAACTTTGCAAATCTTTATCCCATTTGATTTTGCTCCTTTTTTACTTTTATTTTAATTTTTAACAATTTTATTATTGTTATTCTACTCTGATTAGAAATATGTGATGCAAGTTTAGTAGTCAAATATATAATAGCGGATACCTTCTGATTATGTGATTTCAGCGGACTCTTTAACTGTGGAATCCTTGTTGGAGCTCTTGGATGAGGAGAGCTTGAGGAAAGACACAGCCCTTCCGTCTCCTGAGTGGTCCTCTGATCATATAGCACTCTTAGCTGAATTTCGCTGCAAGCCTAGACCTAGACGTTGAACATTTTCAAGGTGCGGGATTATTTCTGGTATTGTTATTATTATTATTATTATATATTTCTTGTTGCCAGTGGAAAGGAAAATTCTTGACTTTTGGTTGACATCTGTTCTGCTGTCAATGCGTAGGATAATCTGAGATTACCTTGTGACTAGGATTTGGAATAGATAAATATATTTATATATATATATATATGTTTTCTTTTCAACACTGGTGCTAGTTAAGAGGATATTGTTGACTATCACCTTGTTAGACTTTATAAGCCGTGGTCCTTTGGAGCCCAATTATTGGTGTGACAGATGAATATGCAAGTGAAATTCACCTGTAGTACATAAACATTTTGGAAGAAAAACCCAGTTGTCGATTAAAGAAAATAGACCTTTGTTCAGAAAATGTTTTTAAAAAAATCAAAATAAGTAAAAAAGTTAAGTTGCATAATTGAATTCAGCTGTTCTGAAAACTTTGCTAGGAATGTCTGTGTCTTTCACACTGTTGGATTTCTTCTACTATCTAAATTATGTGGTAGAAGGTAGTGTTGTCGAGTTTTATACTAAAAGTTGTTTTAGAAGTCAAGTACCCTCATTCTGGTATGAAGGAAAAGAAACAACGATAATCACATTGTTGTTTGACTGTGAGCTTCTGCCTGTATTCCAATTTAGAAGTTGGAAGATCATTGTCTCAATTCTTTATTTGGCATATAACACCTTCTTCATATGGTTAACTATGCATTGAAAAGTTAAATGCACTAGTTTTTCCAATCTCCCTCATTCTCTCTTCTCCCCTAGTTGTATACTCAAAAGTTTTATACGTGGGTATTTGAAGAATGGCCAAGAGAAGTAGTTAATGCGTATTTGTTTGTGCCTCAGGTTTGTGGATGGCCAAGAAAATAGCAAGAGAAGCTGATGGATAGAGATAAGTTATTGTAAGAACGGTAGATCATGCTCGATGTGTTGTTTCAAAGTAACCTCGTTGTGGGATCCTTGCAATGATCTGCTTTTGTATTATGCCACCTTTTGTCTCATAGAAAAATAATTATCAAGCTTTATTCAATTGCCTACCTTCCTTTAGTTGCCAATAGAAATGTCACAACAGCTGCCGTTTTAATCAGTGATCATTACCATGTAACTTCAAATCCCATGCAAAGCGACTAAGTGGCTAGTGGCATGCTATTTTGTATGCCCTCCATTTAGATATAGGGTTGGCTCCATGTTTTCCTTGGATTTTGGTCCCAATGCATTTGGTTGCTGAAAGAATAAGATTTTAAAGTTTTTAGTTTGTCTTTGTTTGCAGCTTTAAATATGTCAAATTCACAAAAGATGAATATTGAGAATTGAAATGTCGCAACAATAGAATCAGATTGGCTATTACGTGAGATCACACTGTCATCATATTGTATTTTTATCATGGGTCAAGATTCTCTCCCAATCGATCAAGTGTACAGAATTAAAGATAAATCATAATACTTCAAAATAATAAAAATCATGATGGCTTATGTTAATGATGTCTTATGCTCAAAATAAAGATTGCTATAGAGCAAGCTTTTCTGATATGGATTTGACGACCATGGGGTACTTGTGTCAAATGTATTTGATGTGTATTGCTTTGAGACATCATCTTATACTTCAAAAAAAAAAAAAAAAAAAGGTTTAGACAGGTTGAGTATGCGAAGTTACTTATTATATTGTGAATGGTAGAAATGTTTTTCAATATTCAAAAGATATAATCAAATTGTGGTTTGTTTCACTTCGTACAAAAAACAGAAAGGAAAAAAATTCGTCTATCTTGGGCTACAAAAGCTGTTGAAGGTAACCCATCAAAGCCTTTAACGGGAATTGATGTCTAGTTCAGCAAGAGTTAAATTGTCGTAAACAGGGCTTATTGGTTCAGATTGCTTCTCAAATGAATTCTGTTGATTTGTCTTAGAATGGAAATTAATTGAAAATAATAATAATAATATCAATGAGGATGTCATGACCTTGTATGGTTCGAAAATTTTCGAGAAGAAATCTGCAGAATTCCTACTATAAGTGAAATAGGTTTGAGAGGAAAGAGGCTGGCAGGAAGAAGCTGATAAAACATATCATAATATCTGTACTTAGTGGTTGTAATCATGTGACTGTAATTTGTGGTCTTAAAATAAAATTTTCAAAGCGTTCTTCGATTGCAATTATATATATATATATATACACGCACACATAGGTGCATGAGAGCAACTATAACCATGATTCCTTCTGCTACAATACAAGTGAAACTCTCAAGGAACGGTGGGTGGAGGGATTACTGGTTGAGCAGTTAAAATCACCATGCCACTTCATATCAGCAAAAAATCATTGTTTTTGCCTTTGAGAAATCCAAAAAAGAGGGCCTTCTTGGCCTTAGACATCATTCCAATCAAAAATAGTATTTGCTGTTTCTAATACAGGCTTTACCATCAACTACCTACTGAGTACTGATATAATGAATCATTCAGAGACTTCATATCATGCTGACTTGCCCCCCAGCTTCTCGAATATATTTGCCATATGTTATCGTTTGACACTTTCATGCTCTCTGATGTGGTCTTATAACCCCCTGCAAACAATACATATAAATTAAGTGTGTGTCTCTGCTCTGTTAAAATGATACAACTATGATTCTATACCATTGCCCAGATAATTTACAAACAACAAGGTATACTGGTGGTTGAGAGGTGGATACTCACCTAGATGCAAAAAGATGATCGCTTGAAAACTTTCTTGTAACACCTTAGCTATGCACTTTGAAGCACCTCAGATATGGGAATAATTGAAGCAGTTCATCACGACTGCGTCTCTACAAAAGCATTAAACTTTCAGATATAAACTGACAAATTATTAAGGCAAAAATGCCAGTGTCCAACAGAAAAGTAACTATATACATGTGCACACGCATAGACCCAACCCAGCCTATTCATATTAAATCAATGCAACACCATTGGCAACGCAAGAGAAACCTAATTAACTGTATCCAACCCTCCTGATGGGAACTAGGGTAATACTTAGACGGACCCTATGTCTGCTCAAAATTTCTTATTATTTTAATTAGTGTTAATTAAGACATTGAAACACTATTAAATACGTTTGACTTCAACAATCATAACGATACATCAATTCATCCATTATCACCAACCAACAAAAAGTTCATCAACATACGGAAGAAAATCTCTCATAAAATTATCAAAAGCACCAACAATATTCAATTAGTAAACAATCCTATCACAGTTAAGCTATATTGTTATTTTGAAGGGAAGATTAGTCCAGGTGTAAGCAATAAAGCAATAATGCAATATGAAATTGTCCTACCTTGATGCCAACACATCCGTTTACATCAAGCGTCGTAAGTGTATTTGAACAGAACCTAGAAAGAACCTCCAGGCACTTGTCAGTCACCCCAACTATTCCGAATAAGCTGCATTGATTCCTTATATGACAACAGTAACAAAGACTATGTATCTAAAGAAACAATATATATTTTAAGGTCACTGCAATCCAACAGGTGAGTCATGACCATTGCAATCAGTTTATAGAAATTACTGATTAATTAACAGAATGCAAAATGTCCTTTCTTCATTACAAACTACTAACCACATATCATTGTTAGTGTAATTGAGCAGAACTGCTGCACATTAACTAAACTTGGCATGCTTGACTCAGTAGCAATCAGTTAAAAAGCTGAAGCGAACCAGCTTCAGAAGGTGCATAGTAAAAGCTAGAGTGTTGAGTGTTACTCAGCCCATCATTTAGCATTGACTAGTAAATATATGTTTAAACATTAGCAACTCCATATTCAAGATAAGGGTATTGTCATTGTTATTATTTATAATTACGAGGGTAAAGTAAAGAAGAAGAGTGACTTCTCAAATTAAAATAACCATGCAAAAGTCAAGTATCACAATGCCTTGGAGTGCCAAATCTATTCTCTATTCAGGTATTACCTAAGAAATTCAAGAGAGGTGCAACCTTGAGCAATGGCTATCACCCCGGCATCTGTGATACGTACACACCTACCAAGAAGATACATATTCACTTTTAAATATTAAAATCACTTCATCTCCTCGCACTTCAAAATTCATACTTAAGGTCACCAGTTTCCCTTACCAAGTTAAATTGAGAGACACAAGATTCGTACATTTAGCTATACAAGCAACTCCTTCATCAGACAGATTCTGACAATCAAAATTTAAAAAGTTTAAATTTTTTAGGGTGAAGATTTCAAATTTCATATAATCTCCTGTTAAGAAAATCTGAGATTTTTACCTGGGCACCACATAGATCCAAGGACTTGAGATGGGCAAGAAGTGATATCTTCTTGTAAGCTTCATCTGTGAAGCTGGAGCAAAGCAATGCAGTCAGTCCTATAACTTAGAGACCTAAACAGCAAGGCTATATATATATATAACTTCTATGGTCAATGTCTTCTAACTTTAAAAAGTTATGACGAACAAATCAAATTTATCCATTGTATTTAAATTGAATAGAAAAGATAATGCAATTGATGAATTTGATTGGTTCATTCTAACTTTTTAAAATTAGAGAGTACTGACTATAGAAATAAATAAATAAATATATATATAATTTTGATAATCAAATATACCTTATTTTAAAAAATAAAAACTAACTGCTCAAATTCATCTATTGCATTCTCTTTTCTAAAACAAATTTTCTTTTATTTAATTCAAATGTAATGGATGAATTTGATTGGTTAGTAAATTAGGTATACCTAATTATAAAAGCATTACACACACACACACACATATAGCTTCTTAGTGCACACTAAATTTAATTAAGTCGGTGCATGATTTGTGGACCATGGATTGAACATAACTGAATATTGACTAACTTGAAGTAAATAAAAGTAAGTGAATCTAACATTTGATAATTGAGATACTAATAGAGTTATACTAGTGTGCATCGAAGAGAAAATTACTCAGAAAATGACTATATATATATATATATATATATAGCAGAGCATATTTTACCTGGAAAGGGCATAAAGATTTAAACTCCTGAGAGATGAGCACTCGAGCAATATCTTCTGCAAACCTCCATCTGTTAACTTGACACACCTGACAATACACTAGATTATCAGGATGGTATAGCTCTTCACTAGAAGTAAAAAATATTATCTCACCTCACCATTCATTAGAATGGCAAATTTATATCAAAAAAGGATTGCACATCACAAATTTATTTAATTGTTATTTCCTTATGTTAATAGTCTCAATAATACTGATAGGGCTATGCAATAAACATTTATCGAATTTATTGTAATTACAGCAGGATACTGGAGAGAATCCTTTGCCATGATGCATAAAAGGAGATGTCATTTATACATTGTTTCTCATACAATCTGATTCCTTAAAATCAGATATACACACCTGGTCAGGTTCAATGATTCCAATTCTTGATAATTGTCAGCAACTAGTTGCAGACTTTTGTCTGATATATTCTGCATTGAAACAAGAAAGCACACTATTTAAAGATGATCCTACTTGCTGTTTAATTGAGCAGTTGAACTATAAGCGAAAGATACTATAAAAGCCCTTAACAAAAAAATAAAATAGCCACATAGTTTCACATATTACTTCAACTGGACAAAACAACGTTTTGAATCTGACTTATCTGAAAATGGACTAAGCATAGCAATCAAATACCTTACATCCGCTTAAGTTCAAATCAACTATGTACTTGCAGTTCTTCACTAGATGCTGGATACCAATATCTGTTACCCTGAAGTTCAATTTGGAATCAAAAAATTTATAAATGTCATAAAAAAAGTCTCAAAAGTGTAATTTCAAGTGGTTAGAATCATAGCATTGAAGAAAATCACCAAAGTACCTCACATTCCAATATATGGAGAACACCTTCAAATTAGGACAAGCGCCAGTTATGATTTCAGTTCCCTTGTCTGAGATCTTTTGGCAACCATTCAGATTCAAAGACTCCAGATTTTTCAAAGAATCCAAACACTAGAAAATGAAAAAAATAATTTCAAAATTAAAAAGATAAAAAAGCAAAATTAATCACAATTTCCATCACTGAAATGTTATCAGAAGACACAACTGATATCTAAAACATCTTATGCTTCACTTATTTATTCTCCTTTCTTGTCACAATTAAGCAAAATACTTCCACTAGATACTATTTATTCTACTAGTAAAGGCAATCAGCTCCTTTCCTCTCCCAGGAAACTTATCGCCAAAGATTTTTATCAGTAGACAAGTGAATAGATAACAGCGTTAATGAGTCACAGCAAATACCGAAAGTCGAGAATTTACCACAATGATCTCATTGCTTCCACTCAGTTTTCCTTTATAATCTTCATATGAAAATATAATATTCAAGAATACCTTAAAAACCATGTCAATTATATGTTTTTGGCAGGAATTCAAAGGAGGGCATGGAGTAATAAAGATCTTAATAACATCTAACCTCAGTCCCTCAATGCACATCCTTAGGATTGTCAATCTTGTGTACTTCATTGCCTTTCAAATTTTTATTTTTTTATTAAAAAATAAAAAGAATAAAAAATAAACCCTTATATAACAGTTATAGTTTAAAAATGTCACCTTGGTTTTAAGGAGTTGCAAGTGTCTATCTTCAATATCCTGTGCAAATTCAAGGTTTATCTCTTTCACATTTTGATATCTAGACTGCAAGAAACACACCAATTTGACTGTTAAAAGGTATATCCCTACACTAGTAATTCACCAAAAATGAAAACCAAAGAAGATAAATCCATCAATTGCTAGCAACATCTAATTTGTGAAAAAATACCATTGAAAGAGCAGCTACAAGTCGTTTCCCAGCTTTATTCACCTCACGCAAATCAATACACTGAAAACAAAATCAAAACCAAAATGACGAAGTTGGTATCATCCAGAAGAGGGAGGGTGGGTATATAGTGTATATACCTGGGAGAGAGAGGGAGAGGAGAGAAGAGTGCGGTAAAGCCAAGGGCTGACCAAAAGCAGAGAAAACAAATCTCTCTGAGGGAGTCTGATTGTGTTGCTTACTATTCTCATCACTTTTGGTACGGTCTCTCTTCCCCATCTCTCCTCTTCTCCTTCCATGCTTCTCACTCCACCTGCACTTCCCAATTTCTTCTCAATTCTTACTTAACACCCCCCAAACCTTTTCTTATATTCACAACACCCACTGCACTTGTTTATTCTTATTATCCTAGCCCTTAATTTCAACATTATTATAAATTGCCCCCACAAATTTTATGTCATTTATTTATTTTTCTAATATAATTATAACGTATTAGGAAATCTACCAGCACCGGGATTCTACGAAGATTAAATGTTATATATGTTATTCAAAAAACTACTTCCCTAATGTGGACCACAATAAACAGGGAAATGATAAGTATACATGATGGGACTCAAAATCCTTATCACATATTTAAAGAAGAAGTATATTAACCACTTAAATTATAAATATATGTGCTATTTATTTTTATGTTATTAATTTTAATTGTACATGTGATATACCCTTTTATTTAAAATAGATAAATTTTTAAATGTCTAAATCTAAATTAAGGTTTATTTTTATCTTAAAATTGACACCAAATATGTCAAAAATGTATAAAACTCGTCATGTATAAAATCAGTTACAGCTTACATGATCTAATTATATACTCTTATAATTGAGAGATAAAACAATCACTCTTACAATAAGAGAGAAAATTATCCATATAAAATTTATAAAATATATTTGGTGAATCTTAAATTTCCACCACAAAAATGGAAGAAAGTTACATAAATACTTACCGCAAGAAATAGCCTATTACTACAAGAAAGACATAAATTTCATGGTTTTTATATCCAAGAAGCAGGGAAGTAAAAAACCAAGTAAAAAGCTTATAGGTAGTCACCACAAACCACTTGAAGAAATTTAATTTATGAGTCAAGCTCGAATTATAACAATTGGCCACAACTAGGTAAAAGACAAAAACACAAGTATACCAGCATGTATATATGCTGTAAAACTTACTAGGCTTGCATGCTTAAAGCCTACTATTTGGATAGCATAGAGTTGATATTACCATATTAACTCTGAAGAAGTTGAACAAAAAGGAGAGACATACACAAAGAGGGAAGAGGGAAGAGAGAGAGAGAGAGTTGCTAATATGAGAAAAAGAAAAAAAAGAAAAGAAATCCATTTATCAACCTAACAATAAAATTACATAGACATATACATGGTCTTTGTTAGAATCCCAGAACAGGAAGAAAGGAGAAGAAACAGATGAAAAGAAGCTGCAATGCCTGGACTTCCCCATGTATGCCATGCCACGCCACGCCACCCACCAAATATATTGTTGTATATATCTCAAACTGACGTTGACATTCTTGAATTGTTATCCCATTCCATTTCCATCCCTTCAAGTCCCCTCTTTGGAATTGATGTTATGTTTCTCAAGTGTAGGCAATGAACTCTCAACTTTTGTGTTATAAATAATCTTAATTTGTGCAACCAGAATATTGTATCTTTACAACTAACATATCAGCTCATTGATTACCTCTATCAACTACATGTGACATAATAAGCCCAACAATTAGCTCTAGTTGCTACTCCAGTAGAACTTCTCCACTGTTGCTAAACAAGTTGTTTTATATCTATAGGAAAAGTTTGAATTTTAGACTTTTTCAATTTTTTTTTTTAACTTTTTAAAAATATTGAAATATTAAAAGTATCTCATAATATTTTACCAATTATAATGCACTCTTTCGAAATAAATACCTTAATAGCGTTTTAAAGATCTTTTTGCATTGTTCACATTTAGATTATTTTATCCATAATTTTTATTTTTGTGGATTTGTTTTTTGGTTAGTATGGTTGTATACGTTAGTGATCCTGTGCAGGAAGCATATTTGAAACGAATGTTGCAGTGACTCTTAATAACAGAGTCTTTGTGTCTGCTGGTGGTGATTGACTAATAAAAATGAAGTAAAACAGATGATATTCACAGTTGCCTGGGCTGTTAGGTAAGATAATTGAAGGTTACTTGTACAAATTCATATTGAAATGAGTGACGCTTGGGTAACAAATAATGCAAGGATCCCCTAAATTGAGAAAAAGCTGCAAAAAGAGATCCTCTTAACGTTTTATTTTGTCTTAAAATATAAAGATGTGTATTTCTTTTTTTTTTTTAATTTAATCCTCCTCTCCACCATAAAAAAAAATAAATAAATTAAAATCTGCATAATTTTCTTTTCATTTTCATTTTTCAATTTGGAGATGCAAAGGTATTGAATTAATGTTCAGAATGAATTAACTGGGTTACACAAATGTGAAACTTTTCGCTTTTCCCTTTTATAAGGTCAAGTTAAATTCAATTGTTATCCAAAGTTCATTTAATTTTAATTTTAATGAATTTGGAAACTAGTGGACAAATTTTGTATAAGAAAATCATAAGGGTAAAGTTTTAAGGCAATATGCATGAATGAGTCAAAATGAAGAGCATTTGTTTTTGCGATCGTTTGTAAAATATCGTTTTTGAAAACTATTTTTAAAAATAAAAAACATATTTTAAAAATAATCTTTTTTGGAATTACGATGTCTTTGATAAGATTTTTTAAAAAATAATAGAAAATGATATAAATATATTTATTATTTTTTTTTAAAATAAGTAAAATAGTTGTTTCAATGAAAAAGTAATGATTTATTTTGGAAATGGTAAAAAATATTAAAAAGAAAAAAAAAATTGTTTCTCACTTTTAGTTTCAATTTTAAAAGACTTGTTTTCCATTTTAAAAAATATATTGTATAAAACATATCACCAAATACTTGCATTTAGAATCATTTTTAAAATGATATTTTAAATACCATTTTTAAATATGAAAAATATGTTTTAATAATTTTGTTTTTAAAAATAAAATGAGTTCAGTAAGATTTTTTAAAAATAAAAAATGATAAAACGAGTCTGTTATTGCATTTTAAAATAGGTAAAATAATTGTTTGGATGAAACCAGGATCAATTTATCGATGGTAAAATAGTTTGCGCTTATCAATGGTATCTCGGAAAAGTAATTTCTAATTTCGACAAATAATTTATATTTGAGGGACGTCAATGTCATTATCCATTTGAAAGCAGAAGACAAGCGAAGCCAAGGTTTGATGTAGTGAGTAGCAATGAGAAGCGAAAACTCAAGAATATTATTGTGGGGAATGAGCAGGTATGTCCAGAAGAGATTTATAAGCAAAGTACGTCTGAAATGGGTGAAGAACCGAAGCCTAGACCACATAATAGACATGGACACAGACCTCAAGGCCGCTTCCCTCTTGAAAGACGCCATCAAGCGCTCTTCTACAGGTTTCCTCACTGCCAACTCCGTCTCTGATTGGCACAAGCTTCTTGGCCTCACTGTTCCTGTTCTCCGCTTCTTGCGCAGGTTTAATTCCTTCATTTTACAATTGTTTCTTTCAATATCATATCATCAAGTTTATTCCTTTTCAATGAATATGGGCCTATTTTGTTACGCGCAAGAATGGGAATTGTTTCAAACTGTGTCGTTTGGGGAACATTTTGAATAATAGTTGTGATGGTCTGGTTCATGTGTAGGTACCCAACTCTTTTTCATGAATTCCCACATGCTCGTTATGCAAATTTGCCTTGTTTTCGGTTAACTGATATTGCATTGCTGTTAGACTCACAAGAGCAAGCTATACACCGAACTTATGAGAACGATACCATGGAGAGGCTTTGTAGAGTACTTATGATGATGAAGACTAGGACAGTGCCACTCCAATCATTACAGTCTTTGAAATGGGATCTGGGTTTGCCGGATAATTTTGATAAAACAGTGGTTCCCAAGTACCCTGATGATTTTCGGTTTGTTAGGAGCTCTAACGGGCTTCCGGGTATGCAACTTGCACGATGGCATGAAGAATTTGCTGTTTCAGCTTTGCAGAAAAGTAGTGAGAGTGATAAGATGGGTGATGAATACAGGCAATTCAAGAGGGGGAAAACGGCTGTGACATTCCCGATGAATTTTCCTAGGGGATATGGAGCACAGAAGAAGGTGAGGGCATGGATGGAGGAGTTCCAAAAGCTTCCATACATTTCACCATACGAGGATTCTAAGCAGATTGATCCAAATAGTGATCTTATGGAGAAACGGGCTGTCGGGGTTTTGCATGAGATTTTGAGCTTGACTATTCACAAGAAAACTAAGAGGAACTACTTGAGAAGCTTGAGAGAGGAACTGAATCTTCCTCATAAGTTCACTCGACTGTTTACGAGGTATCCAGGGATCTTCTACCTGTCACTAAAGTGCAAGACAACTACTGTGACTCTCAAGGAAGGGTACCAGCGGGGAAGTCTAGTGGACCCACATCCCCTGGTTCGTCTTAGAAAGAAATTTTATCATGTAATGAAAACAGGGCTTCTATATCGTGATAAAGGCGTGAATTTGATACCTCAACAAGACATTTTGCTTGATTGTGATGTCACTGGTGAAACAGAACAAGCAGAGACCGAGGAGGAAGAGATTGGAACAGATGACGAATGCTATGAGGAAACCTCAGCAACGGAGGAGGATGAATCTGATGAAGATTAGTGATTATCTGACTAAAGGACGTGATGTTGTAACTGAAAGCAAAATAGCTGATGATCAACACTTGAGATCACTATTACTTAAAGTGGGTGAATGTAGATTCTTTTGCTTAGTATGAGAGTAAGTTTCAACTTTTGCTTTTTAATTCATGGATCATTTACGTTGGTTCTTTTCTTCTTACTGCAGACTTAAATAGAAAATTCTCTCTAGGGAATTATGACTATTTATGTAAACAATTTTTAGGAGTATATACTTTGCTGGAAGTGGTTGGCACTCTATTAGCTTATGGTCTTTTCCGTTTGACTTAAAAGGGATAAAATGAATATATTTAAAGGAAATGCTTGTTTTGCTTCCATGTTAGAAGAAGCTGCAGATGTGATAATGAGTGGATAATTTTATATAGGAAGCTACATCTGTGCTATTTAGGGCAAGTTGAACTGACCTCACCTTAGTATGATCCAATTTCAGGCAGTTTCAAGTAGTTCCAGAATTCATTAGAGACCTCTCAATTGTTTTCAGAATTCATTAGGGACCTCTCAATTGTTTTCAGAATTCATTAGAGACCTCTCAATTGTTTTTTATATGTTGAAAACTCACCTTATATGGAAAAGGATGAACAATCTTACCTGGGTAGATTAAATGCTATTTTAAGATGCAAGTGGCCTTCAGATCAAAGTATGTGTTATAACAATTTGAACTACATGAGGACAATTGTTCTGTTCTGTAAATTAGAGTAATAATCCATGCAAGCATTGTTTTCGTTCTTCAGTTGGAGGCTGAAGCAGAAACATGTTTAAGTTGGAAGGGTGCTTGAAGGTGTCAGAGCTTCAGTCAACATAATCCAGTACTCAACCTAACTAAATGTAATAATACTTATCCCCACCCTTCAACACTTGAAATTTAAATTAGAAAAACCAAGTGACTGTTTTTATGCTAAAAGTAGAAAATCCCAGAATTTTCTCTTTACAAAACAGATTATATCACGGGGTACGCTAATTCTTCTTGAGGTTATATAAAATGAGACATCAATTAGTCAATAAAGAATTGGTTGGTATACATCCTCACAATGTTCTTGTATCTTCTATTTCAGAAAAAGCTAAAGAATATGTGATTAAGATTTTTATGTTTGAAAATGCTTGTTGGATATTACTTTTATACTGAGTTTCATATTACCTTCTGGCGCTCAGCTTCTCCATAGAATGCAGTTGTTCACTTTTTTATGAAAAATGTTACTATCATTTTTATTTGAAAGAAGAAATGATTGTTAGATATTGAGAAATTGGAACAATTACTTGATGTAAGTTCAACTTTTCTTCTCTGTTTCTTTGTTTTTCATTTTCTCTTTTCCTTTTTTTCCTACTAACTTGAAATCACCCAAGGACAACTTATTGAGATTGGTTTTAAGTTTTTTAGGACTCTAGGATGTGGAGTTCTAGTATTCAAAACAAAAGAATTGTTTAGAGTTAACTAGACATACTGACATGTTAGGCATCCATCTTACCAAACATGTACATTTGTTATAAATAAGAGATCATAACCATCGGTCTTGTTTTACTGAAATACATTCACTCTATTTAGTTGAATATAACTAACTGTTTGCTTTGTATTAATGTTTTGGTTTATGAAACATGGTTGAGAAGCTATTTGATCTTTTGGAATAGAGAAGCTGCAGGTTTGCAATCTTAACTGCCACCTTGCGGTTAGAATTAAAATAGGACAGGACATCTTGGTATGTAGAACATAAGGGACACTTCAAATGATTTGAATAATTCACTTAAAAAAAATTCTACTAACATATATACTTGTGGCATATCAAATGTTCAATTAGTAGTGTATACCAGTTCCTATCAAATGTCAACAAACATTTTTCCATTGAGCACAGCATAAATATTCGTTTCTAAATTCCAACTTTCTGTATTCATCTTGACTTGTTAATGGTCATCCTCTAAGCTAGAAGTCCTTGATTGAATTGTTATTTTCTCTGCAGGGTTTTACAACAAAATTTGGGTTTGAACTGCATATTAGCTTGGATACTATTGCTATGTTGCAGTAGAAAAGCGTTGAATGCGCAAACGTCCAAAATTACAGACCGCAGAGAAGCAGTCTTGTGTTAGGTTGTAAAGCTTGTTATAGGACACGGGTTATCGTTTTGCTCCAGTTATTCTTCACTGTCTTTAGGAAAATTCATATTCGATCAGAACAAAGACTTCATATTTTTTTTGTCCCCCAGCAACGTGATAATTATAGTTCAAGACTTGACCTTGTATATCCACTCCATGGTTTTTCATTGGATAAATTCGTTCTTAGTTTGGGAACTTTTGACAAAGGTCCATGGCTGTTAAATGTCTTAATTTTAAGTGTTGCATTGGGTGGAATTGTCCACCCCAACTGAAGACAAGGCGTGTACCTGTCATGGCAATGCAGTTGTGATTAATCATGGCGGCATGGACAACAACCACGTACAGGGCTGGTTTATTGTAGTAAATGCATACAAGATCCTAATATATATTTCTCTTGTAAACATTCACACTTTGATTCAACAACAGGCTCAGTTCTATAGTGCCTTAAACTTCCGACCCAGAATCTGGTAAGCAAAACTGTGGAATGAATAAATATTTGGTCTGCAAACGTAAATTAAAGGTAATCCACATCATGTCAACGGCCTATGGCTATAACCCCCCAATATCCGTATCTGTTAGCTAATTTCAACCTCCCAACAGAATTACGTTGTGCACAGGTCGCTATTAAAACAGATCTGTCTGCATAGATCTGTCCAACCCTTCGCCTTTTTTATGCATATATTTACGTACAAATCCAACCTTTAAATATCAAGTTCTAAACTGGAAACTGTCATCAGACCCCACAAACCTAGATGGTCTCCATTCACCGAGCTCTTAACAGCAAAAACACTCAGTCCTCACAACTCATTTGGATAACATTCCAAGTTGATCACCTCAAGGATTTGAGCGACAACATGTTGATGGAAAACCAGAAGCCTTACCAGTTGCCATCCAACCCACCCCTTGGGGTTCCAACCACTTATCTAAGCAAATCTACTTCTCAACACCATGTTCACGATCGCACTCTAACCTCTATCGCAATACATGTTTGTAGTCTCTAACTTTTCTCAGTTTGAGTGCAAAAGATCCGGACTACACTAGCAATCTGCACCAAGAAATAAATCTAATTCAATAGACAGTACTACTCACCAAGAGACCTCCCTTTCTCAGAAGTCATGCCTACACCAAACCTAGACCTGTAGAGCACAGCACTTCTTATATTAACACCCATATGAGCTCAATCGTTTTCTTTGTTTGTTTGTGTTTTTTTTTTTTTTTTTTTTTTTTTAAATAAGAAGACAGAATAATCCTTTAATTCTGAAGAAAAAATATATATACTGGAGAACAGTTGAAATATTTCAGTCTAATGTTTGGATGCTAATCCCATGCACTGGTTACACCTGGACCATATCCCCCACTATAACCACCAGGAACCCCATATCCACTGCTACTATTTACCCCATAGTAATCTGTGCTTGAACCCCTACTAAATGAGGCCTCTCTTCTGATATCACGGCCGCCAAATCGCCCTCCCCCAGACCGCCGATTTTTACCACCAACAGGAGCCCGTGATGCAAAACGAGTAAGCCAAGCAGGAACCTCCTGATTTGCTGCTTGCATTAGCTCAGCTAGCGGCCTTGCCAATGATGAATTGTTCTCATTAAAAAAGGCTGTTGCCAATCCAGTTTTGCCAGCTCGCCCAGTCCTTCCGATCCGATGAACATAATCATCAATGTCATTGGGAAGATCAAAGTTGACAACATGTGCTACATGTGGTATATCAAGACCACGTGCCGCCACATCTGTTGCTACTAAAATCGGCATCTTTCCACTCTTAAATAATCTCAATGCCATTTCTCTTTCCTGCATCCAAACCCAAACAATCACAATCGTTGAGACCAAATCAGTGCTGCTAATGGCATTGTAATTGCAAACTTCAGGAATAAATATGTGCAGTAAACAACCAGACATTTCACTTTAATCATTTCATATACCAATCAGCAAATGACCCACTGTTCATAAACAGAACCAGACTTAACACCCACCATGTTAAGATAAGTGTACCCACAATCCTAGAATACTAATAACATCAGTCAAAGAATACAATGAAATTTACTATTTTCACACATATGAGAACAATGATGAACATCAGACAATAATATAACTTGAAATAATATAATCAAGCCAGGCCATCTTGATTTAGGCTGGTGAATATCAGATAATACACATCAAGCCTCATGTTTAAATATGCAGAACAATGATGAACATCCAGAAGTCAATAAGCACATGGATGATGCACTCTAATATCACTGAAATAGAAACACTAACAAAGTCAAAGCTTAAGCTAAGAAAATGAAGGCTAGCATGTAGCATGGGCAAAATACCACTTAAGCTCATCAATTTTATACGATATCATGCCACATGCACGTCAAAGACATATTCTCGAGATTCTCGTTCACAAATCAAATTGCAACCAATGTTTTTTTTTTAATACCCCTAGTTTTGCAATATATAATCTGACCAACTCACCTGTTGTGTTCTGTCACCATGAATGGTAGTTGCTGGAAAACCATTCATACACAACCAGTGTTCCAATGCATCAGCTCCTTTCTTTGTTTCCACAAAAACCAACGTCAGAGATGGCTGCAAATTCAAAGCCAAAGTAACTTAGCTCATATCATAATACTGTCAAGGTAAGCCAACCTATCAAATTATTTAAAAAAAAAAAAATGAACACTTGTTGAACTAGCAATTTTAAATGATAGTTCCCAGGACAATTGTCCAGACAGAGTAAATGGAGTACATGTCATTATAATACACAAATCAAGATGTAAAACCCGAGTATGTCTTGTATACCTTGCCACGATTTTCAGTTTCTCTCTGTGCATGCAGAAGGTCCATCAGATGGCTTCTCTTGTCAGACTCATGAACGAATTCCACTCTTTGATGAATTAAATCAGTGCTTGAACCAACCCTTCCAACAGCTAGAAAAATGTAATTTGAAAGGAAATCAGAAGCCAGCCTCTGCAATCTCAATCAAAGTGCCAAAAAAACTGCTGTCAGACAAAATTCAGACACCAATTCTCATTATAACTTATACTATGAACTTTCACTGCAAGTGAAAAAATAATTTTCAACCATGCATCCTATGTTGGACAAATACCAATTAACAGCAGTTTTGGTTTCCCAATAAAATAGGTAAAAGTAGCTAGCATAAGTCCAATCCATACCAAAGTAAGAACTTATGTGGGAGATTTGACTGTGAATATATGGAAGAAATTAAAAGTTCTATATCTTCTAAGCACACCTTCGCTATTTATAATCAATCTAATTATCAAAATGATAATAAGACGAGCAATATTAACCATACCTCAGGAGGCAAGATTATAAACGAGGATAGATCAAAACCACCAATGATCATAAAAGATTAAAGTGAAAATGAAAACAAAAGAAAGCAGCAGCAACAATAAAATCAAACCTGTATTTCTTTCGGAAATGTGGCACTAAAAAGCATTGTCTGTCTCACACCAGGTGGCGGCATATCCATTTGTTGCACAATTTTCCTGATTTGAGGCTCAAAACCCATATCCAGCATCCGATCTGCCTCATCAAGAGCCAAGTATCTGATCATCTGCAATGAGACTCTAGCCCTCTCAAGCAGATCAACCAAACGCCCTGGTGTTGCCACAAGAATATCAACCCCTCTCTCAAGCTCTCGCAACTGACCACAAAACACACCATCAGTACAAAATTAAGTTTGGCAAATCAAGTACTAGAAGATAAATTAAAAGATAAGGAAAGATAGAATCCACAACCTAAAGACCAACAAAACAACACAGACATGAGATAATGGCAAATCAGAAGGACAACAGACCAAGCTATAAGACCTGATGAGGTTGTTTCCTATCAAGGAAAGAAAAGAATCTGATCAGGTAAACAGATCAAATTTAAAAAAAAAAAAAAAAAAGGGTCAAGCAATGCCATTCAGCAAATGAGCTGACTTTCTTGCTTATAATTGTCAAGAAGACTAACAAACACCTTAATACCAGTGCACCAGCCCCACCTCCACAACCATCTTCCCCTCACCTCCCTCAAGATCCACCCTACGTATTCCAATACATAAATCCTCTATCATTCCTCTTACATAAAGGATTGCCAACAAATGGTAAGTATCCCACTAATCTATTAAAACAAAAAGTTATCCATCTTCAGTATAACAAAAAGATGGAAAAGCAGATCAAAACTAAAATTCTTAGCAACATTTACCCCTGAAGTGGCAACCAAAACCCGGTTCAATGTGGCTCTACCATGCTGGATACTCTAACTAGAAATGCAAACCAAGTCCAAATCTACCGAGCATATCACCAAGCAAAAATGCAAATCAATAAACATGTCATCATGATTTGCAGTGCTCTGATGTATACAGTATACACATCAAATTACAGCTAAAGCACATTATTAGACCATTCTAAAATTTCCACATATGGAACTAAACAGCCCAAACACCTTTTGCACCAGTAAAAGGGACAGAGTCCCCGAAGGAAAAGTATCACACTTAAGAGCAATTTCAATAAGATTGTGATGAAAACTGAAAAATAAAGGTACAGATATATTTTCACCTTTCCCTAAAAAAAAAAAAAAAAAAAATATTCAAAAGCAATTTCTACGTTTTAAGAATTCAAAAGTAGATGTTTATAAAATCAAAGAGAAGTAGCAATAAAATAAAAAGATTATTTAAAATTTATGTGAACCAGTGAATAACTTTAGGAGATTATAAAGTAGAGGCCACAAACAGAAAAAGACGAGCAGACAGAATCTCAAAAACGTTAGTAAATACTAAAGCATAACTCAGGAAAACTACAATCCAGAATCTCAAAACCACAAATAATATTTTAAAATGGAAACCTGCTGATTAATTGGTGCTCCTCCGTAAGCAACCACCACCTTGACACCGGTTTGATAGGAAAACTTTTTGGCTTCATCATGTATCTGCATAAATCATTATTGAAACAAAGCGATTATGACCCGGTCTTGAAAAGGGACGCATCTAACAATGTACATCTAATAAATGGTTCAAAGCACAATCTAACCTGACTCGATAGCTCTCGTGTAGGTGCAAGGATAAGAGCAAGAGGGTAAACAGTCCGTGCTCCATGTGGCTTCTGTACATACTGCTCCCGCATTATCCCACTAATGATCGGAAAGCAGAAAGCAGCTGTCTTCCCTGACCCAGTCTGAGCACATGCCATCAAATCCCTCCCTGCAACCGATATAGGAATGCCATGACGCTGAACTGGAGTGGGCTTGACATACTTGCACCTTCTAATATTTGTATTTAAAGCCTCCCCTAAATCTATTTCCGCAAATGTACTAACCGCTGATGGCACATTGTCCCCACTAGTCTCCACAGGAATATCTTCATAAGCATCAAAGTTTATCCCCGCATTTTCCTGCTCAGTAAACCCCTGCCCCACAACATCATCACCACCAAAAGGATTGACCTCACGCTCTCTCCGGTCCCACCCCCCACTTCTATTATTCCAACCACCACTTCTACCACCACCATAACCACCAGAACTATAACCTTGACGCCCAAAAGCAGGCCTAGAACCACCACTACCCCAGCGGGACCCACTAGGGGGCCCGGTATAAGCTACACGATCATTGGATGGAAATGCAGGAGGGGGATCAACTGAGGGTGGTGGCTTATTACGCAAATGCGGAGGAACGTAAGTGGGCCTAGTGGGGCGTGGCAAGCCATTAGCAGTGGCCACATTCTCAGATGCAACAGAATCAGCCCATGAAGTTGTCATAATTAGAAGATATCAACTCTACTTTTCACAACTCTATTCGATCAATGCAACCAATAGATCAAAAGCCACAATGCAAGTAGAATAACGTTAAAACAAAACAAAAACAAGTCGAAGTCACAATATGATAGGTAGATCAATCAACCAGACAGTTAATCAACATGTAATAGACTCACAATACAATAACAAAATCAGGAATCAAGATCACACAACAACCAAATCAAATCAAATCAAACACGAAATACAAATAAAAAGTCTTGACCAACAATTAAAAGAGCGACCCAAACCTAATTAGGAAAGCATAGAAGCTAAGAGCAAAATCGAAGATACAGAGGAACCCTAATTTAAGACAGGAAGCGAGAGTATCGGTTTAAAGGGAAGAGAGAGAGAGGGAGATGGTTGTGCGTGTGTGTTGAAAATCTGATGAAAATGCTTTCTACGCTTTTTCTCTATTTGTGATTTCACCTGTCTGTCTCCGTGAAGTGTTTTCAATTTCTAAGAGAGAAAAATAAAAAATAAAATCTAAAAGCACTAGAGTTCCGTACAATCTTGGGCTGACGTGATAAACATATTTCAAACCAATGGTCTCTATTTCTTTTATCTTTTTTTTTTTAAATCTTCAATTTTATGATTTATTTATTGAATTGTGAAATTTTTATTTTTTATTTTGAGATAATTCCTTTTTTTTTTTCTGTAGTTTAGAGTAATTGCTAATTACTCTTATAGTTTATAGAAATATCAATTTGTCCCTTCTATTAACTCTATTAGTGAAAGACGGATTCTGACCATCACAGTATACGAAAAGACCAAACTGCACCTCAATTTAAAATAACAAAATAAAAAATAATTAAAAACTTTTTATGCAATAAAATTAAAAAAATAAAAAAATGAAGATCCAGTCTCCAAATTAGATCTTCACCGTCTATCAACTTTTGATAAACTGTGGAGTTATGATATAAAGACTAAATCTCGAATGTATTGTATCTTGCTCTTCTTAACATGAAAACACCATTATCATCTATTTAACCAACTTGGACATCTTCACTCAACTTCATTCAACCAAACCATTAGCAAGTGCAAACACCATCATCATCAAATCCCTCAACAGTGTAACAACAACATCAAACACAATAGCAATATTAAAAAAAAAACAACTTTATGAGTTTTCAGTGCCAGAAATTCATAAATCATTGGGTTTCAGGCACGAAAACCTAAGGATTTCTGTATTTTCGACGTAGAAACCTAAAAATATTTGGGTTTTTGGTGTCAAAACCCATAGAAAAACCTCTAGGTTTTTGTCGATGTCTGGATTTAATCGATTAGGTTCTTTTAGGTCCAAGCTACAGTTTTGATTAAAACAGTATAGCAAACAAGTAGAAAGCAAATGAAGGGCTCAGGGAAGAATAAGGAATATCAAAAAATTTGAAAGTCGTTTGGCCCAATTGATGCCTATATCTACTATTCTCTCTCTCACTATTTCTGTAAAATAACGACACTCAAAGATTGTCTCTCATTTACAATGAATTTTTCCCCTTATTTATAGAGAAATGGAAGGTGCTATAGTAATTCATAATAAGACAAAGTTATAAGAAGTTAAAATGAAATGATGGATTACATTTAATGCAACTGACTTTTATCAGGTTAATTATGTCAAAGTATAGGTTTAGACGTTAACCACATGTTGGTTAGGTAAAATTTCTTTAATTCATACTGTAATTTCTGACAGGATTGACGTGTACGATACGCCTTGAGCTGTAATCGATCTGATAGTTCTAATGGTAGTTGACTTGTAATATGAGAGATGACAGGAATGAGCTTGGGTGCACGAGGATAATGTGTTGTGGACTTGGTACTTCATAGTGTTACCTGGTCTTTGCAAGCTGCTCTTTGGCTTTGGATTATTAGGCCTGCTGAGCCTTACTTTTGATGGATTGATGCAATGGGCCGAAACAGAGAAATTGACTTCTTCCTCTTCTAAAATACTTCAGGCTTCTCGAATGTCAATTAAATCAATACGGCGAGTTCTCTAGCGAGAAGAATGTCTTATCAATGTTAACGAGTGAATAAGACTCTCTCCCGAGCCAATCCTATTCCGGGCTATTGACCGAGATGATTGGCAGACTAAATGGCGATATGACGAATCAGCAGACAATTGACCTCATAGACGAGCTGATGGACGAGCTGATAAACGAGTAGAGTGTTGGCTCTTTTGGGGCCTTTGACCATTGGACTTATCCTTTGAGCTTTGAGCAACCTATTTGACTTGATCGCGAAAATACTCATAACAGTTTTCAACACCAGAAATGCATAAATATATGGGTTTCTAATGGAAACCTAGTTCAAGTCTCCATCTATAGAGGTTGGAAAAAAAAAAAAGAATAATAAGAGAGAGAGAGTGAGAGTGAGAAGTAGAGAGAGAATGTTTATAGTTTTTAATTTATTATTATTATTATTTTGATTTATGTCATCTGTCCATAATATTGATGGATAGTGGACAAAATTTTTTAAAAAATTATTAATATTTTAAATTTTTTTTGGTTGTTTTGATTATAATATGCATTTTAGAGATAGACAATAAAGCTTTTTTTTTTTTCAATTTTTTTAAATATTAAATTATCATTTTATTAAATTTTACTATATTTTTTATTTTATTATGTTTTAATAGTTGTACCCTTTTACATTGACGGTTGACCATTGATTTTTAACGTTCAAATTGACGGTAAAGGGTTTTGTGAATATTTTAATTAATTACAGGGTTTTTTTTTTTTTTATCTATCTTGTGAATTAGTATAAGGATATTAGCAATTTCTCAAAGTGAAGGGAGATTTTGACTATTTCATCAAATTACAAGGGAACAATTAGGATTATTCATTTTAATTTTTTACTGAAAATATTTTGAAAACTAACACCTTATGATCGTATTACTGTTGGAATTTGTTAAGATTTATTATTAATAGTACAACTCAGATGACTACTCATACTATCGAGGGAAATGGTAAAGACTCGACCTGACTTCTCTCTCGAATCTAGGAGGATCACGTGAAAATTGTGGTTATTCTGATTGAAATTTAGAATTTAATGAAAATCATTTAGAAAAATCATAATAAATTTCATAATTTCTTTATAAATATAAATTAAACAAATTTTTTTAAAAAAATATTTACATTTATGATGTTTGACCTTTGACCAATGTACTAGATATAAAAATATATGGAAAAATATTTCATTTCTAAAACTATTCTCGAAATATATTTACAAAATCTGATTAATTAAAATTATGAATAATTTCAAAAAATCTATTCTAATTTGTAAAAATGTTTATTTTACCACCTATGATTTCACTTTTATCCAAAATCTCTCATGACATTAATAAAAATACTTAAAATATCTCCTAAAGATATTTAGAAAAACGATAATACCCCCGATAATTACAAATTATTATAAAGTTATAAGAGATAAAATGGTTATTTTTTGTTAATTTTTTAACATCAGTGAGATTATGGATAAAAATGAAACTATAAAGGTCAAATAGACATTTTTACAAATTAGAATGGGTTTTTAGAGATTATCCCTTAAAATTAATATATATTGATGTAAAATATTTTTACTCGAAATAATATGAATGCATACAGTCATTATCATGTGACCTTTCTCATAATATGCATTAACATATATAAACCTGGGACGAATACTTTAAAAAAAAAAAAAAGAGTTTTATAAACGAATGAGCGTTAATGTCCGGCGAGTGAATATAACTTTTCTAAAATATTTATATTAAAACTAAATATATTGCTAATAATAAATAAATAATTCTTATATCATAATAAAACTGTAACTCTATATAAATTATTTCTATAATAATATAATATGTAAAACTTTTATAAATTTGATTTTCTATAAATTTATATCTATATTGATTCAATTCAGTATATAACATCGGTAATTTAAAAATTTACATCTATTAGTATCTAGGGAAACCTGTCATATATGGTGAAGATATTCAACACACACGCAGAACGAATAATAATATTTGTCATTCACATGCTAGATGATTCAATAACACCCAAGACATCTAGCATGCATGTGCTAGACGACTCTCTTGGACTTACATGCATAAAGCCTACTTGATCATTATATGAGAAAGTATAATTCTGGTGTTTTAAAATATCATTTTATCTCTTTCTTAACTCAAATAATTTTTATATAAAAATTTGTAATATTCAATTTCTAAATAAAAATATAATTATCACTAATAAATATTCTAAAATCAAATAATAAATCATAAAACATAATTAATAAATCAATTAACTAATTAAATAATTTTATTTCAATAACAATTAAATAAATAAAAGCTGAAATTTAAATAATTTAAAACAACTCAATTCAATTGAAATAAACAAATCAGTAATTTAATTATTTAACAAATAATTCATTTATA
The DNA here is from genome assembly GCA_022984855.1 of Dimocarpus longan. NCBI lineage: Eukaryota > Viridiplantae > Streptophyta > Magnoliopsida > Sapindales > Sapindaceae > Dimocarpus > Dimocarpus longan. The sequence goes on from CM041026.1 coordinate 11,742,427, forward strand.
CAAATCCATAAATAACAAAATCTAAAAATACATATTACTATGAACAATTTATTCAATCTTAAATAAAAACAATCTACTCACAAATTTGATGTCAAACTCTATTTGGAACCACTAGTACCCAAATTATCTTTGAGTTCTTTTTCACTTAAAATAACACAAAAATCTATTTAAAATCTATAAAAAAAATAATAATAAAAAAATTAAACCTGTAATTAAATTTATTGTATACCAAATTAACCCAAAAATAAGCTCAAATTATTTCCTATTTTCTTTGCCTTTTATTTTCTTTTTCTTTAGCTTGTTATTTTCTTCTTTTTTTGTTTTGTTACGCGGTTTGGTTTCATGTGTTTGATTTGCTTCTATTTGAAGATATATATATATATATATACATATGTACTATATCACCTTAATTATTGATCTCCTATATATAAAAATATAAAAAAATAAATAAAAATAAAACAAAACTACTCTCACGTCAATATCTGCCCCTTTTTTATACAAAAAAAAAAAAAAAAAAAAAAATCACTTCACTATTTTCTTTCACAACTAACCCATTCTTATTTGTTTATTATTATTTTTTTCATTTTCAATTTTTCATGAACATGACCCATCATATTTATCACTTATAAATTTACATTCTGCACCCAACCTTTTACTGTGGTCTTTATCTTTTACACTTAATTTTCTTAAGTTCTTTTAAAAATATCTACAAAATAAATATTTATTCATGTGTCCATTTATTTTTAAACTTAGGTCGAACCAAATTAATAATAATAAACTAAATTCTTATTAATCTCTTGTGTCTACTTGATTTGGGGCCTTACATAAATGACTACTTCTATTAAGAAAAAACTCACACTCACACCTTATATTATATAAAATAAGGGTAAAATTTAAACTTTTGAATTTTCACCTTAAAATTCAACCACTTCCAAGGGATGGTGTGTATATCGTCGATTTTGTAGTAATCTAACTATTAAAATTGTAATAAAATGGTGTGTGGTTTTGTTATATGAATTGAGGCCATCATGGAAGCCCATCGAGGGACTAAAGAATGTTGTGTGTAATCGACTAATGATGTTGACATTGGAAAACCCAAAAAGGGTCACCAAAGTCAAATGTGTGGAAATGTTTCACCAAGTATGGTGATGAATCTAGATGTGAGTGTAATTATTGTGGAAAAGATTATACATGTTCTACTAAATATTGTGGTGCTACAACTTTGTAGAATAATTTAGAAGCATAATGTGCACATTACAATTTTGTAAAGGCTACAAAAGATAAAAAACAAAAAACTTTAACTTTTGAGCCTTTAAATAATGTTGTTATTTTTTGTGGTGATGACAAAAAAACTTGTGACCGTCGGCTTTAACAAATAAGAGAGTTGAAAAGATTGCATTAGGATGATTATTGTAGATTAATTATCTTTATATTGTGTAGAGAAATAATGGTTTAAACATTTTTATAGTGTTCTAAATTCAAGTTTTGCCTCTTTTTCATGGTTAAATGAATTTATAAAATTTTATTATAAATTTTTAAAATTTACTAATTAATTTCAAACTTTAGAAATGTTAGCATCATGACTTGTATTCAAATTTGAATTGATGTTCGGATGTGTGAACCTTTTAGTAACAAATTTATTATTGACCAAATAAAATTATTAAGGGGTCACTTTATTCATATCCATAACCAAATTTACAATTAATCTAATGTTTGTTATTAATGGTTAACCTTACCCACCCTGTGTTTAATATAGATTGGTAATAAAAAACACTTTTTTGAGTTTAATAATACCTTAAATTCGAATAACTATATTACAAGTTGTTTACTGATAATAAGAATAATAATAAAGTTTTCAACATAGCTCGTTGGTTTCAATTTTTTTTTTTATTAAATATGTATGATACATGGTTCCATATTAAGAATCTGTACTCAAAAACGCTAACACATTATGATCATTCTCCAAAAATGGAAAAACAAATGACATAAAATCGACAACTCTTTAAAATTTTATCATATAAACTAATTATCAAAAAACAAAAATCAAACTTTTGAAGCATAAATTTCATAATTAAATATATAATTTAATAAATATTGGATCGTTGCATTTGATTGCCGCTATTGTTATCACCCGCCCTTCTCACCAACCTCTTCAGTCTTCACCAGTTGTGCCTTCTAAATGTCGCTCAATCTATTCACTGGCCTACTTTACCAATTTCCTCAATCAACCTTTCTTTTAGCATGGTTTACGGTTTTTTTTTTTTTTTTAGTAATGGATTTTAAATGGTTTATGAATTTTTTTTATGAGTTATGTATGATTTAAATAATTTTCACAGATTAGATTTGTTGAAAATAAGTGTTGCACTTGAAATTGGTATGGTAGTATAATATGACATTGATTTTATCTATAAGTTGAAATCAATGAGTGGCCAACTTCAAACTCTAACTCCCACGTACACTATAAATCTCATTGACATTGAAAAATGAGAAAGATCAACTGCCACGGAAGTTAAGGAAACTGCAAAAAATATAAATAAAAAAATTGGGGCAAAATAAAATTAAAAGGCAAACAGCACGGTTTTATCTTTTTTTTGAATCAAACAGCAAATTATTTTATGCAAGAAGAAAACTACAAGCAATATCAACTTTCTGACAAAGCAGCTCCTTTAATTTTTAGAACCATCACGCATCTCATTCCAAGTGAATCTCTATCTCACAAACACACTCAATAAATAAATAAATAAATAATATTTTTATAATTAGTATCTCTTAACTTTAAAAATTTAGGACAAATCAATCAAATTTATCATCACATTCTATCTTAAAATAAATTATTTTTTCTATTTAATTCAAATACAATGGATGAATCTGATTGATTCATTATAACTTTTTAAAGTTATAAGGTAGGTATTGATTATAAAAACATTATATATATGCTATATATACACATTTACTTTCGAGTCATGCTCTTTATAATACACACTTTTAAGTCAGGGACGGACCCATTGCAAGGTGAGGGGGGACACGTGGCCCCCCCTCCCCCGAGATTTGAAGAAAAAATCTTAAATGAGTCTTATACTGTTGTGTTTGTGTGCAGTACAATGTTGTGATTTCTGATTTTATTTTTTGTATCGAAAAAAACTATTATTTTTATTTTATTTTTGATGGTTTTCGTTGGAAGGGCAGAAAACACTACATCAAAGCTATTATTTTTATTATTGATTATTATTAGTTATTAGTATTATTTTATTTGTTTATTACATTATTATTATTTTATTTTAAAAGTTGCTTCCCTTATATTATTTAAAAGGTACTGGAACTTTTTATACTTCTTTCTTTGTTATAGTTGTTCATTAATTTTTTAACTCCGTTATTTAATTTTACTATCTCTAATATGATTAATTTCCTACCTTTTTATTATTTTTATGAGACCTAATTTTTTCTACTATTAATTAATTAATATTATCCTTTTTTTCTATTTTTTATTTTAATTCTCTCATATATAAGGATTATTTACTTCTAAATTTTGTGTGCTATACAACATCCATTGGTAATTCACAATTTTAGTGAATAATTTTTTTTTTTTTTGCTATAAACATTATGAAGATTGAATTATATATCGAATGAGAAATCATGGTTAAATAATAATTTGCTTGCATATGTGTCGAAAATTATTTTTGATAAAATTGATAGAGAAGTTATCATGAAACGATTTTAAAACATGAAGTCTCATTGGGAAAAGTTATAACTGTATTTTTTTTTCTATTTTTATTTGTTTTAGTGATTTTATTAGGATTTTGAAGTATAAAACTATTCGTTTTATCTAAATATTATGTATATTTCATTTTATTTAAATTATATAGTGTTATCAAACATTGTTTTATATAAAAACATTATATATTGGGTTTAGCTACCTTCCTCAACTACTCACCTTAGTTTTCAATTGAAACTCTTGGATTAACTTCAATAACCACCCTTACAACTAATCTAAGAACTCAAATTAAGGGGTAAAGTTAATTGTTAAGTAAGGTAGTTAAACCTTTATATATTTAGTATGTTAATTTTTTATTTTTTTATAACTTTTTTTATGTGTCCCTCTAAATAAATTTTCTGGGTCTACCACTGCTTTAAGTACCTTTGATGAAATATAAAATATTTCATTGAACCTTGAGGTGACTTTTTGTATGAATGATTAGCAGAGTGAAATAAATTTATAAACAAAAGTTGTGAATTTTTCGAATTTACAACTAGTTTTTCCAACTTTTATGAAGATAAGATATTTAAAAGTAGGGATATATCAGATAAAAAATGTTTAAGAATTCGAAAGCTTCTAAAATTTTGCAAATGTGTATTTTAATTTTCCTACTGTGTATAAAAAAATGTAATCAAAATATATAAAATTTCATCAAACGTACTCACTATAATAAAATAAGGATATGCACTTGGAGAACTTAATATATATATATAACTTAATATATATATATATAATGCAATCCGACTTTCATTCAAATTGTTACCCAATCTGGCTAGATAAAATAATTTATTTAACTTAAGAATATGTGAGATTCGAATTGTTATATTGCATAGAGAAAGATATATTGACTTTTAGCCCAAATAAAAATGAAAAAATATATTTTTGACTCAAAAAATTGTAAATCCATTTTTAACCCCAAATGAAACAATAATCATTTTAGCCTTTTCAACTCCTTGAAATATTTCAATTTTCACATGTAATGTTCACTGACTTGAAATGTTTTCAAGCCTATGTAAAACGTTTTTGTTTGAAAACAATTCATGTAAGTGAAAACGTTTGACATTCTCTTAAAAATATTTCATGTAAATGAAAACCTTGCTCATGAAATATATAAAAAATAAAAAATAAAAAATTGAAGTTTTGTTTAGAGTAAACACGAATATGTTTCTTTTCTTATGAAATAAAACACGAATAAGTAATTGCCATACTGTTAATTTTACCTATTCGATGTGCCATACTGTTAATTTCCACAAATAATAATAATAATAATAATTATCAGATTAAAAATGATAAGGGTAGTAAAGTAATTGCAAAAGAATAGAAAACTAGAGAAGAGAGACGCGTGTAAGTGAGTAGAGCATGTTTCGATCGGTCGGGTGGTGAAGGAAAGACTGAAGAAGCCCCAAAAAACGTAAAAAAAAATAGCAGAGAGAAATTTGAGAAATCTCAGAATCTTTGGTGTTCGTTAGGTTTAGGGATATCCCTAATCCGGTATTGGTGTCGGATCAAACAAGAATCAAAGATGGGCGCCAATTCCTTATCCACCGACTCCACCAATGATCTCGACGAACAGATCTCGCAGCTCATGCAGTGCAAGCCTCTCTCCGAACAACAGGTCCGATCTCTCTTTTTCACTTGTTCGATCTCTCTTTTCAATCATCGACTTCAGATCTTGTCTCTTTCGCTCCAACCGTTTTAATTTTCTACACTGTTTCCACTTCTCTTGTTGGCTACAACTTCCAGTACGCATCATGAGGCTCCATTTGCAGATTGATTGGTTTTTGTTTTATGTACATCTCGAACATTGTACTTTACTGCCCTAAGGACACATAGAATTGAATTTTGTATTGTTATTGTTGTTTGTTTGTTTGTTGGATTAGTGATGGTATTTGTTTGGTGTATAGGTTAAAGCATTGTGCGAGAAGGCGAAAGAGATATTGATGGATGAAAGCAATGTCCAGGTTCAACCGTCTTTTTTCCGGCTTTTTCTCGATTTTGTAATTGTCGATTAATATGAGGCCTTAACTACTTCAGTTATATTTCTGACCTCAGGGAAGATATATATGTTTGTTTTTTGGGACTAGTTGCTCTTTGCTGTTGGTTGACTTCGGTTAGGAAGTTAATTTCATGGTTCTCGAATTCCGGTTTCAGTATGATTGTTGGCCTCCTTCGTGTTGTGTTTTCTTTCATTTTGCTTTGTAGAGGTCGTAGTAAACCGTGTCTTAAGTTGGATGAGCTTTGATTTATTGTTGTTGATGTGTTTTTGTGTTGTGTCGCAGCCTGTGAAAAGCCCTGTGACGATTTGTGGTGATATCCATGGACAGTTCCATGATCTTGCGGAACTTTTTCAAATTGGTGGAAAGGTATCTGTACTCCTGACTACAACCGATATTTGTATTTGACTTTCACTTTCAGTTGAGGGAATATCTAAATTAATTATTTTGAGCCTGCCAAAGAAATGCTTTGCAGATTGAAGTCATCCAGAGGTATCATAGTTGGGTAACTTGCCTTTTGTCTGGAATCAGTTTAATTAAGTTAGTAGCGTGTGGATCTGTTAATTTATGCTTGTTAAAATAAAAAAATTTAGTTTTTGTCTTTTCAAATTGATGCGTGGAAATTCTGAATGTTTTGCATTTTTTTTTTATTTTATTTTTTTCGAAAGGCTGAATGTTTTGTTATTATTGGTGTCCGTGTATGTTATTTATTTTGGTAGAAAATATCTTCAAGAAACCAGTTAGTGCCGTTATGATTTATTCTGTTCTGTGCCAACTGGCTCATGAACCATCCATCATGAAAAAAGTGCTCTTTTTCTCTCATTTCTATTACTGTATGTACACAGGGAATAAATGATGCAAATTATAATGTAAAGATTGCTTTCTTGTTGGGTTTTATCCTTCTTTAATCGTTTGTATGTTTTAAAATAAGACACAGAGTTAATTTTGTTCTTTTGTAACTGGTCTTCCTGATATTATGTTCTAAATTCGCAGTGTCCAGATACCAATTATTTGTTTATGGGCGATTATGTTGACCGTGGGTATTATTCTGTTGAAACTGTGACGGTATGTTGAATTGAAACTATCAATTTTTTTTTTTTTTAGCATTGTGAAAAATACGGTGTATATTAATACCACTAGCTATGGATATTTTATGGTTCTCAATCTTACTCTCTTATGCCTTGACAAAAACAAGTTCAAGCAGTCACGATATATTAATGACATTGCATTTATAGTCCAAATTTGTTGGTCCACAAACTTGAAGACTGATTTTTTCTGAGTACTGGTACTTTTTTTTTTTTTTAAATCTCTAATGGATTATATTACTTTATTGGTTTATGGGAAAGGACTCTATATTTCCTCACTTGCTATATTGGTTCTGTTTTTATAAGTTTTGAAGAAAGAAAGGGTTTTGAGAAGTTTATGTATCTTTTATTTAAAAACCATAAAGAAACCGTACAACCTTAGCCTAATATATACTAAGTAGTTGACCTAGAGATAGATATGAAAGGAAAAATAAAAAATAGGAAAAACCGGATACAATCACTACAAATTAGGTACTAACATACAATCTATATAGAAAAGGTAATTAGATAAGTTGACCAAATCTCTTGAAAAAGGAAAGTAATCAACCTACCAGCACTAACAAAAAATCTACACCCCCTTCAAGCTGGGCTGTAGATGTTGATCATTCTCGGCTTAGAACACAACTCTTCAAATGATGCCATGAGAAGAGCCTTTGTGAAAACATCTACTACTTGTGAGTTTGTAGATGAGTAGATCAACTTGACCATCTCTGAATCAACTTTCTCCTTTATGAAGTGTCTATCAATTTCCACATGTTTTGTTTTGTAATGATGCATCTGGTTCTTAGCTATACTAATAATTGCTTGATTGTCACACAATAACTTAATAGATATGGCCATAGGTACTTTGAGTTCCTTCAGAAGTCTTTGTAGCCAAATTCCCTCACAAACTCCATAAGTCATAGCTGTAAACTCTGCTTTAGCATTGCTCTGAGATACAATAGCTTGTTTCTTGCTGCGCCACGTGACCAAATTACCTCACACATAGGAGCAATATCCTGAAGTAGATCTCCTATCTAACACTGAACTTGCCCAATCTACATCAGTAAACACACTAATTTCTTGGTTCTCATTCTTCCTAAAACAAATCCCCGAACCAGGTGTCATTTTCAAATATCTAAAAATCCTCTAAACAGCTCCCATACGTTCTTCTGTTGGGTTATTCATTAATTGACTGACAGTGCTTACAAAGAAGGCAATGTCTGGTCTAATATGTAACAGATAGATTAATTTTTCTACTAAGCGTTGATATCTCCCTTTATCTATCGGAGGACTACCTTCAACTGAACCCAGTTTAGTTGTACTATCCATAGGAGTATCTACAGGTTTGCACTCTGTCATCTCAGTTTCTTTGAGAAGATCCAGTATGTACTTCCTTTGGTTGATAAACACTCCAGCTTTTGATCTTGCAACCTTCATTCCCAATAAATACTTTAGATTCTCCAGATCTTTAATTTCAAATTCTTGGGCTAGGAAACACTTCAATTTTCGAATCTCCTCTTCATTGTTCCCAGTTATTATCATGTCATTCACATATACTATAAACATAGTAGCTATATTATCTGTGGAATGTTTGACAAATGAGGTATGGTCAGTTTGACATTGAGAGTAATCATACCTTCTAACTGCCTTGGTTAACCTCTCAAACCATGCCCTCGGTGACTTTTTTAACCTATACAATGATTTCTCCAATTTACACACTTTGTTTCCAAAGAATGCTTTAATACCTAGTGGTCGGATGTGTAGACTTCTTCCTTCAAATCTCCGTTCAAGAAAGTATTTTTAACATTCATTTAATGGAGCTTCTAGTTAAGATTTACTGCAATAAAAAATAGAACTCGAATTGTGTTTAACTTAGCCACTGGAGCAAACGTCTTCTCATAATTGATGTCATATGTTTGTGTAAAACTCTTAGTAACCAGTCTGACTTTATAGCGTTCTACACTTCCATCAACTCTGTATTTTACTGTAAACACCTATTTGTACCCTACAGTCCTTTTACCACTTGGTAAATCTATGATATTCCATGTTTTGTTTCTTTTAAGAGCTTCTAACTCTTCTAGAACAGCCTTCCTCCATTCTGGGATTATCATGGCTTCATTGATGGTTGCTAGAATTGACACATTAGTGATATTGATGCAAATTTTTTGTAATTTGGTGATAGGCCTTCATATAATAGATACTTACGTAGTGGATATAAAGGTTTGGATCTACATTCTCTCACGGACTTCCTCAAAGCAATTGGTTTCTTTTCGTTAGTGTCTGGTCCTCATAGGTTTCACTCAAAACAGAATTTGTTGGGTTTGTAATTTCACTCAAGGGCCTTATATTGGGATTAGGGATTTGGACTGATGATTCTGGGTCCAACTCATTCGGCTTTGCTTTAGGTCTCTTTGTGTATACAATAGGCACAGTTGGATCTTTAGAAAACATTTCATGATTTGTTGACTCAGACACATTTTGAGACTATTGTTGAGATTGTTTTTTATCAGATTTAGGAAACTCAAAATTAAAGGTATCAAAAACAATAGAAGATTGAAATCCAGATTCACTAAACACTTGATTTTGAGGTTCACCAACATTCAAAAACTGAAATTCAGATTCACTCGCTACCTGAATTTTAGTTTGAGGGAAACAAGGTAGATCTTCAACAAATGTAACATCTAAGGACACATGCCACTTCCTATTCATTGAGTCATAGCATTCGTATCCTTTCTGGGTAGGAGAATAACCTAAAAATAGATACCTTATTGCTCTGGAATGAAGTTTGTTGCATGTGTGGGGATAAATATGTACAAAACTTGTACACCCAAAGACTCGAAAAGGAATATTGGGAATAAGTTTTGTGTGAGGATATATTTCAAGTAGGCTTTGAACAGGAGTTTTATATTGTAGCACCCTCAATGGTTGTCTGTTAATTAAGTATGCAATCGTCAAAATAGCTTTGCCCATCGGAATTCACATATAAAATAATATGGAACGGGCAACCTCTAACAGATGACGATTTTTTCTTTTAGCCACCTCATTTTGTTGGGGAGTATCAACACAAGATGTTTGATGTATTATACCCTCACTCAATAAATTCCCTTAACCCTTGATTAATGAATTCTTTCCCAATATCAAACCTCAAACACTTGGATTTTTCTCTGGAATTGGTTTTGTATCATGGAATTAAAGTTCTTGAAAATATTGGTAACCTCAGATTTTTCTTTCATTGGGAACACCCAGGTTATCCTAGTATGATCATCTATAAAGGTAATAAACCACCTTGCCCTAGTAATGTTAGGGACCCTGGCAGGCCCCCAAACATCACTATGAACCAATGAAAGAGGTTTAGAAGCTTTATAGCTACTATGAGGAAATATAGTACGAGTATGCTTAGATAGTTTACAAATGTCACAATGAAAATCTTGAGAACTTTATTGATGTCAGGGAGCAGTATTTCAAGGTACATAAAACTTGGATACCTTAACCTATAGTGCCACAACATGATTGCACTATTTTTATTAGACTTACAACTAGACTTAATAAAAGATAATCCAAAATTAACAGAATTACATTGTATACCCTTTGGAGCTTTAGTATTGAGGATATAGAGATCAGATTTCACCTAAGTAATTCCAATCATCTTCTTTGAGATCATGTCCTAAAAAACACAATAAAAAGCGTAAAATTTGGTCACACATTTTTTATCAAAGGTGAGTTTCGAAATTGATAATAAGTTACAGTTAAAATTGGAACAAACAAAACTGAATGTAGTGTTAGAGTTTCTGAAATCACAACTGAACCACACCCAATAACTTTAGATATGGAACTATCGGCAATCTTAACATTATAATTACCTTCACATGGCTCAAAGGTATTAAGGACTTTAACATCACCGATCATGTGATCAGTAGCATCTAAGTCCACAATCCAAGATCCTGAAACCTCTTGTTTTACATTCAAGGCAAGCGAGAAAGTACATTTTTTTGCAACAGAACCTGCCCTTACAATTGCTGTGTTCATGTTCGAGAACATCTTTTGAAGCTGCTCCATTTGTTCTAGACTAAATAGGATCCGATCAGACCCTGAAATTTCATTTCCACTGGCTGTATAGCCCTTAGCATCTCTATCACAGTGATTTTTAGGCTTCCAGTTTTGAGGTTTGCCGTGAATTTCCCAACAAGTGTCCTTGATATGACCGGGTCTCCGACAATGGTCACACTAGGGTCTTTTTCTCTTCTGCCGGTTGTTAGACATTTGATTTCAACTTCCTCTAGCAGCAGCTAGAACATATGCTTCTCCTTTAATTTCAGCAGCATCTGATTTTGAAAGTATAACTCTTCTTTGACTTTTTCTCAGCGCACTTCAGAGACAACTTCTCTAATTGTTGGGAGAGGTTTTTTACCTACCCAATATTGTGCCTCTTGCTTCATCTAGATTGTCATTCAAACCCAGCAGAAACGTGAAAATCCTTCTCTATTCAATAAAGTCTCAGAACAGCACTATTGTCTGAACACTCCCATGGAAGCTTTATAAAGGTGTCCATTTGTTGCCAATATTTGGAAAGTTTAGTATACTAATCTATAATAAACATCTCATCTTGTTTTAGGTCCTTTAGAAGCCCTTCAAGTTTTAAAACTTCAGCAATATTATCTTTATTCGAATATGTTTCTTTGACAGCATCCCATAGTTCCTTGGCTGTCTTACACAGTAACTCTCACTCAATTCTGGTGTTATTGAATTACAAAGCCACATCATGACCTTGCTATTCTCCACCTCCCAAAGTTTGTAGGCTTTGTTCTCCTTCTTCGTGATTACAGCCTCCCTTATGATAAACTCAGATTTTCCCTTCCCTTTGAGGAACAGCAACATTGATTGAGACCATGACAAATAATTATTTCCATTGAGTTTATGACTAGTGATGGGCATATGAGGATCGGGTGGCAGGTCGTTAAAACCTCTATTGTGAGAGGAAGTCTCAACTGTTGAGTCCTCATCCGATTGAGACATGATTGGTACTCAGAAAAGCTCTGATACCATGAAGAAAGAAAGGGTTTTGAGAAATTTATACATCTTTTATTCAAAAACCATAAAGAAACCGTACAACCCTAGCCTAATATATACAAAGTAGTTGACCTAGAGATAGCTATGAAAGAAAAAATAAAAAATAGGAAAAACTGGATACAATCACTACAAAGTAGGCACTAACATACAATCTACATAGAAAAGGTAATTAGATAAGTTGACCAAATCTCCTAAAAAAGTAAACTAATCAACCTACCATTACTTACAGAAAATCGACAAGTTTGTTAGATGTTGCTTTAGTGTATACTGAATTGTGTGTTCATCCAGCTATTAGTGGCCTTGAAAGTGCGTTATCCTCAGCGGATCACGATTCTTAGAGGGAACCATGAAAGTCGACAGGTATTTACTCTTATAACCATTTTTTTTTTTCACTTTCATTTTCTTTGCAACAACTGCCCTATTGTTTTGTCAGTTCAACGAGACTAAGATTATACTACAGTTTTAATAATGATGTTCACTTTCTTGTTAGTTTAGCACCCTTATGATCCCAATAAATCTAGTGTGTTATATACTAGTTCTTGTGTAAGGATGTTTTTAGCTCGAGTGGTTTTATATTTCCCAGTTTAGTGTAGTTCGGCGTCATACCAATGATTTTTCTGTTTTCTTTGTAAAGTGTTGTATGAACTTTTGGACTGAAGGGTGTTGCAGTGGATTTTGAGCTGAAAATTGCTTCCTTTTATCTTTAACAGATTACTCAGGTTTATGGATTCTATGACGAATGCTTGCGAAAGTGAGTTCTCTTTGTCTATTGGTTTATGTGGTTGAAATGGAAAGAATGTATAATTTGATCTTGGTCAACATAATGTTGTTTTCTATGAGTCAAATGTTTTTTCCTAATTCTCTATTTTCAAATTTTTTACAAGTTAACGTTATTATTGGGGGGTTTAAGAATTCCGTTAGGTTACACACAATACTCTCCTTTTCTATTTGTTCATGCAACTTGTAATTGCCTATGCCTATTCTTTTCCTTAATTACAAAGCAAATTAACCTGGGTTAATTTTTTGTGGTGCCAGTTAGAGTGAGTTATATGTTAACTTTACATTATCACCCTTTTTCTCTGGAATTATGTTTGATAAATAATCTCTAAGGCCAAGCTTTCTAACAAAGACTCAGTGTATTGGTATAACATTTCTTTTAGTGGAATGATTTTGGAATATAGGCCCCATCATGTTCAATTAAGTTACCATTGGCATGCTCTTCAATAGTTATATGGAATATGCAGTTGAATGGAACTTTATCCTGGTCTTTTCGATATTGCAGTAATGCTGTTGTGATAATATCTTTTGATGATTTATTTACAGGTATGGCAATGCCAACATTTGGAAAATTTTCACAGACCTTTTTGACTATTTTCCATTAACTGCCTTGGTGAGTTAACATATTACTTGGTGCAAGCTATTTTTTACTTAAGAGTAGCAGAAAAATGAAACTGTTAAGGCAGAAAAAGAATTAGGGCCAGGTAATCAGTACAGTCTGCATGTATTATATATTTTTTAGCTAATGGTCAACAGGATGCTACCAACTTTGTTCTGAAGTTTGCTCTTTATCATCGTTATGTTCAATTTATATGAATTATCCCATTCCAATGGCATTTATTTGTGTCACGCTATTTTCCCGATCACTGGAGTTGACAAATCTTAGTATTTAAAATTTAAGGATCTCAGATTTAGTTTAACTGTTTTAGTGCAAATCACTAATATCATCAAGTCTTACATGGCAACATATTGATAATTTTGATGAGATACATCCTAACATATAGATTAAAAATTAAGGAAGCCTTTTTGGAACTAATAGTGCGCTAGTTCTAGGGAGTTTATGGATAATATAGTTTATGCTTAAAAACGTCACTTTAAACCTAAAAGAAATTCATCAAGTTGCCCATTTGGGTAAATAGCCATAAAGATAACTGACACATACTTTTTAATACAGATCCAGTAGTTTTTCCAGCTGTGATCTATTAAACAATTTAGGCTGAAACGTTTTTGTTTTTTAATATATATATATTTTTAAAAAAAGAACATTGTTTCAATCAATAAATGAAGATATTTCTGTTTCTATTAAAAAATTAAAGAAAATGATTAAATAAAGAAGACTGAAGACTTTTAGGGACTTAGTGTCACAGTTGTTTTCTATTGAAATCGAAATCACTTTGTAACGCCATTGATTAATCTTATTTTCATGGCTTGCAGAAGGAATGTCAATGAAGAAGGTTCAATGTTATATCTTCAGTAGTGGGGATCATTTTTCTTTTTCAATTAGATCAACATGGGATTCTTCAATTCATTCATTTTTTACAATTTTTAATTCCTAAAATTACGAACTTTTAGAATCACACGTCATCTGCAGGATTTTATCAAAAGGAAAAATCTTTTTTTAATTCTTGATTTTTTTAATGCTTCAATCCTGCCAAAAAGAACGCATTGCAGATTAATATTTTTAGGCTTTTTAATAGTTGAATATATGTGAGTTGTAAATTGATTTAGTTTGCTCTTTTGTATGCATGTTTTTAAAGAAAGACCAATTTTTATTTTCTTAGAAAATAGTAAAAGTATTGGTGTAATGAGTATAATAGTGTCTGCAAGAACTTAATTGAAAATGATGTTAGTTGAAAGATTGAACTGTTGATAGCTTATCATTACTTAATATCTTAAGTACTAGTTTCTCTTACGCAGGTAGAGTCAGAAATATTCTGTCTGCACGGTGGATTGTCCCCCTCGATCGAAACTCTTGATAACATCAGGAACTTTGATCGTGTTCAGGAGGTCCCTCATGAAGGCCCTATGTGTGATTTGTTATGGTCTGACCCGGATGACAGATGTGGTTGGGGTATATCACCTCGGGGAGCTGGATATACATTTGGCCAGGTATGACTCTCCAAATATCACTTGTCCATTACAGGAAGTGAGTTACAATTGGAGTTCTGATTTATGTCTCTCTTAATTCCTTAATATTTTATTGTAATTATTGCCTTCTGTTTGACAGGATATATCTGAACAATTCAATCATACAAACAACCTAAACTTGATTGCTAGGGCACATCAACTGGTCATGGATGGATTTAACTGGGCACATGTAATTGCGACTCCTAATGAATTTCAAGATATAATTTTTTGACCAAGTTAGATGATTTTAGGTGTTTACAATTACATTGCCTTCTCGAGACAGGAACAAAAGGTGGTCACCATCTTCAGTGCACCTAACTATTGTTATCGCTGTGGGAACATGGCTTCTATCTTGGAAGTTGATGACAACAGGGATCACACATTCATCCAGGTATTTCTCGCTCACTCTGCTTGAAAATTTCACATAATAATTCGGAAATTTTACTCGATTTCACTATGGTTCTTAGACTTGCATGAAATTTGACATAGTTTATCGATTGCAGTTTGAGCCAGCTCCGAGGAGAGGGGAACCTGATGTTACCCGTAGAACACCTGATTACTTCCTGTGAAGCTGCATCTATCTCAGTACTGATTCCACTTGCTTCCCTTATTCTGTCGATCAGGCGACTGTGGATTCTCATTCCAAATATGGTGACATATCATACTTTTGCGGTGGCTGTGCCCAAATGAATGTATATTAGGGAGGTTAGATGCCCTTTAATCTTTCTCACACTTGAAAGCTTGCTGGAACACTGAGGTAGAAATTGCCTAGATGACGATATGATCCATTGTACTAATGATGTAGATATTCTTGTTTTAATTTTCTACTGTCCAACTGTTGTTCTTGTTTCCTTTGTTTCCCTGCCTGTTCTTATTCAATTGAGTTGGTAGGGGATAAAAAAATTTGATATCTTTGACGAGAGTAATTAAATGGTATTTGTATGGGTTTCGATTTAAGTGATTGTCTGGATTTAGGTACTTATTTGTCAATTTTATTTTAGGTGGTAGGTGCTGATAATATGAAACTATTTATTGAAAGGTCTTGTAGTTACAGGTAAGTGGAATTGGATAGTGGGATTTGTTTGCTTGATATTTTATTGTCCATTTATTTTTTGTATTATTATTACCTCTCCCGTGCAATTTTACTTAATTTAGTCATTTTTTATTTCTCATAACAACATTATCAAAAAATTTGTTCAAATTCATGTTTAAAAAACAATACATGTGAATTACAACATCCTATAAATCAAAATCATGAGATGTAATAATTAATAGGATATTGATAATTTATATACCATATCATTTCGGTATGGATTTGAATAAAAAATTCGGGAAACTTGACATTTCTATACACTACTAGTATCTTTTTTTTTTTTTTTTTTTAACTTACCGATATCTAATTGAGACTTAATTTTTTACATTAGTTAGCCATTCTGTTTTGTTTTGTTTTTTGATTTTTTTGTTTATATATATATATTATTAATTAGTTAGAAATTATACTTAACTGATGGAACATAAAATTCAAAAATAACTAAAATAACTAAATGGATGTTCAAAACCATAATTTGTGGAATAATTAGTCAAGGTCTAAAATTTTCGGTGCGCCCTTCTCCCAGATTGGTGGTTTCGTGTACAGGTTTTCATAGTTAAAAAGGTTTGTGATAATGCCTTACGTTTATCTTTATGGTGAAAAGGGTTTGTGATTACGCCTGTTTATTGGAATCTTCTAAGGTGACATTTGGTTTCCCCCACACACCCGCCCCACCTTCTTTTTTTTTTTCCCCTTAAATCTTATAATGTTTCATTTTTAAATAATTATTTAATAAGATTTTGTAATTAAGGTATTGGTTTTTTTTCCATTTATGATTTCTAAATTTAAATACCAAGTAATTACACTATTATTATTATTATATCTAAATCTTTCCTTCTAGGTTTGAAAAGCCTCTGGGTTCTTCAATTTATCAATAGAGGCTTTTGTTTTGTCATACATATATTAATTGTATTTTTCTTAAAAAAATTTAGTTTCAGTTACTTTAAAAAAAAAAATTATATCTTAATTTAGTTAGTAAAAATTTGAAAAAGTAAATAGTTAATAATCATTATATAAGTAAAATTTTGAAAAAGTAGATAGTTAATAATCATTATAAAAGTTACTTTTAAATAAAGTATTAACAATTTAATTGAAGGAAAATATTGAAATTTTAAAATTATTACATACAATTTTAGAGGGGTGCAAACATCACTGTTCAATTACAAATTGACTATATTTTAATAAACCGAAAATGACTTCGACTACAAAAAGTCACTGTAAACGAAAAATAATAGGAAGAATCCCTATAACTCCCAAAGATGTGACAAACGTTTAGACAAAGAGTCTCATGATTAGAAAATTACTTGGAAACATCAGCCTGCCAAGGGGTTTTGAGACTAATGCAGAAATAACAAAAGGGATAATATGATTTACAGAATTGATACATACAAATACTCGTATGTTTCATGCGTTATGAGATGCTAATAATAATATCATACAATGAACATGAAGCATCACAACCTCAGATACGTGAAAACCGATGGAACAAAATCTACCACTGACCATGCAAGCCCTGTATATTGAAGGAATCTAATGCCGGTATCAACATCAAATGTGTCCTGCTGGCAGAAAAAGAATAATTTTTGGACATAACCTGATGGCTTAGTTTTGTCCAATTTCTTTCCGCTGACCGATCCCTTAAGCATAGGGATGTAGCCGGTTGATCTTATTGGGATACCCAAGGTGTTTGATACTATAGGAAGAATCCATTTTGCAAGGGCCTTGCTACAGAACTTCACAAGAAGGATTGTTGGTATTCCCACAAGCATTCTTCCAATGAAGGCAGGGACGGTCAGTTGTTCAGTGAAGATGCGCGGCACTGCTTCATGGTGGAACTGATTGTATGTTTGTTGGACTCCGGCTACCTGCATCATATTTGCCAGTTTAGTGTATAGTATTAAGAAATATTTGTCTTTGGTTTTCTAAGCATAAACCTTTTCACCCCCCTTGTAAATTATGAAATGTAGCATTTAAATTGAACCATACAAAGATAATATTTTACATCAATAATGATAGTTGATGTGTAGTATATACAATTATAATTGCAAACGGAAAATATAGGTTTAGATGAGATTGCCTTGAAATAAAGGACGATTTCACTTCATAAAGTTGAAAAATCATGGTTCATTTGCTATATTTGACCAAGTTTTAAGGGATCGAGTAAAATACAATAAAGGTTGTCCAGAACACAATTTTATTAACTTTTCTGCTTTCTTTACTAAATATATCACTGGTGATGGTCGTACTATTCAGTAAGAGAACAAAAATTGGACCTCTTAACTCTATCCCATCCTACATCCAGTGGGTGTTCTTTTGTTGCAATAATTGACTAGATTAATACATACATTTAGAAGTGAAGTGACTATAAAGCTAAAAATCGGAGCAAGGAACTTAAAAGATAAATGTATCCACCAGCTCAATTAACCTTAGCATGCAAACATTCCAACAATGTTATTTGCTTTTGGAAAATATTCCTGATCATATTATTTTAATATTAGCCAGAGTACAACCAATTCAATTCTTCCATGATTCATTCTCTTGTATTTCCACAAAGGACCAAGACATGTATAAGAAAATTGATGCCATAATACTTCTGATCAAGTAGAGACAGGAGAGAGATTGTGTTTAAAAATATGCATTCCTTCAAGAATAATCAGGTGAATGAATGCTTACAATTCCACATGCAACACCATTGAAAGCTGTGTGGTACTCAAAGCTTGGAGTTGGGACCTCAGGAGTTGGATAGGCAAAGAGCAACAAGAAGCTTAGTGCAGCCCAAAAAGATGTCACTGCCACAGAAATAGTGTTCAAGTTAGACATGTAGAAAGCTTTCTACATTCTGAATTTCATTGTCAATTTCGGAGAGACTTCGATTCAAATTTAACCAGATTTAACCAGACTCCACCTTCAGTAAAATAGAAGAAGCAAAATTTAAGTAAAAGTATTCCTATTTTAACATTCTGCTTGATCCAAAGTGCAAACCATGTTTGACTAATGGATTTTAAATGTAATCTTTTACTTTAGAAATTCCTTGTTAATTCCAGTCATCAACATCAGTCTTAACAATAATTGAGTTATTAAAAAACAAAACTCACAAAATTCCACCATCAAGCAGGGTGCCCTCATTTCCTTGGGGGCAGCTTCTCCTTTACCATAGCAGGTCATGTGCCCCACTATTTCTAAAGAGAATACCCTCACCTATCATCTAACGATTAAATTCTGTATCAGTGATGATGTCTCTTTACTTGAAAAGTGCATAATCAGGTGCCATTTTGTGAAGTTTTGGCTCCTAGTGGGCCAAATTCTGTGCTGGTTCTTGGTTCAAGGGTATTTCTAACTAAACTCCCCTAGGAGTATAAGCTCTACATCAAACTTTTCCAGATACAATCCCCAAAACTGAGCTTGCGATGGCTCGCTGTGACATTATACAATTTTTTATTAGCCTTTGCAGCCTCCGCTGTGGCTGTCTGGCCACTTCTTTTTCTCTTGATTGATTAAACACTTTAGACATTGACTTCCTTTGTAATTGTTTTTCATTTAACAGGATTTCACAATGTTTCGTGAATAGTAAAAGCATCTGGTTAACATTCATTAAAAACTTAAAATCAAGAATGAACAAACAAGAACCGAACTGGACATACCATTTTGTCCGGAGACTATAAAATTGTCAACATATTCATTAACTGTAAGCCATAACGCAAGGATTACCAATCCCATAGCAAGTCCACCGATGATATCAACCAAACTGTGCATGCCGAGGTAAATTCTACCTACCAATGAAACCGGCTTTTAGTTTGGGTATCACAATCTGAAAGTTAATGCTGGCAGTGTCTTCTATAAAGTTAAACCTACCTAAACCAATGAGGCTGACAAGCAAGCAAACAAGGACAAGTCCTACAAATTGTATGTAGGCATCTTCAATTTGGGAGTAAGATAGAGCGTAGTGTAAAAGATATCTGGAAATTTCCAGCCAAAGGGACAAAATTAGATAGTTAATTAATGTATATAAACATAATCCATAATATCAAAGTAAGGAAAATCATTTTACTTGCATGAGTTACACAGAAAATCTCACCCCTGTAACAAATGAACACAGTTATGAAGCAATGTAGGTTGATATCAATATTGCACAACCACTAACTAATAAATCATCAATAACATATAAACATGCACTCCGTTTATGCTACAAAGAGATAATAATTATTCGATAGAACCTTATATTAGCTTTGCATTAACACATAAGAATTTAAAAGTTGGCAATCAAAACATACACCATATGGGGTAAACTTTCGAGGCATATGGCTTTCTAAGGTTTCTAAATGCATGTGAAATACCTCACAAGCAAATCTAACCCCATTACTTTCTTCTAAGCATAGCCTCAATTCTTTAGGAAAACAACCTAATAAAATTCGTACTGTATTCGAGTACAACGCAACCGAAAAGGTCAGTGAGCGAAAAGGAGATACAGGGAAGAAGCATGAATACCCTGCTAAGCAAACTGTATTAAGAGTGTGAGAAGAAGGCAATCCAAATTCCAAAGCATTTTCTTCCTCATCTTTTGTGGCTGTTATTCTCTTAACAGGTGGACAATTTGGTCTAGGAGCGGATATCACATCCTACGCAAAACAAGAACAACAACAGAACCAGCCTCAAAGATTCATTCTTTGGCTTACAAACAAAGACTGTAAAAAGGAAAAAAGAAAAAAAATTAACCTTTACACAATTGCCTAAATAATCACAAAAGGCCATAAGAAGCGTCATCTGCCGAGCCAATTTGCCATGACCACTCTACAATACACCAAAAAAAACTAAGCTTTGATTCTCAACTGAAATGCCAGTAAACAACAAATAGCAGAAAAGAAAGCATACCCAGAAGAGCAAAGGTAGAAAAGCAGTGTAAAAAGGCACTGAAACAACACGGGACAACCCTGAGAAAAGAGCATCCAACGACTTGTGCTGGTATTTCTGTCACACCCATTACAAAATCAAATTAGAAAAACACAAGGGGGATCCAACAAAGAAAATAAAAAAGTGGATATTGTAGACCTGGATCTGAAGAATGAAAGGCTCTCCAGAGATGACAAGGCGAGTCACCCATGGCTGCAGCAAAGATCTAAACTTCTGGGTCACATTTAAATACGATGACAACAAAACCCAGGAAATAATTCCACACAAAGTGGACCATTGCCATGCCGCAAGAATGCTCTCCATGTGCCTCTTCAAAGAGACCAACCAAACCAACAAAAACAAGTTTTGTTGTGGTAGGAAGCTGTTGGATTTCGACCAGGATTTTTGATTTTCAGTTTTCGAGAGGTGGATTCATTCCCTAAATAATTATATTAAATTAAATATTTATTTATTTATTTGTGTTGAATTTTGGTGGATGGTGGCAGAGACAGAGGCCAGCGCGACGCATTCAATTGAACATTAAACGACATGCTCCATGAGCTTCAATCCCCTGGTTTACTTGCAGGCTTGCAGCCACCCTTTTAATTTTATTTTAACTTTTTTTTTTTTTTTTATCTAAACAAACAACTGTTGCACCTAATTGAGATAGGATTCTATCACGTAATTTAAAATATTACTTATAAAAATTAAGAGAAATCTATCCATATTTTAATAGAAAAATCGTCCATAATTTAACGAGTTCGATGCTTTCAACCTTATTGCATATGATTTATTTTACACCATTTTATTTTATTTATCTTTCTCTCAACTTTGGATTTAGACCGGGTAGGACCGGTAGGCAACGGCACCCATGTGATCCTTTAATGTTCTTTTTTTGTTTTTTATTTCGCTCTTTACGTAAGAAATAAATAAGTTTCTACATGTATATGTAGAAAGTAGTATGGTGCGAACGTTTTTGTTCCATTTCAATGAATCAATCATTTGTATTCCAGAAGTATATTTTTACACACAATTGATCTTCAAAAAAGGGGGGGAAAAAAAAACCTTGTTTCTTTGATCCCAGTAGAAATCTCTCTTTTTTTATTTGACATATTCTTAGACGAATTCTCTCTTTTTTTTTCCGTCTGAAATGTTTTGTCTCTCTCATCTTCTTCTGTCTTATTCTTTTTCTACTTCTTTCTTTTTTTAATCTCTTTCACTATAAAAATTACAAATTCGCCACTGTGACTCACGAGAATTTGCACTGTTACGAGTCACGGCATTATATATTATCATTGGACATACCCATTCTAAGTGGCATGACTCACAAGTCACAACATAATGTACTATCGTGAATTAAGATATACATAATTTCATGAATCTCTTCATTGAATAGTGAATTTGTTAATTTGTAGGTTTGCTGTTATGACTCAGGACAACACATAAATAGTGAGATCCAATATGAAAAATAATGTGTTTAATTGAAGATAACATACGTCATCTTTTTGTGATAATTGAAATTTTACTCATTTCTCATGTCATTATGGGGAAGATTGTTGAAAATTCTCTTTAAAGCTATTGAACATGGTTATAGATCTATGAAAATTGGATACCTTACGTTGACGAGACCTATTGTTAATATAAAGTTATGGTACCATACATTCAAGATAATATTTTAATATATTTAAATTTTATGGTACCATACATTCAAAATAATATTTTAATATATTTAAATTTCATAAGAGAGATAATAATGAATAGTTTAAAATTAAAAAAAAAAATTGTTTAAATATTTTTCTAAATTATGACTTTAAATATTAAACAAAAGTTATTACTAAAATCCATAGTCTCTTAAGTGTGGATCAAATTTTATGAATGACTAATGTCTATCTTTTCTAAAACTATTATTAGTCTATTAGAACTTCAGTTTCTATCAAATTGTCTGAAGTTACCATTAAAAACATATTAAATACAAGAAAGACATACATGGTTTCCTTTTCTCTCATAATTACACAAATTACTTCTCCCAGTTATATTATTATTATTATTTAGGAACCAATTATATTATTATTGATTCAGTATAGCAACTAAACTAATACTATGGACTATGGTAAATATGGGTTTGTATTACTTTATTAGATACAATTGATTTAAATAAATAGACAAAAATCCAATAATAAAATATTTAAATATACACACAAAAACCAACATTTAGAATCATTCCCAAATCCATAGTTTCACCCCTTAGTATTTCTAGAATAAAGGCTGTTCAAAGTTGACAAATTTTGTGTGATCTTAACCTTCCAACAATCCAAACAATAATAAATTTAAATCACATAAAAAGACAATTTTATTTGGTCAATCACGACATAAAACAAATAATTAAAAGCAGACTAGGAGAAAAAAGTTGACCAATCTCAATCTAACTATTAATAACTTAATCCTAATGATTATATTGCTGTACTACGAAAAATCAAATTTCGGAAATTTCCTAAACTTATGAACTTTGTGTAGGCCGTCACGTTAATGGGTCCCAGTGGCCACATGTCATTATCAGGTGTTGATGCCAAACGCGTTGTCATCAATATTGCATGTCTGACGGTTTCCCCTATGTTTGGACGGTCATGATGACTCATCTCCCCAAATGTTTCGGATTATATTCGCATGACAGCCCAAATTTATTTGTTACATTTGTGGCCCAATTATTATTGGGCCTGATCAACAACAAAGTTACTCCTAGTCTTTATACAAGGATAAAAAGCATTTAAGTTAAGCTTAACTATTCATATATCATTTATTCAGTTTGTGTACCTGTTATCTAGAGGGAGTCTAATAAAATAAGTTGGATTATGCTACGAGAGTAAGAAAGGGGCTTGATTTATATTTATTGTACATCTAAAAATTATACTTAAAAAAAGGAAAAAGACAAGAAATAATTCATTGTAATAACATCACAACATGTGTGTAGTCAAGGACTTGTGGCGCGGTGATTGCACACAAGTCATGCCTTGGCTTTAAGTTAAAGTTCGATATTTTATCCTCACCTCATTAAATTAAAAGTGGGATATCTTTCCATATAAATAAGTTGTATCTCATTCTTGTGTGGGTGACTCCTAATCATATAAGGTCGTTTATCTGAACCGTGTCACTAAGCTTCTATCAACTTGGTCTTAGTTGTCTCCTAGATTCGTTGTACTACCTTAATATATATACGAGCAAATTAGTCACAACCCTCTGGATATTAGCTTTATTACAATAAAAAATTACTTATACTTTTTATAACAATGATCTCCCCTATACTAACAATTTGACTATATTAACTGTTTAAGATAATCGAAAAATGACAAAATAGAGCAAAAAGATAAAAATACCTCTCCATTTATAAAAGCCACCCACCATCTCTCACCTCTCTCTATGCTTATTTTTCTACTTATTCTTTTCTTTTTCTTCACTAATCGTCTCTCTCTCTCTCTCTTCTCTTGTTCTCTTCTTTTTCTTTGTTTTCTTCACCAAACGATCTGAGTTTTGAAACCTAGATCGACGTCTAGGTTTCCAGATTGAAACCCAAACATCGATCTAGGTTTCTAGGAAACCCAGTTGTTGAACTGGGTTTCTTAGAAACCCAAATCGACGTTTGGGTTTTGATCTGGAAACCTAGACGCTGGGTATTGGGTACTCGGGAGTTTGGGTTTCTAGATGGAAACTCAAACGTCTAGATACAATGACGATTAAGACGAGACTGGATTTGGTGTGCATTGGAGAACGAGAGAATAGGTTGGTGGATCTGAATGCAGGTCAGATTTGGGACTTGATTGGATCCATGGCGACCAGTTCCGAACAGTGGCATGTATGGGCATCTGGTTTTGGTTTTGGTGATGATGGTCGGTGTGGTTTTGGTAGGATTTGTTGAAGATGAAGATGAAAAGAACTGGTTGTGGTTTTGTGAATTTTCTTGTTTGAAAAAAATATATATGTTGAATTTGTTGAAGATATTTAGATGACGGTCAGTATTGATGATGTTTTGAGATTTTCATGTTTGGTTTTTTGTTTCAATGAGAGAAAACAGAGAGAGACTGATGTTGATGATATTTTGAGATTTTTCCATATTTGGTCTTTGTTTCAATGAGAGAAAACAGAGAGAGGGCTCAACATTTTAAGATTTCAAGGAGAGAAAAGTTTTTGTTGCAAATTTAGAATTTGGTGAGAATTCCATGTTTACGTTTCTGTTGATGAAGAGCTTGAAGTCTATTGATGAATATCATCAACAGACTTTGAAGATGGTAGTGGAGACTCAAATTGGACTTCACAATCCATCTAAATAGATGGACAGTGGAGATCCAATCTGAGTATTTAGATGGACTGTGAAGTCCAATTTGAGTCTCCACTGTCATCTTTATTTTTTTAAATTGATATTGACCGTCTATCTTTAAGATGAACGATTTACATTCATTAAAAAATATTTTTTATATTTAAAATTATATTTTAATATTTTTAAATCAAAAATAAAAAATGACAATACTACCCTTCATAGTCTTAACGTTGATGGTCAAACTTAGTCAACCTATTAGTCAAAGAGAAGGCGGTGTAATAAAAAGTTAAAGTTGTTTCAATTGTAATTAAGTCAACATCAAGAGGGTTTTGAGTAATTTCCTCGTATATATATATATATATATGTATATTAAAAAAAAAAAAAAAAAAAGCAATTTCTACCTTTATAGGATTTAATTAGGAATACCGTTTTCGAAAAAAATAAAATAAAATAAAACACAGGAAAGTATTAAAAAAAGGAGGGGGCGGGGGGCGGTGGGTGGGGTGGGGTGGGGTGGGGTGTGGAAGGAAAAGCAATAATAGTTTATTATTACAATGACTAGAAAGACCTGACAGGCATATGTTGAAGTCTGTAGTTTACTACTTTAGGCTTTAATAATTTAATTTAACTTCTCATCATCCCTCTTCCCTTCATGACATGCCTCTTTAAGCCAGGTATATGCACATTTTTAATGTAATCCTTCCAATCTATGCTCGCTACATCAAATCCAAATTGCCTTTTCTCTTCTTCAGACATGATTTCCATTAATCTCTCTGTGTTGGTGTTATCAAACCTGCCAAATATTTGTTATTTTAATTATAAAATCCATTATTTCACAACAAAATTAAAACATGCATGCTAATATTAGAGAATGCAAAAAAAGATAATGTACGAGTTAGCTTAGCTTACCTTCCACCGTAAAATGTGTATGGCTCGTATATTTTAGCCAAGTGCTTTGCTTGCTCCACTGATTTTCTGCAAATGGTTTCAAGCTTCTGAGATAGTTTCCCATTTGAGTTAGAGGCCATAGGTGATAACCCGCTTCGCTGAATTGCATCTCTCCAAAGTTGAGCGGAGAAATCTTCCATGGAGCTGAAGAGCTTCATTGATGGAACTGGAATTGGCCTGCCCTTTGAGTCCACGTATGGCGAGGAATTGTAGTGTTCCCAAATCAGTTTGGCAAGATCTTGGAAAACTAATGGATTAACGACAGACGAACCGATTTGGTAGACATAAATATCTGGTTTTTGGACCGCTCCATGCCTTGCTACGGCCGCCAACGTTGCGTTAACAACCATGTCAGCTGGGACCTGCACCTATTCACGTTAAAAGAGCAGCAAATCTTCTTCTTGGATCTAAGAAGTGCGATCTTAATTACTAGTTAATTACTTAAATGTCAAACTTGTAACATGTTCTTTATCCAAGATCGAATAATGAAACTTTTACACATCGATAAGAAACCCTACCAATTAAACCGGTTGATACCAACATTATCAAAGAAATTATAAATAATGTATAGTAAGCGACAAAAAGTTAGGTAGAATAGTACTACTAGTTAGGTAATAACTTCAACCTGAGATCTAATTAGTTTTTGTCAAGTTGCAATAATTTTTAGAGCTCTTACAGTAAAATCTCTCTGTATATTACACTTGGATAAAGACCTCAAAAAGATCATACAAATTGGAGGTTATTACTTACTACATCAAGTATCCCATTGGGGTCTGCTAAAAATCCAGTGAGCTGTCCTTTTCCATAGTATAAAACTATTGGATCCATCATCCTGTGAAAGAGATCAGAAAGATCCATATATAAACAGTATTGCAGGTTATTAATTAATAATTATTATAAGCAAAAAGAATTGAAAAACCATTTAAATGGATAATAATGTCATTTAACCTCATTTTTAAACATAAAAAATGATGGTTTTGTATTAGTTTCTTTTTCAGAAGTATTTTGATAAATAAATACCTATTTCCTTCCATCCATCCAGGGAATGGCTCTTTCCAAGTGCTCTCAATAACACTAGGGCGAATTATCACCACCGGAATATTTCCTCTCATGCTATCAATCACCATCTCTCCCATTGCCTTTGTGAACACATAAGTGTTCTGCCATCCATATTTTTTGGCCCTGAAAATTACACATGTATCCCATTTTTGAGTTGACATGCATCAACTTATTCATTTTACCAACACATTTTACATGATTAGTGGTTTACTTCATGGACTATTCAGAAATCAAAGAAAAGATCAAGAGAGAATATCCCATCACCTTTCTAAACCCATTTCTTTCAGCTTTTGAGCCACTTCAACATCTGCAGAGGCAGCTTCTTTGGACTTCAAAGCCAACTCTATTTCATTTTCAACATCTAACATTGGTTCAAATATTGATGCAGTTTTAGAGATAAAATTCTCCCTTGCTATGCTGTCTCCCATGCTGAATGGTTTCTCCAAGATTCTTCCTTGTCTTTGTCCATTTACATATGCTGTTGTTGTACGAAAGAACGAAGCATTAAATTAAAAGAAGTCTATTACTCATTAATTAGAGTCTAATAAAATATCGTTTTAATTTTTTTATTGACATCACATTTAGTTAGCTGATTCGATAACAATCACTGGTATGAATCTTTTCTGAACACGTAAATTTTTATGACACATATTAACATAATTTGATCTTGAACATTGTAGAAGTAGGCTCCTACTTGCCTGTTGAAACTTGGACAAAGAGCTTAAGTTTCTTGCATTTGTTTGCAAATCTCATAAGGTGGCAAGGTCCTCTTGTGTTGATATCAATAGCAATATCATACCTGTAATATCAAAGTATAACACATATCTATATATTTATATCAGAATAAAAATATATTACTTAATTTTTGAGGCGTTATTACAAATTAAAAAATATATATATCATGAATAAATTAAGAAGGCAGAACCTTTCATCAAAGGTTGTATTAGCTGCAGAGTTTACAATAACATCAACGTCTTTCACAATCACATCAGCAAATTCTCCTTCTAAACCAATATTAGATTCACACACATTTCCTACCACAGGAACCAGTTTGCTTAACATGAATGCTTGGTAGGATCTTCCGTAGGTTTGTCGCAGACATTTGAAAAGCTCTGCATTAATAATCTAACAAATACAACAATAAATTCATTGTAAGATTCAATTGATCAAATCCAACAAAGAATTGGAGATTTTTTTTAGAAAAAAATCCGAAAAACCCCCTAAAATGGAAAATAATATCACTGAACCCTATTTTTTAACATTAAAATTAGTGGTTTTATATTACTTTCATTTTCAAAAAGTATTTTGATAATATCTTTTTTTAATAATTATTAAAGAAAAGAAAAAAGTCTAGCTAGAGTGTTGAAAAATATTCAGATAATATACTTCTGTTTGTAATCTTTCCATTGCAGCTTCCTTATTGTTGGCCTTGATCAACACATATATCTTTCCCACATCCGGTACTGTGCGCAGTATCTTCTCAATCAGAACTGGATATTTTAAACCAAAAAGGAAATATTTTCAAATAGTGATTAAAAAAAATTGAGCATGAAATCTTAAAAAAAAAAAAAGGAATATCAACCATTTAAAGGTTATGTTGACATATATTTAAAAGCACATTAAGATTAAAGAATACACAACGTAAAATATCTATTCAAAACATACTGGCTCATTAACTTGAGTATATTTAGTACTCAAAGCAGTATAATTATATGTAAATTCAAATGAAGAGGTAATTAGATGATCTATACCTTTTGCTAGGAAGCCTGTAGCCCCAGTAATGAAAAACGCTTTTCCTCTAAGAAAGTTGACAATGCCAATACCATCTTGCACTTGCACTAAAGAGGTGGTTGCTTGGCCACCAAAGGGCTCCAAATCCTTGACAACATCAATCTCAGCTTGGCTCTTGCCATTTTGTGGAGACAAAACCAAGTTTCCACCATCCACCAAAGCTGCTTTGTGATCCTTTTCAACAACTATAGGTGGTCTCTTCTTCAAAACTGAAGAAGTACTAAAAATAGCTTTCTCGTTCCGGCCTGCAGCTTGGCAGTACACAACAGTACCAGTGTTTTTCCTGCTTAAAAAGTACTTATCATCAGTATTATCAAACACAGTCAAGAATTTATGTGAATAAGATGCTGAAAGTGAAGACACAGAGTTGAGGAAGAGAGACGCCATTACTGGCAAGAAAAAAGAATATGGACAAGTTTTAGAACAAAGAAAGAAAAAAAAAAAAAAAAGAAAGAAAAAAAGGGTAATGCAGGAAACAGTTGGGGTAAAAACAAGTAAACAAACAGAAAGTATATAAATTTAAGAGAAGGGTTTGGTTTGGATTGGTTTAAATAGAGATGAGAGGGAAGTAAGTATGTGAAGAGAAGTAGGTATGCATTTTAATCAAGAAGGGAAGAGAGTCTCTTTTTGCCAAGTTATTCACACTTCCCACCAACGGCCAAGATGGCGGGAGGCATCTTGCTTCTGCTTATTTGATTACTAATATTGTCTTCTATTTGTTTTTGTATAATGTAATACTTTTTTAGCAAATTTTCGTGGGAAAAAAGGGTGTGTTGTGTTTGTAGGAGTGGGAGGGACTTGGGTGATATATGCACATGCTTTTGCGTTACCATTGACAAAAGGTATCCTTTGTCAAGCCCATTGTTTGCTTTCTAATTATATTTTAAGGCCCATATGAGATTAGCATTGTCCAAATACTACTAAATGGTTTAATGCTACTATAGGATCTCCGACCATACTAATTATCTATTATTCTTAACCAAAAAAGTTAATGATGTGACTTTTATTGATTTTAACCACTTTTTATATTATTAACTATTTTGAAAAAATTGAATCATCCTTAGACCAAATATACAGGGTAGGAAAATTCTAGTCAAACTCTCTCTCATATTGTTATAATATTCAATTTGTGATAAAACGAACAATTTTCTTTCTAAAAAAATAAATTTATATGAATTTTCACATTTATTTAATTAAAATAGAGAAAATTATTGGCGTAATTTAATAAAAAAATTGCTAGATAAAATGGTTTTTTAATTAATTTCGCTAAAATTTAGCTAACATTAAGGGAGTTACCTTGGAGATGCTCTAAGGTTCTAAACGTGAAATTATTTAATGAATTTTAATAAAATTTTAAAAAATTAAAAGGTGGAAATACAGCAAAAATTTAAATCTTTCCTTTTCTTGACTACCATTTGCAATACAATATCTACATTGGAGATACATGTAACATTAGATTCGTGAGCTATAATTATAACGTAAGTACATAACTCTTGTAGTGATAATGATTGAATAATGCATGTCCCAATTTTTTTAAACCTTAACTTATTCTATTAAAGAGTTGGAAATCACCATTAGATTTGAGTATGATCGATAAACAATATAGTGGTTTCAATGTTAAAAAAAAATGACCTTTGTATATTTGTTGTTGACCAAAAACTCTCATGCAAAGCATTTACATGAAATTTCGAAACCATAAAGTTACTTTCAAAATGAGTCAAGCTTGGATAGGGTCCCTCCACGATCTCCCCCTAAGGCACCCCATTCGAATCACGCATCAAATTTGGGACACCCCATTATCATCTCTAGAAAGAACACACTTATTTATAGTGAATAGAAGTGTTTACTTAAATGTATAAGTGGATCCAAATCAATCAAATCATCATCATCATCTAAACATCAACAAATTGTGTAATAATTTTTGTAATGTTTTGAATAGTGAACATAGATTCTTATTTTATTTTCAATTCCTTTCGGACCGAAAACGCAAACCATTGATTTTGCTCCTTATTTACATAATATAAAATTCAAGAATAGATAACGATTGTTTGATTCATCATCACATCTACATGTGATATTCTTAAGTGAATAATATCAGATATCCTAACGCATGTCTTAATTTGCAATGTGACAATTTAATTAATACAACATGTGATAAATAAAATCAATTCACATTATATATCCATTTGTGATTTCTTTTTTTATACCACTTGCAGTGGGGGCAACTCGAACTTAACACATTGTTAGATTGAATGAATGTTCTCTATCATTCATCAATGGATAAAATACAAGTTTGAGTAATAAAGTTGGAGTAACTAGCATAACTCTCTAATTACTATACTAAATTTATTAAGTGTAACCATTGTTGTTTCCTTTCACTTCCTACATGACAAGAAAGCTAACCGTTCAAACTATTCATCCATCCATCACATTTGACATTCTTAATCACTCAACTAAATTTAACTAGCGAGATCATTATTTCCGGCTTCAGTTATCCATAATTATATCACAAACCTATAACAGGACTGGTGCAAAAAAAGGCACCGGATATCTTCAGACTTCACACTATGATCCCGTTTGATGCCTCACTCCCTTCCAAATAACAAATTCTCAACACGCTTAATTATACACGAGAAAAAGAAGAATAATTTCTTAATCACCAGACAAGCACCGAGCGCAATTGCATTGAAAACCAAACCCTTGGGCTAAGAGTCTTTGTCGGGCATCGCGACCCATACTGACGTCAATGTAGCATATCCGAAGTTCTTCCCCTGCACAACATCCACCACCAATGTAAATTATTGATGTGAACCAACTTGCCCAACCAAAATGTAGTTGCATTTCATTAATATCAAAGCCATTGTACTGTCGTTTTTCTATAATTTCTGCTACAAAGCGAAAGATTGCTTGCTCACCAATAGCATACAATCATATTTAGCGTCACAAGGGGCAGTTCTGCATTTTTTTACCCTGATCTATTAAAATTGATTTAAATGGACTCACATCCAAGAAAGGGGATAACTGTCTCTAATGACAATTCCCAGCAATTTTTTAAGGAAAAAAGCAAAGAAAGAAAGAAAAAATGTGTACATTAGAATTTAAGGTGCAGATATTACAGTGCTCAAGATTTTGAAGGATGATATAGAGAACTTTATTAGAAAGGAATCATAAACTATAAATGTAGCTTCATATGTCTTTTAATTTTCATTTTGTTTTCCGTTATTTTCTGGTTGGAGGTGGAGATAAATATATCTTGTGAAAGCGGTCTAAAAATTACTCTCTTATTTTTCAGTGATGCTAACAAAACCTGAACTACTGCAGATTTATTTTCTTTGGCAGTCTGGACAACAAATTCAGTGTACTGATTTCTACTAGCATCCAACAGAGAAAATTGAATAAGGAAAACAATCTGAAGACAATGGATACAAAACACAAACCTTCCTCAACATCACGAAGGGCCTTCAATCTTGCATCTGCATTCTCTAACCAAACAATGTGTGCATTGGGATCTGTAGTCCAAAATCAGCTAAGTCAGTTTCTTTCTTGTTATTTTCTTTCCCTTTGCATAAAAGTTGGGGAGTGAATGCATGCTAATTTCACTATCCCTTGTAAATTAAGCATGGTGCATGCAGGAAGACTTTTGTTCTGTTTGCTCCAGAGCAGAAACTATTTCAATTACCACTTTTATCAGTCTCTTTATATAATTCAAATTTCTACTTATTCTTCTCTTTTGACAAATGACCTCATCTAGATTTTAAGAGGCCGTTATCCTAATGGAATCCAGTATTTCATACACCCCAAATTAGACTCAAATCCTTATATTCATGTCCATACATCCATGAAAAGGGAGCTTACCACAATCATGATTATAGAAGGAAGGAAGCATATAAACTGCATTTCCAACGGCAATTTCAGATTCTATACAAGCTGCAGCCGATGAAAGAAGATCTTCATACAATCCTCCAGCCAGTTCAATACGAAAAGCATTGATATGAATCCGTGAGAGCACACTAGCATACCATTGCTTGCTTAGGACTTGTAATGTCAAAGATAACTGGTACAACCAGTCTCTTGAGAGAAGATAGGCATAAAACCACTATATTGCAAGTAATAACTAATTTCTGATATTTAGAGGATACATGTCATCTGTTCGTCCATGATATGTGCCTTAGTTAAGGCATTCCTTAGCAGGCCAAAACCCTCTTCCATCTGAAAATTCTCATATATAAATGAAGAATGAAGAATGGAAAGAGATGCAAAGACCAATAAATATGATGATCATTTATAAATCAACAAGCCCCCTACTTATTATTTTATCTCTATAATCTTGACTTAATAGAATGTCTCAAGAATGTTTTATAATTAAATAACTTCCATTTATTTTTCACAAAAAATAAATAAATAAATAACTTCCATAGATCACATTAATTTTACATTTTGAAAATAGGGTCATTAATGAAATTGAAATAGAGCACAATGAATCAAATTTCTATCTGTTTATTCCCTCCTCTAATAAGCATACAAAGTTGTGCATAGAAGCAATTCTTCCCCATATAGGGAGATGGTCCTAAGATTAAGTAGTTTGAGTTTTCTCAATAAAATTGATAAATGGGTAATAAATTCAGGGAAACTTCTCACTTAGATGAGGAAATACTTTGAAACACAAGGACAAAGTGAAAATTCAGGACCAAGAATGACTGGTTTTCAAGCCCAAACAATTATGAACAAATAACTTAATCAAATTGCAAAGGTTTTAGTTATCTAAGAGCCCTAACAACATAGTTTTCCTTCTTCTAAAAACTTCTATTGTCACCATTATGAAAAATTCTAACCTGCAAAATCATCTCAGTGGATAAACTTGCTGGTTGAAGTATGTCAACGAAGTCAGCAGATGCAGCTCCTGATATAATCATACAAGCCAACCGCTTGACAAGCAGAGGATATTTTAAACCTTGGCTCCTTCACAAACAGACGATTGAAAGAAAGATAAATAAATATTAGATACAACAAAAAATTAACTACTACTTTAGCGTCAACAGCCAAGGAGAGAACCCAAGAAGGAAGAAGACAATGACAGAAAGAAAGAAACTATTCTTGCATGAGAATACCAGTTGGTTTTGGACTCTAATATCATATGCTAGTAGGTAAATCAATAGTCTCCAATTATAAATACTAACATAAAAGTGAACACCACCATCAAGTAGAGGAAGAAGAGCAATAGAATTGATTTTTTTTTGTGGGCAATAAATCCCACAAAGATAAATAACCATAAAGGGGTCAAATATTTACAGTTCAATACAAAAAATAAAAAAGTGATAAATCCTTAAAAAATTATGGTATAGAAAAGCAAGAATCAGCATATACAATATGAATGGAGATGACAACAGTGTTGAGAGGTTTAGAGGAACATCCATACCGGCAATAGTCATGAAATGCAGACCAATCTGCTCTGCTCTCAACATCACATAAAGTCTAAGACACATGAAAGTGTAAACATACTAATTAATAAGTTCACCAATAAGGCCAAAAAAATAATTAAATTTCAAACCGATATTCAAATAATTAATGTCAGAGTTTTTCATATCATGATTAACTTATGTCGTCAATATTAATGAATGAAAATACTAAAATCAGAAGCAAATAAAAATAAACAAATCATCACTCAAAAACATATCAATTAATCAAGATGCATTTAATTAAGAAGAAGCGATGATACCTGGGAATCGTCTCTGCAGAGTTGACTGCAAAAGAGAAGAGGATGAGGATGAGCTTGAGAATTCCAAGTGTTTGGAGAAATGTTTCTGAGACAAAAAGAACAGACAGTGTTGAGCTTCGAGAGAGAAGGGTGAGTTAGAAGGGGTTTGGCGGTGTGGATGAGTTGGCCTGCTCCGATTCTCCGAGTGGCGAAGACGCCTCGACCAGCTGACTCAGTAATTGAGACCCGAATGGGAGGCGGAGGCGGGGGGGAGGGCTGCTGATTGCGATGGTGAGTTGCGGTGGAGGAGAAGAAGGAGACATGTTGGTGTTGCTTCTTTTGCAATTGCAACCGCCTAATCCAACGGCACATTTTCTCTGCTCTATTTCTGCCCGGCCAAATCCGAAGCACTTATTTAAACTCACTTGTATCAGACCAATTAAAATGTATTAACTAATACAGAACAGTACATGGTAAGACATGCCAAACCTTGCATTGTATTTATTATTCTGGTATATTTAAAATCCCTGAGACAATACAATACAAACCACCAAAAGAGGCCCTAAATTCTCAAATGGGTGGAATGACTTCTTGTCTAGGTCATTAGAATATGAGGTAGCTCTAGGTTTAATGTGTTAGTGCATTTGGAGATAAGCGTATCAAATCGGACCATAAATGTGTAAATCAATTGTATAAAATAAACTCATGAGGAGCAGTACACAGAGTCATATCCTTCATTGGCATATCAAGACAAACTTTTACTAACCAATCAGTAGTCTGATTAGCATCTCGTAGCATAAGAAGTAATTTAATATGCCAACCTTTCTTTATAGTATTCTAAATGTCCAGAAGAATAGACTCGAAGTAGATTGGATTAAAATCTAAATGTGGAATCAAATCAATAACTTTTTTACTATCCAATTCCAGCAAAATCGTAGGTAGACGTAAATCCCAAGTAAGATGAAGATATTTCTCAATTGCCCTTAATTCAATTTCTAGAACTGTGCAAATACCTAGAGAACTCATAAATCACCTTATGAAAATACATTGATCATCACGAAGTAACCCCCCGATCGTAGCTCATCCAGTAGCTCTTTCCAAAGCGCCTTAATTTGATTCATCCAGAAAGAGGCAGATTCCAACAACAAATAAAGTTCGGAGCAATAGAAGAAGAAAATTTACTAAATAATCTCTCCAAGCAGCACAAATAATAGAAATTTGTTTATTAATAAGATAAGTTCTATTCAAAACCAAAGGAAGTAGCACGTAATCATAAAGGTAGAGAGTTAGGATCCTTTAATAGGTAGATTTTTCAACACTCATTCCTCTCTTTCAATTCTAAAAAAACCAATTTCTCCCATTTTAGGGAATAATTTTCATTCAGATATTAAAGGTAAAATTACAATTCATCAAAATATGCATATCATATTCAAAAATATTGCCACAAAAAGCATAAGAGCCAGAAAGAGAAAAACCCATCTGTGCTTTTCTTATATTTGTCAATAATCTGTCATGCTTAAACTGCTAAAGGAAGAGTCGCATCCTTTTGGGAACTTTCACCCTCTATACAACACCCCAAACTTTGTCTTCTTAACCCTAACTACTGCTCACAAGAGCATTATAGGCAGATTTCAAAGAAAAATGCCCATCATTAGAAACTCTCTAGAGAGGACGATCAATACCTGTATCTTGATAAATAAGAGAGGAAAATGCAAAAAGAATGCATATTCCTTTGGGCAAATAGTTCCTCAAAAGAGAACAATCCCAACCCCTGTTAGCTTTAACCAAATCACTCACCTTAGCATTTAATAAATCAAGTGGCACAAGCATTAGTACACAAAGTTATTAAGAGTCCTATATCTGCAATCCACCTATCAGACCAAAATTTAACAATATCTCCATTGCCTGCTCGCCAAGCAAACCGTTCCACAACATTAGGATGAACATAGTATAAAACTTTTTAGATAGTAGAATCAGACACACCAACTTTCAAAGTGTAAGCATTATTGACAATTAAATTGTACTTTGATCTGATCACATCACACCAATGGTCATTTCTAATGAGATTTCTCCAAATCAATTTTATAAGATAAGACAAATTCAGCTCATAAAGAAGACTTAAGTATAGGCCTCCAAACTCTTTCGGACAACAAACATTATTCCAAGCAATGACATATAGCTTTTTTCCAACAGTAATATCTCCCTACAAAAACTATCAACTAATATTTTCCAGGTCAAGAATGGTGCCCTTAAATATTAAAGCTGATTGTATAATATATTGCGGCAAACTAAGAATAATAGAGTTGACCAAAGTAGCTCTTCCTGCCATCGATAGAACTCTACCCTTCCATTAAGAAGTCTACTTTATGCTTTCCGAAGCATAAAACTATATGTATTTTTGGTTAGTTTGACTGAGCAAATAGGGATACCCAAATACTTGTCAATATCCATGGTGGGCAAGAAATCACTTATAGAGGTAGGCTCTGAAGTCAATTGATCTGAAACTCATTTGGAGAAATAAATCATTGTTTTTTATCACTAACCTTTTCTCCAGAAGTTGCACAGAAAGAATCCAAACATATCTTGATAGTATCCACTTGGTTTTGACTAGGGGTAACAATATGGGTCGCGATACGACGGGTTAATACGAATTAACAAAAAATAAATGGGCATGGGTTGGAGTTAAACGAATTCGTGTCATAATCATGCCAACCCGTCTAATCTGTTTATTAAATGAATCCAATCGAATTTAGTTAAATGAATCACGGGTTGACACGAATAAAATTGGGGTCAAATTATAATTTAACATATTAGAATGGTTAGTGCATAATTATATATTTATATATATACACACACTTAACAAATCCCTAAACCTAACCCATTTGGTTTCAAATTTCAAACCCCTTGTCGGCAGCCTCCCTACAACACACAACCACCTTCTTCCTCCTTCTTTCTTTAAAAACAACAACACGACGACACAATGACCCTAACAATGACACCATCACGGCAGCTGCCAACACGACGACACCATCCATCCCACCAAATCATCCCTTTCTCCCTCACGATGATGCTTACCACCTTGTTCCATCATGGCTCACAGTCACCACCAACCCTTCTCCCTCACAACTCATGATCACCACTGCCCCTCTTCCATCATAGCTCACGGTCACCACCACCTCTTCTCTCTCACGACTCACGATCACCATCCTACCTTCGTCACAACATCTTTGTCCCGCCTTCGCCAGTGGCTTGCACTCCATAAGGTGCTTGATCTTATTGTCCTAAACCCTGTGTGACTATCTGCCTCAGATCGCAGTAGATCTACCCTTAGGTTTTTTTTTTTTTCCTTTTGATTGTTGCTATTATTATTATTTTTTTAATTTGTGTAAAATTATTTTGTTTTATTTGTGAAACTATTGTGCTCTCTAATATTGACGAATTTGAATGCGATATATATCTATGATTGAAATTGGTTTGTGTTGGATATCTATGAAACATGGTTTCTAGCTTGATCTCAACTTTTTTTTTTTGGATTGTATGTTTGGTTTTCTGGATTATATTTTTTTTTTATTGTATTTTTTTTTTTCATTTTTTTTAGTTCATGGTAGTTTAATTTTTGTATAATGATGAAGGAGAAGATTATGGGATTTGATTGATTTAATCGAAGTACGTTTTGAATGATTTAATTGAATTTAAGCAAAAGTTCAAAGTGGATCTTATATTGATGTAGATTTTGAATTGATTTAAATATTGAAGAACAATATTGAAGAATAAAGCTTTTAATTCGATTAATTCATTTAATTAACTTAAATGGGTTAAACAAGTTAAACGAATTAACGGGTTAATAGGTAATAAACGAATTAAGCGAATTGTGTCATGTCATTCATTTATAAACGAATTCGTGTCGAATCCAAAAATATTGACTTGTTTATTAAACGAATTCGTGTCGGGCTTGTTGAATTCATAAATGAATCGAATCAAATTCGACTCGACCTGACACGCTAACTTGTTTTGCCACCCCTAGTTTTGACTTGCCTCAGCAAAAAGTAGCAAATCATCAACAAACATATGATGAGAGATCTGTGGTCTATTGGTACCAATCACGTAAGGTTTCCACGAACCATCATTAACAACATCCAGAATACAAACATAATATAATGCTTAATTCATAAATCATTTGTTTATTTTGAATTATATTATATATCACGATGATCATCGTGCATAACTGGGTTTAACTCAAAAAATGAACGACGTAGTCAAAAGCGGTTAATAATAATTGATCTTCTTGATTTACGAATCTCTTTATGGAGGTTAAGTTATATGTTATACAAATAATCATGGATAAAAAGTAATTTTTGGTGTAATTGCTTTGTTATAATTTATGCATAACAATTTGGAGCTCAGTTACACTTTTGTACTGGTGTAAAATGTCATTAAGGAAATACCGAAATGTAAAGGAAGTCAAAATTAGCATATATCCTAAGGCCCCTTTCAAACTCATTTTAATATATGGATATGATTTTGTCATAACTATCTATAGGTTATAGAGAATAAGGCTTTGAGAGTAAGGAAAAGAAACCACTCATTTCTCTGTAGCTGCCACCACCAATACTGGAGAGTCTCCCAATTTCTTTTTCCTTGGAAAATATTTGACAAGGGAAGCATTACATACACAATACATTTTTTTTCATAGCTATAACAAAAAATCTCACCAACTAAACTCCACTAACTAGTACTTCAAAATTTTCAATCTCTGAAGAGAATTACGAGTATGTGATTAGTTATTGAACAAGATAAAAGCGAGTTAAACTGACTGTTTCAATGACATATTTTTTAATGGATGATCCTTTGAGGATGAAGATTACAGGAAAAACAGGGCGAAAATATGAAAAAGAAAATGAAAATGGTCGCAAGAATATATGAAATGAGGACTATCCATTTCTAATCCTAGCTACACCAAAAGCTTTGGCTCAATCTCTAGTTGACATAGATGTCAGATTCTTCCTTGATCTCTAAACAAGAAGAACCTCAATAAAAAATTTACATATTATATGTATGTACACACAAATGGGGATCACCGATTTCAGTTAACAAGCAATTAGCATAACCTTTAACAGGATTATAACGGTCCATCAATGCAAAGGTGATTTCCATTCGAGATTCTCCTCCGGATAATCTTTTTGCATTTCTTTAGGAGGAATGAAGCAATCGATGGAGAGGCCAGCAACGTTGAATGCAAGATCATCAATACTCCATGTCTCCTCCATCCGGGTGATGGAAAGGCCTGCCTTAAGGTTGTCTCCAAACCTTGTGATGATCACACTTGATTGACCACCATGGGCAATCATCACACCCTCCACACTCCTGTAGTCCTCAATTTTGGTACACATTGTTGTCTCCCAATATGTAGGTTGAGTTCCTGGTGGCTGAATTCTGGTCAAGTAGGAGTCTTCTAAATACACCAATAATCCACTCCTTTGGCTAAAGTACCCAAACATAACATGCTTGATCATCTCTGCAGAGCTATCACTCCTATCAGCCAACTCGGTTTGATTGGCAGACAATTTCAATACAAAACAATCGGTGCTCGAAATTCGCTTCTCTCCCATGTGCTGGGCTGTGGAGAAAACAGCTGATACTGCAATAGGATCTAGTCCCTACATGTATGAATCACTCTGTCTTGAGCATAGGTTATACAAGACCATGTCCAACTCAAATGATGTGATTTAAGCAACGTGGTTTCACTTAAAGAAAAAAAGATTACTTTTGGAAGCAACCTAGCACTATACAAGCTAAGAGCTGACAGTTGTTTCACATTGAAAAGTCCAGTGCTACCTAATTCTATAAGATAAATGAATAATTGAATTGGAATTTTTTTAAAGAAAAATTTGCTCTTGTTCTAACAGATTGTGAACTAACTGATACGCATATTTTGACAAAGAATGCATCCGTTAAACAAGATCTGGTGTCTTAGCAGATTGGATCTGATTTCTAAGTTACATTAGGTATCAAACAAATTGCATACCAAATCAAGAGAGAGAGCATTTTATTGCATTTGTGACTTTTATAAAGAAGTCTCCAATCCCTTTATGCAATGTCACCAAGTGTGTTTTTGAGTCACAGACACCACAGATATGAACACAGATTATTCAGTATCTCAACTGGATTCTCATAACCAGTTTCATTAAAGTGGAATGACACTTGCAAGTACTTTTTCCATTAGAAAAGTATCTGCCCAAAAAGCACTTTCTAAGTGTTTTTACAAAAGTGAATTTAAATAGCAAGAAAGCATTTGTTTCACAAAAACATATACCCAAATGTATTCATTAGTCACAAAGACTCACAACTCACAAACCAAGATCCAAGTGGGCTAGCATTATTGCAACTCTAAAAAGTAGCCAAACGTGCTATTGATAATTGTTTATACTAAGTCACATGAAGCTACGATATTTAAATGCAAAACACAACCATTCTTCTTTATAAAATTAAACTCTGACAAAGATACTTTATATCACAACACTAAGATTAAATATTTAAAAAAGGACTTGCCTGAAGAGCTCGCCGGAGAGGACGCACACAGCCTTTGGCGGCGTGCGCGCCGAGCCATGGCGTGTGGCGCCAAGCCACATTGCCATCACTGCCTGCCACAACCTTATTCCCACCCACAACTAGCTCAATAAGCCACTTATTAGGAACCATTTGCCACATCACAAAACACCCCTTCTGCGAAACTCCTCCACTGGTGGCTCCACCCACCGGGCCGGCTGAGCCGCCAAACTCATCCACCATACCCATTGTGACTTTCCCAGTTGCGAAAATGTTCTTCACTTTACCTTCCAGTTTCCGGCAACCGGTTGCCGCCGTGAAATGTTGTATAATGTATTGGGCAGAGGAAGACACCTGTTGAAACGTCAACTTAACTCAATCAATGAAAATGTTTGTTTGTTATATATATATATTAAAGTTACTTCAAACATGGCTGCTCTTGTAAGCAACTGATGCCACAAAATAGTTTTGTTGATTACACGAGTTGTTTTGGAAGTGAAAAAGAGTGGAGCTGAACCTGATTGATAGGAAAGGCGGGGTGGTGGAGAGAGACGGGAAAGAGAGGGCAACCGAGGACACTTAGGAGGATCTTGATGTCTGATTTCTTGTTGAAAACGAGAGAGAAATGGGACTTGAGCCAGTGTTTCCATGAGTGGGGTTTCTTGGAGCAGTTGGTGGAGTCGTCGTCTTCGTTAATGGGTTCTTCAGATAATGGTGCAAGACGAGAACTCATGGTCTCATCTGCCTTGCCGAGCTTCCTTCAAACTCAGAAAAAATGGAGAATATTATGGGGAGTATGGACACAACACAAGAAAGTGACACCACTAATGCTTTAAACTAACTCATTTTACGTTATTTACTTTTTCCACACGCAGCTACGGGTCGTGTCCTACCGTCAACTTTATCCTTCTTGTATGAGTACTTTTTCTTTCTCCCGTTTTCGTAAAAGAGGCTATAATACGTTACGTGTTCAACCAGCAAATTTCAATTAATGTGGAAAATTTTCTCTCTAACGTGAATTGTCTTCACCTGATTTTGAAAATTGGTCTCAAACATGACACCTAATAATTATATCGCAACTAATCTCGATAGTATCCTTCTGAATTGATCTTTATAATTATAAAATATTCTAAAAATAAAGACACAGAAGATTTAACTGCAATTCGCCCAAAAACAAAACTGGAACCATTTTCACTCGAGTTATGTTCCACTTCTGTATGTAAGTATTTGATTTTACCTTCAAAATTGAAAACAAAAAATATTTTTGTTTGTCATTGTTAGAAAATAAATGCTCTTAACATGGGTTTATGTTTGAGTTTCGAGTTCTTGCATCTCAATTGGTGATATATATATATGTATGTATATATTTATGTGTGTATGTATGTAGATATATATATGTATGTATATATAACTGAGATATATTGACACTTACAAACAACCAATGAGAGGTCTTGAGTCAAAAGTTAAAATGATGATCAAACCACCACATGTATTGGTCCCCATTTAGACTGAACCTTGTACCTCCAACGTGGGGTCTACTCATGTTTTTAATTGATTATTCTCGAGTAAGAGGAAACAATAATTCTTTCGAACAAAAAAGAAACAATAATTTTAAAATTCTTAGTATTCTTAGTCTCTCGTTTATACCATCTCGAATGCTATTATGAAATTTTAAATTTTTATTCCCGATATATCATCACCTTTTTCGAATACGAAACCACCTAAACAAAAAAAAAATAAAGATATATAATTTATTTATAATAAATGTATATTCAATTTATAACAAATCACCATAAAA
The DNA here is from genome assembly GCA_022984855.1 of Dimocarpus longan. NCBI lineage: Eukaryota > Viridiplantae > Streptophyta > Magnoliopsida > Sapindales > Sapindaceae > Dimocarpus > Dimocarpus longan. The sequence goes on from CM041026.1 coordinate 11,785,336, forward strand.
CATGTTAATACTATTTCTCCTCATAGGGGTAGGCAAAATAACAGGAACCCTATCGACCCAAAACAACCCAAAAAATTTATTTTCCACTTGGCTTCAGTTTAGTTTTTTTTTGTTTTATTAATAAAAACCAATTTTTTTGTGCTTTGGTTCGGTTTTAAATAAGAAAAACCAACTCAAACCAGAAAACCGAATTTCATAAAAAAATTAAAAAATCCTAAATATATAAAAGCCTCACATTAACAAATCACTAATTCGGTTGGTTCAGTTCGATTTGGTTTATATCACTAATTAAAATACAACTAAACCGAAGCTATCCATTCGGTTTGATTCGGTTTTTATAAAATGAATTTTTCAGTTTCAGTTCGGTTTGACCTAAAATCGAATTGAATCGAACTGTGGCCATCCTATTTTCTCATATTATTTAAAGATTTTGGACTCTTTAAGAAAAGAATGAATAATTTTTTTTATGAAATTGTTTAATGAAAATTCTTTAATTTATTTTGGTGAGAAAAATAATAGAATGTACTAACTAAGAATTCTATGTGAGTTTTTCAAATGAAAAACTTATCTCCATAATTTTTTTTTATTGTTTTGTTTATAATTAAGTTACATAACTGCTATGGAGATTTTTTTACCTGATTACCTGTTGATCTTGTATGGCAACAAATTTGGTTAAAATATAAACTTACATTGAAAATGCTTTAAAAACTCCATACTTTGACTATTGTTGTCAACAAGTGAGATAGATGGACAAAAATATTATCATTCTAATTTTTTTTTTTATCAACATAACAAAATTTAAAAAATTGAAAAATAGTTTTCTATTTTTGCAGGTCTCCTTCTCCGACAACCTCCATATCTTCCAGCCTCCATTTATTTTGGTCTCTTTTGACAACGAATTGCATATACAATACATTTTTTCCTTCTTTTTTTTTTCTTTCGTCTTGCTTTTCTTTCTTCTTTTCACTTTTCTTCTTCTTCCTTCTCCAATTAACTTTTCATCATGCATCTTATGACATCCCTGAGTCTGTAGATCTACTAACATGGATTTCCATAAAAATTTCGCTATAAAAGGCAAAAGAAGGAAAAGAAAATGGAAAAAAGAAGAAAAAAAGAGAGCACAATTGGAGGAGGAGGAGGAGGAGAAGGAAGAAGAAGAAGAGGATTAAAAAGTGTCAGTAGAGATGAAGCATCATCCGATGAAGAGTTTCGTACAGCGACAAATTTTTAATTTTTATTTATTTATTTATTTATTTATTTATTATTTATTTTTGAGAACTATAATTTATCTAAAAGACAACCGAGATCAACCAGAATAGGAACATTGTGCCATAACCCGTGATATTGCTCTCAGATGAAATGAGTTCATCCATACGAAAGTAGAGAGAAAATTTACATGAGGATGAGAGGATAACTCATACATAATGATAGAAAAATTATTATTTTTTGGACTTTAGGGATGTCAAACTCATACCACCAAAGGTACGGGGGCAACTGACGTAGAAGCCAACGTATTTATGCATATGGGTATATTTACATATTAATTAAGGGTACCTATATGAGAAAAAATATTAATTTTGTGTCAGATATACTAAAATTGTCGAGTTATGTCATTTTCATTGGTCCCACCAATTTTTGGCCATTAATCCCAAGAATTTCGATTAATCTATAAAAATAATCTTTCTCTTTTACACAAAATATATTATATAGAGAGATTTATTTTCATGTAAAAACTTGGTGATCTTGATCCTAATCCAAAACTTAAATCATTACCAGCTTTCTACAATTAGACTGCAAATAAAATTGCGAAGTTTCACTGGTTGCTCTTTATTTTATTTATTTATTTTTTTTTTTTTAAAAAAAAAAGTCATGGTGGGCTTCATTTGTGATGAAAAGTTGTCTGATTCCGTACCACACCAGTCATCCTTGTTTGTTGGTGGTGTTATTCCAAGTCTTCCCGTATCCATGTTTTGACAAAACAGCGCAAAAATCATTTTTAGTTTATAACAAAACATGCTATACAACAAATGTGTACTGACATGTCTTGCATTTGTCTTGACATACGTTGATAAAGTACATGCAATATTTGCTTTTAGAGGATAAATTTACACTAAATATCCTACGAATATGAGTTTATTGACATTGATAAACACACATAAAGAATACCTCTCAAACATACCATGGAAAATTTTAATCATTATATCCTTTTTTAAAAACTAACACCCTATGGGTGAAAAATTTATTGATATCTTTTGAAATCGATGACTATTTATGTTGTTTATATGTTTATCTTCGTAGTAGAAAGACCACTATTCTTATAATATAGATAAACTACCGACACAAAATTTATGAAATGTTTTTAGTGAGATTCAAACCGTACTATGAAAGTAGATAATAATGCACGTAACCATCGGTGCTAGGAACTGACATATATTAATGTTGTTGATTTTAATTTTTAACATAATGAATTGACCTGAGTCATGTTCTAATTGCTACAAAAGTAAACGAGCCCTAAAATGAATATGGAAACAAAACAACAGGGCAGGATGAGATGTGACTCAGTGGCGAGCCAACCTTAGGGGAGACTTATGAGTATTTGAAATGAACGTGAGAATGGGCGCGTGGTAAAGGATGTTAGTGAAAGAGTAGATATATTGGTTTGCAAGAGAAGGAGCTTTTAAGGGAGGCAAGGCAGGTGACGTTTCCACATCCTCCTTTGCCTATTCGCAATTATGTTTTGCTGGTAGTCTGGTTTGAATTTTACTACTACTCTTCTTTTATTTATTGCTTTCATTGGTTAGGCCCTTGTCTCTCTCTCTCTCTCTCTCTCTCTTCCCTTTTAATTTCGTTTGACAATTTTCAACACTCCCATCAATTCTCTCCTTGAAATTTATGTATTTTTGTATGAGCTTTCAGTGCTTTTACTACCATTGAGTGAAAATTCAACATTGAATTGGATCAATTTAATGTGAGTTGGTGTTGGGGAAGTTAATTCTGTGTGCTGCCTCACTTAATATTTACTTTTCTTATACTTCTTGATGTCAGCCAATGATATGGTCACTAGATTTTTAACATTGTTTTTTCTTTCTTTTTTTTTAATTTTTTATCTTTTAATGACAGAACTTCGTATATCATTTTAGTCATGAAAAATACATCCTGAAATATCCGTCCCTCATTAGGGATAACAACGGATTAAATTGGTTTACTCCAAATCTAAAACTCATTTTGATTGGGTGCCCACATATCTAACTCCTAACCAGAACAAGGTTTTAATTTTTGATCCAAACTTGATCCCGTTTGGTGGGTTGTCTTATACTCAATGTGTTTTGAGATTGATTCGTTATTAAAAATATTTTAATGTACACTTCAAACTAAATTTTAACTTTCACTTGAATGTAAAATGTACATTTAAATTTAATAATATTTTGAAATTTAAACATATGCTTAAGTTCAAACATACACTTAAACTTTAACATCTATTTATTTATTTATTTGAGCAACATCTATTTAAATTTACATATAGAAACTTGAATTCAACTTAACATCATCTAATTTTAATAAAAGCTTAAATTTAAATATAAATTACAAACACAAAAATAATTTAATGAACATGAAATTCATTAACTGTAATATAATGATACCAATATATTAAAACAATTATTCAAAATTTCATTCAAGCATCAATTGTTTATAAGAATATTTTGTTTCAAACATAAACTTATAAGAATACAATTAAACGAACAAAATAGTAATGTATAACACATCAAAATAAGAATAATAATAATCATATTAGTGTATAATAAAATTAATAATAAACCCCGTTATCGGGTTGAGAAAGGTCAAAAGTGTTTTACCCAAATCCGACTTGATTATAAACTAAGTCAAAACTTTTTACCCAAACTTGACTTGAAATCTTATTTTAATACTCCAAAATTGTCCCAAATAAAACGTGTGGCTCGTAATTTTAGGTTACATAAGAGATTTTTGTCATCCATATCCATAACTATTTACACTACGCTATAATGTTTGGTTTAAATAAGTTTAATCAAACTTTTGATTTCTATGTAGTGTCACTTTCAAAAAAAATTAGAATGTATTTTTCAAATTTATATAAACTTTAAATTTTGACTTAAATTTATTATTTAAAATCATTCATTCATTTTCACTCAATTTAATTCCAAGATTTATTATCTATCATTAATTTTCTTTTTTTTATGTTAAAATAAATTAATAGATATCAAAATCGTAAATTTAAGTCAAAATTTTAAGGGATAATTTCATTGGGTCTCTAACGCAAAAAGAAATAAAAAATAAAAAATAAATCACTTTTTAACAATGAATGTGTTACTCAATGCTTGATCCAGGAAGTTTTATAATTACATTAATTTGGTCCATTTGACTAATTTTCTAATGGTCAAACCTAATAGGAAAGACAAAAATATAATTATGCCTTGGGTCCACTGGTCAAACTTATATTTAAGTATTGCGTTTAAATGTAAAACAGAAAAAGGTCTAATGGGGCTCATTTTAGAATTTTGCCTTGGGTCTCTAAAATATGAAGGCGGCCTTAAATTTAACATGCTCATTTCTAACAGGACATTATTAATAAATTATTTTATAATTAATATGATAGCTATAAATTATTTTTTCGTTTCATTTAAATAAAATTTTAGAAAACTCCATTTCTTCTTATGTTATAATTGTTATATTAAAATGCTCCTCTCATATAAATATCTAAATCCACCACTTGATGCGAATATCAAAACACTTAATCATTTTTATCATTCATTATCTAATAATTATTGTCTTGAATTATAAAATAGGGACCTTCAAATCTGGATCATTTAGTATATAACTATAACAACACTCATCCTGATTTTAATTAAATCATTGCATTCAAACATTTAAAAGAGAAACGAAGATTCCGTATGGGCTCTAGAGCATTCAACATATTACTTCAGGGTTGAGTATGACAAGTAGAAATGGGGAATCACGAATGATCGTGGCTGGTCCCAAATCGAGAGCAGAGCCTAGAAAGCAACACTCCCATTCCACACGAGTGAGCCCCATGTTGCCTTCTGGTCCCCCCAGAACAACACTCCACTTCAGGTTGTGGGCTCTTATCTTCCTGTATGTCTGTACTTTCTCTTTTTTTTCATCTTCTTTTAAGGGTATAAAATGAAAAGCTGAGACCTTAACATAATGGCGCAAAACTAAAGACCCAGTTAAATCAATGCGAAAATTTGGCCAAATTTTCCTCAATGTGAAACTGTAGCTCAAAATATAATACAATACAATATATTACTAATTAAAAATATTATTTATCATTTTTTAAGTGGTCTAACAATAAGGTTGTCCTATCCTACTCCTACCCAAAGTTTTCTTAAAAAAAATCATTTTAACTGCAGTGTTAGCTCTTAATAATTAGGTTGATTTCAAGGTATGAAACTGTTTATTAAGAGCAATTAGGTTCATAATTGAAATAGATTGTCTTAACCGCTCTCTAAGTTATAGCATTATTATGAAATGAACCATATCATTTTAAAATTCTTCAAAAACACATCACATAATTTTCTCTTCTACATATAAAAGATTTCAAGCAAATTACAAAATATTTACCTGATGTTTACCTTTTGACAGACGGAACTAACTTTATGTTTTACTAACAAATAAGCTTCACACCATTAGAATTGAATATAGTTGCCCATCAAAACTAACAGAATGAAAGGATCGTTTGGTCATTTGATATAAAAGTTAAGTAAAAAAAGTCAAAGACTAAATTTTAAAAATAGATAAAAATTAATACAAAATTAATATAAAAATAGATAAATATCAATTACAGACCAAGTCCATAAGCAACAATGAAATTCATCCTGAAAGATAAAAAAATATTTTCCCTCAATTTATCCTTAAAAATGTGCCCGAAATTGGGCTAAACATCATTCGGTGGTGATTTACAAGGTTTTATAATATCATATTTTCAAATTTTCAAGCCTAACTTTTGGATTCTATGTATTGCACAAAAAATTATCAAAAGTTTAAAGCATGCTCCTGATAGAAGCTTCCCAGCTGCGCAGGTAAATAGGGGAAGCTCTATAATCTACCGTGGAAGCTCTATAGAACCTCGGACTCTCTAAGTAAAGAGGAAAGGGAGAAAACCAAAAAAATGTTCATAAAAGAAACTGAGATTCTAAATCATTCAACTATTTTCCTTTTCCTCATTCTTTCTCAAACCAAATATAGCTTATAAGAACTAAATATCAGATAATGAAAGAAGAAAAAAAAATCTATATCATTGGTCTGCATTGAAATCCTGCAATACCTTTCCATCTGAATTTTTGGGTAGTACAAAATCAGGAACCTCGTCAATATCTTCAGCAGGCTGATATAATAAGCACACAAAGATGAGAAGCATGTATAAACAAGATCACATGGAAGACCAGTGAAATCAGAAATTAGAAAGGGCTACCTTCCACAATTGCAACAGACGCCATAGCAAATAATCAATGATCATAACCAAGGCAAAAAGCTTGCCAGCCCAAGCACCACATGAAAGGTACCTGGCAGAAGTAATGTTGTCAACAACCTGAAGACACTATCAATAATCTAAAATAAGTTCACAAATTTTTTGACATTAAGATAAGTAAGGTGATGGATCCAAAAGAAAGGACAACACACCATAACACTAGCCTATTTTTACCTTAATTATAGATGATAATTTCTATTTGAAGACTGATATGTCACCTCACAATACGAGGAAACAAAAAACAAGAGTCTTTAGGATAGTTCAGTAGCCAGATTAAGATTTCAAACAGTTCCAGGGCTGTCAACAATAATTTCTTATTTATTTATTTATTAAATAAAAAATAAAAAGGAACAAAAAACAAAAAATGAAAACAGGAAAGAACTATCCTTCATCAGATTCAGTCGAAATTCAACTCTCTGCAGACTGAAATTCATCTAATGGGCTTGGTGCACTAAATCTTTAAATTTGCATAATCTAATCATACAAAAATCTTTCAATAACATACCGTGAGATACGTTCTAGAAGATTTTGATTGGAACATTTCAGTGCACGGTCATACACAATCTCCGTCCTTTTGGCAACATCATGCCAGTTATAGAGTTTCTTCATCTGACAGAAAAATAAATGAACATTTGGCCAAATAAACAAGATGTCAAATTCTCAAAAAGTTTAAGATTCTTATAAAATAATATACTCACACGTTCATGCATAACTTGTGGATCAATTTTAGGAAGTATCGATATTGCCCTCCTAATTGCCAGTACCATATCAACAGGATCAGGTTCAGCAAGTACAATCATGTCATCTGGTAAAACCTACAATAGCAAGCAGAGGGAAAAACTTAGCTTGCATAATCACTAAAAATTTGTAGAAATTTTATTATTTTGACATGTCATGACTAAGTTATTACAAAATGGCAAGGTTGAGTATAAAAATCTCATGATACATGCCTCCGGGACACCTCCCACACGTGTACTGACTGTTAATAATCCGCAACTAGCAGCCTCTAATATGGCTATGCAAAAGGCTTCAGTTAAAGAACTGCCAGAAATGTATAACTCAAATTAGATAACATCCAATGAGAGGATAAAGCATCTCATGTCTATATTAAAAATTAGCCAATTTACAAATTTGGCCATTTATATTCCATTGCTTAATTGAAAGACAATGTATTTGCTCTGTATTCTGCTAAGTGAATGCAAAGATAATTGTAAAATGATATTTGAGCACCCATACATAATGCTATGGTTTTGCTAATAAATCCAGTGACAATGAATTGTAAATCATTATCCCTACTAGTGCAGATGGACAGATATTTGTAATCGTCAAATCTCTATTATTCTTGTAATTTTACAAAAAGAAAATGCCCAAGTAGATCAATTATACATCATTTTAACTCACGGTTAGATGATTATAATACATACAAATCAGTGTTTGAGCAGCCTGTGCATGTGCAAGCATTTCAAGAAAGTTGAACAAGCAATCAAATGAATAAAAGAAAAAGGCAAATTGAAAAAATAATCACCTAAATTATATACAATTCGTTTTTAACCACAAACAAAAATATAGTTGTTGTTAGCCACTTGAGGATTGCAATTACCCAAATACCCCTAATTTAACATCTCCCCCTCCTTCCGTTTTCCTTAATGTTCACTTCTGGAGAGAGAAAGCGCATAAAAACTAGAGAGAGAAAGCATGCTGGTAGAGAGAGAAACCACCCATTGTAGAGAGACGATGCCTACAATGTTGCAGGAAAGTTGCTGAAGAGGGACTATGATGACGTAAAAGTTAGGTTTCCAGAAGATTTCATGTTTTATACTACGAAGTTCTCTTTTTTTATTTTTTTTCCTAGAAGGTTCCACCTTTCTTATCTAAAGGTTTTACATTTTTTTTGTTTGTGAAATGTTATGGGAAATGAAGAATAACGTGTTGGAACAGATATTTCATCAATCTATAAAATCATACAAATACCACACAAAATACATGAAGCTATGATGTTACAACTAAAATGAGTATAAATTAAGAGAATAACACATCTTAACCAACCTTCTTCAAAAATCAATCTTTTTTCCCCCAAAACTTCTGCCACCCACAACCTTCACCTCTTTCCAAGATCCTACTTGATTTTGAGATTATTTTCATCCCAACCAAATCAGCGTTTGGTTTCCAAGACTGTGGGTGCTACTGTGCTAGTGGTATGAAATAAGTGAGATGATAGAGAGCAATGAGATTCTGATAGAGAAAAAGGAGGAAGAACATGTATCCTTGGGTTGAGGGTCTTTTGGTAATTATATGCAATGAAGTGAAAATAAATCTTGCAATGTAGCTAAAAGCAATTAAAGTTTTGTTTGCAGTTAAAAATAAATTTGGACTAATTTAGGAGGTCATCATGAGCAATTTCCATAAAAATAAAAAGATAGACAAAATTTGATTAGAATTATACCTATTTAAGAAAATATGGCCGGATATCAAGATAGATCGTACTTGAGCGTGTGGCACAGCACCCAACATTTCAACTCGATCTTGAAGAGAATGCTTCTCCCTCATCTCTTCCAACCTCACTCGTTTAGGTCCATCGCCACCCACAATAAAACGGACCTTAACACAAGCATACAAATGAGATGATAAATTACAAACAACTTGATATTGCAAAATGTTAAATGTTAACTATTTACTAGATTTTCCTTTCAACATATTATAACAGAAAAGCCGAATAATTACATCAGTAGACTGATATTACGCTCCCCATAAAGGCAGCATTCTTTTTTAGAGTGATCCTTAATACCACTAGTGAATATTAAACTTCAACATACTCGGTACTGATGAATGTTAAGATCTCAATATATAGTGATGGAGACATGGAATTCTCTTATAAAACAAATAAGAAGACAAACGTTATAATTATTGAAACAGACCTAAATATGGAGATCATGAAATTTGAAATAGGAATTTTGACACAATATTGACCTGAAGTTTCATAGGTTAAGAAACACATAATAGATTTATGCATAAAATTTCCTTTTTGAGGGTGATTTTGGTTACAACCCTGTAATTTATGAGAGCAAACATGCCCTAGTACCATTGGTTTAAAGCCCTTAGGAAAAATCCAGAAGGCACAGTAGCTGATACAACTAGATTCCAGAAGTAAGAATCAAACCATGTTCTTAGAAAAGTAACAAATACAATTTATAGTTACAATCCGGAAGAAAAAACAAAGCAATCAATCATATCCATTTGTATCTTAAGATGCTAATGCAGAGACTAATCTAATCATTCAATATGCCAATTAAATGAAAGCTTATTAAATCATTTAGACATTAAGTATATCTGTTTATATACCAGAAGGTTGACACGCACCTTCCTACTCAGAATTAGGTAGTAAAACTACCTTGCATTTAAATAATCCAAAAAACAAGAATGAACAAGGCATTTGACTAGAGGGCCATTTTTTGGCTCAGTTTATGGCAATCCCATGTCAAGATAACAAAATCAAGTTTTATAAAGGCATAAAAACACGGAAATCAAAGCCATACCATGTTCCAAATAACTCACATTGGGATACATTCGACAAACTTGTGGAATGACTTCAACAAGCAAATCTGCACCTTTACGATAAACCAATCTGCTAATGACAACAATAATAATTTCATTTGTGCCTAGTCGCTCTGGGGCAGGTTTGAACATAGCAGTGTCCACAGCATTTGGTATTACAAAAACCTTTTCAGGTGGCAGACCAGAACGTAGCACCGTGTTTTCCTTGCTAGTGTGAGAAACACAAATGGCCTGGCTCACATCTGCTAAAGTAAACTGCAAGACTTTGTTCATATGGATGCTTCCCACATCAGCAAACCCATAGAGTGAATGATCAGTAAATACAACTTTGTAGCCCATAGTGCGTGCATGCATCAGAGCTTCATGACAGAGAGTCGAGAAGGCTTGATGACCATGCACCAGTGATATTTTTTCTCTAATAAGGATTGTCCTTATGATTGGAAGTGTCCCATAAACGGTTGGTAACGTATTCTGCATAAGAAATGGTCTCCACGGAATATAGTAAACTTTCAAGCCACCGGTCATGTATCTCACCCCTGAGCGATTTCCATAAGCATGGGTTATAACCACCACCTGAACAATTATATAACCAAATAAGTTGCATAATAAATAATAACTATTCGTAAAAGGAAAGCGGTGATTGATGAACCTATTGGTAGACAGGAGAGCATCCCATCTAGTTCAAAAAAACAATTTACAAAAAGGTTGGTAACAGCATTCTTTCACCTTGTTACCAAGCTTTAGCAGGCATTGTGACAAACAATAAATGTGACTCTCTACGCCTCCAAAATTCGGATAAAAAAAATCAGAGACCATCAGAATTCTATGCTTCTGATTTTCCATGAAGTCAAATCTCTCACCTGCAATTAAAACCAAAAACAAAATAAAAATAAAAAGTGAAAACAGATTTATGTTATATGTTATAAATATCAGTGAGTTTAAAACAAGTACATGGCACATTCGCAGGAGTATAATTGTCAATCTGACATGCAAATGCCAATTTGCCACAATGCCAACATTTAGAACGCACTGATGTCTACATGTTTCAACAAATAGATATAGAGTAAGACATTGACAATAGAAGCCGTTATAAAGTGAAACTGATTGTTTATTGTCATTCACTAAAAGCATAACTATCATAACATAACTAAAAAGATCTTGTGTCAATCATATAAAAGCTCATCAACATTAATTGGTTTCATAGGCTTTGGGGAATTTAAAGAACATACAAAAGACCTTGAATTTCATGAAGGCAGAGTTCGATAAGTGCTTGTGTTGCCATTCAAAACAAACTTTCTGCGGAATCAACAAATTGATCAGGAATTCTAATTTACAATTCATTGACACCAGAATTATTGCTCTAATTACTATTCAAATCACAAAGTGAAGAAAACAAAACAATGCCGTAAGCCAAATCTAGTAAAATGTGAAAATTAAGCAGGCAAATCAATTCTAAAAATTAGCATCAATTGACAGTAAAAGCCGATGATTGCTCAAAAGGAATGAATAAATAAATAGAAGCAGAACCATTTTCAGGAATCAAACGGAATAGAGTAAGCTACCGAGGTTGTGAAAAAGCAAACTGAGGTTGGATGAGTATTCTTGAGAGAACCACACAGAACCCAGGAATAGAGAGAGGGAAGTCGCCTCTCAGTCGCTGTCTGCGCGTTTTCGTCGAGAGTACATCGCAAACAGAAATTCGGCCACCATTCAAACCCCTATCTCCGTACCAACATTCGTATCGGAGAGAGCCAAGAAAAGAGAAAGACTAGTGGGAGAGAAAGACGAGAGCGCGCAGAGGCTTTTAGGTGTTGTTTGGATGCCTTGAACAAAATGAGTAAAAATTATTTTTGACCATAGATTTTGCTCTTTTAAGCACGCTTTTTTGTTTATGGTCACATTTTTTTATTACCAACAGTTTAATTTTCTTTTAAAACTTTACGGTACAATCTGATATTATACTCTCAAAAGCAGGGGAGACAGTCCATATGATATGATAAAATTATCCATAAATTAAGTGGAGCTTCTGCAGCTCGAAACTTTGAATCGGTCATTTTAAAAAGAGCCGCGATCAAGAAAAAGGGTAACACTGCATCGCTCCGCCAGCCACACCAATGGTTGAACTTAAAAGATAAGAAAATGCCCAATAAAATGACAAATACCAATGACTCCAAGGATGTTTTCAATGCAAACATACATGGAAAGTTTTACAAAACCCCAAATAAAAGCCCATGGCTACTTTCATATAAAGGCCCACCTTTAATTCTTTTAGTTTTAGGGCCAGTGGACAATCAGATAAACATTCTCAGTTAAAATCACTTAATTAATTTATCATCGTCTGATATTGCTTTTAAAAAATTAAAATTTAATTTTATAAGTATTTAGTACAACTTTCAAAAGTGATTACTTAACAAATTGGATAAATTTAGCAGCAATTTTTAGAAATAGGTGAGGTTTTGTAAAAATGATTATGAAATAATTTACACTGAGATTTAATGAATTTTTTAAATGATCAAATTATCCTCTAGAATTTTATATAAAGAAGTTTCAATGCCAACCTTAACTACATGAAAATATATTTGTATCGAATAGAATTAAACATATTTTATTTTTGTCTATTTTTGATATTTTATAAATTCGTAACAATTAACTTAAAATTTACTTAAAGGTTTATAATAGATTTTACAGCTCAATTAACCATCTAACTGTTTTAAAAATAAAAAAGAACTAACCAAAAAATAGCCTGATTACAGTCAATTATTTATACAACATAACTAAAAGTGATTATTGTAAAGCTACTGCAATACCAAATTGCCCTAAATGCTGATAATGACGATATTTGTAACCTCAAAAACTATATGTGCATACTTAAAAATATAAATATTATATATATACTTATCGACACACACCCACAGAAACACATTACTCTCATAAGTCTATCCCTTTAAATATCCTTTTTAAAAGATTCCAATCTGTAATTATATCCAACTTAATATCTAAAATATGTTTTTTAAATTTTGTTGTATTACATTATAAATAAACCTAACTCAAACATTGATTGTTTCAAACCTTGTCATTGGTTTTTATCTTTTCTTTTAATCTTTTTTTAATTTTATTTTTTCTTATTTTTCTAAATGTTTTTAGTATGATTTATTTATTTTTCCATTCATTATTGATTTTTATACGAAATGAAAATAAATTAAACTATAAAAAGCAAAATCATAAACGACATAATTAAATAAGTGTGAATGAGTATTCTCTATAACTTATAAGAATGCGTTGCAATGAAGTTAAATAAATTATACTTTCATATCAAATGGCTTCTAACTATAAATTAAATTTTATTTTTTAAATAAATTTAGAAGCCAGATTCACGAAATGAGTGCACATACAAGCTTCGACGGGTATGAACCTCACAACTCCATCATGCCTTGTTTAATAATTATCATCTTGAATTAATAAAATATGGATCTTTAAATTTCAAGCATTTCATGTATAAACAAAACAGCGGTTATCCTGATTTTAAGTAAATCACAACAAATATATATATATAAAGAGTGAGAGTGTGTGTAGTGGCCAGAGGTCTAGACCTAAAAGTACAAGCCCAAAGCCTATCATAGTGGATCGGCCCATTAGGTCGGTCGGCCTAGGCTTACAGTCCAACTCATGTGTCAATCAACAAGTCCATTGATTTCGCTTATCTAGTCCGAGATCAATGCGAATGTGGCAGACGGATGCAATAGCTTGGTGGACCTATTCCTAAATTAGACCCATAATGTTGGCCCAAAATAACTTTCAGTGGACCGACCTAATAGTCCAATTGAGCTTACACAGATATAGTGTCCATATTTCCTCCTTAACCTATTTACCACTAGTCTAGTTCTACCAAGACTCAACCATCTACAAAATATAAACACAGTCTGAGTGTGAATAAATCATATCATCATTTGAAAATCTAGGAATAACTCTGACAGCTCCTTGTTTCACCCAAACTCGAACTCCCAGCTTAACTTAAACTAAGGAACGTTCCTACTTTGTAGTATGGATCGCCTATAAAAGGGCATTACACCCTAAAGGTAAAGGAGTGCAACTCTCATGCATACAGAGGCTCTGTTGGATCATCACCAGACATCCCTGTGATCCAACACTGATAAGCCTCCAAGTCAAGACTCCAACAATCTACCACTCTCAACATTCTTCGGCACATTCTTTCATCTGTCAACTTAAAGCCAAATTGGCGCACCACTATATCCCGGCTCACCGGCCACATTCATTAACGCCAATTTTTTATTGTCCGACCATCATCTCAAGCTACCGTCAACGCTGCCACGTAACTAATGACACTATACCATCCGACTCGTAGTCGACGACACTTTACCTTTATTTTACTAGTCATAATACGTTCAATTTACTGATTTGAGCATCAGATGGTCTCTAGATGATAATTATTTCATCAAGATCACTTACATTTTTTTGTTGGATTTATCTATAAAATAGATTCTTAGATTCCTAGGAAGCTGGCAGGTGAGACTAGCTCTATATTAGCATATCGTAATTCAATTTCACATATATATATATATGTATATATATAATCTAAAATTGACAATATATATTTTCATGGAGTTCCATAATTGTAACGTAATCCATTAAAAATAAGTAATTATAATTTATGGCCCTAAAATAAAAAATTTATAATATATTTATTAAAGAATTATCATATATATATATATATATATTTGAAACTTGTAAAAACATTCTAGAAGCAAGTTGCATTGAAACTATAAAGAGTCCAGGTGGGCCTGGAGGGTAAAACGTATTGATCAAAAAATATCTCAAGTTTTTTGTGATGATAGCTATCACTTTACTTTATAATTAAATAAAATAAATGGGGCCCCTGATGTGACCAAAAGTGCAAGGTCCTAGTAACTCATAAGTTACAATATGCTTTCGAAACACCATAGTCGACCAGTCGAGGTTCTAGAGCGCGGAGTCTCATCATCTTGTCTCTGTCTTCGCTTTTTATTTTTCTACATTTTCATGGCGTCTAAAATAAATGTTGGGACCGTAACAGCCTGATGTGAAACAATGAAGCAGTCAAATCAACGAGAAAAAATTAGGCGAGATTTTCGCCAATGTGAATCTGTCACGTTTTTTTTTTTTGAGTAAAAAAGATTGATTAAAAATATTATTTATGGTCTTTTGAGGATCATATTAAACGATAAGGCTATCTTATCCAACATTTATTTAATGAATGGATCTCAGATGGTGTAAAAGTGTATAATTTAATTGAAATCATTAGGTCTATTCCATGGGAATCAATGAGCTCTTTAGGGGAATTTCATTGATAAATACTGAATCTTTTAAATTTTTTTATTAAAATTTATACATAAAAGAAATAACATATGAATTATAATTTCGTATAAATTGATAATTAAAATAAAGTTAATAACTGACATATCATAAGAATTTAGATATGAACAGTTAATAATTTATTTATTAGATATAAATTTAAATAAAAAATTTTAAAAATCTAATATTTATTTGAAAGAAAAGATAGCAACAGTATAAGCTGAACAAAAAGTAAGCTAAAACCTAAAACAACCAAGCATCTATCACCTGTAAGAAAAAAAAATTAAGATGACTCCATTTATTCCAATCAATCAAATGAAGCAATTACCATGTCTCCCTCAAGTATGGTTGTCTAAGCCAAGAAAATTGCAGCCCAAACTGGGCAAGACGGTCAGCTACTATCATGTCCCTCTCAAGCGAATGTGGACGGTGAGAGCAACGGATATTTAATGCTTTTAAGTTTTATCTGACAAGGAGTTGTTTTTATTATTATTATTTTTTTTAAGTTGATGGCAAATAAATTAAAAATTTACCGGGATGTATGATGTATCAAAATTATTAACTAAACAAAAAGCTTTGTAAAAATTGAGCCCGTCTCATTCTTATATTAAGATAGGATGTTCATATAATAAAGAAACTTAAATATTTTTAATTACAGCTAAGTTATATTTGTATATTTAAATTTTTTTTATCTTTTAATAAATTAAAAACATTTGAAGTTCGCTGTTTGTGTGTTTGTACCAGAAAATTTCATAAATAACCATCCTGTTTGAAGCCGCCAATGATATAAGAAATCAGAATTATGTATTGCATGAATAACAATTATTGAATGGTAACCAGCAAATAACCTCTAGAATTCTTAAAAGCTAACAGCAAGCCAAATATCAAGGATTCTCTTTTAATAAACCATAAGTATTAATATATATCCTATTCAATAATGGAGAGTGCCTAATGATTGGACCCTCCTGGTATTTATTTATTTATTTTTTAAATATTTCGAGACTTTCTAGATCATTGACAAATAAATAAAATAAACTAACCAAATTAAATTATTTAATTGAAGAAGGTTCATGAAATTGACTTTACTGTTAACATTTTCTTGGCCGAATGAGCTAAATTAAGCGAATATATCTTAACATGAACCAACTGAACCAATTAATGATTGAGTGGTTAACTAATTGGATCAAATATGGATTTTTCCGTTGGAACTTGAGGCTACCATTAAATCAAGATTAAATAGTTTCAATTATTACATTGTGCATCAAATCAAGTATAATTTATTTGATTAGTCATGCCAAAAATTATAACTCTAGTGATTACAATTTATTATATAGTAGTATATTCTGTTAATATAAATTCAAACATAATTCATTATCCGTTAAAGATCAGCAAATTAGACCTATATTTTGATTGCTCTTATAAATTTCGGAGTTTGAATCATCTTATTAATATCTATGTGATCGAAAATCATGGTTTCTAATTTTCTAAGATTATAAGATTCAACTAAAAATTTAATTTCGAACTTAACAGATTTTGTAAATTTTTGAATTATAAAATAATACATATTCATATATAGCCTATTTAATGATTGTATAAATCTTCAACATACACACTAAGCTATAAATTATATTAATGCTTTGCATATTTTTATATGGTATTCGCAATAAATAGTGTAAATAGAAACTCCAATGAGTTGAAACTGAATTTTGAAATCTAAATCCAAAACAAAATAAAATCTTTGATTGCAATGGAGTGAAGATAAGTCCCCATTGCAATGAATGCAAGTAAAATGGAGCCGCCGTTTGAGTCAACTCTTGTTTTTTAATTCTCCTAACATATATCCACATCGACGTGGCTCATCAATTTCATATTCACAAAGTGACCCAGCTCTTGTCCACATTCAATCAATTACATGGTCCATGGCTTCATCAATTTTCGCACTCCAAGCCGCTGTTTCAATTGTTTAACCTATCTTTTGGATTCATCTTAGATTGAATTGACAAATTTTTACTTAAATTAAATTAATTATATTTGATTAATATAATATAATCATCTAAACTCGAGGAAAAAAAAATCGTGGGACCTCGTGCAGTAAAAACCAATCCACTGCAAACTCAGGTTTTGACCTACAAGCATTTGCACTAGTTATCGATCCGTAATAAAATTGTAAACCTTAAGTTCTAATATGAAAACTCTAGGACATGGTTTTACTCCTTCTTCACTCAAGTTGCACTCCTGAATTTACTCCCTTTTGTTACGAGACTGTCGTACCCAAACTCTTGAGTTTAGGTTATTATTACACCTTTTTTACTTGATTTCAAAAGTTATAATATGAAATGCTAATGTATGAGAACACATAAATGCTAGTAATGCGATAAAGCATAAACACAACCACTTAAAACTTATACAATCAAATTACGATAACTCAAATATAACCTAAATAATCATGCACATAAATAACTCACAATTATTTAAATATAACTTAGAAATTGTCACAAATTTACCCATATACCTTTATCATTTAATTTATTATTTAAAAAAAAAAGAAAAACTGAAATGGATAATTTTAAAAATACCCTCATATATATATAAACCCCATTGAAGCCAGGTTTGACCTCCCATTTACCATTTTCAACCTCTTGTTTCACAGATTGTGTGACCCTTGACCATTCGCTGACCCCCACCAGCCATTCATTGATAGCTTGTCGACGTTCATGTACTGACCACCGCTGATGTCGAGCAACGCCACCATTTTTCTCCATTTGAATGCTACGCATTCTCCTTGCCATTTCTTGGATTTGTTGTGAGATATATATATATATATATATATTAAAGTTTTGGTGATTGAGTTTTGATAAATAGTGTTTGTTTTGGGTTTAATGGCTTCATTAATCCATTTATTTTTTTAGAAAAGCTTTGGTGATTGGGTTTGGATAAATAGTGATTTTTTATTTTTTATTTTTTCAAAGTTTTTTATTTTTATATATTTCAATATAAATTAACTTCTGTATAATCATTTCACGTGATGTTATACATTTCACGTATGCATACGAACATGAAATGTCTGAACAACTATTCATTATGGGTTTTGCTCTAGATTTTTCATAAAACTCTAAACCAATGCCACCAACAATCAAAATACTTTGGTTTATATCACTACAATGAAGGGATTTACAAAGGAGAATAAAAAAAAAAAACCTTAAACAATCTCCAAACAAAATCTAATTTTTAGTTGTTGACTCAACAACATTACTTATACTGTCCTTGAATAGCAAAATCGTTCTAAACAGATGTAAATATTTATTTTTTTTGGAACAATGCGGACAGGTAGAAAAATATAAAAACGTTTGTGGTTGGTTTTTAGTAGATTATACTAAAGATGTAACGGGGGAAAGAAGATGGATACATATTAGTTTATGAGTGTCTTTTATATGTTGAGAGGCAATTTTGTAACTTAGGGATATGTACTGAAACTATATTTAGAAAAATAGCCAAAATTAAATGGGATTTCATTTAATGTTAAAAACAAGAGAAGGTCAATAGCCCAGTTGATAAGATCATTGACCCCTGTGCATTGAAGGTATAAGTTCTATTCTCATTAAAAATAAGTCTCTCACTATATAAAAATATATAGATTATCTTTTCACCTTGTGTGGGTTCTCCTCTTCACCTTTGTGTATATTATTTCCTTCAGTATGGAAGTTGCTCTTCGAACTGTGTCATGGAGTCAAAAATCTGCTTGGTCCAGACTGATCCTTAGATTTGTTCTAATCATTAAAAAAAAAAAAAGAATTTCGAATTTTGTTTGTGATGAGTGAGGTAGGTTGCCATAGTGGTGACAACTATCTTGCCTTGCTCACTCGTACGTGCAAGGTTCAATCACTCGCAATATATAATAAAGTGATAATTTTTTCATTTATTGTGGGTAATTTTCTTTTGTCCTGGGAGTAGATTTTCGAGCATCTAATTTGGTATGAGAAGTTGTTGTATGTACATTAAAAAAAAAAAAAAGAAATAAAGAATTTTGTTTGTGGTTTACTTATTGTGAATTCCACTCTAAAAATTCATCCTACTTTCAGTACAAAGTTCGTAAATAGACACAACCAAAAAGATGGACAAAATGGAAAAGGAAAGGTTGCAACAGGCACATAAGTTTAATCGATGTGCGTGTACTTGATGCTGGCACAAAATCATATTTATGATGCGTTTACTTCACTTGAAGGAATCAGAATAGGAATCGGAATGATCTGGAATCGAAATGACTTGGAATCGGAATGAAGTATCAGAATCATATAAGTTGTTTACTTCAACTACAGGAATCGGAATCGGAATCAATATTATTTCCATTAAACTGTTTACTTTACTTTGGAATCGGAATGAATTAATTATAAGTTACAAAAATACCCTTAATTACAATTATGGATTAATTATAATAATATGTAGTTTTTTATTATAATATGCTCTTTTTTTTAATATCAAATAAAAAACTACATATTATAATAAAAAAACTTAATATTATTTTAATAGTTTACTAACTTGGTGTGTAGTTTTTTATTATAATATGTGATTTTTTTTTTAATATTAAATAAAAAACTACATATAATAATAAAAAAAAATTATATATTATTTTATTAGTCCATCATAATAATTAAGAAATTGGTGATGAAAAATTAATAGCGCGCAATTTTTTATTACAATATGTAGTTTTTTTTTTTTTTTTTAACATCAAATAAATAGATTTTTCTTTATTTTTTTAAAAAGGGATATAAGAGACATTTTATTTTGATAAAGGGAATGAGAATGAGATTTCCAAGTGGGTTGGGGGGAATGAGATTCCCATTCCACAATCCCAAATTGATGTGAGGCCCACATTTTTATTCCCATTACAGAATGGATTTTAAGCAAGTAAACAACATCAATCAATCTCATTCCCCATTCCCTTTGTTCAATCCATGAAGTAAACACACCATTAGTTAATTTGGATTCTCAGTTACAACCATTAGTTATCAAATGACCAACGAGGTTAACATGTACTGTTGCACATGGGTCCTATTAGTACAAGACATTATAATATGAATGATTTATGTGCTGTTTACATATTCCAAATATTATCAGGCTAATATATATATATTGACCTTTTGTGTTTATAAACTACATATAGCACACTATTTAATGTCATTAGCAAAAGCCCTCCTGTGGATGAACATAAATAATACCAAAAGAGCGTTGATTATAAGAATCTAACTAGCTGTATTCTCCAGCATAAATGAACTGGTTATTAAAGTCATTATCGGCAGTCAATATAAAATATTCTAATTAATTTGTCTACCCGTATAGTATTGAATGAAAAAAAAAATGAAAAACTCTACTATATGATTGAACTAAATTTGAAAAATAGTCAAATAATTTTGAAATTAAATAAAAATACTCATTGGCTTCCAATGTTGGCCAAAACCCCATGTTGGATTTTTACTTAATTTCGAAAGCATGAGATTATTTTTCGAATTTATAATGTATTAATTAATAAAAATAAAAATAAAAGAAAATAAATTTCATTACATAGGAGAGGTGAATTAAATTTCTTTTCTAGCATGTAATTAATTTTTTATTTTACTGCAAAATATGATTGACAAATTTTAATCACAAATAAGAAATCTAATCATCTTTCCCCAATAGGAATTTCATGTGCAATTAGTAGTTTTACAAATTAAAAATTACTTAAATAATTAGAATATATATATATATATATATATATATATATATAAGTTGCTACAAGGGCACAACACATGGTAAGAGACCCCAAAAAGTAATAAATATACCAATCCACTAACTTCTATTGGATGCAGTCTCCATTGACATATGTAACTTGGGAATACATCAACACGAGTTGCACACCCTGAAAGTAAAACAACTAGTTAATTTGTTCTTATCATAATTAAATAAAAGTATGAAACATGTATTTGTGTTGCCATGACTAATGCCTTGCTGTCTGTGGTATTGTTATCATAACCAGCGACAGTCACATAGTGATGGGGCTTAGATTATTTCTAATATAATTTGACAAAGTGATCCAGTTGCATTAGCCAAATAGACCACTTGCTCACTTTTTCAAACCTTATCACTAGATCTAGATGCATGCAATGTAATGCAATTCAAAACTCACAACTTTTTCTTAAATAATCCAACACTACCGATAACTACAAATACACTAATTTTATGACTCACCAATGCTATCCAACGCCAGCCACTCATCTCTACGGCGTAATTGTTGTAAGGGATGGGATTTAAATGGGATAATTTGTTTAATCTAATCCTAATAACTATATCACCTAATTCATTTATCCAATTCGATCAAATTTAATTCGATCCAATTAAAATATATAAATTATCTTATAATTTATAAGATTTTGACAACTCACGTACTTCATCGTTTAAATATAAATTTTGATAAAATATTTAAGAAATTCTACTTTATTTTTAAAATAATATAATATATAATTATTCTTAATTCAATTTTATAATATATTAAATGATTAAAATCTAATCCTAATAAATACATCGTATAATTAATTTATCTAATCCAGTAACGTCCAACTCAATTCAATCAAATATTCCAATTCAATTCCAGGCGCCAGAGAACTGCTATATAAACACACTTCACTTCCCAAACTTCCTGCAAACCTTTTTGGTAGTCATAAACACCTTAAAAGCATGGTTCGGTTTCAGGATTTGGTGCCTGGTTTACCTGAAGACATGGCTCTCGAGTGCTTGACCCGGTTGCAGTCCACCAGTCATCCAGTCGCCACCCGAGTCTGCAAACGCTGGCGAGACCTCTTCCTGAGCAGAGAGTTTTACAACCATAGAAAGCAAGCAGGACACACCCACAAAGCCGCCTGTTTGGTCCAAGCGCTTCCAAAATCCAGTCCGGACGCTGTCAAGCCGGTTGCTTCGTCCAGTTATGGAGTCACGGTGTTTGACCCGTTGACTGGAACTTGGAACCGGATCGACTCGGTTCCCAAGTACCCAAATGGGCTTCCTTTCTTCTGTCGAACGAGCAGCTCCCACGGGAAGCTTGTGGTGATGGGCGGGTGGGACCCAGCCAGTTACTGTCCAGTGAGTCACGTTTTCGTGTACGACTTCACGACTCAGAAGTGGAGTCAAGGCAAGGACATGCCGGATAATCGGTCTTTCTTTGCAGCTGGTGAGTTAAATGGGCGGGTCATGGTCGCCGGAGGCCATGACGATAGCAAGAACGCCTTGAACACCGTTTGGGCGTATGATGTCAGTGAGGACGAGTGGACTCAGTTGCCTCCCATGAGTCAGGAGCGAGACGAGTGTGAGGGTGTCGTTATCGGGTCGGAGTTTTGGGTGGTGGGTGGGTACAAGACAGAGAGTCAAGGCCGTTTTGAGGGGAGCGCTGAGTCGTATACGGTGGAGAGGGGTGAGTGGAAGCGAGTAGAAGAGGCGTGGAAAGTGAGTCAGTGTCCGAGATCGTGTGTTGGGGTTCAAAAAGATGGCAAGTTGCTTAATTGGACAGACTCCGACTGGGACTCGGAGTCGGGGGTCCGAGTTGGGACATGCAGGGTCCAGTTGGGTGAGTCAACTCTCGTGTCAGGGACCGCTGACCAAGGTGGGCCACAAGAGTTCTATTTAGTGGAGGGTCAAACGGGTAAATTTACTAAGTTGGATGCGCCCGATGAGTTCAGATATTTTATACAGTCGGGTTGCTCTGTGGAATTATGAACTATTGTCATTTCAACTTTCAAGCCAGGATTTTGTTGATTTTTTTCGTTTAACCGTAAAGGGTTTTTGCGTTAAAGCTTCTGTTTGTACAAAATAGTAAATCCACAATTAGCTTATTTTATAAAACCGCATCACCTTTGAAGCAATTCCATTGTTACAACGAAGGCAAAAACTTTGACAGCCTCACGCACTAAACCACTTACTAATGCAACCTTCCACTCGCAACAGCATACATAAGCATATGCTACATCGAGCAAATATTGCTATATGATTAAATTGACTGGAATACAAATTAGACATCTAGCACGTACTATATAAATCTAGCACGTACCGTATAATTGCTAGTGGATCCACACGCAGCCGTAGCCACACAAGGTTTTTGTTTTCAGGAAACTTAGACGCATTTCAAACACTAAAATGCCAATGATGGCGTAGAACCCGTAATTCTCCTCAAAATTTGGAATTTAAATTCTGATAAATTGAAACAAAATGGTTGGAACAAAACGAAACAAAGATGGTTGGAAGAATTTATGAGGTCAACTTCAACTCCGGGGAACTCAATTAGAACAATAGAAAATTGAAAACACCAGGTCCATAACTTTATATAATTCCTATTTAAGTCACCATTACCAATTCAGAAAGCTATAAAGTTTTAACTGCTTCATAAGTAAACTACATTGATCATTCAAGCTCTCCTAGCATCTACTCTTAAGAGGAGTAGCTCATCCCGAGTAGTCGAGGCTTCGACTTGGGCCCCTGCTTGGACTCCGGCTCCATGAACCATAGGGTGACCTGGAGTAAGATCGCTCTCTATACCTCCTGTCCCTTGGTGATATTGACCTGATTATAAATTCAAAACATTTCGTAAATAATAATAATAAGTAAAAAATATATATATAATTCAGTTTTTCCAACTTCAGTATACAAATATTAGACCCCAACAATGGTAACCAAGACAAGTTGGAAACCTTGAGTATCGCCTTCGCCTTGGGGGAGGGGAATAATAGTTTGAACTACGAGAATAAGGTGATCGAGAATAATGAAGTGGAGACCGCCTACGATCATATGATCGACCCCTGAAATAAATATTTTAAAACATCAAAATCATCATCACCAACCTTCAAAACCTATTTTACACATACACAGACACATTGTAATGATAATGGCTGCCCACCTTTTATCCCACATCAATTAGAATTAAGACCAATATCTACATCCATATAGAAGTATGAGAACAAAAAAGGAATGATACAAGCAAATGTTGTTTTACTACTAAAAGCATTTGAACACAAGGGCGTCCACACATCAGCACATGAAATATTAATAGAAAACTTAGATTTCGAAAAAATTAAAAATAATTTAGAAAACATATATCATATGAAAAATGATACTATAGTGAATGAAGATAAGAAGCCTATAGGGGAAGGTGAATCTAGTGAACCTAGAAATGAACCTAGTAATAGAGAATCAAGTACAAATATACCTAAACCTGTAGTTGAAGAATATCTAGAACAAAGACATACACCAGAGAATAATGAACAATATAGAGTACCAAAAAGAGTATTCTAAGTTAAAACTAAACTAGAAAAGAGCAAGAAACCCTAATATTAAGTTTACAAAGTTATAAACCAAGTGAATAAACTTAAAACTGCTTAACGAATTCAAGTTCGAAATTGGAGCTTCTGTCGAACCCTACAATATTTGGAAAACAGTAAACTATAGCCTTTGACCATGTAAGTGCCCATAAGGATTTGAACCTGGGACCTTAAAAGAGCAACCCTAAGGCTCAACCATTCCTACTAACCACTCATAGGTAATGCAAACATATTTAAGAGATGGGAAGAAAATTTAATAAGACATTCAATGGAAGCTTTATCAATGATAGTAGACCCTAATTATAAATTAATCTATTTAGAAAGTATACACTAGGACATAATAATGAAAAGCAGATTTATTTAGGATGGAAAGAGTGGGCAAAAAAAGCATAACTTAGAAGAATTGAGTGAATTTGATACTAATTTTACAATCTTAAGTTTTATTGATTGTATATGTGTTAGGTATATCTCTAGAAGATAAAGAAGACACCATAAGAATTACTAGAGCAATAAAAGATATTTGATATGCATTATTTTGACCATTATGCAGATTTATTTTATAGATATTGGAGTCAAATAGAACAACCATACGGTCGAAATCTTTGATGAAATCTGTTAATAAATTACCAGGAAAAATAGGAGAAAAGTTAACAAAGAATTCAAAAAAATAGTTTGATGATAAAAAAGGAAAGAAGTGTATAAGCAAGTAACTTTATTACCTACTGTAGAATTTGTTAGAAAAAGAATCAGAGAAACATTTGATGAAGAAAAGCTTAGAGTGCAAACACGACAAAAATTCAGATGCAGTTATGGGTCCTAAATTAGCTTCTACTCAATGAGTGATAAATGATGAGAAACCACCCTATGAACAACACTCCCCCTTAGATGTGCACCATTTAAATTTTGCTAGGAGAAACCCAATATATGTGTGTGTGTGTGTGAGAGAGAGAGAGAGAGACCTTTCACACAAGTTCCATCTTATCTTTTTGACAAAAAGAGATCAATCAACACTGTTACCTACCCTTAGTCAGCACATTTGAATTTTGCTAGGAGAAACCCAATGTGTGTCTGGGTGTGTGTGAGAGAGAGAGAGAAGGAGGGCCTTTCACAAGAGTTCAGTCTATCTTTTAGACAAAAAAAGATCAATCAAAAAGTGACCTACCCTCAGCACATATAGATCTTTCCTAGTAAACAATGTTTATACAGCTAGGAGAGCATAGGATTATAATAAACACTTATGTAAAATCACCTGTGTGTTTAATTTTGTTTAGGGAACAAGTGTTAGAGAGTAGACAAACGTAACACCAGAACTATCACCATAACAATTATTATTTTGTGCAACTACCAAAAATATATACAAAAAAACCATCTACAGCTACTGCTCCATTATTTTGACATAGTAACAACAAGACACCAAACCAATTTTACAACCAACCTCGAATAAATCTCCAATTACTGCTCCTACAACAAAGAGAGTTCCTTAAAAGCTTTTCTATTGGCATATAATATATACAGCAGGCTTTTAACCCTGAATGTCACTTAAGACTTAACTACATCATTCATCTCTAAAATAACATTCAAGTATTTCCAAATAAGTTCCAGTTAAGCCAAAGAAACCATTCTTACCTATAACGTTCTCTTGCCCTCATTTCTCCAGGTTTCTTTCTGTTTTCCTCAGCAAATACAACAGTCAATTCTCGGCCTAGAAGTACATAACCATCCATATGGTATTTGGCATCTGCAGCATCAGCTGGGTCTACATATTGCACAAACCCAAACCCACGCGGCTCCCTGCAGCATACAAGTTCCAAGTCCCATAAAAGATAAAAAATGAACATACTTATATAAATAATTTATCTCAGAAGCATTTGCTAATTGCCAAAGCATAGCACGGTCCTGATTCCAGTGCAATATGGAATGATCTCAAGCACAAGCCAATACTTCATGCAATTCAACTAAAAACAATCATGCAGCTGCTAACCTTTTTGGATTCAAAAATTTAATTGAGTTGATATTCTTGAAGACTTGAACCTCTTCACAATGTACTCAAACCCAACCTCCTTCCCATCTCGATGTACATTAAGATCATCTTGAACAGTACTCTTATTACTTGAATATGTCTTCACAGAGTACTCTTATTACCTCATTGTTCTCTTCAACACAGTTCTTTCTTTTAATACTTCATTGGTGTCTTCAACACTTACAATAAAAACACCAAATTCCCATAAACCAATTATTTATATTAAAGAAGCATCCCAACACCAAACACTGACATCAGACGCAACGAAGACAGACAAGTTGACATTATTATTAAACACAGACTTAACTATTGTGCAACAAAAACTATTACATGCAAAAGAACAGTATGACTTACCCTGTATGATAATCTCGAGGCAAATAAATGTCCTTCAGACGACCAAACTGGCCGAACGGTCCACGCAGATCTTCTGGCCTGCAAATTATATATATTTCAATCAATTTTGGAGAAAATACATACCAATAGTGCACAAAAGATAAATATTAAATTCTTGTCTAGTATCATTAGTTTTAAAATTATAATTTTTAAAAAAACCCAGGCCAACCATCTTACTTTATACAAATGCTGTTTTGGTACTGTAAGGCATCAAGCTAGAAATATGAAACATACTGACGTATGAAATGTTTTGCAACTACTAGAAGCGAAGCTTCTATGGTTAGTGCTTACTAATTTTTAAATTATTAGAACAATTAATCTTAGTCATTCATGGTGTTCTCTCTCCTAAATTTTTTTTTTCTCATATTTAATTCATTGTTCCTCTTTAATTCAAATACAATAAATGACTAACATTAGTTTAAGATGCACTAATCATAGAAGCTCTGCTACCTGAAGCACCAAATAACGGAAAAATAAAATACAAGAAGAAAATACAATATATCTGCATTGCGATACGGGAAATAGCAAAAGAAACAGGTACAGACCTACAATCATGGCGAAGGTTGCGAACCAGAAGACTAGTAGGAAGGTCTCTACCACGACCTCCATAGCGACCCCTAGGGCTGGGGCTCCTACGTCTTCTCCCATAACCCCTTGGTGGGGGGGAGGGACTGTAACTGTAGCTTCGACCCCTCATTTGTACTCTGTGTTAAAAACTACAAGAAACACACAATCAAACAAAAATGAATTTCGCAAAAAAAAAGAAAAAAAAAATCTACAAAGAATAAACATGTATCTTTAACCGATATACAGAGAAGAAGAGACGGACCTGATAATTACAAAAAACAGAGTTGGCTCTCTTATCTTTTTTCTTCTTGTCTCTTGGTTTTGTTTTTTTTTTTTTTCTTTTGGGGCGGTTAGTTCTCTTGGATGATTCTGGACTCTCGGCTTTGAGGTTCCCTACTTCTCGTTTTCGAGAACCTTCTCTCGAACGTATACTGTTGAGGTTCTCCTGTCCAGCCGTTGATATCCAAATTTTTTAACAGAGTGAACGGTCACGATTTGCAGATATAGGCCCACCACTTTTAGTTGTCGGATGAAGAACCATAGGCCCACTTTCATATTTCTTTGACACTTGGACCTGAACTCGATCCTATGGGTATTTGGATGTCACATTTAATTTGGACTACTAAATACACCCACCAAGCCCATTGCCATTGCACGTTAATCTATCTCACTGCCGATCTTCTTGCGGAATTAACATTAATTTACTGAAATGCCCTTGCTGAAATCTCTAACGTCCGGGAACGAGTCAACCAACACAAACGGAATCACATCTTGCTTGGAACGAACGAGATGGCGAACCTCTCAACCTTGACTACTTTTTTATTTTTTGTTTTTTTTTTAAAGAGTATCTTGAATTTTAGTGAAACACTTGCATACATTCCGTGAAAGAGAAAAAAACAAAATTATAATTTAATTACCCGATTGAAATATAATTACAGACGAAACAACTGTTTTTATGTTATTATAATTTATCCCCCTATAATTAGTAATATTCCGTTATATTTAACGGTGAACAGTATTAAAACAGTAAAAATACGAAAATACCCGTGATTATTAAGTTAACCAGGTAGCCAAATATAAACATTCTCTCTCTTCCTTTCATCAGTCTCTCTTATTCTTCCATTCTCTCTCTTTCTCTCGTTCTTCTTTTTCTTCTCTTCTTTTGCTTCTTCTTCTTCCTTTCTTCCGCTTGTTCTTCCTCGAACCTGATCTGGGTTCATCATCCAAGCGAATCTAATTTGGGTTCACGAATGAACCTAGAAATCTAGGTTCGTGATGAATCCAAATTCTAAGTTCATCATGAATCCAGATTTTGGGTTCTTATGAACCTATATTTTTTGAGTTCATTCTTAGATTTTTTTCAAATTTGTTTCTTTAGTTTTTCTTTTGATTATTTGAGTTGAACCGGTGATCTTCATTTTGTTGTTGATACAGTTAAATTGATGATTGTTTGGGTTGATAAATTTTTTTAATTGGTGATTATGATTCTTGGTGATTTTTAAATGGTGAACCGATTATTTTCTGGGTTGATGGTGATTCTGATTCTGGGTTGATGGTGAACTGGGTGATTTTTTTTTTTTTTCTTAAATTGATCTATACCGTCCATCTCAAGATGGACGATAGAGATCTTGTTAATTTTTTTTATTTAAATTATTTGAAAATTTTTAAAATTTATCTTAAAAATTTAAAAGTAATATTAAAAGATATTTTTGCCCCTTATACAGTTAATTTTAACTGAGAAATATTAACAGTAGGGGGGTAAATTACAATAACATTCAAATAGTTGCTCCGCCTGTAATCACGTTTTATCTGAGTAGCTAAATTATAATTTGCTAAAAAAAAATTAAGAAAAGTTGACTGTATATTGGTTTTTATGCTAATACATTATTTGATTAAAAAGGTTAGGATAAAAACAAAATTATGAATTTATTTCAAAAAGAAAAAAAAAATATGAAAGAATTTAAATTACCTTGGAACACCGTGATCCAAAATCAAGCCACAATAAAGCGAGATTGCCAGATATCTAACAATCCACTGGCACTGTTGACTAATTTGAAGCTTTTGCGAGCCTATTTCATTCATCAAATGTTCCTTGTTCATCAACTCATATCTGATGTTCTTTATTTTGAAATTTGGGTGCAAAAATAATTAAACTTAAATTCTAACTCATAAATAGATTGTATTGATAAAATTAAAAAATAAAAAAATAAAAACGTGATAGATTGCAATCATAATTTTGATTGATTATAATTTAAGTGAAACTATCATCCCATGGTCGTTGAACCCATAGCTTTGGATCAAAGGATTTGAATGTATTTGTGACCGATAAAAACAAATTTAGATGTTTTGCTGTAACTGTGGTATGGGTTTTCAATTTTAAGGATCGACTAAAGAAAAAATTGAATTCTTAGCAACTTTTTTGAGTTACTTTTTTTTCCCTATTCATGAAATGGGTTGTTTTTGGGTAATCTCATAGGTAATCTCGAACAATATTGTCCTTTGGATGGAAGAACAACTCTTGCTGTAATATCTTTTGGAACCAACGAATTGAACAATTGTCCAATTTTTCCCATATTACGATGCAACAAGATACATAGTAAGTAATATGGTAAAAGTATGCGACTTAATAAGATACATGGTAGAGTTATATGGTAAATAGTAAGTGACTTATTAGGAAGTGGCCTTTGGCTTTCGGAGCTCAAAAGCCATTTTAAGAGGTGTCTCGCTCTCTCTCTTCTCCTTCTTTCTCTTCCCCTTACTCCTCCATCTATCTCTCTTTCTCCATTTTAAGAGGTATCTTATTTTATGGTAATAAGATACCGATCACTTATTTGATAAAACATTTTTGTAACTAGATATGCTGTTGGCTAGGCTTTAGTTTTTTGGTCCCTCAAGTCTCTTGAATTAAAAGGTCATGGATTGAATCAACTGTATTTGATATAGATTTTCTTGTCTCGTTGCTCTGATTTTCCCTCATTCCACAAGAACTTATTAGGTACCAGTTAGTGATTGGATTAGATTTTTTCCTCATCTAGTGCTTTGTTTCCTTGAATTGAGTATTTGACTACAGTATATATCATATCAAGAACTTGAGATTTAACTGTGCTTCCTTTTTCATATTTAAAGATATATATTTTTTATTTATTTTGAAATTCAAGTTTATTTCACGTGCCTTATTTATGCTTATATACTTTATTTATTTGTCTTATTTCTGGAAAACTTTGCTTTTGATACATAATCATTTAAGACTTGATTTAAGTAAAGTAAGGTTATAGAAGCTGCTAGCATAATGTTCATTGTATTTTTCAGCATTTGATGTATCCTCTTTTGTCAGTTTAGATACATTAGTTGTAAAAGTTTAATACATCTTTAGCATTTTAGAATTTGGAAGATATGGTTATGATATCAAGTCATTAATAAGTCCGAATCATTTTGTTTTGTAATGTACACATAACCTTGGAAACACTTCACTCTCCTAAACTTGCTTGATATATGACATTTTGGCCCTACAGGTCTGAATTACTAGGAAATTTCAAACGCATGCAAGTTGAAACTAATATGTTTTGAAATTGTGTGATATGCAGTGATTGATAAGATGCTGGGCTTAACTACCTGCATGGAGATGCAATTTTTTAAAACAATATCTGCAGAACCAAATGAACATGTATGGTCTATTGTTTTTGATGAAAGGGAAAGGGTCATGAAGGACATAACTGTGAATCAGGGGTCAACTCTTTTTGCAATCACCAGCATCCATGTGTCAGCAGGACCCTTTTTGGTGTACAGGTATCTGCTGCAGGAGCTTACATCTGTTGGTAAACTGCAACTTTCAAGTGCAAGCTTTATATGTATGTGTTTCTACTGATAATTTATCAAAATAATGAAATATCAAGTTATTACAGAATATTGGCTTTGAATTTAGCGAAAACCAACCTATCGAGTGTTGAAATTTACGGGAGGCGATGACTGTGTCATTACTTAACAGAGGAAATTGATTGAAGAGGTGTTATTTTTTTCACATGTTCTCTCTTTTTTTCTGTAGTGGTGGATACTAGTTTTAATGATTTCTGAGATGAAAAGTTGTTGTAATGTAACAGGGCCAGGGGTATGACTACTTATGGCAAGCATCACAGCAAAATAAATTGTGTTCCTTCATAATGGCACATGCAATGATTGAAGAGGAAATTAGAGACATGTTTTCCTTTAGAGTGGCAACAGAAAAAGGAAAAAGCAAAAGTATTCCTCCATGGCCAGCAGGCTTCGCAATAATGCCCGATGAATTTGAGGGTGTCCAATTGATTGCCTCTGTATTAACCATTGCTATAAAGGCATCATTTGATGATGATCCAGTAGCTGAAGCCATTGAAAGGATAAAGGATCTCATCAATGAAACTCATGAAATAATAGAAGAAATATGTTGGCCGTAATACACACCTAAGTAACGGACAACTGCTGAAACAGATTTGCTAATTATTTGATATGAATGTCGTGTATTTTTGCAGTCAACAACTAATCAAGCCTTTCGGAGCAACCAAGTTAAATCTAGGAGTTTCACCAATCTTCAGACACCAGAACGGTAGCAGCTTGCCTTCTAATGAGATGGTTCTGTTTTAACATGCACGACTTAAAATTGCAACAATACAGAATAATAATGGATCAACCATAAGGTGTATATGGTATGAAAATACAGGTCAATGTGCCTTGCTTGAGGGCAGAATAAGAGATAGGTAGGTGTTAGGGAGTTTGATATTTCATATATGTTGTTTCTTGGGTTGGGATGTTCGGGTAACAGCACTTTTGGCTGGATTTAGAGTTCTGTCGTTGATGTTTTGCTTCTACCTTATCTTCATTATATTTTCACTTGGAACATTTTCAATTCGTTTTTTATGCCTTTCTTTTTTTTTTTTATGGTAGAGTTAGATTTGTGATTGTGTAAAGACTAGTGATGATTTTAATAGCGTTTTTTTTAAAAAAAAAATACAACTGTTTCTCTATTAAATCTATGAAAATTGATTTGTCCAGGGACGAATAACTCGTTAACAGATTATATGATAATAATAATATGGTCAAGCTATATAGACGTAAAGGTTTCAGGCTGATAAACAAAAGTATGCTGATCTTGTAATGCCTCTTTACGGAACACTATTTCCTTTATTCAAGTCTTTCACGGATGGATAATGAAGAAGAATTACAACACAAAATCCACTACTGACTATGTTTCAAGCTGATAATCTAACAAAGCATGCTGATCTTGTGATGTCTCTCCGCATAACTCTATTTTCTTTATAGGAACTTGCCATTTACATCTGGCCTTATCCTTTAATTCAGAAATGGTGGTGGTCACACATAAAGCATCACCAAATTCAGATAATTTCTTTTCTGATGACATTTTATTGATAGGAAAAAACCATGTGGAGAGTGCAGTGCATTTCCACATTGTAGCTTGTCAGATCCCGCTCTTCCTCCAACTGTTTTCCACAAAATACGATAGCTCTGAAGGTTAAGAGGAACTAGATACTTGTCAAAGAGTTTACTCTTCACGTCCTTGATGGTGTTTGATAACTGCACTTCAAGTGTTACTGTTTTCCCACTCTTAAGTCTTGACAAATATTTGAATTTGATGAGACGGCAGCTTTAAGATTGATCTATCGTTGATGTTGTAGCAAGCTATGGTCTCGGAATCCTCAAGTTTGTTTCCTGCATAGAATAAATTCTGATTGCTGACTGAGGAATCTATCCTGCGCCCAACTATTGCTTCGACATCATCAACTGTAAGCGACACTTTAACTCTCAGTTTCACAATCTCTTCTTTTGGTGTTTTAACAAATAACCAAATAGAGCGTACATCTCTAACGTGCACTCTTCTTTAACATCATTATAAAAAGCCAAGGTCTTGCAATCTTCAAGCTCTTCTCCTGAATAGATCATTATCTGGTTAGTGATTGACATGCCTAACATTCTCCCCACCATTGATTTGATGTCCTGGATAGTGTGGTGTGGCTTTGCTTCCACCACAAGGCTTTTCTGCTCCAATGGGATCTTCACAAGTAATCCATTCCGATGCAATTTTGGTGCATAAGAAGGAGACTGGAATTCCTCTAAATACCAAAATCAGTTTGCCTTTGGCCAGCCTAAAACATATCAACAACAAAGAAGATATATTATAGCATTAGCAGAAGCATATAAGAATGTCAAGATCAATAATAGATATGAAAATTAAAAACAAATAAAAATTCAAAATAAAAGGAAAGCATAATAATTAGCAACAAAGTTTAAATGTGACCAGATAAATAAACAATTTATTAAGGTGAAAGTATGAACCTCTTCTGTCAGAGACTTTAATTGCCATGTGGATGATTTTTGAGCTTTCAATGATACCATAGAGACCAAATCAAAACCTTATTATTATTATTTTTTCAATAATCAACGGTTTTTTGTCATGTAAAATAAGTAAATTCTAGAGGTAGAATTTTATAGAAAAACATTATACTTGGAAGATAGTAAATGGAATTCAAATCTACACAAATAAAAAATCCTAAACAAAATGGATTACTGTAACTATCTTCTAGTTTTCGTTTTTGTATTAATTTTATGCACGAGTGAATATGATGCCATTACAATCTAATTTTAAATCATTCTACTTATTTTGTTTGTTCTTTGGTGGATTACAACCAACCTGGTAGTTGACCCAAACTATAAAAAAGTAGAAAAATTTGTTTGCCCTAATGTAATAAATCAAAAGGACAGCCAGCCTCATATTCTTCTCTAAAACCTCACTAAACCCTTGCCACTCACTGTTATTCTATCTTCACCATTAAAACCAAAAATCAATTGCCTAGGGTTTGAACCTCAACAAAGAAAAAGCCGACATAGTAATGCCTGCATGTGGGTGATTTTTAAGCTTTCAGTGATAACATGGAGACCAAATCAAAACCCTAAACTTTTTTTTTTTTTTTTCAATGATCAGAGGTTTTTTGTCATGTAAAATAAGTAAATTCTAAATGTAGAATTTTATAGAAAAACATTATACTTTGAAGATAGTAAAACGAATTCTGATCTACATAAATAAAAAATCCTAAACCAAAAAGCATTATTGTAACTATCTTCTAATTTCAATTTTTGTATTAATTTAATACACAAACGGATATGACACCGTTGCAGCCTAAATTTAAATCGTTCTGCTTATTTTGTTTGTCATTTGGTGGATTACAAACAATCCGGTTCATTAAGTTGAACTATAAAATGGTAGAAAAATTAGTTACCCCTGATGTAATAAATCAAAAGCATAGCCAACCTCCTCTTCATCTCTAAAACCTCACTAAACCCTTGCCACTCGCTACTATGTTGTCTTCACCATCAAAACCATAAATCAATTAACTAGGGTTTGCACCTCAACAATGAAGAAGCCGACGTAGTAATGCTTATATGTGGGTGATTTTTTAGCTTTTGGTGATACCATGGAGAGACCAAATTAAAACCTTAACCTATTTTTTTTTTTTTTGGGTAAAAATCATTTTGGTCCCTAACTTTTAAGAATGAGACAAAATTTTAACTGTTTTTTGTGAAAGGACAAGATAAACCCTAATTTTTCGAAAGAGCATCAAATTAGTCCCTCTCATCAGTCAAATGATAATCTAACTAACATTGACTATAATTGTCAAGAGCATTTTGGACATTATGTAATTAAATTAATAGATAAAAATTTAAATAAAAAAAGAAAATATGTGTCAACCTATGAATGGTAAAATAATAAAAATGTAAAATAAAAATTTTGATAAAATAATAATAAAAAAAAAAACTTACTAAACATAGTTAAACAAACCCAGGACTGAGTTCATTCGAAGAAGATGAACCCAGTAGCCTGGATTCGTTCGTCTTCTTCGAATGAACCCAAGAGCCTGGGCTTATTCTTGAAAGAACCAACGTGCGTTCATTTTTAGGTAGTTTTTAGTTGCCTGGTTTTTAGGTTTTTGAGTACTACCTAGGTGCTTGGTTTTTGGGTTCAATTGGATTCGGAGCATATGGTTTCAATTGGGTGATGTCGTGGTGGTAACTGTGGCCGGGCGATGGAGATAGTGATGTTGTGGTTGTGGTGGTGATTGTGGCCGACGATGAAGACTACCAGTTTGATTGGTTGTGAAACCCGATGTTGTGGTTGTGATGGTGATTGTGGCCGACGATGGAGGCTACCTGTTCGATTGGCTATGAAACTCGATGTTGTGCTTGTCTGAAGGGTGGTGACAGCATGACCGGCGATGGAGGTGGTGGTATTATGGGTTGAAAGCATCTAGTTGAGGTCGAAGTGTTCGAAACATCTGCTAGTTCAATTTGTGAAACCAGATTTGCGACTTGAGGTTGAAGACGAACCGCCCGGTGTGATGTTTTGGTTTTCGCTGTAGTGGTGCTGATCTGGTTGAAGACAATCTCAGAGATGGTGACAATCTGATGGTTCTTGCAGTGACGATCTGGTTAAGGTTGAAGCCAAACCTGAGGTTGAAGACAAACTTTTTTTTTTTTTTTTTAATTTATGTTTATGTTATTTTAATTTTAGTTTTTTAAATATTTCAAAGATTTTTCTTTTTTTTTTGAGATTTTTTTCTTGATATTATCTTGATTTTCATATGACTTTTTATTGAAATTGTGATGGATGAGAGATTAAATTAGATGATATTGATGTTGATTGATTGAAGAGGAAGGTTGATGCGGTGATTGGATTGAAGATGAATATGTGATGAAGGTTAATTAGTTTTAATTTTAAATTTATTTTATTTTAAAGTTTAGTTTTAATTTTTATTTTATTAATTTTTAAATTACTGTAATTTTTAGTTTTATAAAGGGTAAAATGGTTATTGTAAATAAAGTAAGGCGAAAGGAGTCTTTTCTTATTTTCCGTTTGGTTTGACAGTCAATCAACTAATGAGAGGGACTAATTTAACACTTTTTTGAAAAGTTAAAGTTGATTTGATCATTTTTTGAAATATAGTTAAAAATTTATCTCTTTTTCAAAACCTAGGGATTAAAATGATTTTTACCATTTTTTTAAAATAATCATCGATTTTTTGTCATGTAAAATAAGTAAATTCTAGAGGTAGAATTTTGTAGAACATTATACATAGAAGATAGTAAAACAAATTCTAATCTCCATGAATAAGAAATCCTAAACCAAAAAGTATTATTGCAACTATCTTCAAGTTTTTGTTTTTGTATTAATTTTATACACGAGTGAATATCACATAATTGCAGCCCAATTTTAAACCATTCTGCTTACTTTGTTTGTCATTTGATGGATTACAATCAACCTAGTTCATTGACCTAAACTATAAAATGGTAGAAAAATTAGGTAGTCCTCATGTAATAAATCAAAAGGATAACCAACTTACTCTTCTTCTCTAAAACCTCACTAAACCCTTGCCACTCACTATTATTGTGTGTTCACCATCAAAAACATAAATCAATTGACTAAGGTTTGCACTTTAACAAAGAAGAAGCTAGCAATGCCTACGTATGGGTGATTCTTGAGCTCTTGGTGATACTATGGAGACCAAATCAAAACCCTAACTTTTTTTTTCCTATAACTAGTCTTTTTTTATCATGCAAAATAAGTAAATTTTAGAGGTAATATTTTATAGAAAAACATTATACTTGGAAGATCATAAAAGAAATTCTAATCTACATAAATAAGAAATCTTAAAAGTTAAACCTAAAAGGGTTCTATAACTATCTTTTAGTTTCTGTTTTTGTATTAATTTATACACGAGCGAATACGACACCATTGCAGCCTAATTCTAAATTTTTTGTTTATTTTGCTTGTCGTTTGATAGATTACAACCAACTCGTTCATTGAGCCTAACTATAAATGGGTAGAAAAATCAGTGAGCCTTAATGTAATAAATCAAAAGGACAAGCAATCTCCTATTCTTCTCTAAAACCTCACTAAACCTTTACTGTTCACTATTATTCTGTCTTCATCATCAGAACTATAAATCAATTGACTAGAGTTTGCATCTCAACGAAGAAGAAGCCAACATAGTAATGCCTGCGTGTGGGTGATTTTTGAGCTCTCGATAATACCATGGAGACCAAATAAAAACCCTAACTTTTTTGTTTTCAATAATTAGCGGTTTTTTGTCATGCAAAATAAGTAAATTTTAGAGGTAGAATTTTATAGAAAAACATTATACTTGGAAGATAGTAAAAGGAGTTCTAGTTTACATAAATAAGAAATCCTAAATCAAAAGGATTACTGTAACTATCTTCTAGTTTATATTTTTGTATTAATTTTATACACGAACGGATATGACGTCGTTACAACCCAACTTTAAACTTTTTGCTTATTTTGTTTGTCATTTGGTGTATTATAACTGACTCGGTTCATTGACCTGAACTATAAAAGGGTAGAAAAATTAGTTTGCCCTAATGTAATAAATCAAAAAGATATCCATCCTCCTTTTTATATATGAAACCTCACTAAACCCTTGTCACTCTCTATTATTCTGTCGTTGCCATCAAAACCATAAATCAATTGACTAAAGTTTGCAGCTTAACAAAAAAGAAGCCAACATAGTAATGCTTGCATGTGGATATTTTTGAGCTCTTAGTAATACCATGGAGATCAAATCAAAACCATGATTTTTTTTCCCCAATAATTAATAGTTTTTGTCATGCAAAATAAGTAATTTCTAGAGGTAGAATTTTATAGAAAAACATAATACTTGAAAGATAATAAAAGGATTTCTAATCTATATAAATTAAAAATCCTAAACTACAAAGAATTACTGTAACCATCTTCTATTTTTTGTTTTGTATTAATTTTATATATGAGCGAATATGACACTATTATAGCCCAATTTTAAACCATTTTACTTATTTTGTTTGTTGTTTGGTGGATTACATCTATAAAAGGGGTTAGCCTTAATATAATAAATTAAAAGAACTTTATTTTAGTCCTTAAAATTTTAGAAAATATCAAAATTTTAAAACTATTTTAGAATTAGTTTTTTTTTTTTTCAAACTCTTCAAAAAAATTCAAACTATTAATCAAATAACTGTCAACATTAACAAAATATATTAAAAAATATTTTTGCCTTTGAAAATTGTTAAAGATACATAAATTGCAGGACTACTCTCATAAAATAATAAATTTATAATTTTATTAAAAAAATAAATTTATAAGTTAAATGATTTAAATTGTCTCTAAATTTAAGTAGTTAAATTGTAACTTAAATTACTTAAAGTTACCGTTGACTATCAGTTGATTAATGGTTTAAGTTTTTATTAAAAATTTTGAAAAAGTTAGGGATAAAATTAACTGTTTTCATAATAGTTTAAAAAATTTATATTGTTCTGAGCCTCAATCTGATATTATTTGAAACCTTAGGGATTCAAGTGAAGTTTTCCATAAAACAAAAGGACAAAGCTTCTCTTCCTCACTAAACCCTTCCCACTCAATTGACTAGGGTTTAACAGAGCCTCTCTTCCTCTCTAAAAGATCACTAAACCCTTCCCATTCAATTGACTAGGGTTTAACAAAGAAGAAGCAATGCCTGCGTCTTCCATGAAATCGCACCACAAAAAACGCAAGGGCGGCGCCGGCGGTTCCACCTTCAACAAATCATCTAAGAAACATTTCAAGGTCTCCAAGAAGAAGGAGCCTAACGACGACACCGCTCTTGCTTTGCAGCTTGAAGATGACGACGACGTTCCTGTCTTTCCTCGAGGTTTTGAATTTTTATTTACTTTTCGAACTTTTGATTTTGTCTTGTTTGTAAAACTTTTGGTTAATTTGTCGATTGGTAGGTGGGGGAAGTTCCTTGACTCAAAGGGAGCGTCATGAAATACGAGCCGAAGCTGATGCGGAGTTCGAGGAGGAGGAGAGAGGCTTAGATAAAAAGAAGAAGAAGATGCAGAAGAGGAGCAACGCAGCAGCTGATGATTTTGGTTCACTTTTTGGTGATGGTATTACTGGCAAACTACCAAGATATGCCAACAAGATTACTTTGAAGGTGACCTAGTCTTAGTTTTAGTTATAACTATATTAATCAATTACGTAAGCTGAATGATTTCTGTTATTTACATTAAGAAGAAGGCTCTCAAAAACCTTTTAGAATTCATGACATGTAATTGTGATTTGAATTCTATAACCTTTTAGAACTCTGCCTGCCGTAATTCATTGATATGTTAGAACCTTGTCCTGTTTATTCCAATGTGCTTGGGTTTTGCCCTTTCTGTAGGTTCTTCTGTTATTGTTTGTATTGTATATGTATGGAAAAAGGTTCAAAAGGGGTGTTAGATTAATTAGTATTCTGAGTGCAGGCATTAATGGGAATAAATACAAAATGTGTAGTAGCCCTTAAGAGCCTAATATTTTTTATTCTAGGCTTGGCAAGACTTTGTTGGCAGTAAGAACTGAAGTTCTGAAAAAAAGTTTTTGATTCTTCTGCCACCTGCTTTGGGTCAAAGCTATATCATGCAATATCGAGTGGTAGATGGAATGAACTAGATATTGTCTTCTGTTGCTGCATTTGTTGAGTATGGCTTTGTGTAGATGGTCATAACAATTTGTTCTTCTGGAATTGGATTTTTATTATATGTTATGATTTATATAGTAGAATAATAATAAAAAGATCTATAAAGCAGAGTAGTAAGGAGCCAACCTTGTTCTCTTTATTCTTGTCCATCCACCTATATATTTTGAGATCACTCTTATTGCTTTCCATAAAAAAATATAGAAACTTTGGTAATTACTTGATTTCTGATGGAGTGTTCCCCCAACCCCCGCATGTTTTTTTTTTTTTCTTCTATTTTATTTCTTCTCCATCTAATTTGATTTGTGAAATTACATTGTCACAGATATTTAGTTGTTCTAAACTTGAGAATAAATGTAAACTCATACTTCTGTTATTTGTGACAGAATATTTTGCCGGGGATGAAACTATGGGGAGTTGTTTCTGAAGTGAATGAGAAAGACCTTGTAATTAATCTTCCAGGGGGCTTACGTGGATTAGCTCGTGTTACTGATGCTCTTGATCCTGTTTTAGATTTTGAAATTGAGGTGGTATAATGCTTATTTTCTCTAATGAGACTGTTTTGTTGCACAATATTTCTCTGTTTATAAATCTATTACCATTATTATTTATCTGAAACAAATTTATAACCATTATTATTTATCTGAAACAATAACAATAATACCTTTTTCTGTTTCTTTACCAGGACAGTGACTGCAATCTCCTTCCAACAATATTTCATGTAGGGCAGTTGGTTCCTTGCATAGTTTTGCAATTGGATGATGACAAGAAAGAGAATGGAAAACGAAAGATCTGGCTTTCTTTGCGCCTCTCATTGTTGCACAAAGGTTTCACCTTGGATGCTGTACAAGAAAGGATGGTATGTTTGGTAAAACTTTGGTAGATTTATTTTCATATGTTTGATTTTAATTATTTTATAGTTAAATTGTCTAGGCTTTTCACCTAATAGCAAGAATTGAGTTAATTCGATTCTTCTCTAGAGTGACAAAACATCTTTGAAATAAAACTTGTTTATGTACTATGTCTACTACCTGTTTTGAAACAATTAGTATTTTATTAGGAGGTTGGTTGTTGGCTTGTTGATCACTTGATTGCATCTTGAAACCTTGAAAAAGAGACACCAGTTGCATGTCTGGCACATTTCTCAGTGGCAGTGCTAAAGCGTAAATGAAACAATCATCATTGGTTGGTTGGTTTATGACATTTTTGTCATCATTGAGCAACTGGACTCTCCAAATCTATTAAACCAGGAATGCCACAATCCTGGTCTGTATTAATTCTTAGAACATTTAAGATAGATACCCTTTTGTTCCTGCAAACAAAGGGTTGTTTACCACTTTACCCTGCATGATCCAGTGGTTTGCAATCACTGGTGCAGCTTACTTTGCTTCTTTCAAAGAGGTCTTTTAAGTTTGCGTGAAGCACATTTGTGTCCTGGTAATACAAACACTCATATCTAGTTGTAATTAAGCAGCAGTTCTTTGATGAGTAAATAGTAGCTGTTTATAGCACGTGACATCTTTACATTATAATTAGAGCTTTAAATGAAGTTGAATTTATTACATGGCTATATATTACTGATAATAAAGTCCTTGTATGTGA
Organism: Dimocarpus longan; assembly: GCA_022984855.1. Taxonomy (NCBI): domain Eukaryota; kingdom Viridiplantae; phylum Streptophyta; class Magnoliopsida; order Sapindales; family Sapindaceae; genus Dimocarpus; species Dimocarpus longan. The sequence continues at coordinate 11,827,207 of CM041026.1, forward strand.
TGAAGTTTTCAAACTTGCACGTGTAGCCTCAATTGACTTGGCTTATTGCTTTTAACTTTTTGATTAGAAATGGACCAAAGTTACAGTTTTAGGCTGGACTGTAGTTAGTCTAGTATACGTTAGGCTATGCTTGCTTGCTTATTGTTTAGAGCATGTGCCTCTGAGTGTCGATTGGTACCTTGATACTCTCTAATTTCCATTTCATGATGATTGTACTAATGTATATTGATGAAGTTGTAACTTAGAGATGCACCTATGCTTTATCTTTGTGTTTGTCTCTTAATGCTGATGGTTAATGTTGCTTACCCTGCATAATGTGTTTTTATATATGAACACTCTGGTGTAATTATTTATTCTAATTTTGTATTAATGGTTTACTTGCTTGTTATTATTTCATGTATTATATCATTTGAAACCTGTATGTTTTTTTAAATGTTAGAGCATGTCTATCATCACTATTGTGGTACCATTATCTTCGATATTATTTTATTTTATTTTTTGATAATTATTATCTTCTATATTAATCACCTTATAATATCTATCTTTGATGTTAATCACCATTATCTGTTTCCTAGAAAAAAAATATGTATATAGCGATGATTGGGTGGTACTACTACCATTTAATCCTTGAGTGATATATTCTATTAGTTAGGCATGCTGCAAGCTGTATTGATAAAAGAATGAGCATGATTTGATGGTAAGTATATCATTGCTTATATCCAGAATCTAATGGTGATTGTATCATGTGGAATAGCTATGGTGCACGGAATTTGATTACTATTGTTATTTCATGGGCATAGATGATGTAACTGTTTTCTTGCTGTCCTCTTTACATATCTTTTTCTTTATGGGGAATTTTGATCAGTGAGGAATTCAGTATAGATTTTTTACCTATCCATTTTCTGATTATATTTTATTGCAGGTCCTCACTGCATATGTGAAGAGCATTGAAGATCATGGTTACATTCTTCATTTTGGCGTGTCTTCTTTTATGGGGTTTTCACAGAAAAACAGCCAAGCTGGTAATATCAACTTGGTGTTTTTACGATGGTTGAATGGCAATCATACATGTACACTTGTGTGAATTTCTTATAAAAAAAGGTCAAAATTTGTTGTCGACATTCTTATTGCCTGTAGGTTGTTGGCAGCTATTTGTATGTTGGACCATTGACTGTTTGCAAGTATCTTGGATGCATATGTTCTTGCGAAAAGAAAAAGTTTAGATTATTTTGTGGTTTGCATTGTCCATTTTTTCTTCTCTTTGCTCTCTCATTCTCACTTTCACTTTATTCTTAGGTGAGTCTTGGGGTGCTTAAGATGTGTATTTGCATGTGAAAATACTTAAAAACAACTATTTCAATCATTACATGGTTTGCGACGTTTAAGTCATATTTTATTTCTTTTATCCTTTTAATTTCTTTTAGATTTTAGCCCTGGGAAGTTTCACTTAGGTTGTAGCTAGGAGCTGTATGCTCTCGTGTTTGTGTTTTTTGCTCTCACATTTGTTTATCTCACATTACGTATCTGTTCTACAAGCACAAATTTTTATGTCTTTCCTTATTTCTGGTTGTCTGAATAGAAAACAAGGAGATTGAAGTGAGGCCTGGGCAACTTTTACAAGGGGTGGTTAGAAGCATTGATAGAACTCGTAAAGTAGTTTACTTGAGTTCTGACACTGATACAGTGTCTAAGAATGTAGTAAGTCTCTATTATTTTATTGCCTTTTATTGTCTAGTTGTCCTTAAAGTGTCCTATTATCTTCCTCAATTTAACCATTTTTTTGTTGGACTTTTATGCAGACCAAGGATCTTAAAGGCATTTCAATTGATCTTCTGATTCCAGGCATGATGGTTAATGCTCGTGTGCAATCAATCCTGGAAAATGGAATTATGTTATCATTCCTTACCTACTTCACTGGAACTGTATGTTAGTTGTTCCTTTGGTTTTTTTTGGTTTTAGTCTTTTATCTTGGGATATATATATATATATATATATTTTTTGATAGGAAACGAAACTTTATTGAATTGAAAAGAAAAGAGTACATCAACAGATGTGAACCAGAAGTCCACCTACATAGCCAAACTAAAACAAGATTGAAAAAACAAACTATTACTCAAATTACCGAACAACAGCTTTCCAATCTAATAAAATAAAAAATAACGAAACGTCTTTAAAATCTACACTCGAAGATGCCCAAAGGGAAGCCCAATAATGAGCTTTATCCCATAAAAAACTCTCATCCTCTTCAACTTCATTAAAGATTCTTCTATTTCTTTCTTCCCAAATAACCCATAAAATGGCGAAAACTCCACTCTGCCAAATAATACTAGCATTCTTTCCCCCTCCAAGAGCTTGAAAATCTTCCAAAAGAAAAGACCATAAGAACTTAGGAGCCGCCCAGCTCAAACCCACCACGGAGAACAATTTATTCCACAATTTGCTCGACACTGGACAATGAAACAAAAGATGATCCAAATTTTTCTCATTGCTTTTACACATGACACACCAGTTGGGAGAGAGACAAAAGTAAGGATATCTTATTTGAATCATCTCGCAAGACGCTAATTTCCGATGAACAATAAACCAAACTAAAAACTTAACCTTATTTGGCACCTTAGACTTCCAAATAAGGTCATTAAAGACAAACCTAGGATAATCATCCTTGATAGTTAACTTATCGAAGAAAGACTTGCAAGAAAAAACGCCATTGGGACAAAGTTTCCAAGCCCTTCGATCTTCCAAACCCGGATCAATGGAAACACCTTCAAGTAAAGAGATAAGAGAAGAAAATTTCTCTATCTCCCTATCATTCAAGTTCCTCCTGAAATCAAAAAACCAACCTCGATGAAAAGAGGACCTATCCAATCTGTTTAGAACTAAAGCGTTCTGAGAAGATGCAAGCTTATATAGTCTTGGAAACTTTAAACGTAGAGGAAGAGCGTCCACTCAACAATCCTCCCAAAAACGGATGCGAGCACCGTTTCCAACCACTAATTTCAAGTTTTCTGAGAAGTATTGGAAACCTTGCATGATAACTTTCCATGAACAACGACTACAGCCTTTTATGATTATATTAGCATCCCATCCATTGTTTTGCAAACCATACTTACTTCTAATCACTTTATGCCACAAGGAATTAGGTTCCAAGGGAAACCTCCACAACCATTTTCCGAGTAAAGCCAAATTTTTCAAAACCAGATTCCCAATTCCTAAGCCTCCTTGATCTCGAGGACGGGAAACGCTATCCCAATTTACTAGATGAATCTTCTTTCCATCTCCAAATCCTTCCCACAGAAAATCTCTCATAATCTTCTCAAGTCTCTTTGCCACCCCAACCGGAATTCTAAACAAGGAAAGAAAATAAGAAGGGATGCTATGCAAAACCGCTTGAATCAGAACCAATCTTCCTCCCCTGGATAAGAAGGCGTTTTTCCATCCCTCTAATCTTCTTTCTACTTTCTCTACCACAGGCATCCAAAACTCTGAAGATCTGGGTCTACCTCCTAAAGGTAATCCTAAATATTTCAAAGGCCAACACCCTACCTTGCAGCTCACATCTTTGGCCAAATCGACGATCTTCCTTTCATCACAATTTATACCCGCCAAAACACTCTTGTTCAAATTCACCTTAAGCCCAGAAATCCAACAAAAAATGCGAATTATCTCAACCAAATAGCCAAATTTATCTGCCTTACCCGAAGAAAAGAATACAGTATCATCAGCAAATTGAAGATGGGACACCATAACCTTCTCCTTTCCGACGCAGAATCCCTCTACCAAATGATACTCCTTAGCTCTATCAATTAATCTTCCCAGACAATCCACTATGAGAATAAACAAAAAGGGAGATAAGGGATCTCCTTGTCTGAGCCCTCTAGAAGCAGAAAAATTTCCCCTAGGTTTCCCATTTATCATAATCGAGAAGTTTGTAGACTTCAGACAACCCTTAATCCAACTTCTCCATTTTGACCTAAACCCTTTCGCTTCCAAGACAAAGTCTAAGAAATCCCAATCAACATGGTCATAAGCTTTTTCAAAATCAATTTTGAAAACAACCCCTTCTCTTTTGTTCATTCTATAATCCTCCACCACCTCATTAGCCACCAAGACCGCGTCAAGAATCTGCCTACCTTTAACAAAAGCAGATTGACAATTAGCAATGGTGATATCCAACACCTCTTTCAATCTTAGAGATAAGACTTTTGCAATGATTTTGTACAGACTGGAAACCAAGCTAATTGGTCTAAAATCACTAATTTTGGAAGAGTTGGATTTTTTCGGAATGAGGCAAATGTAAGTGGCATTGGTGATTCTGTTGACTATCCCACTCCCAAAAAATTCCGAGAACACCTCCATCAGATCTTTTTTGATAATCTCCCAACATTTATGAAAAAATTCAAAATTAAAGCCATCTGGACCAGGAGCTTTATCTTTGCTACAATCCGCCACTGTCTTCCTAATTTCATCTTCTTCGAACGGTCTTTCCAACCAGGCCGCTCGCTCTCTACCAATGCAATCCCAATTAAGGCCTTGAATTGAAGGTCTTTCCACCTTTTCTTCGGAATATAAATTCTGAAAGAATTGAATAATTGCTTGTTCAATGGCCTTCTCCTCTTCAATTATTGAACCATCATCTAGCTCCAACTTGCTAATACACTTCCTAGCCATTCTACCATTCACTACTTTATGAAAGAATTTAGAATTGTAATCTCCTTCTTTAGCCCATTTAATTTTAGCCTTTTGCCTCCACAAAATTTCCTCCTTGGAAATAATCTTCTCAAACTCTAACTTCAGCTGAGACCTTTCCGTCCTCCTTAAATCATCAAGCTCTCCATTAGCCTCAACTCTATCCAAATCAAAAATTCTTGATTCGATTTCTTTCTTTTTCTTGAAGATATCTCCGAATACCTCCTTGTTCCAAATTTTTAACTTCTTTTTAACCCTCTCAAGTTTTTTCATAAACCTGTAACCCTTCCAATCCTGTGACTCCGCTTCGTTCCACCACTCTTTTATATGGTCCATGAAAGAGTGATGTTCCAACCAAACGTTCTCAAACTTGAATGGAGAAGGACCCCAAGTCCTATAAGAAGAGTCTAGCAAAATTGGACAGTGATCTGAAATCGTTCTCACCAAAGCATCTTGTCTAACTTTCCCCCCAACATACTCTTCCCACTCGCTTGTAAAGAGAAATCTATCAAGTCTACAACATATAGCTCTTTGTCTAAAGTTAGACCAAGTAAAATCTGCGGAATTCAAACCTGGATCAATCAATTTAGTTTCACGGATGAGACAATTGAAGTCCTTCATGCTTCTTGTTTCCCTTCCTCCTGTTGATTTTTCAGACGGAAATCTAACTACATTAAAATCTCCACCGATACACCACCTCGGAGAACATAATCCGAATAAGCCCGCCAACTCATCCCAAAACGCCCCTCTTTCTTTCTTCTTATTAGGACCATACACTCCTGATAACCACCAATCTCTTCCATCATCACCTAGAATGTTTATAGAAACAGAAAATTCACCGACAATGGAGCCTAAAACCTGAACCATCTTGGAATTCCATATCAATATAATTCCACCGGAACTACCCTCTGAGGGTAAAAAAACCCATTGCATGAATCTTGCTCCCCATATGCTTGTAATGACGTTGTGATCCACCACTTGTTTCTTAGACTCTATTAGGATAACCAAATCCGGATTATTCTTTCTAATTGCCTCCTTAATCAATCTCCTCTTTTTCCAACACCCCAAGCCCCTCACGTTCCAACTTAGAATCTTCATGATAACTCATTAGGACCCTTGTTACCACTGTCGCTATCTTTGTCAACAACCAGATTTCTTCGAGAATCCTGCATCTTCCTGGTATGGTTCTTCTTCCTGCTTAACCCCTGACTGGGTACATCCTGTACTATTTTATCATACTGAGCAAGGGATAAGTTCATCTTTTTTAACAAAATCTTATATCTCTCCCCCTCTTCCGAATTAAGGGATATAGGAATTGGGTTAGAAGTCTTCTTTCTTCTGTGGTATTGGATGATAGCTCTATCCCTCTCACTTCTGTCGCTTGCTTTCAACTTTCCTTCTCCGCCGTCTGCAACCCTCCTCTCATCAAACAAGAGCGACAAATTCGTATCACCTTCCATGACCGTCTCTTCCTCAGGCCCCTCAACCTTTTCTGGCAGACTTCTGTCGGAGTCGCTGTCAGAAGCTTCTGTCTCGACAAACAGATGAGCGTTCTCATCCACTTCTCCCCCTTCAATGTCGGCAATCTCAATGGGGTTTTCCGACCCATCTTCCTGGGTGTACATACCGTCCACCGTCTTAAATCTCAGACAATTTTGCCCGCAACAGTTCCGGATGGAGTCAGATTTAGAGATCTTCTCATTTTCGTCCAAGTCGACACCACTCAGGTTGTCATCGTCTTCTGATTTCTCCTCGTTGTCGTCTTCTGATCCCGTAGATTTTAGGACGGAGGCGATGTTGCATTCGATCTGCTCTATTTGCTCAGAGGAACCCGAGAACGACGAGAAGACAGAGAATCTTCTTGGGGATTTCGGGTTAAATGGCCCTAATTTGGGCCTGCCATTTTCGTCTGAACTTGATGGGCCGGGATTTGGTAAAATGCCCTTCCAGGATCCAGATTTATTAAGAAGCTTTGACTGTCCGAAATGGGCCTTGATCCTTCCACCGATTTCTGGTGCTCCATACAAAATTTTAGGCCCAGGATCACTTAAACAGCCTCTGTCCACATCCTCTTTCTTTAGATGGGCCCAATCAGTCTTAAATCTGATACAACTCGGCCCATCCAAGTTAAGTCTACCGCTCTCCTTTAAATGGATCCCTTTGCCACCCCTTTCCTCTTCCTCCATGTCAGACCTATTTTTGTGATATATTCTGAGTTCTTCCCCGACAACACACATCTTCTTTGCAGAGATTGAGTCCAGGTCGGCAGACTCCTTCAGGTTCATATCTCCCAGCAAATCACTCTTATTCCGGCAAAAATCAGACTCATCTTTCTTCGTACCTGGGAAGTCTCTGTTCCTGTTGTCTCTTTTAACTTGCCATTTCCATTTTGATTGATTACTAACCAAAGACCCGATTTGAATTTTTGAATTGTCCCTCCCCCATCTTCTGCCACGTGCCTCTTTCTTTCTTGCGACCTCATCTTCAACCTTGCGACTGATTCGATGGGATAACCTGCTGCTGGAAGACAGAGGTCTAACTTTAATTTCCAAAAAACTATCACCATCCTTGATTCGAATCAAAGCGGGAATGAAGGAGTTTTCCTTCTTCCCAACTTTTATTCTAGCCTCCCTCAAAGATTGAAGGAGTTCTGTTCGTCTATCAATTTGTATGAGTCCCCCACAGAACTCGCCAATTTTGCAGAAGGAGCTCCTATTCCATAAATGGAAGGGGAGTCCTTCGATGGCTATCCACCCTCCTCCGAAAGTCAATCTTTCCTTAACACTGTTAACTTCAGGCTTCCATTGATTTAAGGTCACAAGGACATGACCTTCTAAATGACAGGTTCCAAAATTCCCAACTTTGGCAGCCTCTCTCTTATCCTTGCAGAAGAAAACAGCTTTGTCATCAAGGAAAGGCTTCAACTCTATCGAGAAACCTAAGAACCTTGACAAAGCCTTCTGAATGATACTCCAATCAACGTCCCCGACTAACTTAGAACATACTACAGCTCTAATCCATTCACCATACACGAGGCACTCTGCATAGCTTACACCCCCCTTAAGTTCTACAGCACTCTTTCTCCCATTCCTTTCTTCATTACCTTCTCTACCACCACCAGCTTTCTTCAAAGAACTAACCTTAACAGAATTCTCCTTCTCCTCAGAACCTACTTTGCCCTCAGAAGGGAAAATGCTTAATAATAGCCTTGCACAATTCGACCATCCAGTCGCTTTGAATCCCATTGGAATGATGATGCATTTCAGACCCGAATTACCACACACTAAAGATACTTTTAAGTAAACTCCTCTATTGTTTTCAAATCTGTTGATCCATATCTGATACGAAGAGAATCTGCGGATGCGAAAGAACTTCCTATCATCACCCTGTCGGACAGCTTCTAACAAGCAATTACCCAGCCAATGGGCACATTCCAACCCCACCTTCAGCTCAAAAGATCCATGACTGGATCTCTCCATCAGCTTAACTACACTACCAGCAGAAGACTCATCGAATTCTAAGAAAAAAACCTTGCTTTCAATCCTAATTTGCCTAGAAAGATGAGAAAAACGACCCAAATCTCTCATAGCTAAGACAGTTCAATTGACTCCACTATTAAAGCCATTTTATTATAATTTGCTAATATTGTAGATAGTTTATTGTTTTTTGGGTTTATCATTGCAAGTTTAAGGTTTAAATTTTTTACATGTGTTCATTTCTAAAGCTAAGCAACTTTCCTTGTTCAAGGATAAGTCTCAAATAAAACTTCATTTCTAAAATTTGCTGTTTAAACGTGAGTATTCCTGCTGTACGTTTTTATATATATATATATATTGCCAACTATATATTGATAGAATGATGATCAAGTCATGACTCAAGTCTCTATGAATATGTTTTCTATGATTTCTTTCTATCTTATATATCTCTATTTTAACTTTTATAGGTTGACATATTTCATTTACAAAATACGCTTCCGACTGCTAATTGGAAGAATGACTATAGTCAAAGCAAAAAGGTATTTGATTTGGTGCATACCTTAATTTACATTTATTAATTCCCATAGTGTTGATTTTTTTTGGTCTAAAAGTGTTTGCTCAATATCATTGATACAATTAGTAACTGGAAAATATAAAAGGCTAAACATGCATAGATGCACATCTGAGATTAGATTAAAGTTGGCAATTTATATCACAACATGATAACTTGATACAATGTTATTATTTAAATAAATTATTATTTCTAATTTAGATAGGTTAATTGAATAAAATTTGTGTTCATGGTTGAGTGGGTTAGACGTGTTAAATAGATGATATGGGTTGAACAAATAAATAGGTTAACTGAGTGAAGCATGTGAAATGTGGTGCATGGCCTAGTCCATCCAATATAATAAGTAGGCTAGATGAATTGTATTGTAGCATCCGTTTAATTAATGGCTCATTATGGGGTTGTGGGTCTATAATGATTTTTTTTTATTTTGTTGAGTTTTGGCTAAGCAAAATTTAATTGTGTCTTGAAGGGTTTGGTCGGACATCATGGCATGTCTTTTGCAAATATAATGAAATTAAAAAATAGCTAGGAATAAACACTTGGCCAAGTCCTAGGGATTCAGTGTCTGTTTTAGTTGTGAGGACTTAATTTTGAATCTTCCTAACCTAAAAAGAATGTTAGAAGAAAAAGAACTTCTCACACTCATTTATGTGTTTCACTCAACTAAATGAAGTATATCTCAATCTTTGAGTAAAGATGCGTAGGTCTGGTCGTTTTTCTCATGTAGCTAAGCAAATTAGGATTGAGAGCAAGTTGTTTTGTTTTCTTTAGAATTTGATAAGCCTTTTGTTGGAAGTGTAATCAAGCTCTTGGAGAGGAATAGTCATGGTATTTTTGAGTTAAAGGTGGGTTTGGATTGTGCTTACTGGCTAGGGAACAGTTTATTAGGAACAGCTCGAAATGTCAATGACAGGAAATTTTTCCGCATTCGTAGGTTTAATATGTATCAGCTATGGATTAATCGATTTGAAAACAACAATGGAGTTTTCTTAAAAGTCTCTTTAGTTGTTGACAAATCAGGCCTGAAGAGTATCATTATTCTGATGGGAATCAATGTTGTTGGTTGGTTTGATTTTGCAAAGTTGATTTTAGGTATCTTCTCTTTAGGTGGTAAGATAGGTTCTGAGGTGGAGAATAAGTCTGATAGGGTCGGAAGGATGAAGAGTGGTGCTTCTGTTAGAAAGGTTGGTAAAAATGACAGTGGGATAAGGTAGTCTGAGGGAGTTAAAAGGGGAGCAGGTTTTGTTGAATGTCTTGTGTATGGTGAATGGATTAGAGCATTGGTTTGTACCAAGATGGACGGATGGGTTGAATGGAATTGTATTCAAATGGTTTTGTCAAAATTCCTAGGTTTCATGGTTAAGTTGTAATCATTCCATGACAATAAAGCTGTCTTCTTCTATCATGATGCTAGGGAGGCTGACAAAGTTGGCAAGTTTGGAAAATGTCAATTACAAGGATCCGTTTATGTCTTTTTACAGCGATGGAGTCCTGAAATTAATGGTGTCAAGGAGAGACTGACTTTTAATGAATGGTGGATAGCCATTGAAGGGCTTCCATTTCATTTATGAAATAGGAATTCTTTTTGCAAAATTGGGGATTTCTATGGGGGACTTGTTCAGATTGATTTGATAAAGGAACAAATATTCTTCAATCATTGTGTGAGGCAACAAATTAAAGTGGGGAAGATGGAAAATGGTTTTATTTCTGCTGTAAAAGGAATTAAGGATGGTGATTGTACTATTGACATTAGAATTAGACTCTTGTCAAAATTCCTTCCTCTTTTTAGAGGCGGCTCCAGCTTTATGCATAGGTGCAAGGTTGACGATGGTGCACGTGGTAGTTGATGGGGGTGGGGCAATTGAAAATTTCAAAACGAGCTAATTTTCTGGAAGCAAACAAAAGGAATGTGAAGGGCGAAAAAAGACAACAGGTGTAGGGAAACGATGGAGGTGAAGACAGTAGGGTCTGATGTTTTTTGAGAAGAGTGATTTTCTGAGAGATTTGAAGTAGAAGCAAGGCGTTGACCAGGACATTAGCCATTTCAAGGAGACGAACTATCATAGTTGACTGTAGAGTTTTTAACAAATTGGGGATTGTTGGGGAGGAGCTGTAGAATTCGCAGGTGTCTGAAAGGGAGAAGTTGCAGAATTCGCAGGTGTCTGATGATAATGGTAGGTTTATAAAGGAGAAAGTCAATCATAATGGTTGGTTTATAAAGGAGAAAATCAATGTTTAAGGTGGGCTGAGGGGCTTGAAGGATTTAAGTGATTAGGCCCATTTTAAGTAAAAAGGGAAAGAGTCTTTTAGTGATCTTAGCCCTAAAAGGATGTGTGGGCTTTGGAGTGCAACCAGAAGGGATAAAGAGCAGGTGGGGCTTTCAAATAAGGAGCAGATTGGGCTTTCAATTCCTTTTCTGTTGAGTCGGACTAATGTAAATGGATCCCTAAGTGTTAATGAGGTAAGGCTAGCCCAACCGGGTTCTAATGGATGGGTTAAGCCCAAAGTTGGATCCTTCAGCTTGAAACTTTTACATCATTTTTCCTTTAGTAATTTCGTTTCAGGTTGCTCCAATGATAAATTTTTGGGCCACGACTCTGGTGGAGCCTCAGTTTTGCAGGCGATCGACTTAGATTTCGAAGAAGAAAAGTCTATAGGTGACGATAACATGGGAGTTGAGGTTTCAGATGACGATGAGAAGGAAACCCATAGACCTATCTTTAACAGGCACTATAGTTCAAACTACTTAAGAATGGGGGCAGAAGATGGAATTGTCGATCAAAGGGTTGGGTCGGAATTTCCTCTCGAGTTTGTAGAAGGTGCGGGTAAGGAGTTGGACTTGAATCAAAGGAGTTTTGATGATGAGGTGGACTCGGATAGTGAGTTGGATGGAAGTGGAGTAGAAGGGGATGTTTTTTCTCATAATGAAGCTAATGGTGAAGATGAACTGAATTTGTCTTTGCTGTTTGATGAGTAGAATTTGGGTTCGACTAATGATGGCAGCTTGAGATGTGTAAAGAAAGAGGGTAGGGATGGAATTCTTTTTCAATACCAAAAGAGGAAGAAGGCAACGATTCAAGAAGTAAAGGAAGAAAATTCGAGTTATCAAGCTGTGAGTTGTAAAGAAGTAAAAAGTCTTTTTTTTTTTTTTGATAGGAAACAAATACTTTATTAATAAAAGAAAGAAGATACACTTGTGAACCAGAAGTCTACGATAAAACAAACAAACAAAGTCTAAACCTAAATGCCAGATTGGAAGAAACAATCAACAAATAACAGCCTTCCAATCTAGTAAAATAAGAGATAAGGACAAATGTTTAAATTCTTCACTAAAAGACGCCTAGAGAGAAGCCAAGTAAAACGTTTTATCCCTTAGAAAGGTGTCCTCTTCGACTTCTTTGAAAATTCTTCTGTTTTTTTCCTTCCAAATAACCCATAAGATAGCGAAAACTTCACAGTTCTAAAGTATTCTAGTCTTTTTACCTCCTCTTAAGGCTCCAAAATCTTCCAATAAAAAAATACCTAAATAATTAGGGGCTGCCCACCTTAAGCTAAGTAAAGAAAATAATCTGTTCCATAACAATCCAACCACGGGACAATGAAGAAAAAGGTGATCTAAGTTTTTCCCCCAACTCTTGCACATGACACATCGAAAGGGCGAGAGACAGATATTAGGAGATATTTTTTGAATGATATCACCTGTACTTAGTTTCCCATGATCCAGAAGCCATACTAAAAACTTTATCTTGTTCGGAGCCTTTGATTTCCATATTAAGTTGTCATACTCAAACCTAAGAAGAGAATCATCTTGGACTAACTTTTTAAAAAAGGACTTGCATGAGAAGATATCGTTGGAACTTAACCTCCACGCCCTACAATTATCCGAACCAGGATTGAGAGAAACACCTTCGAGCAAAGTAATAAAAGAAGAAAATTCCTCTATCTCCCTATTATTCAGGTTTCTCCTAAAATCAAAGTGTCATCCTTTATGAATAGAAGAACAATCTACTCTATTTAAAACTGAGACATTTTGAGAAGAAGTGAACTTGTATAATTTTGGAAACTTTAAGCTAAAAGGTTGAGAATCCAACCAACAGTGCTCCCAAAATCGAATTCGCGTCCCATTTCCAATTACAACCTTTAAATTACTCGAGAAAGCATTGAGTCCTTGCATAATAGATTTCCATGGACATCTATTACAGTCTTTAAGAATCGAATTAGAATCCCACCCATTTCCTTGGACTTCATACTTACTTTTAATCACTTTATACCACAAAGAGTTAGATTCTAAAGGGAATCTCTATAGCCATTTACCAAGCAAAGCCACATTCTTCATCACGATATTCCTAATCCCTAGCCCACCTTTATGCTTAGGGCGAGAAACAACATTCTATCTTACTAAATGAGTCTTCATTCCTTCACCAATCCCCTCCTGCAAGAAATTCTTCATAATCTTCTCAACTCTTTTTGCTATCCTAATAGGAATTCTAAACAAAGATAAATAATAAGTGGGAATGCTATGCAACACTGCTTGAATCAAGACCAATCTTCCACCCTTGGAAAGGAAAGCATTTTTCCAACCCTCTAATCTCTTCTCAACTTTCTCCACCACTGGAGTTCAAAACTCGAAAGATATCGGATTATTTCTCAACGACATCCCTAAATATTTCAACGGCCATCTCCTTATCTCGCATCTAATAGCTTTGGCCAAATTAGCTATCTTCCTATCATCACAATTAATGTTCGCTACTATACTTTTGACCAAATTTACCTTCAACCCAGACACCAAACAAAACAAGCGGAGCACCGCAACCAGAGACGCAAAATTCTCTTCATTAGCTGAAGAAAAGAAGATGGTATCATTAGCAAATTGCAGGTGAGATACGGTAATGTTTTCCTTACCAACACAAAACCCTTCCACCAAGTGACAATCCTTAGCTCTATCAACTAACCTTTCCAAACAATTCACCACAAGGATAAATAAGAAAGGAGAAAGAGGATCACCTTGTCTAATCCCTCTAGTAGCCGAGAACTTTCCCCTAGGTCTCCCGTTTATCACAATTGAAAAATTGACAGATTTTAAACAATCCATGATCCAGCTTCTCCACTTTATCCCAAAACCTTTTGCTTCTATGACAAAATCTGAAAAATCCCAATCAACATGATCATAAGCTTTTTCAAAATCAATTTTGAAAACAACACCTTTCTTTTTCTTCGTTCTGAATTCCTCCACCACTCATTGGCCACTAAGATAACATCCAAAATTTGTCTGCCTTTAACAAAAGCAGACTTACTACTAGCGATAGTACTGTTTAACACCTCTTTTAGTCTCAGGGACAGAATTTTAGTAATGATTTTATACAAACTAGAGACCAAGCTAATTGGTCTAAAATCGGCAATCTTTAAGGAGCATGATTTTTTTGGAATGAGACAAATATAAGTTATATTGGTGATTCTATTAACTGTCCTATTCTCATAGAATTCCAAAAACACCTCCATCAAATCATCTTTAATAATCTCCCAATAAGCGTGAAAGAAATTGAAATTAAAACCATCTGGACCAGGAGCCTTTTCTTTGCTACAATCCACCACCACCTTTTTGATTTCTTTTTCTTCAAAAGGTCTTTCCAACTAAGAAGCTTTATCTTTACTAATACATTCCCAATTTAAACTTTGAATGGTTGGTCTATCCTGGACTTCTTTAGAATACAACTCCTTAAAAGAATTGGATGATTTCAAGTTCAATGGCCCCTTTCTCTTCGATTATGGACCCATCGTTTAACTCAATCTTATCAATGCAATTCATTCTTGTTCTCCCATTAACGACTTTATGAAAAAATTTGGAATTACAATCTCCTTCTTTAACCCATTTCACTTTCGCCTTTTGCCTCCATAACATTTCCTCTTTGGTCACCAGCTTCTCTAACCTCAATTTCGAATGAGATCTTTCTAATCTCAATGATTCACAAAACCCACTATCAGCTACAGATCTATCCAACTGAAGGATTCTAGCCTCAATCTCATTCTTTTCCTTGAAGATGTCTCCAAAAACTTCTCTGTTCCACTCTCTCAACTTCTTTTTTACTCATTCCAGCTTTTTTATAAACCTATAGCCCTTCCACCCGTGCAGATTCACTTCCCTCCACCATTCCTCCATATTTCTAAAAAAAAATTGATGTTCCAGCCAGATATTTTCAAACCTGAAAGGAGTAGGACCCCACTTCCTGTTTGAAGAATCCAACAGGATAGGGCGATGATCAGAAATAGTTCTCACTAAAGCATTTTGTCTAACCTTTCCCCCAATTAAATCTTCCCACTCACTCAAGAATAAAAACCTGTCAAGTCTGCAGCAAACCGCACTTTGTCTAAAATTAGACCAAATAAAATCCTAGTAGTTCAAGACATGATCGATTAGATTCGTTTCCCGAACGAAACAATTAAAGTCCTTCATATTTCTAGTCTCCCTTCTCTCATTGGATTTTTCAGAAGGAAATCTAACAACATTAAAATCTCTACCAATCCACTATCTCGACGAACATTACCCAAATAATCCTGACAACTCCTCCCAAAACGCCCTCCTCTCTCTTTTCTTATTCAAAGGATGGAGTCTTTTAAATTCAAAGGATGGAGAGAAGTGTATGTTGTTACTAAAAAATATGAACTTAACTCTCTCTCATCCCGTTAAAGTGGCTCAAAACTCTTCTAGTGTGGAGACAGGTATAAAGAAAAAAATAAGCAGGGAGGTGTAGAATCTTCAGTGTTGAATTATGAGAGAGGAGGAGGTAGTTGTAGTAAGGGTTCTCATGCGCTATTATGAAGATTTGGAGTTGAATGTGAGGGGTTTGGAATGTTGGAAAGAAAGTAGGATGATTAAGGAAACAATTAGAAAGGCCAATCCGAATATGGTTATTTTAATCAAGGCTAAAAAACAGGTAGTGGATTAGTGGGTTTATATACATTGAGAAAGTAGTTCTAGTGGACTTGTACTGATATGGAATTCTAAGATTGTCAAGGTTTTAGGTTTAGTGTTGGGAGAATTCTTTGTTTCCGTTAATATCTTAGGTGCAGATTGTAGAGATTGGTGGCTTTCAGGGATTTATGGTCCAAATAAGAGGGGGAGAGGGGGGGGGGGGGGGCGCGTTTTAGGAAGAGTTGTCAGGATTATTTGAACTATGTTTTTTGAGATGGTGTATTGACAGAGATTTTAATGTTGTTAGATTTCCTTCTGAAAAATCCCCAGGGGAAAGGGAGACTAGAAGCATAAAGGACTTTAATTGTTTTGTTCAAGAAATGAATCTAATTGATCCCGTTTTGAACTACTTGGAATTTACTTGGTCTAATTTTCGACATAGTGTTGTTTGTTGTAGACCTAATAGGTTTTTATTTTCGAGTGAGGGGGAAGAGTTTATCGGGGGGAAGGTTAGACAAATTGTATTAGTCAGAACTATTTTTGATCATTACCTTATCTTGTTGGATTCTTCATACAGGAATTGGGTCCTACTCCTTTCAGGTTTGAGAATATTTGGCTGGATCATCAATCTTTTGTTAGAAATATGGTGGAATGGTAGAGTGAATTGGATTTTTAGGGCTGGAAGGGTTATAGGTTTATGAAGAAACTTGAATGGGTCAAAAAGAAGTTGAGAGATTGGAATAAGTTTTTGGAGACGTCTTCAAGAAGAAGAATGAGATTGAGGGTAGAATCTCTGATTTGGATAGATTTGAAGCTGAAGGATTGCTTTGTGAATCTTTGAGACCAGAAAGATCTCATTTGAAATTGAAGTTTGAAAAGTTGGTGACTAAGGAGGAAATGTTATAGAGGTAAAAGGCTAAAGTTAAATGGGTTAAAGAAGGAGATTGCTATTCTAAATTTTTCCATGAAGTCGTTAATGGGAGAATGAGGAGGAATTGCATTGATAATCTTGAGTTAAATGATGGGTCGATAATCGAAGAGGAGGGAGCCATTGAACATGAAATTATCCGATTCTTTAAGAAGCTGTATTCTAAAGAATATGTGGAAAGACTAAATATTCAAGGTTTAAATTGAGATTGTATTGGTAGAGATAAAGCTAATTGTTTGGAAAGACCTTTTAAAGAAGAAGAAATCAAGAAGGCTGTGACGGATTGTAGCAAAGAAAAGGCTCCTGGTTTGGATGGTTTTAATTTTGATTTCTTTCGTACTTGCTGGGAGATTATCAAAGATTATTTAATGGATGTGTTCTTGGAATTTTTTGAGAATGAGATTGTTAATAGAATCACCAATGCAACTTATATTTGTTTCATTCCAAAAAAATCCAACTCTTTGAAGATTGGCGATTGTAGACCAATTAGTTTGGTCTCTAGTTTGTACAAAATTATTGATAAAGTTCTTTCCCTTAGATTAAAAGAGGTATTGGACAGTATTGTCAGTCTGCTTTTATTAAAGGCAGATAAATATTGGATGCTACCTTGATGGCTAATGAGGTGATGGAGGAATTTAGAATGAAGAACAGAGAAGGTGTTGTTTTCAAGATTGATTTTGAAAAAGCTTACGATAATGTTGATTGGGACTTTCTAGACTTCGTCTTGGAAGCAAAAGGTTTTAGGTTAAAGTGGAAAAACTGGATCATGAGTTGCTTAAAGTGTGCAAATTTTTTGATCATGATAAATGGGAGACCTAAGGGAAAGTTTTTTGCTTCTAAAGGACTTAAGCAAGTTGATCCTCTTTCCCCTTTTTTGTTTATCCTTATGGTGGATTATTTGGGAAGGTTGATTGATAGAGCTAAGGTTGTCATTTGGTGGAAGGGTTTTGTATTGGTAAAGAGAATATTGCCGTCTCTTATCTACAATTTGCTGATGATATTGTTTTTTTTCCTTCTGATGATAAAGAGAATTTTGCTTCTTTGGTTGCGGTGATTCGTTTGTTTTGTTGGATGTCTGGGCTTAAGGTAAATTTGGCTAAGAGTGTAGTGGCGAGCATTAATTATGATGACAAGAAGCTAGTTAAGTTGGCCAACGCTTTTAGGAGTGAGGTAGGGAGATGGCCATTGAAATATTTAGGGTTGCCATTGGGAGGTAGTCCAAGATATTTTAAGTTTTGGCCCTAATGGTGAGAAAGTTGAGAGGAGATTAGAGGGATGAAAAAATGCTTTCCTTTCCAAGGGTGGAAGATATTGGGGTGGCAAAAAAAGTTGAGAAGATTATGAAGAATTTCTTGTGGGATGGTATTGGCGAAGGAAAGAAGGCCCATTTAGTAAGGTGGAATGTTGTTTCTCGCCCTCAGCATAAAAGTGGTTTAGAGATTAGGAATATTGTGATGAAGAATTTGGTTTTGCTCGACAAATTGTTATGGAGGTTTCCTTTGGAATCTAATTCTTTGTGGTATAAAGTGATTAAAAGTAAGTATGGAGTCCAAGGAAATGGTTGAGCTTCTAATGCGGTTCTTAAAGGCTTTAGTAGATGTCTATGGAAAGTTATTATGCAAGGTTTCAATGTTTTCTTGGGTAATTTGAGGTTTGTAGTTGGAAATGGTGCTCGAATTTGGTTTTGGGAGGATTGTTGGTTGGATTCTCAACCTTTATGCTCAAAGTTTCCAAAATTGTACAAGCTTACTTCTCAAAATGTTTTAGTTTTAAGTAGATTGAATTGTTTTTCTATTCATGAAGGTTGGCGCTTTGATTTTAGGAGAAACTTGAATGATAGAGAGATTGAAGAATTTTCTTCTCTTATTTCTTTGTTTAAGGGTGTTTCTTTTAATCCCGGATTGGACGATTGTAGGGTGTGAAGATTAAGTTCTAATGACATATTTTCGTGCAAGTCTTTTTTTGAAAAGTTGGTCCAAGATGATTCTCTTTCTAGGTTTGATTTTGCTAACTTTATATGCAAGTCAAAGGCTCCGAACAAGATCAAGTGTTTAGTATGGCTTTTGGCTCATGGGAAACTAAGTACGTGTGATGTCATTCAAAAAAGATTTACTAGTATTTATCTTTCGCCCTTTTGATGTATTATGTGCAAGAGTTATGGGAACAAGTTGGATTATCTTTTTCTTCATTGTCCCATGGTTGGCATGTTATGGAATGAATTGTTTTTTTTTTAGTTGGTTTGAAGTGGGCTGCTCTTAAATCATTATGTTCTTTTTTATTGGAAGAATTTGTAGTATTAGGAGGAAGGAAGAAGACTAGTATTCTTTGGAATTGTGGAGTTTTCGCTATTTTATGGATTATTTAGAAGGAAAGAAATTGAAGAATTTTTGAAGAAATCGAAGAGGAGGACAACTTTTTAGGAGATAAAACTTATTATTTGGCTTTTCTCTGGACATCTTCTAGTGAAGAATTTAAAGATTTATCATTATTTCTTATTTTGCTATATTGGAAGGCTGTTGTTTGTTAATTGTTTATACCAATTTTGCTTTTAGTTTTAGTTTTTTGTTTGTTTGTTGGTGTGTTTCTGGTTCACAGTTGTTTTTCCTTTCTTTATATTAATAAAGTCTTTGTTTCCTATTTCAAAAAAAAAAAAGAAAAAAAAAAAAGAAAAAAGCTAGGAATAAGTTTTGGCTACTTGTATCTTTATGGGCAAACAAGTGATAGTGCTTAATTTCTAGCAAGGAGAGGGAGTAAGATGAAATTGGAGACAATTTTTAAATTGTGTTGAGTTTTGGTTGAGCAAAAATTAATTGTGTCTCGACGGGTTTAGTTAGACATCATGGCATGTCTTTTGTTGGTATAATGAAATTAAAAAATAGCTAGAAATAAGGTTTTGCTACTTGTATCTTTATGGGCAAACAAAAGGTAGTGCTTAATTTTTTAGCAAGGAGAGGGAGTAAGATGAAATTGGTAAGGATTTGATTTCAAATCCAACTCTTCAGTTTGTAAGAGGTTAGTAGCCTTAAGATGTATTTTTTAATATGTTGTAAGAGCGATAATGTTGAGACAACTTGGTGAATATAAGAAAAAAGAATGGGGCTTGTCTATATGCTATAATGCAATTTTGACTTATTCATTTCGACTTTCCTCTTATGGTACATCTCATGGATCTTGTTAAACGAATATAGGTGAATCCTGTTTACTGCTTTTCTCAAAAATTTACAAGATTGGTTCCACCCCATCACTCTTATCAGGGGATATGGTGTTGTTGATTAGTAATGCTTCTGTAATGGATCTTTAAAAATTACTATTTTAAGGTGTCATGGCCTTGTTTTCATCGCTACTCTTGTATAGTTGTGGCCTTTTGGTTTTAGTAATGTTTTCAAATTCATATAATAGTTTGAACGATCACGGAAGTGTTTTAATGCAGCAAAATTTTGTACTTCCTTTCAGTAGTTTTATATGAGTACTAGCAGACAGTTCTCTTTGCTCTAGCTAAATTTTCACTCTTGGAGGAAGGTAATTAAAGAGGGTTTAATTCTAATGGTTGAGGTGTTGGTGTTGGGTTCCTACTGGCATTTCGTCTATGGTAGATATCTTCATTGAACATAACCTATAGTCAAAATTGTAACGTGCAATTATACAGGGTGATTGATTCTTGATGAATTGTCTTTTATGTTGCTTTATTTGCCTTATATTTAGTTGTTTATGCTAGACGCTTTCTTTTTCTATGGCCAGTGTTTTGTTAGTCAAATTTTCTTGGATCAATTTTGATTTCCTGCCTCTCATTTTTACCATGAGTGTGTTTTTCTGGATTCAGGTCAATGCTCGTATATTATTTATTGATCCCTCTAGTAGAGCTGTTGGTTTGACACTGAACCCACATCTTGTTCATAATAGAGCTCCTCCTTCAGTAAGTTTAGCATGCAACTTCATATATACTTGTCAATCTTCGCAGCTGGTTTAAATTTGTTTTGTTAATCTTAGTCCCTAATTTTCTGCCTCTCTGCAGCATTTCTTTTTACAATTTGACTTTTTTATTTGTAAAGTGAATACTGGGATGAACATGGACTAACTTTTATGGTCTTACATGCAGCATGTTAAAATTGGAGATATATATGAGCAGTCAAAAGTGGTCAGGGTTGATAGAGGGTTAGGGCTTCTGCTTGAAATACCTTCGACTCCCGTTTCGGTTCCAGCATACGTTAGTGTAAGTTCATTCTGCACTTTAGTTATATAATTCTTAGGATCATTTAAATTATTTGCTTTCTGTTTCGTTGTTTATAACTTTACTATGTTACATAAATTATAGATATCTGATGTTGCTGAAGAGGAAGTACGAAACCTGGAAAAGAAGTACAAGGAAGGTAGCCATGTTCGTGTTCGAATTCTTGGGTTTCGACATTTGGAGGGGCTTGCAACAGGGATTTTGAAGGTTGACTTTCACTCTATAAACCACACTTAAAAATGAAACACATCTCTAATATGTGAATAGTAATGCCGTAGGATATGGGATGTAGCTTATATATAAACATTTTCCATATAAATAAAATGGAAATAGTTATTTTAATGCCATTGGAAATTACCTTGTCCATGTGAAGAGTGCCCCTTTTTCTGTGTCTTGGAATTGATCTACTTTCTTTAGACCTTGTTTGTTAGCTAGGATTTTACTTATCCAAGTCCAATCATGTGTTTGTTTACAACACAAGACAGGATAAAATCCAGTCCTTTGATCTAATTTAGTGCCACTGGGTAATCTCTTTTTGTTGTTTAGAATTGTTTTGTTTCTCAAAAACCATGCTGTACCATTTCATTCAGCGATGATTTTTTTTTTTCCTTATAGAAGAAAATGTCTTCAAAAACCTGCAATCTGTTGTTTTGTCATGATTTGATTTTAGATTTTAATACAATACTAGCAACTTTGCCAACATGTAGTATGAATTTTGCGAGAAACTGAAGTTCCAGTAAAATACCAGACAAACATTTTTTTTTTTTTTTTTTGGCTTCTCTTCTGTTAATTTTTTCTTGCTTAGTATGGAAATGTCAATTCATGATTTCAATATCATGATCATTAAGGCTTTTCATTTTGTCTGGACACATGCTTACTTAAACCGACTCTGTAATTAACATTTGTCATGTTGTGCTGATTATTTTGTCTTTATTTAACTATATTGTTACTATTGTAGTTGATTGTAATAACCTCTAGATTGTTAAATACTGTTGGAAATTCATGCATTTGAATTTGCTGCTGCTAAAATTCATGCATTTGAATTTGCTGTTGCTGATGATGGATAACCACTTTAATGTGTGCATCTCTACTTTGACGCTCTAAGAATTTTAATGTAACATGGTTAGTGTTAAGATTTAATTAGTATGGAGAGGGGTGGAAGATGAAGCAGAAAAAAAGGTGCAACATTCTCTATTGTATGTAATACCATGTATCTGGGTTCTCGTCTTTGTAGATTGGCTCAAGTATGTAGTTGATTAAGCAAGTGAAAAATGTAATTGGTGTATCTCATTCCTTAAATTGTTGGATCTGATCTCCTGGGCTTTAGAAGCTGGATATCACTACATTAGATCCTTTGTTCTACTCAAGGCAGCATTTCACTGTTCCTTTTTGTTTCTTAGTCAGTTTTCAGTTTGTTAGGTCCTACAGCTGCTTCCTCTAATGGCTGTCTAGGTATTAGGTTTTATTTCGGTTGCATTTGATGGGCAGCTTGTTTGCTTTCTTTGTATCTCCGTTCTTTTGATGATTGTCTATTCAACAATGATATAATGTGAATATTATTCATGGAGTGGCATCCTTGTCATTAATATTGGTGGTAAATTTAATATCCTCATATATGTGCATGCATGCATGTCTGCTTGAATGTTTGTTTTAACTAGGTTTGCATGTGTATGTAGCTTTTAGGTATCTGTACTCATCTGAGTACTTTCGCATTGGTTGTTATTTTATTTGGACTTCTAACTGTTTTTCTCTCAATAGGCCAGTGCTTTTGAAGGACCAGTGTTCACCCACTCAGATGTCAAGCCAGGAATGGTGGTGAGGGCTAAAGTGATAGCTGTTGACAGCTTTGGTGCTATTGTGCAATTTCCTGGTGGTGTGAAGGCACTATGTCCTCTCCCACACATGTCAGAATTTGAAATTGTGAAGCCTGGGAAAAAGTTTAAGGTTATTAACATACTATCAAGACTTCTTGTTGTGGTATGGGTATTACTGTTTAATTAAATTAGCAATTGCTACTAAACTGCACATGTTTTTTCTTTGCCTGTGTCATGCTGTAGGTTGGAGCTGAACTGGTATTCCGAGTGCTTGGTGTCAAATCAAAGAGAATTACTGTTACACATAAGAAAACTCTTGTATGTTCTTACCAAATCAGAAATTACTGCTACCTTGTGCAACTGAGTTTTTCATAGATAAATGCCTTATATTCTTTTTTTAAAATTATGATTATTGTCATCATTATTGTTATTAGACTGACAGATGGTATTGGTAATTTATTATTATTAGTATTATTAAAACTGAGATATTGGTAACGTTAGTGTGCTCTTGTTAGACAAAATTCATAGGCTGGACCTTAGAGGTGGAAAATTGTTGGCATAGTTGAACTCTGTTCATTTAAGTGCCCTTCTGCTTTATCTTTACTGGCCATAATTCCATGTTTTCCTCTGGTTGCTATCATTTTCTAGTGAACAGCCGTTTAGGTAAAATACCTGGCATATTGTTTGCTTCAGTGCTTAAAAAGGATGTGCCTTTCAGGGGATTAGCATATTTTGATGGGATTTGATATAATCGTGGACAAGATGGCTCATTATTTTTTATGAACAAGACTGGGAGGATGGCACTGCTAAAATATCGTATCAACATTGTTATAATTTTAATATGTAATATCTAATCATCTCCCCCATTGTTCATTGGATTCATGTTTCCTGCATTGTGCTGAAGATTTTTTCTTTTGAAATTCTTGACATTTTATAGTGTTTTATTATGTCTTTGGGCCTGTTGAAGTTGTATTATACTCGATACTAATTAATGCGAAGGTGTTCCTCTTATACGTTTCTTGTCACTTGAATTATTCATATTTCTTGAAACTGAAAAAGAAAAGTTTTTTGGGAGTTCAATTACCAAAAAAAAAAAAAAAGATCATTGTTTTTGGGGAATACCCTTAAGATTTTGTGTCAAGAAACCATTCGGGTTAATTGACCAATAATAAAATACTTAAAAGGAATGAGTTGAGTGGCAAGACCTTTTGTTTTCAACTTAGAGATTAGGGTTCAAAACCCCATGGGCTACCTACCTGAGATATTATATGACATAACTTTCTTTAATGCTAAGGTTGAAGTGTCTAGCTGCAGTTCCTACATTAGGGCCCAATAGAAAAGGATACGTTGCAAACAAAGTAGGGTCACAGTATTTCTCAGTGCGAGAAAAATAAAGACAAGAATTTAACTACCAATAGAAAGATGGCTTTTTAAGAGTGTTTTCCTTTTAGCGATTTTTAATTACTTCTTGCAAATAATAAAACAGTTATATTAACAAATTAGTTTATGGAAAGAGAAAGACGGTTGAACATTAACTTTTAAATATTCTAGAATGTCCTTTTGATAATTGCTGATTCTCTCTTGATCTCTCTTTAATTTGTTTATCAACATTATCCTAGCATGACCAAGATTAATTAAGTATGAAAGATGTCAGAACTCTTTTTGATAGATGAATTTTTTCCTTTTACACCTATCTTACTGTGTGATCATATCTGTGATGTTTGTATCCCTACTGCAAATTTTCCTGTTTGCACTCATTTTTTAATGTGCTGTTTGGAGATTTAGTTTGACAACGTTCGTTACATTTGCTAATAATTTGAATGTTAAAAGTTTTTCTTTGAAATAAATTTCAATTTACTTATTGAGCAATACAGTGTGGAATGATTATCCACACTGTTTTTTTTCAAATCAAAACTTGTGCAAAGGATCTACTCATTGTGCTATATATATTGTATTTATTCTGATGAGACATTTCTGATAAATGTTGCAGGTGAAATCGAAACTTGAAATATTAAGTTCATATACTGATGCAACTGAGGGATTAATAACGCATGGATGGATAACGAAGATTGAAAAGCACGGTTGCTTTGTGCGATTTTACAATGGTGTCCAAGGATTTGCTCCTAGGCAAGTATTTGACCTTCTAAACTATGGTTTTTATAGCCTCTGGGATTTGGCTTAAATTTAGTGTGGAATTTTATATTGTTTACTAAAAATTTTGTGGTTCATTAGAATGTATATGTATTACATGCATTGTGAAAAGATCCATATTTGCTTATTCATGATGTATGTTTTTGCTAATATATCTTTGTTAGTGAGGCTAGATATGGCCCAATTTCACAAGATTGGGGTTATAGTATTGGTACATAAAGCTAAAAGTTTTCATTAATGCTTTGCATGTTAGATTTTGTGATAAAGTAGCCATTTTTAGTATCTTATATTGGTCAACTTCTAGGAATGGGAGGTTGAAGTGGACGTTACCTAAGGTTTCAGAACAGATATTGAAAAGTGAAGAACAAAGTTTGTCTTGGAGTATTCAAGATTTTAAGGCATATTGCTTTCAAAATGGTGTTTTCGAAAATACTATTAAAATAAAGTGATGTTTGTTTGAAAAAGAAAATGTGTTTGACAGCATTTCCCTGAACCAACAAGATTGTGTTTGGCATTATCTTTGAAAATTGATTTGTTTTGAGGGAAAGGTCTGTGTTTTTTTCCCTTTGAAAAACACTCATGAAAATAGTGCAAAAAATAAATTGTTGTTATCAACATTTTTGTTATAATTTTAAAATTTTTTTTTTTTTTCCATCTTTAGATAAAACCTTTGAGAAAATGCGTAATCAGACAACTTATCAGCTTTGAAAACAAAAAACTGTTTTCAAAAAGACATTCAAACAACCACTAGAATTTCCTCTTATGTTATAAATTCAATTCTTATTGATACCATTTATATTTAGGTACGGTCTTATGGTGTTTTTACATTTAGATATTTTGTAAGAAACCGTAAAGTTTAGTGATAATGAAATCCAAGTTTAAAGAGACGGACAAACAGTCGTTCACCTGAGAAACCCCAAGTATAAACAACCCCTAAGATTTCTCTTTCATCATTTCACTTTTTTTTTTTATCCTTCTTTACTTTGTTTTAAAGATTTTTTATTAAGAATCTAAATGGACGACACCTGATATTTATCATGTGACAAGAATGCAAGTGAAAATAATCAGGGTACCAGAGTGTGGCAGAAGTTTTTTTTTTAATTTATACTTCTAATTCTGTTAAGGGGTAGAGAAAACTGTGGAATTTCTTGACTGGGTACTACTGGCATCTTTTATGCTATTAAATTTCTTCATTTATCCCCATCTTATCTTTAAACCGGTCTTTATCTCTAATTTCATAGCATACTGTTGTTCACTTCGATCACTAATAGCAATTAATTGATTATTATTCAATGTAAAGCAGGTCTGAACTTGGATTAGATCCAGGGTGTGACCCCAGTTCAATGTATCATGTAGGACAAGTTGTCAAATGCAGAATAACAGGTTCTATTCCGGCTTCACGGCGCATCAACCTTAGTTTCATAATGAAGCCTAAGAGGTTTGGTTCATTTGAATCTGTCTGATTTTTTGTCAATATGTATCTTTTCTGTTTGTACTTTTAAAGCTAACACTTTTCATCTTTTGGCTGGGTCGGCAAATACAATTTCAATGTTGATTGTGCTCATTAAATGATCTGACTTAGTTCTATTGATTGCATCCACTTCTTTTAGTAAGGCTCTACCAACCTAACTAGATGGTCCTAGTGTCTAAATAGCTATTGAGTTGCTTTAAAATGCATATGCTATTAAACATTTAGGCAGCAGGAACAACGAGTTTTTTTTTTTTATCCTTTCCCTTTTTTGGAACAAAACTAACAGAAAAAAGAGCATGCAGCTTTGTGGTCTACCTAGAAAGATTAGTATTCTTCTAGTATTATACTCATTTTTGAAACTTGAATTTGAACAACAGGGTTTCGGCTGATGATATGGTCAAGTTGGGTAGCGTTGTTTCAGGTGTCGTTGATATGGTAACCCCAAGTGGGTTAGTTGTATATGTTAATGGGAAAGGTCACTTGAAGGGTATAATTTCTACTGAACATTTAGCAGACCACCATGGTATGTATTTGCTTTACTGTATCGTTTTGTTAGTACTTTATTAGTAGTCTCCGACTTTTGTCATGGTTTGTGCAGAGCATGCTTTTTTGATGAAGTCAGCCATTAAACCTGGATATGAGTTCGACCAGCTGCTGGTCCTAGGTAAGACTGGAATTTGGTCTTTTCTAGTTCGCTTGGGCTTTTTTCACCTCAGCATTTGCATCTGTCCACGTGCAGGAATGATAATGTAAATTGTGTGTAGCACTTTATTTCCTCTTGATAAGATCAAACTTCCTTAGGATAAAAAGAGAGCATAAAGTAGTATTCTTTGTGTAAGGCGAGAACTTTAGAAACATATAATACATGAACCGTAAAGTGGTGCCAATCACAGAACATCAGGGAATGTAGACTATTAGCTCTAGAAGATTGCATAGTGCTTTTCCTCTTCTGCGAGGTGTATAATTCATCTTCTACTTCTGCTGGTTCAGCAGCAAGCTTGCTTTTTGGCTCAACTATAGACTCCTCTTCAATCTATTAATTGCGAAACTATATATAGGGAAAAAAAAAGTCATGTTTGGTATCATGTTTAAAATGATGTTTTAAAAATGCAGACAGGTTTGGTAGTGTTACCTAGAAGTAGTTTTCTATAACTGAAAACAAAGTAAAAGCATTTGGTTTGTTTTGAAAGTGAGTAATATAATTGTTTGGAGGGAAAAGTGTAGGTTTTCTTTGAAAACCTGATTTGAAAATCATGGAAAACAACGTTTTTTGTTTTCAACTTTTTTAGTTATTTTTAGTTATGACTTTAATAAAAAGTATGTTTTGTATTTTAAAACAACATTTGAAAAACACTTGGCCAAGTACATTTTCAATTGTTTTTCTTTTTTGAAAACAAAAAACGGGGTTGCAAAACCTAACTGAAGTACCACACAGCACCTTAGTTATGTTTTTGAAATGGAGTTATGACTTTTGTGCTGTTTTCCCTCCTTTTCAGATAGTTAACAAAAGAACTTTTAATGTGAATGTGTTACAAAGTGAAGTTTGGTGCTGAATTAGCTAGTCTGCAATGTATCAAGAGATGGAAGTTCTCTTCATGCTTGCACATTATACAACAGGAAGGGGATAGGTTTAGATAGAAATATTGTAAGATGAGCAGCATCAATAGTATCAATTATGCTGTGAGCTACTTCCAGACAAAATTTAAACCTATTTTGGTATAATGGATTTCCAATACCGTGAGCTAGCCTGAAGTCATAGTGTACTTCTCTATTTTCCTTTAATCATACGAAGTCTTTGTAACACAATAAAAGAATTGGAAATTATTCCTTTATTTATATTGTAGATACTGAGGGCAACAACTTGCAACTCTCTGCAAAATATTCTCTGATTAACTCGGTTCAACAACTTCCTTCTGATGTCAGTCATATCCATCCTAACTCCGTTGTTCATGTAAGTACTTTAAGTTCATATTCATCTTTGCCGAGCTCCTTTGTATAATTCTTTGTCTCGTGTTACAGTGTGGTTGAGTTCTACTGTTTTCACCTTTATGGATTGTTTGTATGAACCAGGGGTATATTTGCAACTTGATTGAGACTGGCTGTTTTGTTCGTTTTCTTGGGCGCTTGACTGGTTTTTCTCCTAGAAGCAAGGTGGAACTTGTCTTATGTAGTTCTTTTTTATGTTTATTTTTAGATGTTGTCTTAGCTGTGTTGTGTTTAATTTACTCTGATTCTATCTTTTTTTATCTTCATTGAAGGCTACGGACGACCAAAGAGCTGATCTTTCGAAAGCTTATTACATTGGGCAGTCTGTTCGCAGCAATATACTTGATGTTGGTGAACTGGTTGAAATTTATTTATCTTATTTTATGGCCTTTGAAATGGTTTATTGATAAACTTCTATCTGATTGTTCGTTTCTTCCAGGTCAATGGTGAAACAAGTAGAATAACACTTTCATTGAGGCAGTCATGCTGTTCTTCAACAGATGCATCCTTCATGCAGGAATTCTTTCTATTGGAAGAGAAGGTGAAGTAGAAAAAACCATATTTAATATTTTTTGATGGTTCTGCTTTCATGGAGTTTCACTTTTGTGGACCATGGTTCACACAGTCTTGTTTTTTCTTCCTCATTAATCTAGCTTTCTTCCCCTTAAATTGTTTAGAGAGGAAAAAAAAAAAAAAGGAAAGCAGTTTTATCTTATTGTAGCGTTTATTTGAATTGTTCAGTTAAAGTTGTCTTATGAAGCTCCTATTCTCATAGTCTTTGTTCGTGTTCTCCATATCCTTAGGATTGACTCGTTGATTGCAGTGCATGTGCTTATTTTTCCTTCTTGGATGGTTGTTTAGGTTTTTTTTATTATTTTTTTATTTTTTACCATTATTCTTACCTCAGTGATAAGTTTTAGTTATGCTTAGTCTTATCATAGTATGGTTTCTTAATGATGCATCTTCATTCAATCCAGATTGCTGAGCTGCAATCATCGCATTACAAAGGGTCTGAGTTAAAGTGGGTTGAAGGATTTAAAATTGGCAGTGTTGTTGAGGGCAAAATTCAGGAGGCAAAGGATTTTGGAGTTGTCATCAGCTTTGAGAAATACAATGACATTTTTGGGTTTATTACTAATTATCAATGTAAGTTCTTTTCATGAAGATTTGGTAAGTGCTTTTATATTATCTTATTCTAAATAAACTTTGAATGCAATATGATATTTGCAGTAGGTGGGACTACTGTTGAAATTGGATCAGTCATTCATGCTGTAGTTCTTGATGTTGCCAAAGCTGAACGCCTTGTTGATTTATCTCTAAGACCTGAGTTAATTGACAGATCAAGAGAGAAGAAACCAAGCAGCCAGACTCACAAGAAGGTTTATGCCTAATTTATAGCCTCTCTATTCTTTTTTTCTTTTTTTTTTTAAATAAGAAACAAAGACTTTATTAGAAAAAAGGAAAGAAAGTACAATAGTGAACCGGCAGTCCACTAACAACACAAACTAAAACAAAAATTACAAGAAAGGAACAAATAATCAACAGATAGTCGTCTTCCAATCAAGCAAAATAAAGAGAAATCTTTAAAATCATTACTAATTGGATCACAAAGAAAAGCCAAATAATGCGTTTTATCTCCTAAAAAATTCTCCTCCTCTTCAACTTCTTTAAAAATTCTTCTTTTTTTTCTTTCCATATAACCCAGAAAATAGCAAAAACTAGACAATATCAGAGAATACTAGCCTTCTCACCTCCTCTAAAAACTTTAAAATCTTCTAACAAGAAGATTTGTTAGACCAACTAAAAAAAACAATTTGTTCCATAAATTTCCAACAACTGAACAATGAAGAAAGAGATGATCTAAGCTCTCTTCACAACTTTTACACATTACACATCGATAAGGAGAAAGACACATAGGAAATTTCTTTGGAGAACCTCACAAGTACTTAGTTTCCCATGAACGATGAGTCACTCCATGAACTTGACCTTATTTGGAACCTTTGACATCCAAATAAGCTCAGCAAAATCAAACGTTGAAAGAGAATCGTCTTTAACCAACTTATCAAAAAAAGATTTGCATGAAAAGATACCACTAGAAGTCAACCTCTAGCCCCTTTGATCTTTTATCCTCGAATTGATGGGAAAACCTTTGAGAATGGAAATAAGAGAGGAAAATTCCTCAATCTTCCTATCATTCAAATTCTTCCTAAAATCAAATGACCATTCTATGACTAAAAGAACAATCCATTCTGCTTGAAACCAAAGCACTTGGAGAAGACGCAAACTTATATAGTCTTGGAAATTTTAAGCAAAAAGGCTGTGGATCCAACCAACAATCCTCCTAGAATTGCGTTCAAGAACCATCTCCAACTACAAACTTTAAATTACTCGAGTACTCACGGAAGCCTTGCATGATTACTTTCACAGACAACTGAAACCTTTGAGAACCACATTGGAGTCCCAACCATTTCCTTGAATTCCATACTTACTTTTGATCACTTCAGGCCATAAGGAATTAGGTTTTAAAGGGAACCTCTACATCCATTTTCCAAGCAAGTCCAAATTCCTTTTCACAATATTCCCTATCCCTAAACTATCTTTATCACAAGAAAGAGAAACAACATCCCAACCTATTAGATGAGTCTTCTTTCCTTTGCCACTTCTATCCCACAAAAAATTCCTCATAATCTTCTCAACTCTCCTAGCCACTCCTAAAGGATTTCTAAACAAGGAAAGAAAATAAGTGGGAATACTATGCGACATGGCTTGAATCAACACCAATCTTCCCCCCACTAGATAAGAAATCGTTTTTCCCCCCCTCTAATCTTCTCCCAATTTTCGTCACAACTGGGATTCAAAACTCAGAAGATCTCGGGTTACCTCCTAATGGCGACCCTAAATATTTCAAGGGCCAACAACTTACCTCACACCTAAAGGCGTTGGTCAAATCAACGAGTTTTCTATCATCACAATTTATACCAGTCAGGACGCTCTTGGCCAAATTTACCTAAAGTCCTAGCACCCAATAAAACAGACGGATCACCTCAACCAATGAACCAAATTTCTCTTCGTTACCCAAAGAGAAGAAGACAGTATCATCAAATTTTAAGTGAGAAACGACAATATTCTCCTTTCCCACACTACAGCCCTCTATTAGATGATACTACTTCACTCTATCTATTAGCCTCTCTATTCTTATATCTATTTATATGTGTCCCCTTAGAAAATGAGGTGTTAGCTTTTGTTTTTCTTGTCTTTTGTGTGTACATACTCTTGTAATCAGTATAACCTCTGTTTCAGTTGGATATACCTTCAAGCATTTGGTCTTAAATAATTTATCATCTGAGGAATTTTCTATCCTTGCCTTTTCTGTTTATCCTACTTGTGCCTCATGTATATTGTGCTTGATTTTAGAAACGCAAAAGAGAAGCATCAAAAGACTTGGAGTTGCATCAGACTGTAAATGCGATAGTGGAGATTGTGAAAGAGAATTACTTGGTGAGTTTTAGGCTATGATTTAGTATGCTGATGCTTCAATGTACTTGTACATATGCTCAAGATTCTATCTCTTGCTACCAGGTCCTTTCCATACCAGAGTACAACTATGCTATAGGATATGCATCTGTGTCAGACTACAATACACAAAAGCTCCCTCAGAAACAGTTTCTGAATGGAAAAAGGTGATAAATGCCTCTTGATGATTAATCTATTCTTCCGTACTCTCCTTTTCCCTCATCTCATATGACCATTTAACATGGTGGAGATTGGTTTTTCAAAATTTTGAGGTTAATAGTATTCTGTCTATTGTTGCCATTCTCAAGTTCTTATATACTTCAGTGTATATGATTTCATGTAATCAAAGGCCAATTGACATTATAAATGCACACGGTTTTTGAAAAAATCCCGTTGCACCTAAGAGTTCTATTTGTAATTCATTATACATAGTTGGTTTATAGCTAATGATTGTTGTTTAACAAGTCTTTGTGATATGATATGGTTTCCATTTGTGCAGTGTCATTGCCACTGTTATGGCTCTTCCAAGCCCAGCAACTACAGGAAGGTTGCTTCTGCTGCTTAAATCAATTAGTGAGGTTACTGAGACATCCAGTGCCAAAAGGGCCAAAAAGAAATCTGGGTATGATGTTGGAGCTCTGGTTCAAGCAGAGGTAGGTAAATTAAAGCATCTTGTGAACATTTCTTTCCTTGATATTGTGTTAATGTTTCTAACTGCATTGGACTATGGAGAGCCAGTATTCTTTTGTTCATCATGCTGATTCGATTTTTATAATAATTTGATATGCATCTGGAACAAACAAAACATCACTATGTATATTTTTGCTTCATATTGTTTCAGATTACTGAAATTAAGCCTTTGGAACTGAGATTGAAATTCGGAGTAGGATTCCACGGCCGGGTCCATGTGACTGAGGTGATTTACTATATAATCTGATTTCAACACAATTATCTTTTGTCTAATAATTACTCTCTGTATATTTGTTATAATAGTTTTCTAGGTATATTACTGAGAACATTGTTGTTTCAACTTGTCAATGTCCAGGTAAATGATGAAAAAGATAGTGTCTCAGAAAATCCATTCAGCAGCTACAGGGTTGGGCAAACACTGACTGCTAGGATCGTAGCAAAGTCTAATCGACCAGAGAACAAAAAAAGCTACCAGTGGGAGTTGTCCATCAAACCCACAGTGCTTGCAGGTAAAAGCAATATACTCTGTTTTTTGGTTTGGTTGCTGTAACATGAAACTATCACAATCTTGATGTCTTGTTCAGTATACTATATTTTAGAACTCTCTAATATAACACCATAGCACAAATGTCTTGCAATTAAAGGGGGTGCGGAGGGGAGGAGAGAGGGAATACCTAGATTATTAATTTGACCTGCAAAGTACCTTCTACTTGTGGTCAGTGGTTTATAAGCTATATCTTCATTGCAACTTGTATACAGATTCCTCTGAATCACTGAGCAGGCGTTTTGCTGAAGAGTTGGATTTTTCAACTGGACAATGTGTCACTGGTTATGTGTATAAAGTGGATGGTGAATGGGCCTGGTTAACAATATCTCGACAAGTGAAGGCTAAGCTTTTTATTCTTGACAGTGCATGCGAGCCTAGTGAACTACAAGAATTCCAAAGACGTTTCCAAGTGGGAAAATCTGTTACTGGTCATATTTTAAGTATTAACAAGGAGAAGAAGCTATTGCGCTTGGTGCTACGGCCTTTAGATCATCCACAAATTGATAATGTGGAAAATGATAAAATTTCAAATGACAATGTTTTGTCTCATATACATGAAGGAGGTATTGTGGGTGGCAGAATTTCCAAAATACTTCATGTTGTTGGTGGGTTAGTTGTGCAGATTGGTCCTCATATATTTGGTAGGGTTCATTTCTGCGAGCTTAAAGAGGCATGGGTGTCTGATCCACTAGCTGGATATTCAGAAGGCCAGTTTGTCAAATGCAAGGTCCTGGAAATCAGTCGAGCTGTCAGTGGCACTATTCATGTTGATCTGTCTTTCCGCTTATCTTCAGCTGGCATGCTCAATCAAAGTTCTTCACAACCTTGTAACGATGTGTAAGTCTTTCAGCTTTTCAGACTTAGATATATTTAGATAGTTATTTGAGCTTTGCTCCTTAGCAATTGTTTATACTTGCTATATTATATGTTTATTTAGCGCTAAACCTTGAAGTTACCATGTTATTTATTTATTTATTTTTCCACATTATTAATTTATTTGTATGGACATTTTATGAATGCTAAACTTGGCATTATCTTCTTTGGAAGTGGAAATTTCATGTTCTTATTGCAGTACACAAGTTGGTACTGGTTCTAGACTGGTTCTAGACTTCTAGTAGTGTATTAGGTTTTGTTATTGTGGAAGGTATTGTTGATGGTGTTTTTGCTTATCTGATTATTAAGCAATGCATAAAATACTTAAAAGCTTACATTTGTTGATAAAGAAAATATTCAAAATATTGCTTCCATGAAATTGATTTTGTGCCACTCTACATATTGAATGTCTAAATTACATTTTACATTGTTTAGGCTAACAATTTGTGTTAGAGTGCTTAAATACTATTGTCTGGTTCTTTCCTAATAGTTTAAGCTTTAGGGTTGAGTAGTTACTTGCATGGCATCAAAACCAATTTACCAATAGTACCTGGTTTGTAGTTCTCTGGTATTTAGCCTTGAGCCATGTGGTAACCTCGTTGGTCTTGCACATAAGGGGTTGTATTAGAGTGCTTGAATACTATTGGACCTATTCACAATAACTTCCATGTTGTTGTTAGGTGATAAATATTAAATACAACGTGCACTTTGTGCAATGATTTTCAATCTAATTATAATGGCTTTGACTTTTAAATTTTTAAGATATTTGTATTTCAGCCTTAGATTTTTACTATTGAATTGAGGCATCCATTACTAAATATGCCTTTTTTTGCTTTACATGTGTGTTAATCTCTAACAATGAGTGTTCGATATATTAATTGCAACTTCATGCTTTCATTTTCTCATGATCTTTTGTCTTTGAAGTCTGTAGATATTAGGTTTTCTTGAACCAATAACTGCGCATAAAATGATAAACCTTAAAAGACTGTATTGCTCCAAATTTATTGTTCTTGTAAGTGAGGCATTATCTAACATGCCTTCCATCTAGATCATTGAATACAATACTGCTATATTTTGTATAGTCATTGATGGTGTTAATATTAATTTTTTCCTTTTTCCTGGTTAGCTTGCACTTATTTATTTTAAGAGTTAGTTTTTAAGTTTCTTTACTTGTTATTTAAATAGAAAGTTATTTTGTGGTTTGCATTTATAGGGATACTCTTTGCAAGAATTTTGAAAAGATTGAGGATATCTGCCCTAATATGGTTATACAGGTAAAA
The DNA here is from genome assembly GCA_022984855.1 of Dimocarpus longan. Taxonomy (NCBI): domain Eukaryota; kingdom Viridiplantae; phylum Streptophyta; class Magnoliopsida; order Sapindales; family Sapindaceae; genus Dimocarpus; species Dimocarpus longan. Next base: position 11,862,331 of record CM041026.1, read on the forward strand.
CATTATACTTACTTTACCCTTGATTGTAATTGCTACTATTTTTGTAGATCTCTACTTCAATATTGTATTGATATAACGGTACTTCACAGCTTTGTTTGGTAAATTTTTTGGATTAAGAAGTGATGCATTCCACTAGTTTAGACGGATGTTAGTATTTAAGGGATGTGTGGAATCATGATTTATCATATTCTAGAACTTGAAAATGTTCACATCAAAGTTTTGTATTTTATTTTTTTTCCTGTGTTAAATGTAATTATTATTGAAACTTCTGTATTTTTACATTTGCATCAGCCATTGTTTTGTACAAAGCTCTTGCTTGATTTTAAATGGCGTTGCTTTCTTTTGGAATGAATGGAAAATTGTTTTTAAAAGATGCATTTACATTAAGAAGTTCATTCTATTAGAACTAGATGCATTTACTTGAACATGAATATTCTATTGTAAAGTCATGATTGACTTAAAGGTTTGTGCCTGGAGTTGGCCGTCTGGTGTTAGCTTGACTATTATATTTGTATTACACATTGCAGCAATTGTAGTATGTTCATAAATGTAGATATCCCTAGGCTAAAGGACTTGACATATGATACCACTGATCGTTTCCAACAATTTGAAAATGTTTTATTTGTGTAGTCTGTCGACTGTCCCAAGAGACAAAAGCTTGTTCCTAACTCAGTTATCAGTTTAGCCTCACTCACTCATCCTAATTCACTAATGATTATAAATATTTAGGTTGATTAAATTTAATTACTGGTATTTTTCCCTTTTTCTTTTGTATATATGTTTGGTGCTCAGGAATGTGTATTGGCTCTCACAGGGTTATGTTAAGAATGTCTCATCTAAGGGATGTTTCATTTTGCTCTCACGGAAGCTCGATGCAAAGATTCTCCTCTCAAATCTGTCAGATGGATACATTGAAAGTCCTGAAAAAGAATTTCCTATTGGAAAACTTGTAGTTGGCAGGTAGGTTTTATACTATTCTTTCTGGTCCTCTTGGTCAATAGGTGACATTTGTGGTTGATAGTTGATGTATTAAGAAGCGTAAGTGCAGGGTGTTATCAGTTGAGCCTTTATCGAAGCGAGTAGAAGTTACCTTGAAGACATCAAATTCTAGCACTGCGAAAACTGAAATCAATGATTTTAGTAGTCTGCATGCAGGAGATATAGTTTCTGGGCAGATTAAACGAGTGGAATCATATGGTTTGTTTATCACAATAGACCACACAAACCTGGTATGGAATAAGTCGTAGTACGTTGTTTCTTTTATAGTCAGACATGAATCATATTTTCTTGTAAAGACAAAGAAAGAAACAGGAAAAATCTGTGCAATGTCCTGGTCCTTATTTTTATATTATTATTATTGCTCAATCAACTCATCCCTCTTTCCAGTTTTCAATTAACCACCCCCATTACGTAATACTTTTTTGTTAAAAATAAAATGAAATAATAAGTTAAAAACAGCCTCTATGTTCAGATTGATTGCCAAAATTTCCTGTTAATATTAATATTAATATTTGTCATAAGTGCTTGTGAATTTTTTTTCTGTGATAAGAAAAAGGTTAGAAATGTTATGAAAGAAAAGTTTATACAGAGGTCAACAAGATGTCTTTCAGATCTGTCATAAAACATTTTTATCTCTCTGAAAATGTTTCGTTTTGGTGTTAATTAATTTAATTATCTGTGTTCATAATACATTGGTTTAACCTTCAATGCTGTTATGTATTATTGTCACTTTTAGTATTTAGATATCTGTATGTATTATTTGCACAGGTCGGACTGTGCCACGTGTCAGAGCTTTCAGATGATCGTGTTGACAAACTTGAGGCTAGATACAGAGCTGGGGAGAAAGTTAAAGTGAAGATATTGAAGGTAAACATTTATCTGTAGAGAAATACCGGGTAATGTGGTATTGATTAATTATGTTATCACACTGTGCAAGACAGATAGATAGACTCCCTAATTTATTTATTGGCCCAACTTCATATTAGAACTTGTGTATGCTTTGTTATGATCATTACTTTTTACTCTATAAAATCTTGTGACTTCGGTTAAGAGCAAAACTTTAGCAGATCATGTAATGACATTAATTCTTTTACACCCGTGGGTAAAAAATCTTAATGCCAAGTTGTTTTGTAATATTTATCTATATATTAGGTAAATGAGGAAAAGCGGCGAATTTCTCTTGGGATGAAGAATTCATATTTGAGGGATGATACTGCCCTTCAAATAGCTTCAGAAGAAGAATCTGATGATGAATCAATTGAAGAAACTGATGTCCATGACAAGTCCTTAATTTTGTCCGACAGCAGTTCGCTTGCTGTCCAAAATATGATTGCTGAGTGTGAAAATGGAGAATCTCTAGCTCTTGCTCAAGCCGAATCTAGGGCTTCTGTTCCTCCACTCGAGGTTACTCTTGCAGACATAGAGCAGTCTGACATAGATAATGTTGTTAGTCAAAGTCAAGGACATATTGATGAGGCAGACAAGGCAGTTGAGAAGAAGCGAGGCTCTAGTAAGAAAGACAAGGAAGAGAGGTATGTTTGATTCTCCCGATTTGTGAACTTTTTTGTTCTGTATTTAAGGGTAGCTATATAGATGTTCTGTATTTAAGGGTAGCTATATAGATGTTCTGTATTTAAGGGTAGCTATATAGATGTTGACATTAATATGAATGCTGTATTTGACAGGGAGCAAGAAATTAGAGATGCTGAGACAAGACTATTGGAGAAGGATGTACCAAGAACTGCAGACGAATTTGAGAGACTGGTTAGAAGCTCACCAAATAGCAGTTTTGTTTGGATAAAGTACATGGCCTTCACGCTCTCTTTAGCTGATGTCGAGAAAGCTCGTTCGATTGCTGAAAGGTATTGGTCTGGCCAAAATATCGAGTTGCCCATATTGCAGTGATATTATATGCTACTAACTAACCTCCTCTTTTGTGTTCAATTTTATAATTTAGGCAATTAGGCTACACCATCACTTGTAAAACTTAAATTCAATTGGGAATTGAAAATTGGAAAATCATAATGAAAAAAAAATGAACAAATTGTAAACTGGCCATCAGTCGGTAGCTGTCATGTACATGGGATATAAGGTTTGCCAATGTTTTGTGATTCCTTCTGTTGACATCTAAGTAATAGCTTAGAGCTAAGCAGATAGAAAAATCTCACCTCATCGGTACAGCTACTTTTAATTGGGGGTTAAAATGGCTTGTACATATATTAAATGAATTATACGGGCTCCTAAAGGACATATGAGGCACAATGGCACATATTGTTATTTATTCAGGTTTTGAATTACTTGAAATCTGGTTTGCTGGCAAATTCATTTATCTTTGTGTTTGTCTTGTTATTTCTGTTATTGACAAAAAGGATATAGAATAATAGCAGTTTACTGCAAAATGAACATTGGGATGTTACTTACATGTTAGATTGGATAACAGCTTTAACCTCGTTGTTTCTCTTTATCTTCTGAAGGGCCTTGAGAACTATAAACATTCGAGAAGAGAATGAGAAGCTAAATATTTGGGTTGCTTATTTCAATTTGGAAAATGAATATGGAAATCCGCCAGAGGTAATTAAAATTGAACGTAATTTTAAATTTCTCTTGTTTTCATGACTTGAATTTGAAAGGTTCATTACTTCATTATCTCTTCAGGAAGCTGTCACAAAAGTATTTGAAAGAGCATTGCAGTATTGTGAACCTAAAAAGGTCCATCTAGCACTCTTTGGGATGTATGAGAGAACTGAGCAACACAAGTTGGCTGATGAACTTCTTGACAAAATGATCAAGAAGTTCAAGCATTCATGCAAGGTTCCATGGGTTTATTCTTTTGTTTATATATTCAATATTTCAGACCTTTAATATATGGGTTTCTATATTTATGTGTATATTTAATTATTTTGTGTGGAATCAGACCTTTATATTTAATTGAAATTTAGGTTTGGTTAAGGCGTATACAAAGGCTTTTGAAGCAAAACCAGGATGGAGTTCAGCCTGCGGTGCAACGTGCTTTGTTAAGCCTTCCACGCCATAAGCATATTAAATTCATCTCACAGACAGCTATCCTTGAGTTCAAAAGTGGGGTTCCTGATAGAGGGCGATCAATGTTTGAAGGAATTTTGCGTGAGTATCCAAAGAGAACAGACTTGTGGAGTATTTATCTTGATCAAGTAAGTTACTGTCAACTGTTTGTTTGTCGTTAAATTTCCTTTCTTTTAGGATGAACCTTTCATTATTGTGCTACACTTTTTAGGAGATTCGATGTGGAGATGTGGATTTGATACGTTCACTATTTGAGAGGGCTATTAGCTTGAGTCTCCCACCCAAAAAAATGAAGGTGTGTAATGACATTCTTTTTGCAGCATTTTGATGTGTTTTGCCTTGTGTTATGCCTTATATGTATGCTTCATTGCTTGACAGTTCTTATTTAAGAAGTATCTTGAGTATGAGAAATCTCATGGTGACGAAGAACGGATTGAGTATGTGAAGCAGAAAGCTATGGAATATGTCGAGAGTACAGTGGCTTCATAGTTAATGATCATAAATTTATTTGTCCTAGTCCCCCCTTCAGCCTTGCAATCATACTGGAGTTCATTTTTGCAAAGAAAGTGTGGTAGTGCAGTGGCAGAAAGCATATACTAATTTAACCCACATGCAACTAAAATATGATCAGAATTTTGTTTGTGAAGTTCATACCAAGGGATGTATGTCAAGTGTAGCATTCATTATGGGATCAAATATGAAATGGTAATAGCCCATATTTCAGTGATGTTCTGCTGTTAAAGGGATAGACCAGTTACTCAGTTTACATGATTATGAAAATTTTGTGTGTAGATATTGTAGAAAACAAAGAGAAATGTCTATATTGATTCACCCATGTTTTATCCACCCTCGTTTTCGGTTTCCAGGGTATTGTTGTTTATACACTCATGTCGGCGTGTTATTTATTTCATTCACATGCAACTGAATCCTATATTGTAAGACTTATTTTGAAATGTGGGATACTCAAAACTATATAAGGCAACTCAATGTAGTTCCATTGATGCGTCAAGTACTTTGTGCAAATATGCTTGGTGTTGCTGGAATGTGTTGGCGGAAGCAAATGTTGAATGTTGAGTACAAAGATTAGATTGCAGACTTTGCTGGAGCTGCTGTCTTACAAAACCTGATTGGTGGGAGTAAAACCGTATTGGATGATATAATTGAGCAATGTTGGGGATCTCAATTGTTATTCAATTTAGAATTACAATTTTTGGCCCAAAATTTTGGATGAGCCAAGGGAAAACATCACCCAAACTCGGAAGCATATCGATGTAGGTGTGGGTTGACGAACACCTATTCAATTTGAATATCAATGTGTGATTTTATATTTTAAATAAAATGGTGAATTGCACACACTGACCCTCAGGTATGATGAAATGGTAAGATATTTAACTTTGCCGTTAATTATAAAAACAGACTGTGCTCTTAATGGTTAAACTGTTAGACTTGATGGTTGGTCAAACGTTAAGAGAGCAATTTGATCATTTCATTTATTAAGCAACAAAAAGACTTAAATTAATCTCCATAGTTTTTATAATTACAACTTGAAACCTGATTATAAAATAACAATATGACTTTTAATAATTATATTTTTAACCTAAATTAAAACATTTATTAAAAAAAAAATTCTTTTTTAATCTATTGATGTTGGAAATCCCTCTAAGGAGCTTGGAAAGGATCGATCAAGAGATCGATTAATAATCTCATATAAGAGTTCTATCTCTTTGGAAGAGATTGAAGATTTCTTCATGGTTAGGAGATTATACCTTATAAGTAGTGGATTTCATCGGTTGAGTTTTCTTTTAATTTTTAAATATTAATTTATTATATTTAATTATTATTAAGAGGGGTTGATTTCATCATTTCATAATCAATAATTTAAGTTACTCTTTGACTATAGGGTATGCTTATGTAATTATTGTTGAAAGTTGAATATTTAGTCTTTTCACCATACTTAGAGGGTTAAGTTTGTGTAATTTATCATAAATAAAACTAACAAATCACAAGCTGGATATTGAATATTACTGGGTATTTGACATGTAATTGAAGCAACAATCTAGTTCAAAGACGAGGAATATTGTTTGAATGGCTACGGCACAACCTTAATCCGTCTCCCATCAAAATTTGAAAGCACTGCCCTCTTTATTATTTTTATTTTTTTAATAGAGAGCTTTCGCATTTTGTCTAAAACTCATTTTTCAAAATTTCCTTGCAATTATCGATGCTTCTTGACATCAGATCGTCAGCGCCTGTTTGGAACAAGGTTTTAAACATTAGTTTCAGATAAAATATCCAAAGTCTAAATTTATAAAATAATATCTTTAAAATATCGAAAATATTCAAAGATATTTTTTAAACATCCACCCCAAAATAAGGAAAATATTAGAAAATACAATTTTAATATTTAATTCCTTAGTTCGGAGATGTAAACATCGACCGCCTATAATATCCACTGACTCTATTCATAAATGAATGAATTGCCTATAGTTTTGGGGGCAAAACTACCACATCCGCATAATTAACTGCCGCCCAGAAGGTAACACAGAAAGCTCATTTTGGTTACGGTACATACAAATTTACTCGGCAGTCTTCCTATTTTTCCATATCAACTATAATACAAAGCACGGTAGGTATTAATTACATAGAGGGCAATGCAACGCTATTTGGCACTCACATGAATTCCTCAAGCAATTTTCGCCCCATTCTCCACGTAGCAGAAAAGTGTGAAGTTTGTTTCATCGGCTGTATGACTGTAAGCTCTGAAATATGAGTATTGTCATCTTGCAACCAAATATGTGTAGACTGCAAGCTATAATGGATGATCTTTGACTTGCAATTCACAGCTTCCTCAGGTAAAATGCAGCAAGTAAACGGATCATCCTCAGTGCTCGGCGTGCATATGCTGATGCTTCCTCCGTTGCAAACCTCGTGCTCAAGAACCAGAATTTGGAGAGAGGAATAGAATGTAATTAGTTCAGGGCATAATGGACCCGTTCTAGGAGTTGCACAACCTTATTAACAGTGATAGGTGAAGAAGCCTGCTGCTTTGAACTTGATTTAACTGTATCTAGAGATCCAAATGGCAATGATAGTATAGCTTCTTGTTGCATGCTTGTAAGCTCCAAGAATTGTGCCAGCATGTCCCCGTCAAGCATCTTTGGTGATCCAGCCTGCATGTTTGCCACCACAAAAATCAAACAAACAAAAATAAAGAATAACACAAGCGAGCAAGCGTAAATACAGTAAAGCACACCTTTTAGTACTTTTATAGCATCAATTGTCAGCAAAGATTAAGCAGAATAAAATAATTGAAGAATGTAGAAACATAGAAAGTTTACTGCCTTAATTTGTTAGTCTTTACCACCCTGGTCCATCTTTCTGATTTTCTCTTCTACACCGGCTTTAAGAGAATATTTGATGTTAACATATTAATTATACATATGCAAAATAATATTCAAAGCATTTACAAGCAGACAAAAGATGAATTTTTTTGGCCAGCCACTACCACAGATAGTTAATTTCAGTTTCCAACTATCACATCTGCTTAAAAGTTGGCACTCGGCCATGTTCAGGCTATGAACATTTGCTAAGGATTTTATATCTGGCAAGCAATGCCCTCAAAGAGTGCACTACACCCAGCCGACACCCCTCAGAAGAAAAACGGAAAAATTTTTCAATCCATAATAAGCAAATGCAAGAGCAATATAGTAAACCTGACTTTTTTTATCCATATAGAAATATGAATGCAGAAATAAATCTTTCATACCATGATTTCTAGAAAATATTGAAAGGAACATTTCGAGTCAACTTAAAGCTTACAACTGTCATACAAACAGAACAAGTATACATTTGCATTCATTAGATATAAACACATAGAGAAGTTCAAAACTGGAGACAATATGAAATAACTATTGTATCAAGCATGGTGCTCAATTAATCTCACTGAAACTTGCCAATGCTTCTACAAAATATTATGTAGATTTCTATTTCCCTTACCAGGTTTTCACGACTACGAAACTCCTTATGGTCATTCCCAAGTATAGGTGCAGTTAATGGGTGGACCACAAGTCTAGCTTGGACTGCTTCTAAGAGTTCATATTCTTCCCTACAAAAGTATGAAGTACATCAGGAGTGGCAACATCACAATATGCCCATATGCTTTAATATATAACCAATGAGCTTCAGTGCAAGAATGAACATTCTACCTAACAAATGTAGCTTCTTTTACAATTTAATTCATACCAACTCAGTCTCAATCTCAAACTTGCAAGCGTCAGCATACTTCTTGTTTGAAAGAGTGGAAAATCATATGGAAACCAACTAAGAATGCCAATTTCTAGCAACTTATCAAAGTTTGCCATGCATCAACAAAATGCCTTATTAACATGGGCAAGTGATCTATATATGAAACAGAAGATTGATCACATATGGTGTTAAACTGTGACATTTCATGAAAGCAAGCAGCCTAATGTGATCTTATTTGGCAATGCTCATAAACACCCGACTTTACAGCAATACAATGCAAAACACACACAAATGATGATAATTTTTCGAGTTACATAAATCCATTCATGGGGTTCATACAGGGTGCCACAACTACATTAAAAAATTTTTCAAAGCAATTTAACACAATTAAGATGTGTCTGCTTCCTCAAATAGAAATCTAATACAATATGCATCCCCAATAAAAATACGTAAATGGATGTTCTCTGTTTTAGTGTGCAAGAATTCTAACAAAGCTCTGGATCTACAGTTGGTCCTGATACTTTGAATGTCTGCTCTATAGATCCATTCTATTACAAACACCTATACTGTTATCATTTCTGAAAAAATTAAATAAGAAAATACAATGCTTTCACCGCCTTTACCATCATTGGATACCAATTGATACATATATAAACAGAAACATATGTGAGTGTAAGTGTGAAATGTGCTTATAGATAGAAAGAAGGAAAAGTGAAACCAAATTTGCAAAACATACCTCGATATAGGAATGAATATTACTATGCTTCCTATGAGCGTGCTGGCTACTATAGTGCTGTGTGAAGAGTCCAAATTTGCACTAGGACAATCACAGCCCCCCAACACATTATCAGCTGGAAGTTTGTATATAAATGATCCCTAGAAAAGAAAATTTTATTACAGTATTTGTCGATTTTACAAAAATATATATATATACAAGAATGCCATCAAAGTAAGCTGTAAATTATCATGACAAAAATAGAGCCTCAAAGGCTGCAAAAGATGCAGTGCCAATGCTACAGTACTCTAGTAGGAAGCAGCACACCAGGTTTTATGTACCCTCTTAAAAAAAGCACAAAAAAAAAAAAAAAAAAACAATTGAGTCATAAACAAATATTCTTTTTCAATTTATTGTTATATCCTTTTCAATTATCATGTGATACACTGACAACCTCTCTCTGAACTTGGAACAAAATAAATGACAATTGCCTAGTAAACTTATTTTCAGATAGAAGATGTTGACCTTTGTTTTAAACAAATGACCAACAATACAAACACTTCATGGATTCTTCAGAGCCATCCTGACATATAATTAGATGAAATTTATTAATGGTTACAAGTCAAACAATGGAGAATTTTGATTGAGAAAAGAAAATAATCCTAATGAGCCAGAATTACATTATGCATTTCAATTCAAAATTCAGATGTATTCATCAGTGACATGCTGCCTGTAACTGAAAAACTCCACCACAAACTTGAATAAAAAAAGAACTGAAGTTGATGTGTTTCAAAAGCAGCAATAAAAACCTAACAGAATTTTTCAAAAAAAAAAACGAGTGGAGTTTTGACAAACACTGAACAGAACCAAACCAAATGATTGAGATTCTCAACGGGGAGATCTAACCACTGCAGCTGCACTGCCAGAGGAAATGCAACACCAAAAAATACTTTGCTCTGCCACCTAAGATCCTCCTTGGTATCATTACCCACATGTATAAATGGCTCAGGTTAGTTCAGTTTTTAACTCAAACTAAGCCACACAAAATTGAGATCTAAAGTAGGAAAATTCATGACAACTTGATGTTCTGCTATTTATACTGACCTTCAATTTTATAAGTGTAATCCTACATTTATTAATTTAATTATATATGTCTTGGTTTGACAATCTAATTTAGCTGTTAATAAATAAATAAATATATATATATATGTATATATCAGTTTTTGATTTTTAAAACCAAAACTGAACCAACCAAAGAAAATGGAAAAAAGAAAAAAAGCACCAAACTAAAACAAATCCACAAGATTTCAATTTGCATTTAACAGTTTAATCAACTTTCTTGAATACCACTAACGGCCAATGTACAGAACTTCAGATATTGTATGCCAAATTCAAGCTTTACGTTGGAGGCTTGTAGCTTATAGTTTACCACTGATTTCGGTTAACAAACCAATCCAGCTAGCAGAACTTATCTTGAATCACATTAATCAGATTAATCTTAAACCTTGTAAGAACTCTAAAGAATTAAAACCCAGACCAACATGCTTGTTTATAAGGGGCCATACAGATCAAATCTAACAAAGGTTCGTTCTGTGAGAACAGTAACAAACAAGTTTTACAATCACAACACCCAAATTATGAGTAGATCAGGCTGTCCACAAGCTTCATCAGGGGCCATTATCAGCATCAGGAAAATGTGAAAGGTATTGTCCGTCAACAGATGCTATTGGACTACCATTGAACAACCTCTTGTACAGACTTTAGAATTGCAACACCAACTCTCTTGAATTATCGAATTTTGTTCTTTGTGTGTGCGTGTGTCGTATCATAGAATTTCCACAAACTTCTTTCCTGTATCTACAGCACTAAAAACTTTATCTTTTGTTTCATGCAGTATTTAACCGTTATTACAATTTTTTTATCAGCTTGTGATTTTAGATAACACAGAAATATGCTGTAACACAGGAATAACAGGTAGATTAGTTCTGTACCCATCCTTGATTTTTGATGCAATCCTCTGTAACACAAGATCCATTGCATGCTTTATAATTCAAAATATCATACAGAGGAAAAGAGAATTGCCAATTCCGCTAGACCAGTAAATCAAGGCCTCTAACTTCTACAGTATTTGTAGAAAGTCCTATGATTGAGGAATTATTATAGAAAGATTATGTGCTCATGATTAGGAGAAAAATTGACAGATTGTGTATATAATTAGGAGATTTATTTCCTTTTTTATATTTCCTTTTTTATCTTGTAGTGTAGCTATAAAATAGAGCCTTAACATGTACAAAGTATTCATGGAATAAAATAAAAACAGTCTTGTTCACATGGTATCAAAGCAAGGTGTGTCTAAACCCTAGTGATCAATGGCTGATTCCAGCGATCAAAGCACAGGGTCCTCTATTTCAGAAAATGAATCAAAAATCTCAACCAATGGTTCGAACGGAACCGATACGTTATCTATTCAACTCACAGTGGCCAAACTCAACGGAAGAAACTATCGTGAATGGGCACAATCAATCAAACTAGTCATCGACGACAAAAGAAAACTCGGGTACCTTACCGACGAGACACCCAAACCAGCCTCAACGGACGCTGCAACTCTACAAAAATGGAAGTCAAAAATTCCTTGGTTACGGCTTGGCTTGTGAACTCCATGCAAACTTCAATCGGCAAAACCTACATGTTCTTGCCGACAGCGAAGGAGGTCTGGGAAGCCGTTCGCGAAACCTATTCGGATATGGAAAACTCATCACAAATCTTTGACCTCAAGACCTGATTATGGCAGATGAAGCAAGGAGAGAGAGATGTCACAGAATATTACCTGGAGATGTTGGCGATTTGGCAAGAACTCGACCTGAGTTACGCCGACGAATGGAAATGTTCCGAAGACAGTGCTCACTATCGGAAGTGACTCGAGGAGGAACGAGTCTTCGAATTCCTGGCCGGCCTCAACCAGGAACTAGATGACGTTCGCGGAAGGATTTTGGGCCGCCGACCTCTGCCCTCAACACGTGAAACCTTTTCTGAAGTTAGAAGAGAAGAAAACCGAAGGAAGGTGATGCTCAGCCCATCTATGCAGAATGAATCAACAGTGCAGAAGGCCCAAACTGGTGGATCAAGTGAGGGTTCAGCCCTTATAATCAAAGGCTCATCAAGTGGGCTAGGCTCAAATAAGAATAAAAACAGGCCTTGGTGTGAACACTGTAAAAAATCAGGCCACATTATGGAAAAATGTTGGGAATTGTATGGTAAACCAGTAGATTGGAAACCCAGACAGAGCAATCGGAACCGTGGATATCAAGCTCAAACAGAACCCGTTCCTACTCAAAGTGGAGGTTTTAATTCTGAACAAATGGACCAACTTTATAAGATGTTCTCCAGTTTCCAAACCGCTGGTCAGTCTATTATTTCAACTGGGTCATTAGCACATCGAGGTAATTCCTTACAAGCCCTAAATACCAAATTACAATTTCAGACTTCCTGGATTATTGATTCTAGTGCCTCCGATCATATGACTGGTTCATATAATCTTTTTTCATCATACTCACCTTGTGCTGGAGATCTTAAAGTTAAAATTGCAGATGAGTCACTTTCGTCAGTTGCAGGAAAAGGGAGTATTCGACTCTCTGATTCTCTCATTTTAGAGTCTGTTCTCCATGTTCCAAATTTATCTTGCAATTTGTTATCTGTCAGCAAATTAACGAAATACTCAAACTGCTTCGCTAAATTTTTTCCATCGTTATGTATCTTTCCGGACCTATCATCGGGGATGACGATTGGCAGTGCTAAGGAGTGTGATGGACTCTACTACTTTGAGGAAGCTAATGTGAGTAAACAATGTCAAACTGTAGTTTGTAATTCTGTATCTTCCTCTAAAGATAGTAATATTTTGTTATGGCATTTTAGACTAGGCCATCCCAATTTTCAATATTTGCAAAGAATGTTTCCTACTTTGTTCTTGAATAAAAAGTATTTTGATTTTCAATGTGAGATATGTGAATTGGCAAAACACCATCGTACTTCTTTTCCAAAATCTATATACAAGCCATCAAAACCATTCTCATTAATCCACAGTGATCTATGGGGTCCCTCTCGTATTCCTAATCTCACTCATGCAAAATGGTTTGTCACATTTATTGATGATCATACATGTGTATGCTGGGTATATTTATTAAAAACGAAAGCAGATGTTCATTCCGTATTCATTAATTTTCATTCCATGATCCAAACACAATTTCAAACCTCAATACAAATTCTTCGAACCGATAATGGTACCAAATATTTCAATACAATTTTCGGTGATTATTTTACAAAACATGGGATAATCCATCAAAGCTCATGTATTGATACTCTTCAACAAAATGGAGTTGCCGAACGAAAAAATCGACATCTTCTTGAAGTTGCTCGTGCCCTACTGTTTTCCACTCATATGCCTAAACAATTTTGGGGTGATGCCATCTTAACATTTGCTTATCTTATAAATAGATTACCCAGTCGTGTACTTTCATTTGAAACACCCATTCAGCGTTTTCAAAAATTTTTTCCAACCTATCGTCTTAGTGTTGGTGTCCCTTTAAAAGTGTTTGGTTGTACTGCATTTGTCCATGTTCACTCTCATCATCGCAGTAAATTAGACGCTAGAGTAGTTAAATGTGTTTTTCTTGGGTATTCATCTACTCAAAAGGGCTACAAGTGCTATGATCCTATAAATAAAAAGGTATTTGTTAGTCTTGATGTTACATTCTTTGAACACACATCTTACTTTCAAAAATCTTCTCTTCAAGGGGAGAAAGTGAGTGAAGATCAGTTTTTGACTATTTTTTGAATCTTGATTACTCTCTCCCTAAATCAACCTTAAACACTAAACCACTCCACGAATCACTCCCAATCCCAAACACTGAATCACCCTTCAAGTCTAATATGTCATGTACAAATGGAAACTTTAAGACAGGGGTAGATGAAAGAAAACAAAATGACAGGGAGATAATTGTTTACTCAAGGAAGCCAAAGTCAAAGGAAAAAGAAGACTGTCACATTCGATGCACCTGAGAAGTCTGAACCAGTGATAGCTCCAAATACACTAGAACCTTCCAACCTTGATTTGCCCATTGCTCTCAGAAAAGAACCTCGGTCATGTACACTACATCCTATCTCAAGGTTTATGTCTTATAATTCTCTATCTACAAAATTTCGAGTATTTACCTCAACTTTGACAGGACAGATATCCCAAAAAATATCTATAAGGCATTACAGGTTCCTAAATGGAGAAATGCAGTCATGGAAGAAATGACGGCCTTGGAAAAAAACGGTACATGGGTGGTAATGGAGTTACCGAAAGCGAAGAAACCTGTAGGCTACAAGTGGGTTTTTACCCTAAAATATAAAGCTGACGGAACAATAGAACGGTATAAGGCCCGCTTGGTTGCAAAAGGGTTTACCCAAACCTATGGCATTGACTACACTGAAACATTTGCACCAGTAATGAAAATGAATACAATTCGGGTCCTATTATCGTTGGCAGCAAATCTAGATTGGCCCCTTCAACAATTAGACATTAAGAATGCATTTTTGAATGGTGATCTAGAAGAAGAGGTATTTATGACATTGCCACCGGGGTTCAACAAAAAGGGAGAAGAAAATCTGGTATGTAAACTCAGAAAATCCTTGTACGGCCTTAAACAATCACCAAGAGCATGGTTCGACAAGTTCGCGAAGGTTATAAAGGGTCAGGGATATAGTCAAGGACAGTCAGATCACACAATGTTCATAAGAAAATCTGAAAAAGGATTGACGACAATTCTAATTGTGTATGTAGATGACATAATCCTGACAGGAGATGACATAACTGAGATGGATAGGCTGAAGAAAGTTCTAGCTGCTGAATTTGAAGTAAAGGATTTAGGTCAGATGAGGTATTTCTTGGGAATGGAAGTTGCTCGATCAAAAAAAGGCATATTTGTTTCTCAACGAAAATACATCCTTGACTTACTTTGTGAAACAGGAATGCTGGGATGTAAGCCAAGTGACACTCCAATTGAAGCAGGAAAGAAAATTGATACCGGTGGGAAATCAGTGGAGACTGATAGATATCAGAAGTTGGTGGGCAAGTTAATTTATCTCTCACATATAAGACCTGACATTGCATTTGCAGTGAGTGTAGTGAGCCAACACATGCATTCGCCTAAAGAAGAACACCTGGAAGCAGTTTATAAGATTCTCAGATATCTGAAGGGAACACCTGGGAGAGGATTGTTTTTCAAGAAATGTGAAAGAAAAGAAGTGGAGGTGTTCACAGATGCTGATTGGGCAGGATCAGTAGACGATAGGAGATCAACTACTGGGTACTGTACTTTAGTTTGGGGGAACTTGGTAACATGGAGAAGTAAAAAGCAGAATGTAGTTGCTAGAAGCAGTGCTGAAGCGGAATTCAAAGCAGTTGCCCAAAGAATGTGTGAAGGACTATGGTTAAAGAAACTCTTGGAAGAATTATTTGTCACAGTAAGTTATCCAATTAAACTTTACAATAAAGCTGCTATCAACATTTCTCTTAATCCAGTACAGCATGATAGGACTAAACATGTGGAAGTAGACAGACATTTCATTAAGGAAAAAGTTGAAAATGGAATTGTGTGCATGGTATATGTGCCTACCAAGGAACAGATTGCTAATATCTTCACCAAAGGGCTTCCTCGACAGTTATTTAATGATTTCATTTGCAAGTTGGATTTAATTAACATCTATGATCCAACTTGAGGGGGAGTGTAGAAAGTCCTATGATTGAGGAATTATTATAGAAAGATTATGTGCTCATGATTAGGAGAAAAATTGACAGATTGTGTATATAATTAGGAGATTTATTTTTTTTTTATATTTCCTTTTTTATCTTGTAGTGTAGCTATAAAATAGAGCCTTAACATGTACAAAGTATTCATGGAATAAAATAAAAACAGTCTTGTTCACAGTATTATTAGGAGTTACTTATCTACTTTGATGTCTGAATGCTTATGCAGACCTACCTTCCTGATGCTCATGGCTATCTCACCCATATGATAAGCACAACTCACTGTTAAGTTGCATTCTGGACTTGCATTATCTGCAACATGAAAAAACAATACGATTTAGGAAAATCAACACTGTTATTTTCCACCCAATCCCTATAAGCTATAATAACATGGTAACATGAGTGAGATGAAATACATACAGGTTACAATTGAAGTTCACACAAACCATATTTTTCTGGACTAGAGCACTTTTCATATAAGTCTCTCGAGGAAGTCAATTTAAATTTTTAACCCGCACTTGCATAAAATATTTTTAATTAACCAAACTGATGTAGAACATCCTAAGGAAATAAGAACTTATGTCAGGCAAAGGAATAATTGATTCTATTAGAATCTTTAATTTAATTTTGGGAACTCTCGACTTTATTTTGATTATGATTTGATTAGAATTCCTGAATATATAAAAGTTTATTATTATTTTCCTCTCCAATTACTTCTTAATTTCTCCCATTTCTATTAGAAATTATTTTGGCTCTATTGGCTCACTACCATTTGGGCATTAGAGCCGAGTTCCAACCATTTCCACAACCCTAATTTCAAATTTCAAAACACCTTCCCAATACAAAACCCCTTCCTCCACAACCCTAGTACCATAAACCAAGCACTATCCCCATACATATTCCCCACAAGCCCATGTACCACCCCATGCAACACCACATGCCGCAGCTCCAGCCATGAAATGCCATTCACAGATCTCAAACCCACCGGCCAACAACCTTTCTAAAGCACCAACCCCCAATTCTGCTCCCATCGCTGCAGATCCAAAGGCAAGGTTGGACCTCTCTCTAATAAAAAATGGAGAACCAACAGAGCTAAAAAAAAAAAAAATTCGAATAAAAATGGGAGAAATCAAGAGGAAATAATAATCTAACTTTTATTTATTCAAGTTTCTGGAAAAAATGGGAAACCAAAGGAGGCAATAAGCTACCTTCCAAAAATTAAAGATTTCAATAAACAAACAATGGAAATTAAAGTTTCTAATCAAATAAATTCTTCCTACACCAGACATAAGTGCACATCTCTCCTCGGGATGTTCTACATTACTATCTAGCAACTAGAATCTACATGAATGACCAGTCTTATCAATCCTTCATTCTCATATGGTAAGAACTTTTTGAATTTTGATTAGTAAATTGTATAAACTTCCAAACGGATCAATTACTGCATCATTATTATCAGACCCCTATGATTATTTTATGATTAAAATCTGAAAATTTTAATACATGCAAGAACCGACCTGCATAATAACTTTTTTAATATCAGGCCACAATTCAAATGTTATATACCAGAACCAAAAATTATCACTAAGGTGATTCACATCTTCTTCAGTCCCAAGTCAGTTAAATTTCAAAATCTGAAAGGGTGTCGCATCGAATCAAAAGTGGCAATAGCTAATTTTAGAAATCAAAATAAAAAACAACTGATGTTACAAAGAAATTAATATTTCGAAGTACAACAGTATCAGCAGTGATATAATTATATGCACAGTACTTACAGATAATGCTGAAGTTAGAATTTACCTTCCAGACGATCTGAACAAGACAGGACAGCGATGCTTCCCTTACGGTCTGAAACAACAGCTGTATTAACATCCATAAGAATGCAATCAGCAACCAACCTCTGTGATGGATCACAGTATATTTGCTCCAGTTTCTTGGAATCCTAGCATTAAAAAGAAAACATACAACGCAGAGAAGTCAGCATCATTATCGTAAAAAGCCAATCACAAAACATTGCTCTCAAGAAGGAAAAAGAAATTGTTGAGTTGTTTCCAGAACAATAATGACAAAGTTCACATAAAGTCTACTGAATGTAACTGAAAAGAAAGAGTTAACTTGAATAAAACAGAGATGACTATTTTCACATACCTCATGATACGAGTAGAAAAGGATGCCATCACGGCAATCTCCAACGGCAATTCTAGTAAAATGAGCAGTCAATAACATTATCATAAATCGTGTTCTTCCTACAGCAAACCTTCTCACCCTCTGGGGATTATCATTTGAAAATCCACATACATAAAACTGAAACAAGGAGTATCAGTACTTTAGTAAGCAATCCCCATGTGACACAAAAAAAATCAACCAGGAAACTTGAAAGAATGTCTCAGATGGTGCAACTTACAGCATTACCAGCAGATGCCAAGAAGTAACGATCAAGATATGGACAGATTGCAAGCACCATTCCAGGCCATTGTATTGAGCAAGCCGACCGCAGCTCCCATGCTTCAGTATCTTCAAGTTTGATTCCATCACAGCTAGCATCATCTGGGCTACTGCAGAGGCTACTGCTAGACAGCTGCTCTGTGGCATATCCAAGTTGTCCAACAATTTCACAGAATGGCGAAGTTTGTTGAGAAGATGAGCCTGGCTTAGAACAAAACGTCATTGAGCCACTATCTGAATTTTGCATGTGTTGAATACAGAGGACTATCAGACGGCCCTTGGTACTGTTGAGAAATATATCCTATTAGATAACATGTCTATGGAAGTGATCATTTCATACACAGAAACATGATCCTTCCCCATCCCACAACCCAAAAAGAAAAACAGCAAAAGCCTGCCAAAGCCAATTGATATTAATTGACTTTCAGGACTCCTAACTTTGATTAGATATACAATTTGCTTATCTTCCATGCTTTCCAGCAATGGTGTTAATTTTCAGCCATTTCAAAAATAAAGAACCATAAATTGTAAAAACAACGGCAAAAGAGAAAAAGAATGACACAAAAATTTGCACCTTTCAGCTTCTCCACTGGACATTATAGCAGGACCTGAAGACAGACTGGTCCCAACCACCAGAACCTGTTCATTTCCAACCCTCACTAACTCCATGCATTTCCCCGTTTCTCCTGGTTCTAGTTTATAAACTGCCACCACTGACCCACTGAGGGGATCTACACAACATATATCAGAAGAACATGAATCATTATTCAATTCAGTCCTCATCACAACCAATAACCTGCTTTCATTGTGATACAGGACCTTCCTTGGAGTGCCTCCAAGATGAAATTTCTGCACATTAAGTCTCTTACTGTGCACCATCTCCACCTAAACCATGGAATTGAAAATACGTATGTCAACCCATTTGAGTAGACAAATACATCTAAATTAAACAAGAATATCATAAATAAGAATCAATTATAGTTCCATGTTCTCATAGTAGATCAAATCTTAGTAAAATTATTAGTAGAATATGGCATACAATTGACATGACAGCAATAAATTAGGTTCAGAACCAAGGACACCCTTATGTATATGGAAATGTTAACTATATCAAATGAGTGCATCCGTAATCATCATTTCTCATACAAAGGTATATACATACGATTTTACGACCAGTCTTGTTACAAAGAGTATAAGAACCCTACAAAATAAGAAAATCAGATATAGAAGAGAATAGGAGAATGAGATGCATATTACCATTCAGCCAAAGTATATGAATTTATGGTGCTAGGCCTAGAAGAGAAAAGGAAGTAGGATCATTTTACATTAATTACTCAACTAATCACCCAGCTAATTACATTAATCTATGGCTGAATGACAACTTAATTGTAGTTGATTGTCAATCATGGACATTGTAAATGTAAATAGACAGGAGATGTCACACACAGGACCCTTTGGTTGTGTTATTACAGTCAAGGTACCTCCTCTTAAACGTCACACAAGATAAAGGCCATTTGTATGCATTGAATACAGGTTATCAAAAATACTACATGATCAAAGATGGATCTAACAAAAGCAAAATATATGGTCATGCCAGGATACTATTAAAACACATCCATCATTGCATTCCGAAAAGTGTTGAAAAAAAACAAATTGTAATATGAGCTTAATGCTAAACATGATATTTATCTGCATAAATACCAGGTAAAAATCTAAACGATGCCCAATATATCCCCAATATTTTCCATATTTTGGGGTGACTGATATTGAAATATTCCTAAATATTCTCGATATATCTATTGATATCTCCATAAATTTAAATTTCAATATTTTTGCCAAAACCAATATTTACTTCCTCCGTAAATACTAAACAACAGAAACTAGTAGATTTCTTTAAACCTAAAACTCAGTTTCTCTGTTTAAAATCATGTTTGCTAAAAATTATATCCATTTTCTTTTCAAGAAGTGCTATTAGGGGTGGACGTTTTCGGGTTGGGGTTGGGTTAGGTTGAAAATCCTTCAACCCAACATGAGTTGAGTTGAAAATTTTTCAACCCAACCCAACCCAACCCAACCCAACCCAACCCAACCCAATTAATTCTTTAACCCAACCCAACCTAACCCAATAATTGTCGGGTTGGTATCTTGTTGAAATACAAAACATTCATATTAATCAACTCGTTCAAATATAAAACATTCTCGTTGATTACATAATAGATTTAATACAAATAAAAATTTAAGCCACTACATAATTAAAAAAGAAAAAAAAAAATTAATTCACCACAAAAAGATACAAAAATAACAAAATAAAAATTAAGACAATAATCCTAATAGAGTCCGTCAACACAACTTGTTTGCTCATTAAAGTCCTCACAAGCGTAAAAAACCATAAAAAATTACGTCAAATTGATAGCTTCCAAAGTATCAACTGCATGTCACATCTAACATCAAACAAAACATGTAAATCAACCCAAAGAGTAACTAACTAACATTTTTTCAACTTTTGCAAATCATAAAAGAACAAACATATGTAAGTAAAATATAAAGTTTATATTTAAAATAATTATCTTAATAACATGAAAAATAATCAATTCACATTATTTTTTATGGATCCAATGGTATGCTCCCTCCAATCTCTATATAAATAGAAGAACAAAATATTAATAATATATAACATTACACATTTAACATTATCATAATAAACAAATCAATAAATTCTTCAATCTAACCTAATCCAACCCAGTACTAGTCAGGTTGGGTTGGGTTGATCGAATTGAATTTAATTTGCCATAAAAGTACAAAAGGTCTAATCTATAACTCTTATAGTATTAGCAATTTGATTACAAATAAAATAAGTATAAATAAATATTTAATAATTATAAATAAAATATTTATTTTATCATAAAAGTTATCCTTAATCATCATCCCTAACAAGTGTTCTTTTAGAAAGAAGAGAAAACCTTAGATTTAGAATTAGAGATAGACGTTTGTCGGGTTCGGATTGGGTTGGGTTGAAAATTACCCAACCCAACCCAATTTAATTTTCAACCCAACCCATCTTATTTTTTTTAAGAATTAACCCAACCCAACCCAATAAAAAATAGTCGGGTTGGGTTGGGTTTGTCGGATTGGGTTGAAGATGCCCACCCGTAAGTGCTATACACGATATTTAATTTAAAAAAAAAAATAAATAAATGCTAAACACAATATTTATATACAGAAATACTAAATAAACAGAAAACATTAGAATTCTTTGAACGTCTTTAAACTCAATTTATTTGTTTAGATAACATGTTTGCTCATATTTGTTCTGTAATCTTCCATCAATTTCCCACGGTTGGAAAGTCAGAGTAATATCCCATGACTAGTGGACATGTGTTATTTCCTTTTCTATGTTTTCTATGTTTGTGTAAATTATTTCCTTTCCTATTCTTTTGGATACTCTAGGATCCCTAATTATATGGAATTAGATATGTTTCTCTGTATATGTAAGGCTGCTGTGTAACCCTATCATAAATACAAGAAAAATATTATTCTTTTCTTCACCTACTGGTTTTATGGTATTAGAGCCGACATAAACCCGGGACAACACAGCCATTTTAATGGCTAAACCTACCCTATCTACAGCGGAATCCACTATGGTTCCGACTATATCTTATCCTTCTTTATCTCTTATAACCAACCATCCTGAAAATCTTTCAATTCAAATCACTGTACGCAAGTTGAATGGCCACATTTTCAGGGAGTGATACTGTTCTATCGTACTTGTCATCACAAGAAGAGGAAAAATGGACTATTTAACAGGAGCAAGAGTTGCATCAATTTCAGGATCAGCAACCTTTGGTGTTTGAGAAGCAAAAAATTCAATCGTTATAGCATGGCTAATCAACTCCATGGAGCAAAAGATTGGATGTCTATATGTAGGCTGTGAGATAGCAAAGGAAATTTGGGATGACAATAAAGAGATGTACTCAGACTATGAGAATATCTCACAAAGTTTTGAAATCCGACCATCCATCAAAAACACATATCAAGGTACATCATCTGTTACTAAATATTTTAACACTCTTTTGAAGCTTTGGCAGGAACATAATTTTAAAAGGCGCAAGACGCACCGAGACGCAAAGGAACTCTGGAGCCCGAGGCAAGGCGCACCTATTATAATAAAAAGCTTAAAATATTATAAAATCATAAAATTTGGGTCTTTTTATAAATGTATATATAACTATAGTGGTTTTTTATTTATTCTTAAAATTAGTGGGTGTAATTGGATATTTTATAATAATTGTACGAGTTGTTTACAATTTTCCTTATTTCTAATTGGAATTTTGTCATAAATTAAGGAGTTATTTGCTTCCTACACATATATATTTAAAATTTGGACAGCTAAAAATCTAACCGTCACTTCTCTCTTCCTCACCCTCTCCCTTCCTTCACCATCTTCTTTCATGCCTCTCTCTCCAACTTTCCTCATCACCTGTAGCCAAGCAACCACTACCTTGGAATGCCGATTTCAGCGACTAGAACGCCGATGTGAGGAGAAGAGAGTGGATTACCAACAAGAAGAATGGTTTCAAGGTTGTTTGGCTGATTTCAGGGCTATTCAGCTAGTTTTGGCGATTGTTCAACTGGTTTCGACGGCGATTTTGGAAGCCAGGTGGTTGAGGTGACTCGTCAGCTGGTTTACCCTTTATTTTGCCCAAGCGCGCCTAGGCTCTCCTTGGGCTTCCATGCATAAGTGCCCCAGGCGTGCACCTCTTCGAAGGCGCTGCGCCTGGCCGTCATTCAGCCACCAGCAGTGTGCTTTACTGCGCCTCTTGCCTTGGCGTGCACGTAGGTACGCCATTTAAAACTATGAGCAAGAAATCAATTTGTTTCACATCACATGGAAGTGTGCTGATGATGGAATACGATATCACAGATGTCGAAGAAAGATCGTATCTTTGATTTTTAGAGGGGTTGAATCAGGACCTTAATGAAGTTAGAGGTCGAATTCCTGGCATAAAGCCTCTGTCTACATTGAAGGAGGCATTTGCTGAGGTTCGATGTGAGGAGAGCAAAAAGAAAGTGATGATCTTGGTACCCAAAAACTCAACACCAGAGATAACAGTACAAGGGTCTACACTTATTACCACCCAAAGTGATGGAAACTAGCCAAATACTCAACAAGAGAAGCAATTATGGTGTGAACACTGCAAAAAATCGTATCATACAAAGGATACATGCTAGAATATTCATAGTAAACCCCCTGATTAGAAACCACGAAGTTAAAGACGAATCAACAAAGCATATGCAGTAAAGACTACTACCAATAATCCATCGCAACCCTTCACCTCAGAACAAATGGAACTTCTTTTAAAATTGATGAACCTGTTATCTATAAGCAAGGAGACTGAATCCACGCCATCCAATGCTACTGCCTTCACAACTTATCAAGGTATTTGTGCTTATTTGTCTAAAACTAACCCACAACAAGCCTGAATTGTGGACACGGGGGCGTCGGATCACATGACGAGTTCGATGACAGGTTTGGTGAATTATAAACCATGTGAACAGAATCTTGACATCATTGTGGCTAATGGTTCAGCGTGTAAAGCAACAGGAAGATGAGATGTGGAAGTGAATGGGTTAAAGTTATAATCGGTTTTGCATGTTTTAGATTTAAATTGAAATTTTCTTCGATTAGCAAAATCACTAAAGAGTTGGGTTGTGCCGTAACCTTTCTTTCATCTTTATATAAATTTTAGAATTTGTTATCGAAGAAAACAACTAACATAGCTGAGGAGTGAAATGGTCTCTACTTACTTATCGGGTGTAGACTCTACTCCAAAACCAATATTACTTACTATTTTTTCGTCAATTTTTTATTCTGATATTGAACTTTGGCATAAGAGATTAGGTCATCCTAACTTTTCATATTTAGAACATTTGTACTTTATTTACTAACAAAGATCCTTTTTCATTTTATTGTGATCATTGTGTTCTAGCAAAAAAAACTCGAACATCTTATCATTCTCACAATTACAAACCATCAACTCCGTTTCATTTAGTGCATAATGATGTATTGGGACCTTCCCGTGTGTCAAGTCTTACTAGAGAACGTTGGTTTGTAACATTTATCGATGATCATTCTCGGGCCTGTTGGGTATACTTAATGCATGAAAAATCAGAAGTGTTCTCTGTTTTTAAACAGTTTCACAGACTTGTTATGAATGTATTCCAATCTTAAGTTCATATTTTTCAAATTGATAATGGAAGGGGGTATTTCTCACATGAATTTAATGGATATCTTAACGAGTATAGGATATTCTATCAAAGTTCCTATGCCAATACCCCTCAACAAAATAGAATTGCAGAGGGAAAAAAACAGACACTTACTAAAGGTTGCTAAAGCCCTTATGTTTGCTAGTCATGTACCACACTTTTTCTTGGGGTAAACTATTCTTACTTCTGTATATCTCATAAACAGAGTCCCAACCAAAGCTCTTAAATACTGAACTCCTATAAATGAAATTCTCTCTGTGTTTCCTTCCGTTAGAGTTCTTAACACTCTCATTTCGTGTATTTGGATGTGTCGTGTTTGTAAAAAACATTCAATCAAATCGTGGTAAACTTGATCCAAAGGCTATGAAGTATGTGTTTCTGTGGTACTCTTCCACATAAAAAGAGTACAAATGTTTTCACCCTTCTACAAAACAGTTTCTAGTCTCATGTGATGTGTCATTTGTTGAAGACTAGTCATTTATTTCCAAGTTTCTCTCTAGGGGGACAAAAACATTAGGATTCTACTATCAACTTCTCTCTTCCTTTGTCTATTTAGCCTCCACCAAGTCCAGTCCAGTCCAGTATGAGTCATTTTCATCTCAACCTCCACCATCAAAACTTTCCAATACTACTGATTCGCCACCAATATTGGTGTATAGTAGGAGACCACAAGCTCCAAGGCAAAACTATGAATCTGTACACGTGACAAGTCCTAAGATGGATAATCAAGAGGAATCTAAAAATGTTGGTGAAGTTGCAAGTGAAGAGGAGGAAAGAGAGGAAGTAAATGATTTAGATCTTTCTATTGCATTGAGAAAAGGGGTAAGGTCTTGTACTAACCACTCAATTTCAAATTATCTCACCTATTCCAAGTTTTCAAGGAATTTCAAAGCATTTATCTCAGAAGTTGACAAAATTCAAATTCCCAAAGATGTCTATAAAGCTCTTCAAGATCTGAACTGGAAAGAAGTAGTGGTAGAAGAAATGAAGGTGCTAATTGACAATGATATTCAGGAATATGTGAAACTACTTGAAAGGAAGAAGATTATAGGCAGCAAATAGATCTTCATTGTTAAGCACAAACAGAATGGCATTGAAGATTTGTTGCTCAACGATTCACTCAAACTTATGGTATTGACTATGAAGAAACATTTGCTCCAGTTGCAAAGTTACACTCAATTAGAGTATAACTATCACCTGCAACAAATTTGAATTGAGGGCTACAACTAGACATCAAGAATGCATGTGTGAATAATAAACTGAAGGAAGAAGTCTACATGAGGGTTCCACAGGGTTTGAAGTCAAAGGAGATGTAAGCGAGGTATGTAGACTGAAAAAGTCCTTATATGGCTTGAAGCAATCTCCACGAGCTTGGTTAACATGGTTTAGTATAGTTATGAAGCATCTTGGTTACAAACAGGAACAAGCTGACCACACCTTATTTGTAAAAAGGGGTGAGACTCGTAAACAGGCAATTCTCGTTGCATATATAGATGATATGGTGGTAACAGATAATGATAAAGATGAGATAGTAAACCTCAAGAAAAATCTACAGGCCGAGTTCAAAGTAAAAGACCTTAAAACCCTTAAGTACTTTTTGGTATGGAAGTTGCCAAAGGTAGAAAAGATATCTTCATCTCTCAGAGGAAGTATGCATTTGATCTACTCAAAAAAACAAGGAAACTTGGCTGCAAACTAGCTAGCACTCCATTAGAACGCTACTAAAAACATCAAATATCTGAAGAGGATCACCCAGTAAACAAAGAAAGCTACCAACAATTAGTAGGAAAGTTGATTTACTTGTCCCTCACAAGACCCAATATTGCTTTTAGTGTAAGTGTTGTAAGTCAGTTTATGCACAATCCCACTAAAAGACATATGGAAGTAGCAAACCACATTCTAAGGTACTTAAAAAAGTGTCTTAGCAAGGGGTTGATGTTCAAGAAAACTGAGAATAGAGATATTGTTGGATACTCACATGCAAATTGGGCTAGTGCAATAGAAGATAGCAAATCAACAACAGGATATTGTACAAGAGTATGGGGAGATTTAGTGACTAGAGAAGCAAAAAATAATATGCGGTTGCCAAGAGTAGTGTTGAAACTGAATATAGAGCAATAGCCCAAAGAACATGTGAGTTAATTTGGATAAAAAAAGCTATCAGAAGATTTGAATATGTCACTAGCTAGTCATATAACTCTATACAGTGACAGCAAGTCTGCTATAAGTGTAGTTCACAATCTAGTTCAACATGACAGAATAAAGCATGTCAGGACTGACAGAAATTTTATAAAAAACGAGATTGAACATGAGACGATTGTTCTCTCATACACTCCAAGTCACAAGAAACAGATGTGCTCACTAAAGCACTCCAAAAATCAAGTTTTGATTATTCTGTGTCCAAGCTGGGAATGGCTGATATCTATTCACCAGCTTGAGGGAGAGTGTTGGAAAGTTAAAGCAGTATCCCATAATTAGTGGAAATGTGTTATTTCCTTTTCTATGTTCTTTATTTTTGTGTAAATTATTTCGTTTCCTGTTCTTTAGGATACCCTAGGATCTCTAATTGTATGGAATTAGATATGGTTCTCTATATATATAAGGTTGTTGTATAACCCTATTGTAAACACAAGAAAAATATTATTCTTTTCTCCATCTACTGGTTTTACCCACCAAGCCCACTCATTGACCCATGAAAATTAATACATAACCAGTAATAAAGACATACATTGAAAACAATTAAATTATGCCCACTGACTTACAAAAGAAAATGCCATAGGTCACACTATTTTGCGGTAATATTCTGCAGGAGTATATTGCAGGGTCATCTCACACCACACAACAAACAAAAGGAGCTAAATGGAACGAAGTCAATTGGGACCTAACAAGTGTTAATATCATTTAAATAACAGGACAACACTAGACATTAATCCTAGCCATTGAATCCCATAATGTTCAAATCCATAAGGCAGAACATCCCCATGTCTAACTCATATAAGTTTGGCCAGGATATTATTTAAGTGCAGTGCCTTTGAACACAAAAACAAAATGGCAAGAAGCCATTTGAATGGAACCACTTTTATACTTTCATACATTGCAAACAAAAGAACTCTAATAACATTCTTTTTAATTGCATTGCACAAACATCAAATCAAAATCCCAACTGAAAAGATGCACAAGTGCATGAAGATATATGCATTGTTAAGTCACTAATCGTACAAAAGTTATAGTTTTAAACATCCAACTACCCTATGAAAGGCAACAGTCAATATTCAATTTTTATCATTGTTATCCCAGACCACTGTAAAACTATTGTTTGATGACCACAACTCATGAATATATCTAAACAAAACCAAAAGACATCTTAATCAGTGAAATTGATTGATTTTGAGAATCTAACATAAAAACGAGGAAGGTTTGCAGAACATGACTGTGTTATAATGACCACAGTATGATTCTACTCTTAGAATAATGTTCTAGGTGCTCCCTGGAAACCCTTTTTTCATGTTTCGATAATCCCCATAAGTAAGACCATAATTTTCAGCATGTCAGAAACAAGAGTACCTCAATGAGGATGACAGTGAAACAACTACAACTGTTTACAATAGCATAGATAGGGGATTCTTACCAAATTTAGACTGTTCTCTGCAACAAATAAAATTCCTTTAGGGCATTCAGGAGAGCATACAGGGGTCGCATGTGTTGAAGGTTGAAATGATATTGAAGTATAAGCTAGGCTGTGCCTTGCGGTATGCACTAACCATGGCCTATCACTGAGAGCGATTATGTCGGCATCAAGGGAATCACTTAGGGGAACTAGAAAAACAGGAGTAATACCAATACGGCGGGTAGCAATCAATTGAAGATTAATCGGACGTCCAGCCTTAGGCATCTCAAATAAATTAACAGCAGACATTTGTGAGCTAAAAGAATTTGCAGCCGTAATATTAGAGAGAACTGTATTCACATTTCCTAGAGCAGGACTAAAAGGAATGCAACTAGATACTTCAGAAGA
The DNA here is from genome assembly GCA_022984855.1 of Dimocarpus longan. Taxonomy (NCBI): domain Eukaryota; kingdom Viridiplantae; phylum Streptophyta; class Magnoliopsida; order Sapindales; family Sapindaceae; genus Dimocarpus; species Dimocarpus longan. The sequence goes on from CM041026.1 coordinate 11,890,843, forward strand.
AGATATCTTATAGGCAGGAGGCCATTCAAACCGAAGGAGCATCCCATTTCGCAATCCTGAGAGAACATAAAGCTGGTCAACTGATACAAGCCTTACATCTTGAGGAATGCAACCACTGATAGCAGTTCCAGTAGTATTCGTCAATGAAATTGTTCCAGATGCAAGAACTCTCACACCTTCATGAGGTACAAATGACAGAACTTCCACTGAAGGCCTATGTGTGCCAATAACAAAGGTATAATTAAGGTCAACTCCAGCAGGAAGGGCAGTTACACTGCTACTATTTACGTGGTTGATGGGAAAACCTGATCTTCTTTTGTCTAAATCTTTTTGAGCAATGGAAATGCATGATAGCTCACTTTGCAATCTCAAATGTTGCATTTCATATATTTCATAATAGCATGCTGAGAGTAACCTGACTCCAAGAATAAATAGAAAGCATGGCTGAGAAGTCGAAACAACGATCATATTATGTGCAACAGCCCCCAAACTGATACTCGTGTTCTCTGGGAACCAATATGCACAAACAGGAGATGACGATGGGATACCTTCAGAATGGGCAGCCCTGGTTGGCAGACAAAGTCTAACAGCATTTTGGTGAATCTGCACGAGCAAACCATCATCTACAAGGCCACATGCCAAAGTACAGACATCAGACTGGAAACCAACTGAATCGGTCACATCACTAAAGCTTAGGCCCACGGACAATACCCTTGTCTCCTCTACAAATGATAATACAAGAAAAGAATGATAAGTATCAGTTAATTTCATCCGAACTGTCCAAGTACCAGTAATGCCTTGATATATAGGGGCAGTCCTCAATAACTTTTCTACACTGATACCACTTCGAATAATCCTTAATGATCCCTCTGGCGCCACTCCACAGCAGGCAAACATTTGATCACGTTTCTCACCATGGTAATCCACAATTGACATATCCAAAATTGGTGCAATACTTTGAATGGGACTTACATATAAAAGCCTTCCATTTTCGACTTTCAAAACTATTCCATCCCCCATTTCTACAAGTGCAGCCAGATATCCACCTTCAACCCACAAAAGTGCCTTGCATGGTTGACCTTTGTAGAGACATTCTGATAAATTAACTTTGGGGCCATCAGAATCAAAAGCAATTTCAATCATAAAAAACTCTCCTGTATCCACACAAAATACCAGCTTTGAATTCTTATCATTTTTTGGTTCCCAACTCCAGGAGCACACATGTTTGAAGGCTGATTTTACATTGCTACTGTCACTGTCTATACACATGGGATCATAATCCCTCAGCTCCAGTAAAGCACATGCAGCAACATTAAACAAACCCTCATCATCAACATCATGTACTCGACAAGAGTCCTCGACAAAATTATGTTCTTCCAACGCTGGGGGTAAAAAGTTCAGGCTTGTTCTATAAACACAAGAAGGGTTGTGAGCATCTCTAAGATCCATTAAAAGAGCATCACCAACCCTAAACAGAAAGGCAAATCCATAAGAGTAAGGAACTTCAACAATGTTATGTGCTAGTGGTCCAGCTTCAACATGATTTGAAATAACACATATAGTATGATTCCTAATATCCCATCCCAACAACAGCAGTTCGTTCTGCAGCGATTCTCTCCTGCAGTACCAGAAAATAACACTATCATGCTTGATATCCCAGTAGATCACTAACAAATCTAAAAGAGAAAAATTTTCATCTTACAGCCATTTAAATTGAAAATTGACTATGGATTCCCCAAATAGCAAATAAACATATATAATTATCCTACCTGCTCAGAATAACGGCTAGTACAGGATTATGCTCCTCACTCGATTGACTAGGATCTTTTGAAATAAAGCACATGCTCCATATTGTACCAGTTATAATGGTTCTCTGGACTGTTCTAGAAACAGTTGCATCTCCTTCACTTTCAGGAGGATAAAATATTTTCTGAAATTGTGACAAACAAGAATATCAGTCATAGGATGTAGAGTTCAGCCCTTTTTCTTATTATTTTTTAACATCAGAAATTTGTATTAAGCATATACACAGAACGAGGAGGAAAGCAGTCCTCAGCTTACAAAAAACACCAGGAACAGCTCCCCCAAAAAAACAAGAAAACCAAAAAATATCAAGCAAGAAAAGTCCTATAATAAAAGCGCCCTCACAAAATCCAGCTGATGCAGCTTTTTCATAAATACTATGAGGCGAAACCTACAGTAAAACACAGGAGCAAACAAATATATCTATTGACCTTATCAATAATATCACTTCCAGAAGACATTGAAAGGGAAAACAGAGCCAATCGGTCATCATATGCACTAACAGCAATGAAACAGCCGCTGCAAAAAGGAAAAACACACGAGTTAGAATCATCAGTTGGAGTTCAGGTGAAAAATTAAAATAGAAGGTAAATCACTCAACAAAGATACCAGCAATATTATTTCCATACGTAAACCAAAACCCTTAAACCCTATAAGGTTGAACTTGATCCCAAGACTTTTAATGCAACCATAAGGGACCTCACCAATTAAATAGTTAACATCACAAGTTACCACAACAAAATTGCATACAATCGATTATTCACATCCTTTCTTATATCCAAAACATGTATGGCCTGTCACACCCTTTCTAAATCCTTCTCCTTTGATAGTAACAAAACACTAGCCATGCAAATAGTTCAGAGACCACTAAACTATCAATCAACTCGAAGACCGGAGAAGAGGTTAAATAAAAGTTAAAGACAAACTAAAAAAAAAAAAGAGAAAGAGAAAAAGAGAGAGAAAATTTAGCCATATTATGTAAATAAACATGAACCATCCATATATCACACTCATGACCTGAAGACAACAGCCATAAAATCAAATGAAAGATTTGTTGTCCCACTCTCTTAACCAAGAATGCCACTTGCCTGGAATCAACAGCTAACATTCTTCCAAGCTGATGCCTAGAGTTTCCTGGATTGGAAAGCTGAACATGTGCCACCGGAAAAAACCTATGTCAACAATCAATAATTTATCACAAAACAAAATTTCATAATGCAACAAATCCACTTCTATCGAGCTAAAACAAAGGAATCTACAAACCTTTGCATTTCATTGCAAAATGAAAGAAATGAGAGCTTCCCTGAATCAGAAATAACAACCAGAAGGTCTTTCTTCAGCATCTACAAAAGAAAAATAAGACAGAATATCTCAGTATAACCATATAAGTACTTCTATCCAGAGAAACGAATCCCACTGCAAGCCTTTCTTCTTTAAGCCAATAAGCAATTTAAATCACAATTAAAAAAAAAAAATTGTAAATGGAAATAAAAAGAGAATATCATATAAGATGCTTAATCCAAGTAAATATTCTAAAAAACCTGAGGATTTTGCACATTGAACTTGTCATTCCAAGGCAGGACAGCAAGATCCTTAATTGCGCCAAAGAGAGCCTGCTCACAAACAGATTGTGCAATCCCATCTTCACCGATCACTACCAACTCTATTGATGTCTCCTAAAAAAGATGTCATCACCAAATCATTCTCAGATTAAACAAGTGACCACACATAAGAAATTTGAAAAGCATACATCATTATTACACATACAATGCCAAAGACTGTAATATAACATCTACCTCCACAAGACAAGGCTGCATTAACTTGACTTCCAACTTTTAAACCTACCCATCCATTTATTCATAAAATAGGTTGAGGAAATGGCCAAGTTAGCGCCCATTTAATCTTCCCAAGGCTCCTCTTAAGAGTACAGAGATACCAGGATGTTAAATTCCAAAAATCAAATCACAAATTTAAGTTAATATAGCCCCATCCATGCTTCACAGTCCAAAAATTAAACAAAAATCCAGATGTCACAAAGCTTGTACTAAGCTACATAGATTATGCAAGCAATTCACAAGGGTGGTTACCATTCTAATCGTTTTCACAATCATAGTTGGTGCACAAACTTCACATTCAATACCACAAAATTATTATATTTCCAAGGTCCAGATTTAATTTGATTCACTGACCTAAACTCAAGCAAATACTTATCTTTCTCTGATACAAACTAATAGCAACATATAATAATCTAAGATAACAAATAAAAATCAAAATTTATAGGCATAGTTGAAGGCCATTTTTATAACAATAGAAGTCCTAGTCGAGGTATAAGTAGTTTGAATGGACCTAGAAACTTAATGGAGGCAGCGAATGCATAATAACAGAACAATGAAGGTAGTTTGAATAAAGAAAGCTAGCAGTAGCAGTAGTAGTACCACCTTGGCAAAAACGACGTCATAGTAGAAAGGAGAGCGGAGGTGTCCGTAGGCGACCTGGAGGACGACACTGCCACGGAGAACGCACTTGGCCAGGTAGTGAGAGGAGGAGGACGCCGTGGCTGACGAGGACGACGATGAGGATCGGGACTTGGCAACCGAACACTCCTCCTCGGAAACCGCCATTGATTTAATTTTTTAACTCTCTCCTCCAACCTAGGGCTTCCTACTTTTGTTTCTTTATCGGTAAAATTTTTTTTTTTCCCTTCAAGTGAGCGGTTTAATGATGAACATCACACACACGTTGAGAGATAGAGAGGGAGAGAGGGAGAGGGGGAATGTGTTGGCTTTCTTCTTCTTTGCTGTTGTTGTTAACTTCTTGTTGTTCTTGAGTTTTGAAAATGCTTAGCGATTACAGTGAACAGAGGTCGTCATCCCCTGCCTGCCTCGTGGCATGCCCTCAATTTTCTTTTGCTATTATATTTATTATATGTTTTGCCCAATAGTTACCAGTAACTTCCAAGCTTCTTTTATAATCACCTGTCATTCAAAGCATGTGATATTTATACAATTATTCCAATGTTTTTTTATTTCAATATAAACATCGCTTTGGATTGATACTTGAAACATTATCTCTTGTACAAGAATGACAAATTAGGTTATACCTGCTACTATGGTTACATTAGCTCATCAATATTAACTGTATTTATATATTATAGTTAGGTTATTCATCAACTTGGTACACATATTTATCATGATTATGATTAAGATGATTGAAAGTAGAAATGTAAAAATTAGAATACATAGATTTATTAATCGAGCTTATGGATCAACCGATTTATCTTCATAGTATGAAGTCAAGTACCCACTCAAAGCCATTGAAATACACAAATTTTACAGCATTTGTAAATAGTTAGAATATAAGAATCAGTGAATCGTCTATAATAATTATAACTATATATGACACATATCGCCGCACAACACTATCGAACATTTACGAAAATTCAAGTTATATCATGGCCAATATTCTCAGGTAGTTCGAACAATTATGCACCCAATCTATGACAGATGAATAACATTAAATAGTCTAATAAAAAAGTTTTAGCAGCGTCACTATGGAAAAAGTCCAAATACATTAAACTAAAGGCAACAAGCAAAAGCAGAGTCAAGCTTCTCAGGTTGCAGATTTTAAGTGCAATCTGTCTTCCGGTCGAGGCAACAGAAACAACAGAGTAGCTACATCCTTTTTCAACAGGACGTGCATAATTCAAGTGCTAATTTCCATCTAACGTTATGAGGGATTCCTTGAGAAGTTTCTGTGCTTCTTCTCTCCGCCTGGACAAGCAAAAGAAACAACAGTCATGGAATTTTGAAAGCATTAGGACAAATTAACTCTGGCTCATGTTTAAGCTTAAAATCAGGTTCTCAAGTATTTGTCTCGTATTATAGTGTCTACATTATGATTACCAGGATTCAAACAGTACAGCTCATGATCTGAAAACTGATGAAGATGTTAAGCAACTAAATACTAATCTAATCTAACAATAAACAAAGAAAGAACAGGAATACAGTAAATGAGTAATGCTTTCCAAGAATAATCTGTAATCAGGTACTGCATAACAAGTGATAAATAAGGCTCAATGAAAGATCCTTCGAAGCTCATTAAAAAAAATAACAAAATAAATCAGTTTTCTGCTACTCAGATTTACACTCAATTTTCTAATGCAGAAAACAAAAGTTTTTGAAGTTCTGTATGAAGGAATAGCTACTGGCAGAAGGGCGTCAAAAGGGCACTGAATTGTGGTGACTAGATTGGAATATAGGATAAGAATGTACTGAGATAAACAAGCCAGCTATACAACTGATAAAGCTGACCTTTATCTAACTACATGTTAAGGTCTAAGGTGGGTACAGTGATATGGAGGTCTTTTTTTTTTTTCTTTTTTTTTTGACTTACTGGGAGTGATAAGAAGGTCTTGAACAAAGTTGGTGAGCAAATAAGAATAACAACCATTTTACACTCTTACCACCACCAACCCATCTCAAAAATATTGCTACTCAGTATTTATCTCCTCATTTCATCCTAATGTTAACAGAAAATCAGTTCCATCTTGATCATCCATATAAAGATCTTATTCAAAGCTTTCAAAGTCTCCAAAGTTGATCACGACCTGATTAAACTGCAAAAGCTCTAATGAAGACAAAATAGAACTGATCTTTCAAAATCAAAATGGTCCCGAGCTGAAAAAAAAAAAAAGAAAACAATTCATGTACACACACACACACACACAAAAGAATTATTCTATAAATACTGCAAATTTGTACAGGTACAAATTCCCTACAGGATAAAAAATTAGCCTATTGGTATCAGTACAAGTCCGTTGATATATAATCAAAAAAAAAAAAAAAAAACCAGTAATAGACACAGCCAGATGTGAAGTTTCAAATTTCCCAACATTAACTAATCATTCAGCATGTGAAATGGGATCATAACCACAAGCAATAATATTGCTACTCAAACCTTGACAATTATGAGAACCAATCAAACCTGTTTTAGTGCTCAAGACAATTTCAATACTGAGCAGCTTCTGAATGATTCAATAGGCATCTAGGAAAAACAAAAATACCTCTTGATATCCTCCACAGCTTGTTTGCGGCGCTGTATCTGAAGTTCTAGAATGTGTATTAATGTTGCTCTAGCCTACAGGGCAGAAGAAATTATTACATTGTCAATTAATTCTCAAAAATGGTCAAGAAAACTAATGTTGAGATAACAATATTCAACCTGATGGGGGCGTAACGAATTGAGGAGATGATGCAAGTTCTTGAATATTAGGGATATGTCTTCCACTCTCCTGGCATATTGAGACGGTCTGTCAACAAGTACATCCGCAAGCTCCAATATGTGCAGCTGCAATTCTCTGTTCAGAGACCTCAGTTCTTTCTTGAAATCTACATAGACCGTGTCACAACCAATTTCATCAACCTAGTTAAATAATATTTCAAGTAGACAGCCCTACAACCCTCATTTTCAATATAAATAAGTGGACAAAAGAAGATACAATTCTCCAAGCAGAGAAACTATACCGATATTTGGTCCTTTCGGGTAGAGCTGACGCACTCCTTGCTCTTCCAAACTCGGAAGCACATCATCAGTCTACACGAGCAATCGTAGCAAGTCAAATCAAGGGCACAGAGAATTACGGTTAGATTGATAAATACATAACAAAAACCAAGTCTTACAGTGTAATTGCCACCAAAACAAACGTAGGTGCCTTCGATAGGAGGCGGTGGTTGCGGACACGAATTTGGATTTTCTATGTAATCTTTGTACAGTCTGTAGAAGGGCGGAGGTGGTGGATATGTCGCCGTTGCCATCACTCTCACTCTCTTCTATCAGGCCCTAATTTACTTCCAACAAAATAAACCAGTTAAGGACTTGATTGGCTTCTGAGGAAATGATAGAAACTCGAAGAAACTGAAAAAGGACACTGATAAAAATAACTGGAAAAAGGGGAGATTTTAAAAAACTATTTCATAAAATACCAAATTATTTTTCGTTATTTTCAAATGGACACAGATGCTCCCTAACCTTTATATTATATGCCAAAAATATCCCTTAAATTGCATATATGTTAACCTGTACCTATGCTTTAGGGGCAATTTTATGCTTTTAATTTAAAATGCTTGAAAAATATTATAATAAAATAAAAATAAAAAGAATAGAATTTTTTTAAAAATTAAAAACAAGTTTGATTTCTATCATCCATCCATTTTTTAAAAAAATTTATAAAAATAAAATGACGGATATCTAAATTAGGGTTAGACGTTTTCGGGTTTGAATTGGGTTGGGTTGAAAATCTCTCAACCCAACATGGGTTGGGTTAAAAATTTTTCAATCCAACCCAATCCAATAATAATCGGGTTGATTTATATTAAGTTGATCGGGTTCGATTTAATTCACTACGAAGACATAAAAATTTTAGTTAATAACTCTTATAGTCTTAGTAATTTGATTACAAATAAATATTTAATGATTAAAAATAAAATATTTAATCTACTATATAGACTATTTTTTATATTCATCTCTAACAAATGTACTTTTAGAAAAAAAAAAACTTGGATTTAGAATTAGGGATGGGCATTTGTCGGGTTGGGTTAAAAATTTTTCAACTCAATTTAATTCAACCCATCTCAATTTTTTTAAATATATAACTCAACCCAACCCAACCCAACCCAATCCGATAAAAAGTTGTTGGGTTGGATTGAATTGATCGGGTTGGGTTAGAGATGCCCACTTCTACTCTAAATTGGATCTCCACCAATCTCTTTCTTCACAATATAAACATGAAAATGGTGATGTGGATCCCGACAATAAAATCATCATTGGTGATTCCAATCGAGGATGAATTTAGGTTTCCATTCGATAGTGACCATCGAGATGGAAACATAGATTTGGGTCTTTATTGTCTACATTCAAAAGCAATTGAGACCCAATATGGATCCTCATTCAACGATAATGGATACCTAGTTTTAGGTCTCTATTACTATCGACAATGAAAACCTAGATTTGGTTTTCATCATCAATCGTGATGAAGACCTAGATGGTTTATATTGCTAGTGATGTTGGAGACCTAGACTTAGGCCTTCATTTTGACAATAAAGACTCTAGTTTAGGTATCTTTTTGACGAGCAGCCTCTACAGAAGGGTAAATCCAATTAGATTCCACCTTATATATATATATATATATATATATGTATGTATATAATCTTGATGAACCAAGATTATACGAAACCCACCAACTTTGTGGGTTTGCATAGTTTAAGACCATACATGTATTTGCATTGGATCAACATCCGTATAAGTCAATTTTGAGCGACTACAAAACATAAGGTTGGTAGGATTGTTATTCCAATTCCACATAGTCTCCCATATGACATATTAAAACTCTATATTATTCCCCATCACCTAACACCTAGTTAGGCATTTCCCATTCACTAGGGATGTCGAGTTTTAATTTATAACAAACGCATTTTAAAGTTTACATGAGTGGTTTTTTCTTCTTGTTGTGTAAACAACTGTTTCATATTTACAAAGATAATATCCAAATTACACCATTAGTACTTAATTTCATCAAGTTCTCATGGTTTTTTTTATTCGTTTACTGTGGTTTTAAAAAAAAAACACTACCATATTTATTAAGTTGCCATCTTCCCCCCAGGCCCTGACCATGTTTTTTTGTCATTTTTCATTAGTAGAGTTTGAGTTTGAAAAGCAAAATAATATTCATGATCATCAATTATTTTCTATGCTAATGTGTTATTTGATCGTGACAATTTTATGAAAAAGCGTTTGGCCCAGTCTCTTACCCAGGACAGGATAAGAAAGTTTTAGTTTAAATTTAGACCTAGACGGCTAGACTCCGGGCATGTTCTTCGGTGAGTCCAACTACCTTGGACTATTTTATCCCATTATCAATTTTACCCTAAGGGATCATTTATATCGTCACTTAAATTACTAAAATTTTTCCCTCCCTCCCATCTGATGCTTACTTTCGTCTCTTTCCTGTCTTCCATTTGCTTTTCCTCTCTCTTCAAGAAAGTTGGTTTTTGCTACTTCTTCAAAACTTTGTCTCCATTGTCTGTTAACTGAAGGTGATTTTTCCTTTCTTACAATTTTTTTTTTTTTTTTAAATTTTACCTCCAGCTACTTCTATTGATTTTGAAATTTGTGGAATCGTGTTTTGGTACCTAATTAGAAGTTACTGCATCAAATAGGGTTGTTTTTTTAGAGTTGTTGACTTTGAATTTTGCATTGTTAATGGACTGATAGTCTTTCCGGCAACAAGTTGTCTACTTTATGGATATTTGTCAAGCTGACTAACAACATGGTTAGTTTTATGCCCTGCACCTGCTGCTTCCGCCAATAAAATCAGTTCTATATAAACAGAACTCTAGCCTATCCCAACAAACATTGTATATTTAACAACATTTACATATATTATATAATGAGATTTTGAGCTTCAAATGTATGATTGTCATTGTAGATTTCCTTCATTTGATTGGTTTTTGGTTAAAATATCGATATGGGTCTGTTTTGTTTCTTGGATTTGGGAAGTGTGTTATAAACGTTCAAATGCTGCCTTTTATTTTTTATGGTACTTACAAGAATGGGAAATTCTGATATCAGTAGATGCTTAAACGCTGCATGTGAGTGGTCTCATTTATTGCTTGTAATTTTCAACATATTGATCATATGTGACAGCTATATGCCTTTTCTTTGTTGTATTGTGTTGCTCTATCGATTGATTTGTTGTTGTTGGGTTTTTTTTTTTTTCACTATATTATATTCTTTGTTTTCTCATTTCTCAGTTAATTTACTGTTTGAGCTTCTACCCAGTTAATTGGAATGTCTTTAGGGGTCTTTAATTACAACCACAAAACCTTCCAGTAGCTATTAATCAGCCATTTGTGTTGTTTTCTGGCCAGTACTAGGAAATCTTGATACGACAATGATATTAGCATCAATTAAATGTCCTGGTACATGATCTACATCTGCTCATTAAGAGAGCAAAATAATATTAAATTTGTTCGATGACCATTCCTTGATTCTATCTCAGATCATTTAGTAAAAACACATCTTTATAATATGGATTTATGGTTGAAACAGACTGCAAACAAGTTAGCCCTTGATACGACTACTACAGTTGAATCGATGGTCAAATGGTTCATTTTTATTGCTCTGTTCAAGATCATTCCATGAGTTCAACTATCTAATTAATATACAAGCATTACAGGATTTTATATGAGAATGAAAATATAATAATTTCTTTCTAAGAATTTTTTCCGGTATTTAGTTTTAATTGATTGTGATTTTTTTATTCTTATTTTTTCATGTTGTATAACAATTGATTGTTCTTTCCGTGAAATAGTTATGGATGATATGGACCAAGAGGTTATTATGTTATTCTTAGTTGTACAAGTCTTACATTTACAAAGATTGTTTCTACTCGCAGTGGGTTCAGTTATGCATTGTATGACACTACACCAATATAATAGGCAATTGCATGTTGAGGTGGATGATAACTTTGACAATGATGATGAGATTGTTAGAGACTATTCTCCTGTGTCGGTTAATGAAACTGATTCTAACCTATCAATGAATCAAGCATTATCTCAACAAGTGAGTAGGAAAAGGTCAAGATCAGGAGAGCCTATAGTTCGTAGCATAGATCGATTTACAAATGTCGTGAAGGATGCTAATGACAAAACAACTCACATTTTGGAGAAGATTTGTCAAATAATAGCAAAAAGCAAGATAAATGAAAACCGAATGATGGCTGATGATTTGCAGAAAATGCAACTTCCTCTCTCAAATCGAGTGCATGTAATGCAAAAGCTCATGCAGAAACCTGAAATTGCAGAGATTTTTATGGCACAACCAAATGAGGAGCAAAAGTTACAACTTGTTGCAGCAGTTCTTAGTGAGGAGTTTGATGTTTGATGATTTCTAATGATGTAAAATAACCTTTTAGATTAACTTTTTAGAGTTTTTAATTATGTGCATTTCCTTGACTAATGCTTTTGGACTAATTTAGTATGCGTACAGATGGTTACTAACTTTTGAAGCTACTCCAGTAATGCAGTCGGTGGGTCTTGACTCTCGTCTAGTTTGGATATTGGTAACCATAGATGATTCATGCTTCTCTTTGGCTACTTGCATCAACCCTTCATGAATTTAATTAATGTAATTATGCGATGCAATATGGTGTAAACCACTTACATAATTTGAACAAACATACAAATATGTAGATTTTTATATTTTGTTGTATTTTATGGATGAATATATGAAAATATGTGGATATATGACTGGATATTTGTTGAAATCCTTTGATGCAAACCCCGTATATAATGATACGATACTCACAATCAAATTGAAACATAACCCCAAGAAAGTTAATTCAAATTATAGAAAATCTTTGACCTGTTGATTAGAGAACTAAGAACCAAAGATATATAAACGTCACTTCCAAAAAAAAAAAGATGAGAATGTGATAAATAAGTCAAGGTTGATTAATCAAGAACAATTTCTAATGCAATCTCAAATTTCTCAAAAGAACAATGAAGAAATGTTAAAACTTTATTCAATAAACTTGTGATTGAAATTTTAGGTTTAATAAACTTTTTATAGGCATACAATTCTAAATATAATAGAAAATCAAAATAAATTCTCAATCTTAAATCTAATAAGAAACTAAAATAAAATTTTAATTTAATTAATTCTACATAATTAGTCTTCTAAACACACCCACATTGGACTTTTAATTTAATTAAATGTCTCAGCCTAATAATCAAAATCCTAATATAAAATTAAATATATTAAACTAATTTAAAACCTAACTCATAATATAAATTAAGCCCAAATTAATACAAACAAATAAATAACAACCCAATTTTCATTAAAATTGTTGTCCAAACCTCAAGATTGATGTTCTTAGACTGGTTCTTGAATTTGAATAATATTTTAAAACCTCAATGTCCCCTCTAAGCCATCCAAGTCATGTTGTATAAGATTTTTTATCCAAATCTCTTGAATGAGCACATTTAAAGCTTCCTTCGTCCTTTTAGTTCGAGCTTTTGTCATAGGTCATCTATTAATGCTTAAGCGATCTATAGACTTGCTTCCTTGGTTTCTATCATCCTTGGTAGTATTGGCATAATGGGTTATGTTGGCAAATTTTGTACGTGTTTTTCTTTCTCTTCTCTCTCTCTCTCTACTTTATTTATGTTTGTTCCATCCTTGCAGGTTGGTTGTTGTTCTTTTAATTTACATGTTTATATATATTTTTTATGTTTACAATCTGTTGCAGCTGTACTTTAGAATGATTAAAAGAAAAGGGTGGAGATCTCAACAATAAGATCTTCATTGGTGATTCTAATTGAAGGTGAATTTGGGTCTCCATTCAATAGTGACCATCAAGATGGATACATAGATTTAGGTCTCCATTGTCTCTAATCAAACGCCATTGAGACCCAATATGGATCTTTATTCGATGACAATGGAGACCTAGTTTTAGGTCTCCGTTACCATCAACGATGAAGATCTAGATCAGTTGTCATCATCGATGGTGATGGAAACCTAGATTTGGATATACATTACTTATGATGCTGAAGATGTAGGTCTGGGTCTCAATTTCGACAATAAAGACTCTAATCTAGGTCTCCATCTAATGAGCACCCTCTATAAATGGGTAAAAGTCTAATTGGATTCCACCTTATGTTATCATTTAAAAAAAAAAAAAAAGGTGGGGTAAACTTTTATATTCATGTATTCTGTTATATAAACCGTTAAGATAACATTTTAAGTGATGTTTTTGGTATATTTTGGTCCATTTGGAATCGATGAAAATAAGTGGTATTTTATGAAACCATGACGAATTCTTGGAATTTAAAAAAGTGAAAATTTGTTTTTAACCCAAAAATAGAATTTTAAATTTTAAACATAACTCGTAATCCTTTATAACATATTTCACCTTGAAAATATATTATGAAGAACATTTCATATTATGTTGGACATGAAATATGTCAATTACATAAAATATTTCCAAATGAAAATATTCATGTAATATAAATATTTTACATACATGTGAAAAATTTCAAGGGGTTGAAAATGGTTAAAAACACTAGAAATAAATAACATTTTTTATTAAAAAAATGAATTATCACTTAGGGTAAGTTTGGTACATGGACAATTTTTATGAGATTAAATTCGATTGAACTAGCCTTAATTGATATTGTGATTTATTAGGTGCAATTGGGATTAGACTAAAAATAATATTGTCTCTTATTTGGTGTAAAGGATTTGACAAAAACTAATTATATTTTATGTTTAATACCTATAATTAATATAGAATAATGTTAAATTAATTTATGTATAAAATTTATTACTTATTTTTTAAAAAATATTTATAATTAATCATCACAACTAGACTAATATTTATTTGTAAATAATATCTTAAAATTTCAAATTATTTTTATTAATTTAATTTTTAAATTTGTTTCAATATTTTGCATATAAATGATTAATAATTACTTTTTATTTATATGAAATTATTAAAACTAATGAAATATCATTAAATATTATATATATGTATGTATATATGAATCAATCATAATTCTCAAGTAAAGACATTCTTAAGTTTTTATTTTAGAATCATAAATTATAATTACTCATCTTCAATAGAGTCCACCACAGTAATAAAATCTACTGAAAATATATAGTTGTAACTAATAGTGTTGAAATAATATAAAGATCAAATTATAATTTAACCTACTGGTTTGAAAATAATTGTAGGCGAAGTCAAACTTTGTTGTTAATTACAATTTAGCCTACTACTACTTAGGAATCTCCATTAAAGTTAACTACGACAGGAGCAAAATTATCTTTTGATGTTATTTTTAATTTTGTGTTAAAAATATTTTTTATTTAAAAAAAATCAAAAACCCAGATCTTTTATCCCTCTCTTGTTCTTCTTTTTCTTTTTCTCTTTTATTCTCTTTCTCCTTCTTATTCTTTGAACCCAGATTTATCTGGGTTCGTTTCAAAACCTAGTATCTGAGTTCTGGAACAAACTCAGATGAAACTCATTCATTTAAAGGGAAAAACGATTTTAATATGAATGCGGAAACATGAATTTTTATAATTTTTTCAAACAAAACGTGTCCGATCGATATTGGTAATAATTATTCAATAATTAAATTCATAAGATTTAATCTTACTTTACATAAAAACCGAATTGATTTCTTTTGATTTGTAAATTCTTCACCATCTGATCTTCCTTATTATGACTCTTCATAAAAGAAACTGTATGTGAGTACAATCTCGATGAATCAAATCAATTTTAGCTTTAATAATATCCAAATTATTAATTAAACTTTTTAATTAATAATTCACTATTATTTATCTTAGAGTTATTCCATCAAAAACTTAAGGTTGCACTCTCAAAATTGTAGATATTTTACACAATCCAAATTTTCAGTGTTCATCAATTTAATCATTTCATATGGTTCGATCCTCCACGAGTGATTCATAATTAGAGCTAGATCGTTAAAGTCTGTTATACCTATCTAATTATATCTTATTTTATTAAGTATCATTGATTCTCTAATGAATAATATACCTATAACAACTTATGAATTTATTTTTTCATTAAACAGAAAGTCAAGTGCTCTTATTATTCAAGATCCAAATCAATACTTTAGAGAACTATTCATCTACTTATCGCAAAAATGAGTGGATTACAATGTTATGAAGAATGTTTCCAACCACTTATTAAATCACATCTCTAAAGTATGAAGTTTATTGACCGTAAATCTAGAATTTCTCATTAATATAAATAAAAAAATATAACTCAACAAATAGGGGTGCATAAAATACTCAGAATTAAGATTAATTCATATGTAATCATCTAGTCGATAAATATGAATTTCTTTGTTTAACGGATTTAATAAATTTTTTTTTTTTTGTGATCTAGTCATATATAATCTTTATTATATAAGGTGTCTCTATTTTTATGTTGTCATATGAACGATCCCGAATAAGATCATCATGTCAAATACGTCAAATACGAAATGGGTCGCAGCTGTAGATTTACCATAAATAAAGTACCCGATTTTATTTACTTTCTACAGACTATTTAGATTACTGATGTCAAACTAAATCTTCTTGTATATAACACTTATATACTTAGTTTGAGACTACATAAATAATTATGAATGTTACATAATATTCGTATGAATCAAACATTTCTCAAATACACATAAATTGAATAAAATAAATGTATGTCATTTATTATTTATTTAAACGTTTATAAATTACAAACTCTTAGAACATAAACCCTAAATCATCTGGGTTCGTTTCAGAACCTAAATAAATCTTGGTCCTTGATAATTTTTCAATATTCTTTTTTTTTTGTGATTTTTTAAATATGATTTGGTTATTTTTTGTTTTTTGGGGTTGATTGTCGATTTTTTTTTTTTTTTTGGGAAGATGATTGTTTGTTAATAGGATTGAATTGATGATTATTTGGATTGTTTATGATTTTTTTACTGGTGATTGTTGATGATTTTTTGAACCAGTGATTACAATGAGTGGATGGGTTTGCAATGGGTAGATGATTAATGATTTTTGCACATTGGGTGAATGATTAATGATTGTATATTGGGTTGGTGATTTTTTTTTTTTTTCAATTTTTGTTGGTGATTTCTTTTTCCAAACTCTATTAATGGATGGTTGATGTTTTAAAGATGGGCTAAAGGGTTGAAGATGTGTCTTGATTTTGTTAATGGATAGTTGATTTTCCTCTAGATGAAAATAATCTTTTTTTACTTTTATTTTTTTTAAATAAACTTTTTCTTTAATTTTTCATTTAGTTTTTAATTTTTAATTAATTTTTATTTTTTTGATAAATATTTAAAAAGGTGAGGGCATTTGGTTGTTTTGTTTCTCAATAATTAACTCTAACAGAATTTCCTAACGACAGTGGGCTAAATTGTAATTAACAGCCAAGTTTGGCTCTGTCTGTAATTATTTTCAAACCAGTAGACTAAATTGTAATTTGATATAATACAAAATTACATATATAGTCTTGACGAGCCAAGATTATTCAAAACCCACCAATTTTGTTGGGCTGGGGGGAGGGGGCAGGGATGATTATGCATAAACCTACATCGGGTCAACATTGAGCAACTACCAAACATAGGGCTAGTAGGATTTTTAGTCCAAATCTGCCTACTCTCATGTATGACGTATTAAAACACTATATTATCTCCCATCATTTATTACCTAGTTGGCCATTTGCCATTCACTAAGGATGTTGGGCCTCAATTCTTAACAAGCATATTTTAAAGTTTATGTGGATAGTCTTTTCTTCTTATTGTAAAAGTTATATGGAAATAGTTGTTTTGGGGATAATATCCTAATTGCACAATTAGTGATTCTTGTTAGGTCCTCACAGATTTTTTATTTGTTCAATATAGTTATAAGAAAAAAAAATTATCTTATTTATTGAGTTGGGACTCTCTCCCAAGCCCTAACCATGTCTTTTATCTTGATTTTTCATAAGAGGAGTTTGAGTTTAAGAAATGTTTGAAAAAACATATGATAATCTTGGTCATGAATTGTTTTTAATGTTAATATGTTTCTATATCATGAAAAGTCTATGAAAAAGAAAAAAAAAAAAAAAAGGCAAGAGAGTATAGGATGCTTGCTCTCTATTTATTAAATCGGACATGACAAATTTAGTCATAGTCCGTCATTTGGTGTGTCCAACTTCTGATGGACTATTTTATTTTATTCTCAATTTCATCTATGGGTTATTTTTATTTTTTCTCTTGATGATTAGTAAATAAATCATTATTTTTCCCTTAAAGATTAAAATACGATAAAAATCCTCTTGAATAATTGTTGACACATTTTCCACATCAATTTTAACGGGAGTGAAAATAACACTTGTGTCCGTTCAGTAAAATTTTTCCCTCTCTCCATTTAAAAAAAAAAAAAAATTCCCTCTCTCCCACTGGATGCTTCTTTTCGTCTCTTTAGTATCTTCCATTTGCTTTCTTTCCCTCTTCAAGAAAGTTTGTTTTTGCCACTTTTCCAAAACTGTCTCCATTGTTTGTTAATTGAAGGTAACTTTCCTTTCTTACAACTTTTTTATTATTTTTTTTAATTGAGAATTTAGCAAAATTACCCCAAATATACTAAAACTACAAAAATACCATTTGGAGGAATTAAATTGCAAAAATACCTCTAAATTACTAAAATGCCCTTAAACTTAAACTTAAACCCATCACCCTCTTATTCAACTTCTCACGGCAGCCCCAAACTTGACTGTTTGGAATCACGGCAGACCACAATTGCCATTATTTTGCTTCATGGCAGACCACACTCCCTTCTTAAACCAACCCGATTCTCCACCTTCAGAGTAGTCCAACGCCATTCCAAGGTGCACCGAAGTCAAGGCAAGAGCCACCTAAGTGAACCAAGCTCCATTCACGAATGGAAACCGCCACCAACCGCCATAGAAGCTCCACCCAAACTCGCCCAAAGTCCAACCGTCGACCTATTCAAACCATTTCCACACGAAGTCGCCCAAACTCCAACCGTAACCATCTATCGAAGTTCAGCCACAACCGATCATAGAAGCCCAAGTCGAGCAAGACGCCTACAACCGATCATAGAAGCCCAAGCCAAGCAAGACGCCCACCAAGTGTTCGACGAAAGTTTCAACCCAACAACTTCAAAATTCGACCCATTCAAAGGTATATTTCGCCCAAAGTCAACTAGTTTTATTTGAAGTTTAAATGTTTTGGGTTTTGGTTGAATGATTTATGTTGTGTTTTGATTATTTGCGTTGAGTTTTTTGGGTTTTGATTGTTTGTGTTGGTTTAGCATATGGATTTTAAGTGTTTTGGATAGTTGTTGAATAATTTATGGTGTGTTTTGATTGTTTGTCTTGGGTTTTTTGGAATGAGTTTTGATTGATTGTGTTGGTTTGTGATTGTTTTTATTTAATGTTAGTATCGATTGGTTTTGATGGTTTGTTTTTTTGGATGAGTTTTGATTGTTTGTATTTGTTTGTTTTTTTGATTGTTTAATAGTTGTTGGTTTTGGTTGTTTATTTTTTGGAATGAGTTTTGATTGATTGTGTGGGTTTGTGATTGTTTTTATTTAATGTTAGTGTTGGTTGGTTTTGATAGTTTATTTTTTCGGATGAGTTTTGATTGTTTGTATTGGGTTTTTTGGGTTTTGATTATTTATTTTTTGGAATGGGTTATGATTGGTTGTGTTGGTTTTGATTGTTTATATTTAATGTTAGTATTTGTTGGTTTTGATTGTTTGTTTTTTAGGATGAGTTTTGATCATTTGTGTTAGTTTTTCATTTGAAGTTTAAGTGTTTGGGGTAATTGTTAAATGATTTATGGTGTGTTTTGATTGTTTGTGTTGGATAATTGTTTATTGATGTATTATGGACTGGTGGAGAATGAACAATTCTGGGTCATTGGATTTGGTGGTACATCGGCTCATCTGTTTACTGTCTCCCAAGGTCTATTGTATCTCATCTCATGTTTTGTCACTTATACAGATGTTTTGTGTTGGTCCCTGTTAGTTGTCCTGAACCTCTATGTTGTTCAGCTTCATTTTATACATACATTAAGAACACATAGATACATGGCTTTGACTGATAAAAAATTGTTATTATTATATAAAATAGGTATAAATGGGGTGTATTTATAAAAATTTAATATAATAGAATTAAGAAAAAAATATATTCTTAGTATTAAGTGAAATTTAAAAACAAATTACAAAAATTTTAAAATTTTTATGGGGTATGCAAACGAAAGGGGTCTACATACCATTTTTTAGGGGTGAAAATATCGCCACTCAATGAGAAATCTCGCGTTTCTGTTCCCTTTTTGTTTTTGTTCAATTGGGTCTTTGTCTTCCTGACCGTTCGCCGGTTAAGTGGTGGCTAGGAGTTGAGTGAGAAATGATACAGAACTTGAAGCAAATTTCAAAATATGTCCCTAGTTGTGTTGGACCTTAAAACAAGTTGTTTATTAAAATTCACATCAAACCCGAGTTAATTCCTCTTCGGGTCAGAGGGTGACTCGAATTCGGGTCACCCTCTGACCCAAAGTGAAAATTCCTATTCGGGTTAGAGGGTGACCCGAATTGAGCCGAAGAGGAATTTTTCTCTTCGGGTCAGAAGGTGGGTTATGATTGTTTGTGTGGGGGATTTTGGATTTTGATTGTTTGTGTTGGGTTTTAATTATTTCTATGGACATAAACAATTGGTGGGTTTTAATTGTTTGTTTTTTAGGATGAATTTTGATAGTTTGTGTTGGTTTAAGATTGTTCAGGTGACATAAAGCATTGATGGAATTTGATTGTATGTTTTATAGGTGGGTTTTGATTGTTTGATGTAACATAAATCATTGGACTAGTATGTGATTGTTTGTGTTGTATTTTCATTGTTTATGTGGATATAAAGTATAGGTGAGTTTTGATTGTTTGTTTTTTGGGGTGAGTTATGATTGTTTGTGTGGGGGATTTTGGGTTTTGATTGTTTGTTTGTTACATAGGTGGGTTTTGATTATTTGTGTTGGGTTTTAATGGTTTCTATGGACATAAAGAATTGGTGGGTTTTGGTTGTTTATTTTTTGGGATGAGTTTTGATAGTTTGTGTTGGTATAAGATTGTTTATGTGACATAAATCATTGATGGATTTTGATAATAAGAAAAATACATAAACTTTGAAAAGGGGAACAAAGTTTCTTTAAAGAGACAATGTACATGTATGTTGCTTGCTTAGTTGTGTACGGACAAATGACAATTAATGTATGTTGCTTGCTTAGTATATGTAGCATTATAATGAAACCAACAAAATTTTTCAATCAATTTCTTGTTTTATCGATATAGTATTGTTTCTATGCATAATTGTTTGTTTCGTATATGATGTTTGGTTTCGTTTCATTTATATTCTGAGTTTTGCTATTTGGAAACCAATTTATATATTTTAGGTTTGGATTGTAGTTCACGAAGATTTCGAAATAATTGTTTTTGTAGGTATCAATGGGTGAAACAAAGTTTGACAACTTTCTAAAAATAAAGAAAACAATCCGAGAATTAAGGTGAGTTAGCGGCTACAATAATTGGGAAAACATATAATTTATAAAATCTTCTCTTATTACCAATCAGCTCGAACTTTTTAAGAGCACTTGTTTTGGTCATTTTCTTGATGTTAATGAAATGATATTTTCTGGGCATTTTTGTCACGACATTCTTTTAAGGGAATGTCATCTCCAACATGAATAGCAATTAGTAGATACTATGTGGTTTTATGTTAGAAATGACTTGATAAAGTATAGCCCAATGAAGTTTTGTTTGGTAACCGGACTTCTGTTTGGAGATTACTCCAAGTTTGAAATGGAAGAATCTCAGCCGAATAATTAGAGACTACGAAAGAAGTACTTTAGTATGAATAAAATATCAATTACAATAGTGATTGATTAGTTTAAAACGAGGCTTTGGGCTAATAAAAAATATCAACGACATGGATATGGTGAAGTTAGCTTTAGTGTTTTTTCTGGAAATGACTTTATGTGGAACGGATAAACATAATGCCATTCAATATTGAGCTCTGCAATTGGTGGATGACTTAGATGCTTTCAATAAGTTTCTTTGGGGGTCATATATACATCATAGGTCATATAAGTATCTATTTAGTTACTTGAATGATGTGTTTGATTCTTCCGCGAAAGGAAAAGATAAAAGTAGTAAAGTAAACTTATATGGTTTTGTGACAGCCTTTCAGGTAAAGATATTAAATTACGATTTTTTATGTACAATAAGTTCTTGAACCTTACTACTTTTCTATATATTAACAACATAATATTTGTTTCCTTATTAAGGAGTGGCCAATTGAAACAATACCAATGTGGTCAACGTTTGGACATGCAATAAGGGTGAACAATTCTGTCCCTCAAATCCTTAATTAGATATGCACAGAGATTCTCGATTATGATTCTTTACAGAAAAATTTATTTGACAAAACAGACATAAGTATTAACTAATTTATGGTATTTAATTATGATAATTATCAACTTCCTAAGTCTTACATATGTAAATTGTTTCTTTTTATTTGATGTTAGCTCACTACCTACAAAGTTCTAAATCCCTCTGATGATGAAGCAAACAAGCCATATTGGGAGAGTTTGAATGTTTGGATTGTTATGAATGATATCAAGTTTGGTAGTTCTAATGGATGTTTTGATGATGACGTTCGGGATGAATACATGAATGATGATGAATTTTTGCTAAATTCCCAATTGAAAATTGAGTTGATCTTGCTCTGTAAATGCTAATGCCAGAGTTCAAACTTTAGTCTGTATTGCATTTATAAAATATAACATTGTAAAATAAAAATCAAACATGATGGAAATTTCAGAGTGACTATCCTCTTCAGTGAATGCTTTAAGCTAAGCCACATAAATTGTGTAGTTTTTATTTATTTTTCATCCCCGTATATTAAGAATTTAAATTTCCAACTTTTTCAAAACATACACAAATATAAGGATACCTTGTCAAAAGAAGAATTTGATAATTCCTAGTCACCTTCATCAAAACCATTCTCCCAGAGCTTTCCCTCATAAATGTTTCCTATAAACAAACAAAGTAACTAGTGCAGTAGCATTTAGACAACTAAAGTCATTTGAGGCCATTCATTTTATGGCCTAATCATTTGCCAAGAAGTTAAATCCTACAACAATGATTGACATTCTATATGCACAAGATTCCGAATTCCATTGTCCGGGAATTGAACTCTTCAAACAAAATGAAATATGAACTGCTCAATGATCAAACAGCCGACAACCCCCACAATTATTATTCTCATATATCACAGACAAGAACTAATAGAATGGCTGTAGAAAATCAGCAATACCACACTAGAAATTAACTTAGTTATAATCATTCAACACAAGATATATAATTAAAAATAGCTTCATGTTTCTCACACAGATAAAATCTAGTCAATTCCAATAAAATCCTCACATATCCCCAATCCAATAAATTAGCTACCCAAGTAGTCATTAGAACCGGGTGAACTGATTGATAGCCACATCAACATTCATTTTCAATTGATCATCCTGAGGCGGAATATTCTAATGAGAATGGAAGTCACGACCATACCATTCAACACAACAAGTAGTTGCCCTCATACAACAACAACAACAATAGAAGTCACGACCATAACAACAACAACAATAATAAAACCCATTCTCGTCTTCGTCCTCCCTCCTTTGTCTTCGTCTTCCAGCTTCTTGTTTTCGTCTTCCGTCTTCTTAATCAAACTCATTCTCATCTCATTTCTTCTCTCTCATCTCTTTTCCCTTTCCTTTTTTTTTCTTTTCTGTTCTTTTTTTTTTTTTCGTTTTCTACTAGGTTTCCGACTACCTGGAAACAGAAATCATTTTGGGTTTTCATGCCAGAGATGATTTAGCTAGAAATTGGGTTTCCACCGATTTCCAGTTGGAAACCCAGTAACAAAAAAAAAAAAACAAAGAGATAAGAGATGATAAGCTTGGCAAAATGGACAGGGTCTCCAGACCCAATCCTTACCTGAAATGATGCAGTTTGGATATAGACCTAAACCACTATTTTAAAGACTCTTAAAAGAATCGGGTCTAAAAAAACCCGCATATTGAGGTAGAATATGGGTATACTCACGGGTTTCTATCAGACCTGCAACATATCCATTGTTTATATTCACACCTATACCCATTTCCTTTTCAACCCTAACTCTCTCGACTCTCTCGACTCTCTTTCTCTCCATTCTCCACCACCGTTGTTCCTCTACTCGATTGTAACCCTTTCTTTCCATCGCTGCCATGTTATCGTCAACTACCAAAACATCTCCGTTTCTCTCTCTCTATCGCCAACTAACAAAATCGAGGTCTATTTTCAAAAAACTAGAGATCTTTTAAATTTTTCTATATCTTTCACATCTGGTTTTTGCCTCCCAAGTTCTTCATAGCTTGTTGTTTTGTATTTAGGTTAATTATTTTTGGATTTTTTATGTGTTTTTATATCTGGGTTGTGTGTCTTTCACATCTTCAATTATATATTATCTTTGAATAAATAAGCCTCAGTAGTTTATTAAGCCTCAATGACACTGTTGTTCAAGGCCAATTTATTAAGTCTCAGTAGTTTTATGTTCTGATAGATCATTTATAGTCAATAATTAGGAGTAATTTGTTTATATATATATATTTTTTAATGCATAATTTGTTTAGATTTATTTTTGGAATGGTTATTTTTGTGTTATTGATGTTTGATTGTGCATGTGGGATCTTTAGAGTGAAAAAGCTTCTCTCTGTCTCACAGATCTCTTGAATTAGAGAAGTGAAAAAGCTTAGATATTTCTGGGTTTGTGAGCTCGGAGAGTAACTCTCTTTGTCTCCAGGTATTTCTTTTCAACTTACATATTTTTTAAAGGTGGTTTATGGGTTTGTTTTCAGTAGATGCTTGTTTAGTTTCAATAATAATTCAAAATGCTTTTATATAACATCTAAGAGATACATTTTGGAATCTCCAAAGTAATATATAGACTAGTCATGGATAATTTAGAAAATGACTAGTAGTATCATCATGTTGTCCTGGGATGTGGCAATTAACAGTACAAATAACCAAAAAGGAAAATATTCAAGCCGTAAAAATCTATAAAGAATAGTAAGAGCTTGACAGTTGACAATGTTAGTTGCACAATGAAGATAAAAAAAAATAATAATAACATTTTGATATGCAGGAAAAGAGGAGCAAATACCTCCCTCTAAATTCCTAAATTAAGAAACATATGTATGCATTTTGTTGTTGAAATAGCCTTATAGGAAAGGTTGGAACTTTTTGTTATATTGTTAGTTCGTCACCCTACATATTGAATTATTATTGTCATGCAATATAAGCTGAATGCATGATGTTTTAGTTATAATCCAAGTATAGTACCCTTATTTAATGCTAAATGGGTGAATAATATATAGCTGAAAACTGGTAACTTCGACTTACTTATATCTGATGGTAGTAGTTGAAACACCTGATGTAACAACGCACAAACTTTCACCAAAACAAAATATTTTTGTTTTGTTAAATTTTTGAGCAAAATGCAATAAACCCCCCTCAACTAAGGCTTTAAAAATCTATGGTCAAAGATTGAATTTTATAACATCATACCCCCAAATGATCACTGTCTGTCAGTCAACATATAATTGACCAAGGGTAATTTCTTCATTTGCTAATAATAAAAATTATTAAAACTTTTTTTACCTTTACTAATAACAAAAATTATTAAAAAAATTATTAAAACCATTTTTCAAAAAATCTCTCTCTGTCACTCTCCACGCCTCCATCTCTACCGAGTCTCACCACCTTCTTTTTCTTCTTCTTCTCCTCTTTTTCTTCTTTTCTCGCTCATTTGGGTTCGTGGAACCCAAACATTTGGGTTCGAATCGAACCCAAACGTCTGGGTTCCACAAACCCAGACGGCTCTGGGTTTACGACGATGCGAACCCAGATCTGATCTAGGTTCGCGACGATGTGAACCCAGATCAGATCTGGGTTCGCGACCATGGGTGTCTAGGTTCGCGACCATGGGTGTCTAGGTTCGCGACGATGCGAACCCAGATTAGATCTGGGTTCGCGACGATGGGTGTCTGGGTTCGCATTGATGCGAACCCAGATCAGATCTGGGTTCATCGATGCGAACTCAGATCAGATCTGGGTTCATCGTCGCGAACCCAGATCAGATCTGGGTTCGCGACGACGAACCCAGACGTCTGGATTTTTCTGGAACTCGTCTGGGTTTGTCGAACCCAGATTTCATTTTGAATAGGTTTGTTGATGATTTTTGGGTTTGAATGAAATGATGTTTGGGATTGCAGATGATATGTTTGAAGATAATGTTTGGGGTTTTTGATTTGCATGTGTTTGAAGATGATGTCTGGATGGGTTTACAGTAGGTGAGTGTTTGGGGTTAATGTAGTAGATTGACGATGTGTTTGGGTTTTCGATGCTTTGTGTTGTTTGGTTCTGCCATTGGAGAGTTAGAGAAGTTTCTGGGTTTGGGAAAGGTCTAGATTTCTGGGTGAGCAGACGAAATGAATTTCTGGGTGGATTTTTGCCATTGGATTTCTGGGTGAGCAGACAAAATGTATCCAGAAGAAATGAATTTTTTGTTTTTTCAGTTTTTTTTGTCTTTTTCGATTAACTAATTTTTTATTAAAATAATTTTATTATTTTAATTTACTATTTTAGTGAATTAATTTTTATTTTTTTAAATTTTAAAAGAAAATAAATTAATTTTTAAAAGTGAGGGTATTTACGTCTTTACACCTCATATTAAAGATGACCGTCAGTTTTAACCAATTTTGACTGTTAAGTTGGGGTTATTTTGTTATAAAACTCAAACTTTTTATTTGTTTGTTTAATGCTTTAGTTTAGGGGGGTGCAGTGCATTTTACTCTAAATTTTTTATTGTTAATTGAATTGTTTAAATATATTAAGTAGTCAAACAATATTATTAGTTGTGGAAGAAGTCGGATGAATACTTCGACTGAGGATAATGATATTAAGAATATTGAGTCTAGTGTTCCATGAATAGCCAAATGGAAGTAAGAAACATCATTCGTCTGGACTCACATGTCTAAAGTTGAATAAGTTGGCGATTCTTTTATTGTTCATTCCACTAATGTCTTTAGGGGTGAGAATAAGGCTGAATTTCAACAATATACAAGATAAAAAAGAGTCATTATCATCTTGATTTTATTTTTTATATTTATTTATATGTATATTTTTTGTTATTTGGAAATGTAAATTAAGGATAAATTTTACTTTTAATATTCTTTTTTGTTTAATTTTGATTATGACATGTTTTTTATAAAATCTGGCAATAATGATTATAAAATAAATTATGTGATGTGAAATTAGTTTATTTTGATTTAGCAGAAAAAACTAATTTTTTTTTTTTTTAAAAAAAAAAGGTTGGAGTTTTAGACTCATTGAATTTCTTAGTTCATAAAGATTTTTTTAGAAAATTTTGAATTTTTTTTTTTTAAAAAAAAAAATCAGTGCAACTCTTATTTTGATCGGGTCAACCCGCTCAAATTCGAGTTTGACTTGGACAACTCGAATATGACCCAATCAATGCGGGTTTGGTGCAGGTTTGAGCAGACCCGCTAAATTTGCGGGTCAAGTCTGGAACTGGACCATCAAATTAATTTGAGGGTATGGTAGGGTCTAGATCCTAAAAACAAAAGAGGGTCCAATGTGGGTCTGGGCTTAAGGTAGGTCCAAATTTGCATTTTGCCATCCTTAAAAATGAGAGAGAATGAGAGAAATCTAGAAACCCTAAACCAAAATTAAAACAAAATCAAAATTCCAAATCAAATCAAATTTGGAAACTTGAAATCAAAAACCAAAATTAAAAACCAAATCAAAAACTACAAATCTTTCCACCAACACATTAAAATTAGAGATTGTCAACCGTAACATCAACATTGGCACTCAATCACCATCAAACATCACTATCACCACTCAATCGCTAACACACACATCACCATCACTTAATCACCCAAAATCAAACTCAATCATCATCTGGGTTTGAACTGGGTGTTCGAATCCAAATAGCGATCTGGGTTCGAAGTCATTTGAACTTAGGTCATCATCTGGATCTAGGTTCAAAAAGCCAATTGAACCAACCAGAAATCAGTTACGGAGAAAGAGAAGAAAATTTGATTGGAGAAAAGAGGCAGTGAACAAGAGAGTGTGGTGTTTGTATGATGGATGAAAAAGAAGGGGTGTTGGGTGTTGGCAGTGAATGAAGAAGAAGATGGAAGAAGAAAGAGACAATGATGGACAACTGGGCGTTGGTGTGGGTGTTTAGGGTTTGGAACCATTTTTTTTTTTTAATTTTAATAGTTTTAATTTTATTTTTTTCCATCTCGATCATCCATCATTGTAATAGATGGTGGAGATGATATTATCCTTGTTTAATCTGTTTTTTCTTTTAATAGTATTTAATTTTTTTATTTTAGTTTATATTATTTTTTTAATTTTTTAAATTAATCTCCAATTAAATTTTCATTTAATTATTTAATTTTTTTCAAGTTTTATTTAATTTTTATTAAAACAAATAAAATTACTCATTCAATTATTATTATTCCCTTTGACTTTAACGACAAGTCACCAACCAATTTTTTTTTTAATTAATAGGGGGTGGTTTATCTAATTAAAAAAAAATAGAGTTTGTTTCTGATTATTTTATATTTCAGGAGATTTTTTTCATAATATCCCAAAAAAAAAGCCAATGAGTCTCTTATAGATAACATTTTCTTTTTCCTTTTTTTTTTCTTATTAGTTTTTGAGCTCTTGTGATCAACGTTACACAGAATTACAGGTGGTAAGTACCTTAGTTTGTTAAACTGTCCCTTGCTTTTGTTTTGGAAGCCTGGTATGTGTTGTTACTTGCCTATCTTTGTGTTATGCAAATAATATTAGATTATATGATCTATTTCTGATGGGGGCAAGTATGTAATACTAGAAGAGGTAAGTAAAATTTTCGCAAATTTTAGATTTGAGAGATTGAAAACTAGAAGATACACTTGTTGCTATCAAGATTGAACTTTACAAGTACGAATTTCATGTTGGGAGCAAAAGGCTGTATAATAGATGCCATTGAAAATCTGTTCTGCAGGTTAGCTTAAGCCAAATTGTTGGAGTTTACAAGCGTAAAGAAAATTTCTAATGATCTCAATTAAACAAAGGAGATTTTTTCTACAATGAAAGAGATTATTAAGAGGGAAAATAACCTCAAGTTAATAGAGAATTGTAGGGGATGTCTTACAGAGTCAGCTATCAAAGATGGCCTAAAAACATCTTTGAATGAGGCTCAAACTTATGTTAGAGAAATGATAAAGATGTGATACCTAAAATTGCTATTGAAGAATGCAGGTAATGATGACAAAGTCTCTGCTATTTCAGTAGCAGGCATGAGAGGGATGGACTACACTACTTCTTGCATAACTTGTCTCCAATAATGTTCAAGTGAAAACTCATTTTGACTGTGCAAATTTGGTTGATATACCCAAATAACCCAGCTAATAGTTGTTGGTTTAATCCACCATAGTCCCATTTGTTTAATCCAGGTTCTTTTGGATCCAAACAAATACTTTATAATTGCATGTGCCCCTTCTTCAAACTAACTTATTGAATTACATGTTAGCACTTGAATATTTATAAGTTATAAAAGTGGTGATATTGACACCCCAATAAAATTATATGTATACCCTTAATTTATTTATTTTAGAAAATTTCAACTCTATCCTTAATCGAATTTCTAATAATTTATTTAAAAGACATGACTGTTTTTTAACCATTTTTTTTTCATTTTTTTAAACTAATATTGTTTTTTTAAGGAATTAAACTAAATTTTAAATATAAAATAAAATAAATATATAAAAAATAAAAACCTAAATTAATAAAATGAAAGAAAAGGCAAAAACCTGGAGTTTGCTACAAAAATATTCATACAAAAGATGGAGGAGGCAATTTGTCTCCATTTTAATAAAGTATACGTACAAAAAGAGATGTAAAAACAAGCAAATAGATGTTGCCTCATTGGAGGAACCCGCACTTGACACGTCTCCTTTAGTGTGCCCAGTTTGAGTGCTTATCAACTATTGACATAAATGATAGTTTTTTCTCTTAGTAGGTAATGCTCTATTATTTTAAGAGTAGATTTTCGGACTGTATGTTCAGTAAAAGTACCTGTAGCTACCAGCAATGTGGGGAGTTGTTGTAAATAAATAAATAATTGTGTAAACGCTATTTTAAGGGTAAACCCATATATAACAACCGGATAAAACCCAATATTATATGTCCAAACGCGACTATGTAAAAACCGACCCGTATTAGTCCTATCTCTGTAGGTTGTGAGTCCACTGTCTTGACACGACCGTTCTCTTGATTCTCCAACTAACAGTAACAGCTATGAGATCTACACTTTTGCGTTCAAGAGCTTCCAATCGCAGAAATGGGGTCCCATATATCGCCAAGCTTTCTACTGCTCCATTCTCTAAAGACTCAGACCCAGCTAGGCTTCGTGAATTCCTTAATGGGAAATGCAAATCAGGTAATGTCAACCCAAATGAAGCTCTTTATTTCTTTGATTACATGATTCGTATGCAACCAACTCCTCCCATGTCTTCATTCAATGTTTTATTTACTGCTCTTGTGAAAAACAAGAACTATAGTGATGTTATTTCTCTTCAAAAGAGACTGAATTCGGTTGGGTTGGTGCCTGATTTATTCAGTTTAAACATATTGATTAATTGTTTTTGCAAGATGAGTAGGATTGGTGATGGTTTTGCGGTGTTTGGTGCCCTTTTGAGAAGGGGTTTCAATCCATCTGTTGTGACTTTTAATAGTTTAATTAGAGGTCTGTGTATAGAGGGTAGAATAATGGAAGCTGTTAGGCTGCTTAAGAACATGGTTGCCTTAGGTTGTAGGCCAGACGTGGTCACATACGGAACTTTGATTCACGGGCTGTGTCGAACGGGCAATACAATTGTTGCCCTTCAGTTACATCATCAAGTGGTTAATGGGGATTGTAAACATGGTCTTAGTTGTAAGCCTAACGTGGTTTGGTATAACAGTATCATCGACGGTCTGTGCAAAGATGGATTTATAGATAAAGCAAAAGAACTGTTTTCAAAGATGCAGGGCAATGGAGTCCATGCGGATGCAGTCACTTATAACTGTCTTATTCACGGTTTGTGTAATGTTGGTGATTGGGAAGAGGCTAAAAGCCTTTTAATAGAGATGTTAAATCAAGGTGTACAGCCTGATACAGTGACATTTAATGTGCTACTAGATGAACTGTGCAAGAATGGTAAGATTGATAAAGCGTATCAGCTTTACAAGTTGATGATTCAAAAAGGTGTTCAACCAAACACTTACACTTATAACATACTTGTGGATGGTTATTGCTTGGAAGGTAGAATTCGTGATGCGGAGCAATTGTTTGTTTATATGGCAAGTACGAGGTGTACACCAAACGTTGTTACTTACAATAGTTTGATCGATGGGTATTGTAAGAAGAAAAAAGTTGACCAAGCTATGAAGCTTTATAGGGAAATGATTTCGAAGAAAATTAGGCCAACAATTGTTACTTATATTGCTTTGTTAATTGGACTTTTTAAGGTGGGTAAAGTTGGAGATGCCCACAAACTATTGGATGAGATGCAAGTTAATGATGTTGCACCGGATTCAAGTATTTGTACTACTATTATCGACGGGCTCTGCAAGAATGATTGTATTCTAGATGCATTAGAATTCTTTCATAATTTAGAAAATCATGAAATTCAATTTACGATTGAAATTTTTAATTGTCTAATCGATGGATTATATAAATCTGGAATGACTAAAATGGCTTGGGAGCTATTCCATAAATTACCTCAGAAAGGCCTAAAGCCAAATGTTATAACATATAACATCATGATCAGTGGACTTTGTAAAGAAGGAGAGCTAGAAAAGGCAAATAGTTTGTTATCAGATATGGAGCGAAAGGGTTGTATTTCAAATGTAGTCACATTTGATTCTCTTATGCGTGGTTTCATCCAAAACAACGAGAAATCAAAAGTGGTTGAACTTCTTCACAAAATGGCGAAGAGAAATTTGGCTCCAGACGCGTCCATAGTTTCCATAATAATAGCCTTACTTGCAAAGGATGAAAATTATCATGATTTCTTAAATTCTCTTCCATCGTTTCCTATCCAGAAACCAACAAAGAACTTGAAATGATATATGTTGTGTAACAAGTAGCAATGCTGTAATTGACTTGTATTTCCGCTGCAGTGTTTGCTCAGTCTTGGGTAAGTTGTATGGTTTTGCAGTGTAGAAGCCTCATCATGGGAATAAGGTCAGAGAAGCAGAAGGTACGAAGCTAGAAGACATGTGGTCATAGTCCCCGGCATTGATTGTATTATCATTTTTCTTTTTTTCCTTATTTTAAGTTCTAAAGATATAGCTGTTTTCTCTTTCGCTGATATATCTTTTAGTTCAAATGTCTACTTAAAATCCATAATTGTACCTTAATTATTTAGCTGCAATTGGACCAGATAACATGTGCACAACTTCTTGTTGTGTTGAATGGTAAGGTTGTGACTTTGGCAATGCTTGCAATCTCTTCAAAAGAGGATAGAATTTGGCTTGATGAAAGCTCATTTTTTATCACTCTTGTAAAAATAACATATTGCAAAACCAACCTGTACATATTAAATTTTATCAAAACTGACTTGTATATGAAATTTCCGTTAAGTTGGAGCCGATGCAATGAGTAAAACCAACCTGCACATGAAATGTCACTTCAGTTTGAGTTGATTTCAATTTTTTTTTTTTCCTTTTTTTTGGCAACAGATAATTAATACTGAATTTGTATGAAAGGTAAAATCATGGAAGCTGTTAGGCTTCCCAAGAACATGGTTGCCTTTGGTTGTAGGCCTAATGAGGTCATATATGCAACTCTCTCGTCCATGGTTTATGTTGTGTTGGTGATTGGGAAGAGGCTAAAGGCCTTTTTGTAGAGATGTTGAGTGAATGTGTATGACCCGATACCATGACATTTAATGTGCTGCTACATGAACTTTGTGAAGATGGGAAAGACTGACGAAGCAAATTATCTTTACAAATGGATGATTGAAAGTGGTGTTTAACCAGACAGCTACGCTTGCAGCATACGTATAGATGGTTTTTGCTTGATGGGTAGAATTCATAACACGAAAAAATTGCTTATTTCTACGGCATGTAAAGGGTCTACACCAAATGTTTTTACTTCGCTCAAGTTTGATTGATTGCTATTGGAAGAATAGACAAGTAGACCAACTATAAATCTTTTAAATAATTCTAAAGGAAATTAGCCCATCAGTTGCTACTTATAACACTTTGTTAATTGGCTTTTTTAACATAGATAAAGTTGGAGATGGCCACAAGACGTAAGTTAATGATGTTGCACCTAATTCAAGTATCTATAATGGTTTTATTAATGGGCTTGTAAGTATGATTGTAAATATGATCTTGGATTTGGGACTGAGTTTTGTTTGTAAGTCTGTTAGGTTTGTTCAAATGTTGCCTTTTGTTTTTTTATGATACTTACCTTGAATGGGAAATTCTGATATCAGTAGATGCTTAAACACTACGTGTGAGTGGTCTCATTTATAGCTTGTAATTTTCAACATATTGATCATACGTGACAGCTATATGCCTTTTCTTTATTGTATTATGTAGCTGTATTGATTGACTTCCTCTTATTGGGTGTTTTTTTTTTTTAATTTATTTATAAATATTGTTATATTGTTATATTACAAAGACTGTTTCTACTCGCAATGGGTTCAGTTATTCATTATATGACAGAACGCCAATATAGTAGGCGATTGCTCAATTTTCATACATTTGTTAGTCATGCAACTCGACTTGATTGTATAAATGGTATAATTAGCAGTAATAACATAGAATGTGTTAGTCAATTAAGAATTGATAGAAGAACATTTGTTATATTATCTGAACTAGTTTGTAACATTAGAAGGTGGAAAACAGACCGTTTGGTTTCCGTAGAGGAACAAGTCTACATATTCTTACACATACTTGCCCACCATGTAAAAATTGAACCATTCGTAATAGGTTTCATCAATGCAGACAGACAAGTAGTAACTTCTATCAGTTTTAAAGTACTTCAATCCGTTGTGCAATTTTACAGTTACATAATTGTCTACTAGTTTCATCAGATTTTGCTCCTGAAAA
The DNA here is from genome assembly GCA_022984855.1 of Dimocarpus longan. NCBI lineage: Eukaryota > Viridiplantae > Streptophyta > Magnoliopsida > Sapindales > Sapindaceae > Dimocarpus > Dimocarpus longan. The sequence continues at coordinate 11,924,491 of CM041026.1, forward strand.
TTGCACTAATGAAAAGTGGAGATGATTTAAGGTAAGTAATACACATAATCATCAAATAATTTAAATTTTATTCCCGTTATAAGATTTCCTCACATAATGATTTCTCTATAGAATAGTTTGGGGGCCTTGGATGAGACTTACGTTAGAGTGAATGTACCTACAGTTGATAAGCCACGATTTAGAACAAGAAAAGGTGAAATTGCAACAAATGTATTAGGTGCTTGATCTAGAGATATGATGTTGACATTTGTTTTTCCGAGATAGGAGGGTTTGGCTTCAGATTCGAGGATGCTTCGAGATGCACTATCTAGACCAACTAGGTTGAAAGTTTGTAATGGTAAACAATAATAAAATGAATATTATGAGGAAAAAAATTGATGTGTTGTTTTTATTATTATTATTATTATTTTAAATTTATTTAATCTTCTTTTACTTTTAAGTTATCATCTGGTAGATGGTGGGTACACAAAATGGTGAAGCATGCATCAGCACAACGTTCAATAACATTTTGTGCTGATGCATGCCTCATGTTAAAGTATTCCTCATCGTTAACAAGGGCACGTCCATGTCTCCATTAGATATATGATATCTTGTTCCTCTATTTGGAATATTGAAATCGTGTTAAGCAATCTTACCAACTTCATCAGTTTATCCACAATGTAAAATTATAATTGTATGTTGTCTTCTACATAATCTTATTAAAAGAGAGATGACAATAGATCCAATTGAGTACAAACTAAATGAAGTTAATCAGGATGAAGTGGATAATGACTTCATTGGTCAAGCTGTTTCATCTCAATGTTGGACAACATGGAGAGATAATTTGGCATTACAGATGTTCAATGAATGGTGGAGAAATCGATGTATGTACATGTAGGGATGGATCCTGGAGGTAGTGGCAATATAAATGAGCAAGAAAGAAGAGGAGTTAGACATGTATGGACGAAAGAAGAAGAAGAGGCTTTATTAGGCATCATGAATGAAATTGTAGCAACGGGTGGCCGTGCGGATTGTGGTTCTTTTAAAGCTGGGACATTAAAGAATATTGAACTACGATTAGCACATGTTCTACCAAACTGTGGTTTAAGATCTACTCCTCACATTAAGTCTAAACTTAAGACTTGGGAAAAAACAATATGGATTGATATATGACATGATAAATACTGGGTGTTTTTGGTTGGAACGATGTGAGAAAATGTGTAGAAGTTGATAGCAATAAAGCATGGCACTCATATGTAAAGGTAAAGCTCCCTTTTATTCAGTCATTGTAATAATTAAATGTTTGTAGTTAACTTCTTATTTTTCGTGCAGCATCATAAACAAGCAGCAGGATGGAGAGATAAGCCTTTTCCTCTTTATGAAAGGTTGTCTAATGCTTTTAGGAAAGATCGTGCTGCAGGACAAACTGCATATACCCCGGGGGACCTTGCAGCAGATGTTGAGGTGGATGACTACTTTGATAATGATGATGAGATTGTTAGAGACTTTTCTCCTATATCGGTTAATCAAACTGATTCCAACCTACCAATGAATCAAGCATCATCTCAACAAGTGAGTAGGAAAAGGTCAAGATCAGGAGAACCTATAGTTCGTAGCATGGATCAAATTACAAATGATCATGAAGGATGCTGTTGACAAAACAACTCACATTTTGGACAAGATTTGTCAAATATTAGCAAAAAGCAAGGTGAATGAAAATCGAATGATGGCTGATGATTTGCAGAAAATGCAACTTACTCTCTTAGATCGAGTGTGTGTAATGCAAAAGTTCATGTGGAAACCTGAAATTGCAGAGACTTTTAAGGCACAACCAAATGAGGAGCAAAAGTTACAACTTGTTGCAGCAGTTCTTAGCGGGGAGTTTGTTGTTTGATGATGTCTAATGATGGTAAAATAACTTTTTGGATTAACTTTTTAGAGTACTTAATTTTGTGCAGTTCCTTGACTAATGCTTTTGGACTGATTTTGTATGTGTACAGATGGTTGCCAACTTTTGAAGCTGCACTAGTAAATGCAGTCGGTGGTTCTTGACTCTTGTCTAGTTTGGATATTGGTAACCATAGATGATTGATGCTTCTTTTTGGCTATTTGCATCAACCCTTCATGAATTTGATTAATGTAGTTATGCGATGCAATATGGTGTAAACTAGTTACATATTGAACAAACATACAAATATGTGCATATTTATATTTTGTTATATTTTATGGATGAATATATGAAAATATGTAGATATATTAGCTTATGACCGGATGTGTTGAAATCCTTGGTAGTATTGGCATAATGGGTTATGTTGGCAAATTTGTGTGCTTGTTTGTCGGGGCTTTTTTTTTTTTTTTCGTGTGTGTCTTTTTTATATATGTTTGTTTCCAACCTTGCAGGTTGGTTGGTGTTCTTTTAATTGTTATGTTTATATACATTTTTTATGTTTACAATCTGTTGCAGCTGTTCATTGGAATGATTAATAGAACTTTTTCAAGGGTAGAATCATTGGCAGAGTATATTTACAGGCCATCTTATGGAAAATTGATGTTAAATATATTTTATTTTTCTCAGGTTTTGATGTTTGAAAACCTGTTTTATACAGCTTCAATTCTTTTTTAAATGTTGCTTTATGCGAATTTTGTTATTTGTACATGTTGGTTGTTGCATGTATAATGGTTCAATGTTAGTTTTGATGCAATTTTTATATTAAAATGTTGCTTCTTATGCAGTTTTTGGGTTTAAATACCGTTGTAAGTTTAATTTGTGAAATAAGAGTTTTACTGACTTACTAATTGAATAACATTATTTATCAAATATAATCCTTGAATTGATTGTAAGGGTAGTTATTGAAGAATTTTGAAGAGTTATTATTTATGATAATTTTATTCAATCAGTAAGGTAGTCAAACCCGTTGAACAAATTCTCATATTTTAGTTAAATAATGAATTTGGATAGATTCTATAATAATTTTTATGAAAAAAAAAATTATAATAAATCTTATCATACTTGCAAAGATTTTATTAGATTTCATAAAGAATTTTCGTAAAATCAATATAAAGTTTATAAAACAAATGAATTCCGTCATAATCTATTATTAAAAAAATCCCTTAAGTTTCAACAAATTATAGATTGAATATACCTTTGAACCTTTCTAAAATAGACAGTATCTAAATTGGTCTTAGCTAAAATGGCAGCAAATTAATTTAATTCTAGTAACATAAATCCTATAAATAGGCTAGAAAGCCTTGTCAATTTTTGCAGAAATTAAGGTGGTGATTGGATGTGCTATCAAAAATGATTTTTTATTTTTAAAAACAAAAAATAGGATTATAAGTGTTTGATAAGTTGTTTTGTAAAATGTGTTCAAAAACAGTTTTTTGAAAATTATAACTAAAAAATGAAAATAATTTTTTTATTTTTTTCATAATTTTCAAAACAAATAATTAATTGTTTTTCCAAACAACTATTTTAACTATTTTTCACAAACAATATCAAATACATTGACATTATTTTTTGTTTGTTGAAATAGTTTTTAATAAAATTTACCAAACATATTACACTTTCAAAAGATGCTTTTGAATTTTTCAAATCTTTTTTTCCCTCTCTTTATATTGTTTTCTTCCCAAAACAAAAAAAAAGAATTATGCCTCAGGCAACAGGCAGTACAATTACGGCCCACCACGACCACATTCATTGTGTTATATGGCTTCAATCTGAAATTACTTTCGCTGCTGTTGCAACCAAATACATTCTCCTTAGTGACATTCAATGTTGCCACAGTGTTATAATTAATCCATTTCATCGTATCCCATTCAATTCAACCTCATCTTTTAAAGTTAATCTAATAATATCCGCGCACCAAGTGAGCTTTTTCCGAATTTATCTCGTTAGGAAGCAGCTAAGTGCATCCGGACCGTCCACGCCATAAGGGACACAAATCCTACATCTGGATTCTGGGTCCCGCGAAAAATTAGACGTCAACAGAGTAAAGATGCTTATATCCAATCTGCCCTTCCACTTTCAATAAAATAACAAGAGACAAGGAGAGATGGTAAACATTTGAGGGGGGTATAGTAGTAACAAGGAGCAATCATGGTCAAACAGCGAAGACCGTTGAAACAGTTGGGCGGAAAACAAAAGGGAAGAGGGCCACCGCTAAAACCAGAGGTAGAGAAGCTGATAGACACCTTAAAAGCAACGCCTTTTTGATAAATGTAAAGGTAAAACTTGAATTTAAAATATTTTGACTTTTGTTCTTCTTAATTTATACAAAATTGTACACTCTCGTTCTCCAATTCACATCTTAAATGTGATTGTGTTTGTTGTTTGATAGTGCAATGGCGTGTTGAAACAATCTTCATTCGATCTACAAGCCATTTAATTTTGGAAAATTATAAATCAAAGGTGGTTCTCTCATTCAAATTCATTGATTATAATTTGCTTGCTTTAATTGTTTTGTTTTGATGAATTTATAGTGCCTATTTGAAATGGTAGTATTAGCATTCCATGAACTGTTGTTGATTTTTGTTGGTATGTGATAGAAGTTTAAGTTTTAGATATTAAATGCTATTGGATTCAAAATGGTTGAATTGTATGTGTGATTGTGATTGATATGGGCAATTGGATTTAAATAGAATCTTGTTATAGAGGAAAGATTATAGTGTGGGGTTGAAATTTTGTTTGGCAGCATGGATGCTCCTTCAACTGATGTGGAGGTTAAACCGGAGAAGATTGAAGATGAGGAAAAGAAGGGCCCTTCCTTTAATTGTGATCTTTGTGATACGGAAACAGTTCACAAGATAGCACAAGCGTTTCTCCCGGGATTAGCTACCGCTTGTGTGGACAACACTTCTGGTGATATCTTCAAGACCCCTGGCTCAGTGGCTGTTGATATTAGAACGGAGATGGTGGACTATCTCGCCCAGAGAAGTGAAAGTTTTGTCGCCGAATTTGTTATTTTAGAAGGTGATCCTGAGGGGGAAGTGTCTGACCATCCGTTTGATATTATTACCGATCTTGTTGATGACTTTGCGGCTTTAAAGAGGAATTTGTTTAGTCGGGTTTCAGGATGGCTGTTGAGTGAAAAGAGAGAGGATAAGATTGATGATTTTGTACAAGAGATGGAAATAAGTAATTTTTGGTTAATGGATAGGAGGGAAGCGATTGCGCAGACCTTGCTGAAAAATGTTGATTTCAAGAATGAATTTCACTGCAACATGAAATTCAACTCTGCAGAAGAACTTGCTGAGCATGTTCAGAATTGCGGCTTTAGGTCTATGCATTGCACGAATGAGGGTTGCGTTCTCGCCTTTTCAGCTAACCAAATGGAGAAGCATGATGCAGAGTGCCCTTTTAAGATAATTCCATGTGAACAGAACTGCTCGGACAGCCTCCTGAGGCGAGAGATGGACAGGCATTGCATAACTGTCTGTCCAATGAAGCTTGCCAAGTGCCCTTTCTATTCAGTGGGTTGTCAATCCCTGGTACCTCAATGTATGATCAAACAGCATTGTTCAGATGTCCTCCATTCTCATTTGCTATATATTCTTCAAGGTATTCACAGGGAAGCATCTGTAGAGGATCTGAAAAAACGAGTAGAGCAACTAGAAAAGGTGACTCAAATTTGATTGGGTGCATTCTCTTTTAACTTTTGAAAGCATTAACTGCGGATAATTAATGAAGAAGAAAGTGAATCGTGATTGTGAAATCCTCAAAAACTGCACATATTGCTTGTATGTTAGGAATTCTTGAATTAACTTCTTTAATTTATATAGTTTCTTGTCTCTTAATTTTATTATTGAAACAATGGTATGGCAGAGAACATTGTTGTTATTGGTCAACTCCTTAAATCCTATTTTCCCATAAGAAGTTGCAATTTCTGGATAAAATAGACATGAAATTAATCAAACTTTTACATAATTGGACCTATGCAACATTTTCTGTTATTTAAATGGTTTTGTACATCACCACAGTACAACCTGAGGGAATGTAGAATAACAACTGGAGTCATAAAAGATGTTGACATGCTTTGGGATATCCACTGGTGTAAGAGATTTTTGAATGCACATAGTAGGAAAACTATGTTCACCTTTTAACTACATAATATAATTAATGTACTTGGTGCAAGTTTGTCTCAAAAAAAATGATAAGTTACAGTAACCTTTGCATCTTAGTTGTGACAATCTTGGTGACTTCCCAAATTATAATTCTTTTATATTGTTCTCCGTCTGTTATGCAAAGTCTGCTCATGAAAAAAAAAATATTAGCAAGGAGCATCTTATTTTTGGCATGACAAAATAGTAAAACTAAACTATTACTCTCTTTGAATGCTATGGTATCTGGCAATGTAGTTTATCATGAGGTTTCTGATGTTTGGTATTATCTTGCAAGTACTTAGTTTCAAAATTTGTATGATATACTTCCAATGTTCTAAATTTTAGAAGGATCAGATAAAGTAGATTACTGGCATCTTAGGTAGCCATTCAGAAAGATGTAAAATTGTATTTTTGTGTTTGTGGCAATGTAGAAAGTTAAGAGTTAAATGCCTGCAGGGTTTAGCCATTTTTGGTGATACCCAAATTCTTTGAAAGCTGTTACAACCTTATTTCTTCCCATACTAATATTTTGACAAATTGCTGTGGATTTTGTAAAATCCTTAAGATTTTTATATGGTGCCCAAAATTTTATGCACATGCAATACTTTTAAATTCTATGTTAACTACATAGATATTATGATTTAGAGATTCTTCCTTTTGTCATGTTTTGTTACATTGTTTTGATCCTGTTTATTGGTACAGATAGTTCATGGTTTGATAATGTCCAGTTAAGTGATAAACTTTTAACCTTCTTTTACAGTCATCTGTTGGTAACTTGGCAGAACGTCGAGATGTGAGATCTCTAACATTTGCAGTCAAGGATCTCGAGGCACAGCTTGGACCATTGGAAGTTACTGCTGTTGTGAGGAAGGTTGATGAAGAAGGACAAGTTAATGAAGGAGAGAAAATTAGTGAAGGAGAAAAGGTTAAAGAAGAAAAAAATAGTGAAATAAAAATTAATGGAGAAGAAAGTAGCAAAGAAGGACAAGCTAATGGAGAAGAAAAGGTTATTGAAGAGGAAAAAATTAGTGAAGGTGGAAAAGTTACTGAAGGAGGCAAAGGTAGTGAAGAAGGAAAAGTTTATGAAGGAGGACAAGTTAGTGAAGAAACAAAATTTAACAAAGAAAGAAAAGTTGGTGAAGAAGAAAATGTAATCGGAGGAGGAAAACTTGGCGAACAAGAAAAAGTTATAGAAGAAGGAAAAACTGGTGAAGAAGAAGCTGTTAGTGGAGGAGGAAATGCTGTTAAAGTAGAGAACGTTACTTATGGAGGAAATGCTGGTGAAGAAGAGAAAGGTACTGCAGGAGGAAAAAATAGTGAAGAAGAAGAAAAATTAAGTGAAGAAGGAAAAAAATTTATTGAGGAAGTAGAAGTTAGCAGAGGGAAACTTGGTGAAGAAGGAAATGATGCTGAGGAAGAAAAATTAAGTGAAGAAATGAAAAAAAATATTGAGGAAGTAGAAAGCGAAGGAGGTAAACTTGGTGAAGAAGGAAATGATAGTGGAGAAGAAAAATTAAGTGAAGGGACAAAAATCATTGAGAGAGTAAAAGTTAGTGAAGGAGGGAAACTTGAAGCAGGAAAAGCAACCGAAGAAGGAAAAGTTAGTGAAGACTGAAAAGTTAATGGAGAATAAACTTATATAGGAGGGAAAGATTAATGGAGGAGCTCAAGTTAGTGAAACAGGGAAAATTAGTGGACGAAAAATAGACACTGAATACAAAAGTTGATGGGGCAAAGGATACCAACAACCAAGTTTGGACCTGCTAATGGTTTTTATAGCAGAACCTATGCACACATCACACAAGTTTTATCACCTTGCATGAATTATGCAGTTTTGGTTTTTTTTTTTTTTTTAAGTTGCTAAAACAATTTTGTCATTTATATTTCTTTCAGTCTGAAAATTCGTGGTGAGGGAAGATTTTTTAAAGTTGTTGTAATTTGATAAAAATGAAATGAACGAGTTGTTTATTATTTCATTAAATTTGAATCTTAAGCTTATATTTTAATATCATTCAAGATCAATATTGATGCAGTTTTAGATGCTGATACGAAGCGTAATAGGCTTGGGGAGGAAGGTCTGTGCCCAGAAAATCAATGATGGGATATTTTCCTGAGCGTGAGGTGGCTTCAAATGGTTGGTGAGACTCGAATGTACCCACGTATCTTCAAATCCGATTTAGATAATGCGGTGAAATTAATTTTATCCAGGAACACACTATTATCTGAGGTTGGCTTGATGTAATTGTCAATTTCAATGGATATCTGAGGTCTAAATCTATAAAAAAAAAATATCGGTGAAAATATAAATATTATATAAAGGAAACATAATATAAAGGAAACATACTTTCATAGTTACATGCCATATCATTTTATGAATTCATAATAGAAATGAAATAGAGTTAGGAGAGTATTGATAATCACATGCGAAATTATTTTATGAATTCATTATTCAAATGAAACAAAGTTAGGGGTAAGTTTTTCTCTAATTTATGATTATCAACACTCTTCAGAGTGCACTGCAAAAAAAAGACTCAACTATCAAGCTTATTTGCTGTGCAAGCCAACTTAAAGCGACTCATTTCCCAGTTGGTTAAGAAAACAGAAATATGCATTTTTTCCATCTTTTCGTATGTTCAAAATTTGAATTTCAGATGTTTCGCATAAAAGAAATAAGACAGATTAATTGACAACATATCTTGGACATGAAGTATGTTGAGGGAATCTCCAACCTTCAAAACCATAAGAGCTTTAACTAGTTTCAGAAAAGTAAATGCATGCAAAATGTACTTTCATTAGCAAAGCATATTAAATCCTCCTCCAAAATTTGATTCCATTCCACATTTAGAATGATAAATTCAATACAAATATAACATCAAACAAATTCTAGTTTACCAAAAGCATAATCTCATAATCAATATGGTGCATCAGAGGCGTGGTTCACCTGAATAGATTTCTAATCAAAACACTGAGTTACAAATTTTTTAGCCTCTTTCACTGTTATCACTGCCTTGGTTCCCCTAACTGCGAACCCCTTTGTTGAGATTGACCATGCGGTTTGAAGTATCCATCTGGGAAACCCTTGCAGCTGATGTCCTTCCTGACCCACCATAACCTCGTGAATATCCACCTCCTCTGGCTCGATCCCTCAAATAGCCACCCCCAACTCGGACTGCTTGGCCTAGTGGCAATGGCCTCCCACCACTAGCTGTATATCCTGATCGCCCACTACCTTGCCTTCCCTGAGTGAAAGATATGTTGTCTGGCCACTTATTGCCTACAGCAGCTGTGCCAGCAGCATAGTCCTGGGTATCTCTCCGCTTTAGAGGCATATCTAATCCCCCACAACCAATCCTTGCCTCTATTGCTCTTTCATTACTTTCAGCAAGAACTGATAGCTTCTCTGTTAATTGGAATGCCAGAGCCTGCGACCTTGTGTGCTCAACATCATGGAAGACAATGCACCGGGTTGGCTGGTCCCAACTAGCATACAGCTCCTCGTTGATGATCATCTTACTGACAATGCCGTGAGTCTTAGCTTCTGAAAGGTCAAACATTTTAGTGAGCTGGTCCAAACTCATTGAATCATACGATGAAGCGTAAGTAAAAAGGTATGTCCTCAGAGCCTCTTCCTTGATCTTGGCCTGAACCATATCCAGGACACTCTTGCGATTCCTTAGGAGCTTCCAGACATCAAGGGAGTTGATAACATCAAAGGCCTTCTGAAAGTCTCCTTTCCTAAGAGCCCTGGTGGCAGCCACGACATGGTCCCTCACATTTTCAGGGAGACCTGTGAAAGGTTGCCTCTCACTCACTTCAAGCAGCCGTCGAAATGTCTTGCTTATGACCTTGCGCTTAGCATCATGGGAGTTGGCTGCCATGCTGGGAACCTCAAGCAGCATAGCACAAGTTAGATGGACAGCCTCCAGGAGTTCCAGATTTATGTGCATATGGTATGGCATCTGGCGTCTTCTCTCCATCCTTTCCTGATACAATTATTTACAACAGTTTGAGTCCCTAAAACAAGACTTTACTACGACTTTACTAGTCCCTGATTTCCATCCATCGAATAATTTGGCAAACAAAATAAACTAACTACAAGATCATAAACATGTTTTGATGCTCAGGCACCCCCATCATTCAAACAAAATAATATAATCAATTTGCCATGGGTAAGTTTGGTATTTTGAAGACAATTATGATTTCTATAACACATTTATTTCTTTTGGTAATTATCCGTCCACCTTAGTGTTCGGTATCACAGAGAAACACTTGGTGAAACTTGCTTCAAGATTTGACAAAAGTAATCAGAAAGAATAGTGGACACCTTTTTAATTACATTTTACATATGTGTGTGTGTGTATGTGTGTGTTAGGCCTCCATAAGTAATTAAAATAACAATGTGGTATGTCCAAGTATGAGCAAAGAGAATTCCGAAGAAAGCAATGTTGCACTCTATAATTTGATCCAAGACGGCCAAAATTAAGATTGGAAGTTCTCCAAGATAGAACAATATTAAAATCTCAGCTGATAGATTCTTAATTCTTTCTACTTCAACAAAAAGTTTTATGTTCAGGAGTCAACTAGGGAAACCTAAAACAGCTTAATAATCCAATCAGACTTACACAAGGACATTAAAGATATGACATAAGAAAATGGGAATAACAATCTATCAGGAAACTCTACACAAAAGCTTCTAGTTGCAAAGGATAGTGCTCATTCAGAATATACATATGACAATAAGTACGCATAACAAAACGGTACAGAAAAAAAATTACCTGCTCTGGCGTCTTCTCATGATATCTACTTTGCGAAACGCCTTGGGCAAGCAACTCCTTCACCCTTCCACCTGAATATAGCTCGGTAAGGCAGCTGTGTGCTTCAGCGAAAAGTCCAATCCGAAATGCACAAAGACCAAGCTGTGCCATAGCCCTGTTAAAAAGTATTTGGGATAACACATCCATCTGCTGAATATTATCCTGTAGATGACTCATTAACAGCAAGTCACGGGAAGACGAAAATTCGTCCTGGAGAGCATGGTGGTATATATCACAAAGCATTGCACGAGCCTTCGTTCTTTCATCTCCATACTTGTATATGAGGGACACTAGAATGTCCATCATTGTTCTGCTATTTTCAGGAAAGGTGGGCTTTCGAGACACAAGCTCAGGAACAACAATAAACGAAGGAGGACCACCTTTGCTTTCCTCCTCACCTGCTGCTTTTTCTACGTTATCTCCATCTTCCACTTGCTCAGCCAACTTCCTCATAGCATCATAAACTCCATGAGGCTTATAATAGATAAGTTCAACACGCCTTAGCGCAACCTTGGCAGAAGCTTTGAATTCTCCACACCGCTCCAAGTAATCCTGCACATTTTGAGCAAGAACGAAGAACAACGGTTCATCCCTAAGCCTTTCAACGTACTCGCGTGTGTGGGGATCAATGCTTTGGAGGCTCTTAAAGAACTCAGTATCTATCTTCTCAACAAACGCCACCAGATTTCCCCAAACACGAATCGTCCCATCATAGTCCGTTCCCTTCCGTGATTCCTTCTCGTCAGACTCAACCGTGTTACTCACCACAATATTAGAATACTGAGTGAGAATATCAAGCACAACAAGCATATTCTGCACACACTTGTTCCACACATCTACAGGCATGTGCCCACTAAGACCAGGATTAACATCAAACTGAGCAGAAATAACACTAAAAAGAATCTCCAGCTTCTGAGCAGGAGTCTTAGCAACCTTTGTCAAAAAGGTAAGCTGTTCGACCAGCTCAAACCTTCCCGTTCCTTTCCTACCCCGCGCAGATATAACCTCCTTGAACTTTTTGTTAACGGTGTCCCAAGTGATCTCACTAGGATTCTTAAACTGCTTGTCAATCAACTTATCCTTCTTACTAGTCATCTTCTCCCAACCACCCTTATCATTCACATCATCAGTCCCTTCTTCTTCTTCATCATCCTCATAATTATCTCTGACTCTAATGTTGTCAGGATCCTCCTCAAACTCCGAGTCTTCCTCCTCCTCCGCTGAATCCTCATCAGCATCCTTTTCCTCCTCGCTCTCAGGATTTACCCTGTACTTGTTGATCAAATTCTCATATTGCTTATTGTTTTTCTTGACATTCTGCTTCATGGAATTCAAGGCCCTGGCATTGCTGCTACTCATCTTCTTCTTAGCTTCCTTGTTTGCCAAGGCTTGGTTCAAAAAATCCTCCAACATTACCAGAGCTTTGATATATGAAGTGGGGACCTTATCAGATTCTGTCACCCTCATAACCTTCTCAAGCTGCTTATTGATCTTATCAAAACTCTCTTGCAAGCTAACCCAATCATTGATCTTCATGGCATTCTTCATCTGGTCAACAGTAGCACTCATCTCCTCAAAACGTTTGTCTTTGGCGGATCTAACCACCCGCTTTTGACCATCAGAATCATCACTATCACTAGCATTAACCTGAAGGTATCTGCTTCCAGCAGTTTGAGCTGTGACCTCCTTCTCAACCTCCTCTTCATAATCACTCTCCTCCTCAGAATCACTGCCACCCTATTCACAACACATCAAAACAAACAAACGTAACTACATTTTCACATGATATTACGAAACGAAGGAATTAAATCAATCTCACAAACCTTGAAGAAACGTGATGTCATCTTGTCTTAAAGCTTGAAAATGACCCCAAGCAAGAAACTCAAGAATCTGATTTCAAAAAAATAGTAGTGTATAAGTAGAAACAAACAATGTTCCAAAAAAAAAAAAAAGAAACAAACAAGGCAATCACAGGTACAAGTACATACCTAATAAGAATAGGAAAACTTAATATTCTAATATACCTAATTAATATAGGAGTCTTGACACACTTCTCAATTCTTTAACTCTTGAAATTTAAATATCTGGGTTTTTTTTTTTGTTAAACAATAAGGACGTTTGGATTGGAATTATGGATTCTTAATACTATACACTGATAGACAAATGTAAGTAACTGCCGTAAGAAGAGGGAATTTGTTCGACTTAACTGATTAGTATAAACTCTCAGATTGATCTACTTTGGGCCCATTGTTTTATAGCCACGTATTCTTATTCAGTGTACCCAATTCACTTTCTAAATTACACCTCTGCTTTTGTTAGGATTCATTCAAAACCAATATCTGTGGGTGGTTCCGAGGATAAGTGAAAGAAATCTTATTGCTATGGTTTCTTTTTTTTTTTATATCTTTAACTAACTATTTAAAATAGTTATTTATAAAAAAAATTTATTTTTTTAATATATTAGATATTTTAATTGCTCAATTAAAGGAATTACAATGAATATTCTAAATAATAAAATTACACAAAATTAAAAGAGAACATTAACAAATTAATCATTTAAACATAAAGTTCAGTGAAAAGGGAATGAATGGCAACTAGAAAAGGTGAGTCAAATTTGATTGGGTGAATTCTCTCTTAGCTTTTGAAAGCATTAACTGCAGATGTTTAATGAAGAAGATAAGTGAATCGTGATTGTGAAATCCTTAAAAACTGCACATATTGCTTGTATGGTAGGAATTCTCGAATTAACTTCTTTAACTTGTATAGTTTCTTGTGTCTTGATTTTATTATTGAAATAATGGCATGGCAGAGATCATTGTTGTTATTCAATTGGTCTCAACTCCTTAAATCCTGTTTTCCTACTAGTAGTTACAATTTCTGCATGAAATAGACATGTAATTAAGCAACTTCTACGTAATTGGATCTATATAACATTTGCTGTCATTTAAATGGTTTTGTACATCATCACAGTTCAACCTGAGGGAACGTAGAACAACCAGCTGGAGTCATAAAAGCTGTTGACATGCTTTGGGACATCCACTGGTGTAAGAGATTTTTGAATGCACATAGTAGGAAAACTATGCTCATCTTTTGACTACATGATAGAATTAATGTACTTGATGCAAATTTGTCCAAAAAGAAATGATAAGTTACATTAGCCTTTGCATCTTAATTGTTACAATCTTGGTGACTTCCCAAATTTTAATTCTTTTATATTGTGCTCCTTCTATCATGCAAAGTCTGCTCATGAATAAACAAATAGTCGTAAGGAGCATATCTTTCTTGATGCCATCTTATTTTTGGCATGACAAAGAACTATTACTCTCTTTGAATGCTACGGGTACCTGGCAATGTAGTTTATCATCAGGTTTCTGATTTTTGTATAAGTAGAAACAAACAAGGCAATCAAACTCAAAATTTAGATGTTTGGTTATCTTTTCTATTAAACATTAAGGATTTTTTGGATTGAAATATTGAGTTTGTTTTGTTTTGTCATGAATTCTTAGTATTATATTTGAAAGGACAATTATAAGTAGCTACCGTGAGCAGAGGAAGTTTGTTCGACTTAACTAACTAGTATAAACTCTGAGATTGATTTGCTTTGGGCCCATTCCTTTTTAGGTTCTGATTCTTATTTCAGTCCACCTGACTCACTTTCTAATTTACACCTCTGCTTTTGTAAGGATTAATTTAACCAATCTCCACAGGTGGTTTCGAGAATAAGTGAAAGTAAATCTTATCATTATAGTTTCTTTTTTTTTTTTTTTTTAATCTTTAACTAACTATTTAAAATAATTATTGAAAAAAAAATTAAATTTTTTTTAATATATTAAATGTTTTAATTGATCATTTAAAGGAATTAAAATGAATATTCTAAATAATAAAATTACACAAAATTAAAAATGAATAGTAACAAATTAAACATGAGTTCAGTGGAAAGGGAACAAAAGGCAATCAGAATTGAGTTACAAGTGTTTACTAACTTTTACAAATGGGAGGTGGAATTAAATTAATTTCTTGTGTTTACTAAATTAAGGAATAGAAATTAAATAAAATTGAATTACAAAAGTACCCACTAAATTAAAATGGATTTAAATTTTCAAGTTTCATACAATTTTATGAATTCTAAAACAACCAAAACTCACCCAAATTTAAGTTTATATCTGTATTGAATTAAACAATAAATCAAAGAAAGAAATTATGAGAATTTATGAAGTCAACCATAATTCAACCTTCCAAAATCACTACCATACTGGAGAAACCCCAAAATACACCTTCAACCTAAATCAATAAAATTAACCAATCAACTTATGATATCTTTTCTTGGTCAATTTTCCTTTTTGAAAGCTCTTTTTTTTTTTTTTTTAAATGTGTGTATTATTTTTCAATTTTTATTAAAATCAATTTGTGATTTTAAAAATAAAGTAATTAAGAGAAAAACTATATTGAATTGAGAAGGGAATTGAATTTTAAAAAATGTATATATTCAGAGAAAACTATATATTGAATTAAAAGAAAAACAAAAACAAAAATTAAAAAGTCTATTCATACAACAATGTTAAAAAAGAAAACAATGAACAAAATCTAGTATGTACTACTTTTATTTTTATAACATATATTATTAAATTCATCGTACTTATAGGGAGATAAAAAGTAAATGATGAGTAAAAAACTTGCAGAGAATAATAAGTAAAAGAGAGCGATGAGCGAAAAAATAAAAATGTAGAGAATGATAAGTAAAAAGAGAGTGACAAGCAAAAAGGAATGATATAAAAAGAGATATATATTTGCAATTCCTTTTATTAAAATTGGTAAACGATATTTTAGTAAAACCACAAAAATTCTCTTGTTGACTAGGAAAGGCAACTTGATTAAAGGGGGAGATGGAGAATTTAAAACCACAAAAATTCTCCTGTTGACTAGGAAAGGCAACTTGATTAAAGGGGGAGATGGAGGAATTCTCTTTCAGTCAAGAACTTAATGCGAGATTCACATAATTAATTTTCATAAGTTTTAGTAAATATATAAATTTACAAATTAAGAATTAAATTGTCTGAACTTTTCTAGATTCTTAATTAATAAACATGTCGTCAGAGGGATTTCCTATGAGTAGAATTGGTTAAAAGGAATAAGTTTGTTCTAGAATGTGGCCTAGTCTACACTAGAGAAATATTAATATCTATAAATTGATAGGGTCAAATTCATTTTTAACCAAAAACAAAAGAAAAAAACTTTTTTATAATAATTTATTTTTAAATCCTCAAACAAACTATTTTTGTTATATACCTAGATTTATCAAAATATCTTTAAATCAAAATTTTAAAAATACGGTATTTAAATCCAATACCGAGTTTTGTGGGGTCATAAAACTTGGTGGATTTTATGAGGCCACAAAATCCGATACTGGGTTTTGTGATCCCATGTAACTCGATTATCATTTTTAACATTGTATTTCATTGAAAACTTTCATTTTTAATCCAAATCCAATTAAATCTAACTTGAAAACCTCAAAAAATTACCCAAAAAAAAAAACTCAAAAGTTCCAACAAAAACTCAAACAATTAACACATAAAATCAAAAATCTATGCAATGGATGAGAAGAACACGGTAGGTAAGAGAAATTTGGATAAAGTGGACATATGATGCAATTAATTTGTTTGAGAGACTAAAAACTAATATTTTAAAAAATATTACTAAAAACGAATTTTCACATTTTTGTATTGGTATTTTTTATATTTTTCACAAATTTTATATATATAGAGAGAGAATGAATAGTTGCACCAAACCAATTTTGGACATTTAACTGCTTTTTTAATTTCTTTATGAGGACCTTAAAATGTGACGAGCGACTGCTAGTTTGCTACCAAGCTACACTCAAGCTTCCGTACCATTCAATCAAAGAAAAAAAACATAACCTATATCAGTATTATGTGGTGTACTTAAGCTTAGAAATAGTGAATTCAGTGTTTCAAAACAAAGAGAAAAAATAGTGAACTGAGACCTCAATTTTAATTGAGTTGTGTTACTAACAATACATGCAACCCAATCCCCCCTTGTCTTAATTGAGAGTGTTGAAGACGCCAGTCAATTGAGCTTCATGTTTCTACTACATGTCGAATCACATATAAGCGATATTTAGATTAAAAAAAAAATGTTTCTCAAGCCATCTACTTCATCTGAATTGAGTAGGATAACAATTTCATATTTCTACTATGCAAAATTAAAATTTAAATGTGGTTGCAAATATATCTTGATGATAACACATGCACCTTCCAACTAAATTAAGGTTTTAAAGTAAAATTCCTCTCCCCGAGTATAACGAAAAAATAAAAAATAAAGCTTAGATCAAATCATATATGTTGATTGATAATATGACAGTTTACATATTTTTCATATGCATAACTAAAATTTAATCCAAGTAGCAGGTATAACTCAATAATAATCATATTTTTCAACTAAATTGAAGTCTTAAATTCAATTTTTCCTGTTGGGAAGAAAAAAGCCATTAGATCAAATCACAGGTTTGCAATATTTATTTGCTATCACGATTGGTCTAGCTGTTGTTGTTAATCAATTATCATGCCCATAATTAACAACTAACTAGAATTATGTTATGTGTATTTTTGGGATACCCCAGATGAGCTGGTAAAAGCCCAAAAGCCTAACAGACATGGGCCCAATTTACCAGGCTCCAGCTCGCCGGATGAGCTCCCAGCTCATCAGCTTCCAGCAGATCGAGCTCCCAGCTCATCAGCTTCCAGCAGATCGAGCTCCCAGCTCATCAGCTTCCAGTAGATCAGCTCTCAGCTCATCAACTCTCCAGCTCATCAGTTTCCCAGCTTATCAGCTCTCCAGCTTCCGGCCCATCAGCTTCCAATAGATCGAGCTCCCAGCTCATCAGCTCTCCAGCTCGAGCTCCCAGCAGATCGAGTTTCCAGCTCATCAGCTTCCAACAGATCAAGCTCCCAGCTCATCAACTCTCCAACTCATTAGCTTTCCAGCTCATCGGCTTCCAGCTCTAGCTCTCAACTCCTCAGCTCATTAGCTCGCCCAAAACGACCTCATGAGCTCGTTTTTGATAAGCTCCACCCCATCTATATCAGAACCGACTCACGCGATAGTGTGACGTGCACGGTCAATCATGTCAGATATTACAGCATGGATTACAAAAATCTTATCTAACCCACTTGAGCTAACCCACTTGAACTAGTCCACTTGGATCAGCCGCCTAAACAACTTACTTTAACAGCTATCAGACTATTTAATGCAACCCAACTGTAATCATCATTATATTTTAACTTATTAGGCGCCACTGTAACACCTCCCTCTTCTATAAATACGGGTGAGAATTATTGTAAAGGAGGATTTTGGTTCTGTTCTCTCTCTCTTTGTACCCAGAAAATATATAAATAACAATGACTGCCTCTCCTCACTAGAACCGGTGCCGTGGACGTATGTCACTTTTAAAACCGAACCACGTAAAATCTGCGTCTTTTTCTTCCTCTCTGCCTCTATTCTCTTGCTTTTGTTCTAGTTTTCATCAGTATGCAGTCTTGAGCTTGAAAAATCTCGTTGACCATTTTCAAACGTCAATAAATCAGAAAAGTACTTGTAAAGTTAAATTAAGGGATAATGCTAATATCTCCCTGTTATTTGATTTAATCGCTAATTTCCCTCCTATAAATTGGATAAATCTCATTTTCACCTTCGAATTAGCTCTGTTAATGAAAAGTGGATTCTAACAGTGACAATGAGTGAAAATGCGAAATTGCCCCTCAATTAAAAAAATATAATTAATAAAACAAAATAAAAACAAAAATGAAGAAGTCTTCAAACATTCTCTACTAATCACTTACACATTATCATCATCATCCTTAATAACAAAATGTTAAACTAAAAATGATAAATTGGTTAGCTTCTGATGAGTTGGGATTCATACATCAACAGCAAAAAAAAAGGGTCTTTAGACACAAAACCACATTTTTCCATTAACCAAACACAATTACAAAAAATGCATTTATTCAAAATCTCATTAAAAAGGTCAATAAATAGAAAAATAATATTTTCATATGGCCACCACCAGTCTATTAAATTTCATTTGGGTTCGAAGTTGAATTTAGATGTTCACGTCTGGGTTCAGTTTCAAACCCAAACATTTAAGTTTAGGTTTGAAATTGATGAAGAATAAGAGACAAGAGAAATGTTTTAATATATTTATTTATTTTTAATTATGTGATGCACATAAAATTTTAAAAAAATATTTATTTATTTATTTTAATTATTAATTATTTTAAAAAATATACATACTCTTTTACCTGCAGTGTACACATGATACTTGTTTATTTGTTCAAAATTTTTTAATTTATTTTACAATGAAGTGATGGTTTTGCTTTCTCTGGTTAATAATCAAACATTGATTTTAAATGTTCAGTTGACGGTATTGGTTTTTTGACTATTTTTATAAATGATGAGATTTTTTGACTATTATTATAAATAATAGATACTTATTTTTATTAACTATAGGGGTTCTTAGTGATTTCTTTAAGTTATAGGGTTGTTTTACCATTATATTAAACTATTGGGGAATGTTAGAATTATCCTGATATATTAATTAGTATTCCACTACCTGACATCATTACATGTCATGATGTAAAATCGCATGTCCAAGTCTAATTGTTATGATCAAACATATGTAAAATTACGTATACCACGGTCTGCACGTCTGAACGTAGAAAATGGAAGTGAACGAGTCTTCTGTGGAAAATAACTTCTAAAGTTGATAAATTCTAATACAGTATGGTTCAATAGACGAAGGAAAGCTTGCTCAACGAAAGGGTAATTACTTAGAAAGTTGAATAGAAGACTTGTCATGTCTCATGTGATTGTGATGTGACAAGGGTTTTTTTTTTTTTTTTAAGGTATTAAATCAAGCTAATAGGATTCTTATAATACGATTTTGATAAGCGTTTCTCGTATGATTAGAGTCATCCATATCTGAGTATAACTTAAAAAATAATCAATATATATTAGAAAAAATCTTAATTCTATTACTAAAGATAGAGATATCGAATCATAACCTAAAACTATGACGAACCTATGTGTTTTTCTCTTTACTAGTTGCCATTGACGATGCGCCGTGGGTTTTGAGTACAGAAAGAGAATGAACTGATTCGACTAGCATTGGAGTGGGCCGTAGCAATAGCTTGGTAGAGTTTGAACGTTGAATGATTCTTGGACTAAGATCTTAGAAAATTTTAATGAAAATAATATTTGGACAGAAAGACGCGCATGCATGCATGTGGAAAACAAAATGGATTATGAATTCAATTCGTTTGCCACTACTTTGAACAAATCTTATGTTAGGATATTTCTCGTTTAAGTCCTTTTTACTTCACTCTTTCTTCTCTCACGTTTACTAAGTCAATGATTTTTAATTTGATCAAAGGTAAGTATGTATTACCATCTTTTCGCGTAAATGGTCATGGCTTTGGACTCGAAGTGACGTTATTAGAAGCAATATATTGACTTGAAAGGTTGTCTAGATTGATATACAGTGTTCTGTTCCCTCTCGAAACATATTAATTTTAATTTCATTCGAACCAGTTCTTTGAGATCAGTTATTTAAGTAAACATCATAAGATGTGCTAGATAATAATTGTTCCGATCCATTCTTTAAATTATCACTCCATCACAACAACTTGTGATATAAATGATTATACAGTTCCCTATTCATCTTCGTAATATGAGGTGGGTTTCAAGTCTGAAAAAAAATTTAATTTACAAGATTTGTAAGAGTAGTTTATTCTTTTTTATTGTGAAAATAACTGAATCTCGTTATAAAAGTAGAAATCCAAAACACATAATCAAAAAATTGATATCAGTGGGTTATGATAAACTGCTAATAATGAGTTTGATATCAACTTTAGTAACAGTAATATTAGAGTAATAACACTAACTATAACAATAATAGTAAGAGTTTTTTTTTTTTTCATATGGCATTAAAATATTTACGAGTTTGTAAAATGACTTTTGAAACTTAAAATGAGTTCCAACAGCACCATTCACCTTCTAATAAGTTTTGAAGACAAAATTGCCCCTCTTTAAATTTTAGTATACTTATAAAATGAGTGTGTAAAAATCGTATTAATGGGGGACCATCATCACCCCGCATTCAAAATTAAATTGTCCAAAATTTACGATGCCATGTGCAATGACCTTAACTTATTTGAATGAATGAATGAATGTTTCAAAACAATTGAATAATCCCCAATTCTCAGCAACTATATATAATAATTAGTAAATGGTTGAGATGATGACACGATTGTCGGTGCTTCGGGACAAGAAAAGAAGCGCGTTGGACCAAAAAGTAATGGTGTCGAAATGTGATTAATTAGATTCACTAAATTCGATCATTGTAGGATTTGTATTTAGATTTGTACGTAGAAGTACAGGCTACAGCTGTCCCTACTGTCCACACATTCCATTCCATGTGTATCTCAAATTCAAATCCGAAGTCTCCAGACTCTGAACTCTCTGGCTTCTTGGTCTCTCATTGTTTATAAATATATATATTTCTGTTTATGCTTTCCAGCTGCACTCTGACGGTCACTCCTAATTTAGAAACGCCCACCAACCTCAGTCTCATACTTTGCTGTCCAATTTATATTTTACTCTTTTAGAGCAATCAATAATTCAATGTTTATCGGCACTACTTACATTGGAACTTTCGTATTCCCGCTAATCCTTTCTATTTACGCAGTTACATTAAAAATAATTCTAACAACCATTTTTTTAAAGAAAATTTTTTGAAGACAAAATTATTCTGAATAAAATTGTAACGAAGGACAAAACATAAATTGGTAAAATAATTTCTTTTCACAATTTGGAAGTTTTTGATTTTTTTAACTTAAAAAAAATTGAAAACAAAACTCCAAAAAAAAAAAAAAAATCATGACTATTTCTAACAAAAATCAATAAAAAGCTTTCTGGTATTATATACATCAAACAACCTTTTAGAACTTTTTAAATGTAAAGCTTGGCCTAAACACAAAATTTAATTCCTATTTTTGGATAAATTTGGCGGTGACTTCAATCTTCATCAATGGCTACATACTTCTTCTTCTTGGCATAATATTAGGATTAGGGTTAAGATTTATATTTAAAATAAATAAAGAAAAAGACTAACTAAGGTTAGTGCAAGATACAAATTTTGTTTAAATTTATTTTTGTAAGGTTATTATTGACATAATTTGGGTACTTATATTAGTATATAAATTTTTAAAATTAATTAATTGATATATTAATAATTTAAATGTAAAGATCATATTTATAATATCTGTCAACTATATTATATAATTGTATTACACTAATTAAGAGAATACATATCATCTTCTCGTCTTATCATGTTTTAACTATAGGATTTTTTAAAATATATAGTATGATTTTAATTTATAATACAATAATTGATTCAAATAATATATAAGCAGATTATTATGATGTATATTATTTGTATCAAACCAGCCTCAAAAGTTGATTGAGATAGTTAACATCAAGTAAACTATTTAATAAATTATGTTTTTAAATAATTAATAAATTCATTTTCAATCATACGAATTTCCATTGCAGATAATACAAAGCCGCTGTGCATGGTCAACGGAAAACCGAGTGGAATTAAATTTCATTTGAGCACGGGGCATGAAATAACATAAGCAAATAGTGGTCTGCCACGTGACTTCATCGGCAAAAATATGTCCGTACGGAATCGACGTACAAGCTGTCTGCATGGGGACTCGATAAAGACAGCTGTGTTAGATACACTATCGTGTACCGGTATCTCACTATACCATTCGCGCGCGTGTCGCCACCACAAGCTCTGTAACAAATGAACGCGCAGGACGCAGCGTGGCTTTCACCCGGTGCAAAACAGGTGGGTTTATCATATTCCGTTGACAACCACAGATTTTGTCTTGTAGTAGTGTCTGGGGAGTTGTACTTTTGGGTACAACTAGACCACTGTGACGGTAGTGTTCTACCCCGTCTCTCCGACGTTTCATTTTACTTTTATTTTTATTATTTTAACTTTTTACACACATGCAATACTTCATATAAATGCATGTAACTCCGTCGAACTCTTGTCAGATGCAGTTAAAAACTAAAGCTCTCGAAAATGGAAGGAAACAGCCATAGAATAGAAGGGGAAAATTTGCCACACATCACGTGGCCGTTATGAGTCGAACTGAACCATTGCAAGACAAGTAAAGAGAGAGCTGGTGGCCCACCCTATCACAGCAGCAACACCCATTTGCTCACTTTTCTTCTTTATATATATTTTTTTAATTTCAGTTTACATTAATATAAATTTCAATTCACACTAGTGTAAGTCAATTTTTATTTACTAATCGAATTCATATGTAAATTCTAAGTTATATGATCAACGATATTTATCAGATTTTTTGTATGCAAATTAATTTTTATTATTTATACTTATGAATATATAATTATTGAGAGTATTTATCTTTTGTTTAAAGTATATATCTATATCACAATAACAAAAAAAAAACAAATTTTATTATAGATAAATTAAAATCGAGATATTCTAATTACGTAATAGTTTATTTATTAACATATTTTTTTTATATAAAAACATCACTACGAATTATGATTGAAAACAAAAATTAGAAATTGTTGACTGAAGAATGAAGAGGGTGGAAAGTACTTGGCAAAAAGTAGTAAATTTCTATGCTTGTATACGAGCAAGTCAATGAAGTAATTGAATGAAACAAAAAGGACTGAAAATTTCAGTCATCGGTCATCATAAGCATTCAACAACTAACCTCTGTCAAAAGTTGGAAAAGTGTGATTTGGATTGCTTCAAAATTGGAGCCCCTGCCACCTGTCTTATTCAGCGAAAACATCATTAGTTCAACTAATTCCCAATTAATTAAACATAGATTATTTTGTTAAAAAATGAAACCAAATGATACGCCTTGCCAGTGACAAGATTTTTTACACATTCAGTCTCTTAAGTTATATAGTTTCCTATTTAGATCTAATTATTATTCTATTCCCATTTATCTGTTAATATCAATGACGTTTTTGTGTTATGAATTACATACAAATATAAGTCGTAAAATTGAACTGAATTTGTTTTTTTCTTCCAGAGAAGATCATCAGAAACCTTTAAGTAAATTATCTCAAACCTTATTATAAACCTCATCAAATAAACTATGATTTCCAGTGAAATATTTCATCTTATATTTAACGTAACACTATTATATATATATAAAATGATGATGTAATCACATGGAATGCCTCGAAATACTTTTTCAATAATTCTCATACAATAATGTAGTAATTGGATTCTAAATATTATTCCTAATCCTATTGTTTTTCAAAATCTTGACGAGAGCAAAATGAAAAAAAAAACAAAAAATGAAAAGACAGTAACAGATATCTTCAATATTTCAATATTTTTTTTATATAATATAGTAATTTACTGGTCAGGATTTGCTCTAAGAAAACTTTTTAAACATCAATGAAAAGATAGTAACAGATATCTTCAAAATTTATAATTATTTATAATTGTCTCCCTCCACCATGACCATCTTCTCTTCTCTATAAATAATGAAGCAAGAATAGCATAGAGAGGCAACGTGTTGGTGACATAGAACAGTCTTCAAGAGAGAGAAATCTGTAAAGAGGAAAAATATAGATATCGAAATATAGGCAGCCACCCCGTTAAGACACTCCTTGGAATCCCTGGAAACCACAAACTCACATCTGCAACCATCCACATTAATCGCTCCCTCTCCCATTTCTACCTAACCTTTTCTCCACAACCTCTTCTCTTTCTCTGATTTTTAATAAGGTAATTTCCTCCGTTTTCCCTCCTGTTCATTATATTCTCTGTTTCCTTTCATGTCGGTAATTTTTATTTTTTTTTTCAATCATTGTTTTTGTTGATGTTTTCTTTATCGTTTGCATGAAATAGGTTGATAAAAACAAAACGTTGGTAGTGCTGAAATGTTGGTTTTTGAAATCTGGTTTTTCGGTTAAGGTTCGCTTTTGTATGTGTTTTTTTTTTTTTTCCTATTATTATTATTATTTTTTATTTTACGTTTTAATGTTGTTTTACCTGTAAATGAATGAAAAACACTGTTTTTGATTGTTTGTAAAGAAGTGCAAGACAGACAGGAAAGGGGCATCCTCAAATCAGCAGCTATCCAACAGCCAATAGATGAATTTTAAATATTATGATTGTAAATAGTATTTCTTGAAATGGGGTGTTCTAATATGACCTTGTTGGTTTTTTTTGTTGATCATTACAGGCTCAGAGAACTCTCAGGCTCTGTTGATTGAGATCTAGCATTTCAAGAAACAAGGTATCCCCTTTTTGAGGAAAAAAAAAAAAAAAAGAAACCTATATGGGGATATCATTTTCATGTCCTCTTGCTGATATTGATGATTTGGATGGTGGTTTTGAAGCCGTTCTTCTCAAGTCTATCAGCTTTAAGGATGAAGATGTAAAGACTGCATTGGCATCAATCAGCACAAACTCAGGAAAATTACACGGTTCTGAGAAGATGATTGTCCAGGCCCCTCTAAGCTTTAAAGGGAGAGAATTGGAGACCAACCTCTCGTTTGAAACTCCTACTGCGAATTTGGACAATCTGGAATTCAACGATTTCAAGAGTTTTAAAGATGAAATTATTGGCATCCAATCTCCAATTCGCGCGAGCAAATCGGATAATGCCTTATCGGATATGGGGGATCTAAGAGACCAAGCGGCATTGAAGTTGCAGAAAGTGTACAAGAGTTTTCGAACCAGGAGGCAGTTGGCTGATTGTGCAGTTGTTGTTGAACAAAGATGGTATGTCTCCATGTATCATCTCTCAATCTGCATTGTCTGCAAAGAGCTTTTTGTTGTTGCTATTAACACTCGTGTTGAATTTCCACAGGTGGAAGCTGTTAGACTTTGCAGAACTCAAGCGGAGCTCAATCTCATTTTTTGACATTGAGAAGCCTGAGAGTGCAATTTCGCGCTGGGCAAGAGCAAGAACGCGAGCTGCCAAGGTAAGTTTAAAGCAAGATGATGCTTACATTTATCATATCTCTGCCGTGATGTCAATTGACCTTGTTTTCGCTTTTTCTGCAGGTGGGGAAAGGTTTATCTAAGGATGAAAAGGCTCGAAAGCTCGCGTTACAGCATTGGCTTGAAGCTGTGAGCCCTGTTTATTTGAATAAATCTATAAATGAAACTACTAGTTTTTGTACTGGCTCTTACTAATCATTTTTGTTTTGGTTGGCAGATTGATCCAAGGCATCGCTATGGTCATAATCTTCAGTTTTATTATGTGACATGGCTCAACTGTGAAAGTTATCAGCCCTTCTTCTATTGGTGAGATCCTTGGAACAACGAAAATACTAACAGAAGGTTCTTGGATTGACGAAAAAGGACATATGACTTACAAAAATGTACTGATACATAAATTTCGAATGCACAGGCTTGATGTTGGAGAAGGAAGAGAAGTTCATCATGACAGGTGCCCGCGGGCAAAGCTTCAACAACAATGCATCAAGTATCTTGGTCCGGTTAGTCTAAGCTCTCCCTTTTTCATTTCTTTTAAGTCTGTTCAGCTGAAATCACTTGCCCAGAAGAAAGAACATGGAATCAAATGTCAAGATTTTGAAAGGTTTGTCAGAAATTGAGAACTACTTTTACTAATAAACATTCTTTCAACTTGCAGACAGAAAGGACAGTATATGAAGTGGCAGTAGAAGATGGGAAGTTTATCTACAAGCAGAGTGGGACACTTCTTGATACTACAGGAGGAACCCCAGATGCTAAATGGATCTTTGTTCTTAGCACATCCAAGGCCTTGTATGTGGGGCAAAAGAATAAGGGCACATTTCAACATTCAAGTTTTTTGGCTGGAGGCGCCACATTGTCAGCTGGAAGACTAGTCGTGGAAAAGGGTATTCTGAAGGTAGACAATAAATCGTCCTTCTTGGTTCTTTTTAGATATCAAATTCTTTAAGCAGTTTATTGATGAACAAATTTTTCTATTGGGTAGACGGTTTGGCCTCACAGTGGACACTATCTCCCAACCGAAGAAAATTTCCAGGAGTTCATGTCGTTTCTCAAGGAACACAATGTGGATCTCAGTAATGTGGAGGTAGGGAGCACTGATCGCCAAAACCTTGTTTCTCAGAGTTTTTGAGTATCCTATATTAGACAAGTAGAAGCTAATATGTTTCTTAATATGTTGTGTTTCAGAGAAACCCGGCAGATGAAGCAGAAGAAGCCTTTGTCAAAAAGAGCAACAGTCTCCACAAGCAAGACTTCGAACCAATAGATGTTGAGACCACTGCTGAAGAGAACATTGACTCAAGAACACAGGACACTGATGCTGCAGAAGATCTATCTCAACCCAGGTCAAGATTGTCTCAACGAATAGGCTCGAACATAACAAGACTCAAAGTACCAGAAAGAAGTGAAGTGTTTGGCACTGCAGGAGCACTTCCAGAAGGTTGGCCTACTGAGGAGTCAGAATCTCCTACAGATGATGGTTATGAAACAGCCGAAGAATCATTTTTGACAGAGACAGATTTCATGGTTACTAAAAAGAACTTGTTTGATGAAGATGAGTCAGAAGAAGAGGAATCACCAATCTCAAAAGACAAAATAATGCAAAGAATAGATTCACACAAGGGAATGAAATCTTATCAGTTGGCTCAGCAGTTGTCCTCCAAATGGAGTACAGGAGCAGGACCACGAATTGGTTGCATGAGGGATTATCCTTCAGAGCTCAGGTTCCGGGTTCTAGAGCATGCAAACTTGTCTCCAAGAGCAAGAAGTGCTACTCCACGAACCGGATCCCTGTTTAGCCCGCCAGTGCCTACACCGACTTCATTACATAGACAAGCAAGTGCACTTGCACGCAGAAGCCCCCTTGCTCCTGAGCAAGTAGTGGTGTCCCAAACAGCAACACCCTTAGACACTTAGATAAAAAGTTATGACTTCATACTTGGGTAGAGAATATGATATAGAGATTGTTGAGTTCTTCAACATACCATACTGCACACATCTTGTTTATTTTCTTTTTGTAGATTCCATGATGAAAATGGAATGAGAATCGAAAAGATGATACAGGTTTAATTTTTTTCTAATTTAAAAAAAAAAAAATGACTACCCTTTCTTATTCTTCACTTCTTTGCAATTCCAAAGTCATCTTAAAATGAATAATAGAAGAGGTGCTTGAATATTATTGTTGTGTGTCAGAGGGTGCTTTATGAATCATGAAAGCACATTTAAAGAGACGAAGCAATTCTGAATATAATATTGTGAAGGTCGACTAAAACTAACAAAACCACTTTAAACTGCTGTTTATGTATCAAAATGTTATTCAAAGGTGTTCTTTCAAATGAAAAAACATATTCAAGTGCTTTGGCAGAAAAGCAATTTTACTCGCTGATGCTTTCTGCAAAAGCATTCCCAAACATGCTCACACAGGCATCATCATGTACATGAGACAGTACGCAATTAACATGAGTTCCACTTCATTAAGTTGAATTCCAAGTAATCAAGGGGTATGATTATTCAGAATGTGTTTGAGAAGTTAGCATTCCAAATTCAAGCTAAACTACAGGCAGAAAGCCTGTACCACCATCCTAAAAGAATCTGACAATTCAAGTTTGTGACACTAACAACCAGCAAATCGGCAACATTTACAATTAACAGAGAATCATCATATTATTCCACAAGGCAAAATACCTTTATTTGCTGACGAACACAATATTTATTACAAGATAAATACAACATCGATTAAATATAATGCTGCAATTTACCTAACCACAATTTCTCTCTATATCTAACAGTGAGTACATGTGAGTGGAGAAAAGAATTAGAAAAGGGTACACCACAAATATCAATATTGTTGTGTTAAATGAAAGGAAACATCAAATACTCAGCATAGAAGAGATTCCAAATGAAGCGATAGAATTCAGAGATTGCTTCCTGCATAAGAAAATTAAACATTAAGCATACGTCAATCACGAAAAAAGTAAACTAAGATCTCTCTTTTCCTGATATTAACAAAATCATATTGAAAAGTCCAGCTTATTATCACATTAAAATTAAATAAGAGATTACAAAACCAACAAAATGTCAAGAACTTCGAAAATGTCACACATTGAGTCCCTAACATGCTAAGCTTGTTTTTAACCACAGTAAAAATAATATTGAAGAGCATCAGAAGACCAAACAAATCTTCACAGCCTCTCACAAAATGTGACATAATAGGGTGTCTAAAACATCATATAGAAATATGGTTCCGACTAAAAGGGGGGAAAAACAAGCACAAATATCAAATAGGTAAATGATCAATAGCCGTGCGAACAAAACGGTAAATATAAATAATATTTTGATCTACACCTACAACCAAGTACAAACTTTTGCTCTTTGGTTTTGATCTGCAAGCCATATTATTGTATTACAAGCCAAAAGAAAAGACACAAAATCCGCATGCTTCAGAAAACATGGATGAATTTCTTTTTGCAAAATCCTAAACCAATAGCCATTTCAAACACCTATAGAAATGAAAAGTTGAACTCTTTAGTCCTTCCATTCAAGTTAAATTGCTAAACGTGTAGTAGATGAAGACTGAACTCCTCTTAGATTTTGGGTCAAATATATTGCCAGCTACATATGAAAAGAAGTATCTAACCAAATTTGTCAAGTATTTCAAATATCTTACAATCATCTAATGCAACATGAAGCAAGGATTACCTTTGTATATTTTGCCTGTTCTAACACCCATGCCTGAAACCATATTAACATAATGTATGTCAGGAAACTAGAATTGAAAAAGAAGATCAAAGTTAAGAACCAGTGCTACTAATAAAATGCACTGCAGAAATTTATTTACGGAAATTCTAGCTGAAGAACAGAAAACAAGAAGCATATCACGGCCCGTTTGGTAAGTGTTTTTCATTTTATATTTCAAAAAAAAAAAAAAGAATGAAAATGAAAATGAAAATGAAAAAAGTGGTTTTAGTTTTGTTTTCGATTTCTGAAAATGTGTCCAGTAGCAAGTACTGAAAACAATATTCTGAAAATGAAAAGTGAACCATGCCTCTGACAATAAAAACTGAAAACATTATTTATTTTTGATATTTTTATATTGTATTGTTTAAATTCATTTATTTGATCCGCATAATTAAGTTCAAATGGAAATAAATCATTTATGTGGAACTAATTACTTTTTATAGTAACACTCCATATTTAATTAATTCAAATGGATCTAAAATTAATATTATTATTAAAATCTATTTTATTATTACATTAAATAATATAAAACATAGTTAAATAATAATAGTATATTATTAAAATTAAAAAATAAAAGCAGAAAAAAAAGAACTCTGTAGAAGAAAGAAGCGACCTGCAAAAGAGGAAGAAGAAGAAGAGAACGAGGATGAAGAGGAAAAGGATGAGCACAAAGAGGAAGAGGAAGACAAAGACAAAGACTAAGAGAAAGATTATGAGGAAAAAAATTCCGGGCAGAGGTGTTTGGGCGAAGGAAGGAGAAGGAAAATGTTTTTTATTAATTGAAAAACATGAAAAACAAAATGGAGAACATCTTTTTTCCATTTTTCACTTTTATTACTGAAAAGTGTTTTCCTTGCTTTTCACATATTTGAAAAACTGTTATCCTATCTCAAAAAAAAAAAAAAAAAATGGTTACTGAATGTGCTATGTGTTTTTTAAAAACAAAATGAAAAACCAAAAAACTCAAAATAAAATGGAAAACAAAAACACTCACAAAAAACAGGTGCAGGGCAGACCCTTAGAAAAATCAATTTGACAAATTAAATGAAAATTAATGGGTTTTAGAGGACACTGCATCATGTTTGGCTAACATAATGAAGAATAAAAAATACCAATCTTCAACTTACTTGAAAAATCAAGCATGATGCCAAAATTACATGTGTAGGTATCATCAAGTTACGCCTAAATGCCTGAAAAATATGCAAGTTGATTTAGTTTCGACTCTAATATCTGAAGAAGAATGAAATACACACAATCGACTGATTCTATGAAATTACAAAGAAGCATAAGATCAGCATTAATTGTGTAGAAACCATGTATAAAATCAGTTTGACTTATCAAGAAATACGCTCAAACACTTGATTGATTCTGTGTTTTGTACAAATGAAATATCAGGCATAAATTTTGAAGAAACTGCACATCAATCAATAAGACCAACTGTACAAAAATCCTTCACCTGAGGCATATAAATTGCTGCCCATATAGCAGCAATATAATTCACCAACAAAAGCCCAGAACCAAGGAAAGCAACATTTCTGACTCCAAGCTTGGCAGCAAGTGTTGAGATCTGAAATCTGTAAACAAAAATAACATATTAGAAAAGTGGGGGCATCTAACAGAATTAACGAGGTGCTTGGATTAAATTTTAATTCAAACTCACAGCAGATCATGTGTGACAAAATTAAAAACTTAGTATTGCGAAGAGAAAAATCAGGATAAGTAGCTATAAGTAACAATATCAATATTGTGTTCTTTTCTTCTTATTATCATTCTTTTGGGGGGAGGGGGCCTCAGAAGCACTGAATATCATATTTTTCGAAGATAATCATGAACACACTTAAAAGAGGAAATCAATTGTATACACCTACGAATACCAGCGACCTTCAAAAAGGGGTAACATGAAAAGACAAATAATAAATTTTATATTTGCTACTTACTTACGATCCCCCTCTACATCTGAAAGATCTTTTGTTACAGCAATGACTAGCGCAAACAATGTCACAAAGGTTGTGATGAAAGCCACAGGTGCACTGCAGGTAGAAATTGAACAGACATGAAAAAAGATTCTTAACAGTATGAACTACCTTACACATGGCAGAACCACTGAGGAACAACTTATTACAAATAATCCAAATGACAGAACGGACAATATTGCATATATGAATAGCCAATGTAACTTAAGATGTCTACTCATTGGCATCAAATTATGGGCTCATGGAAGGTTCTCCAATAAACATACTAAAAATCTAATGCATGCTAGGTACCAGTTGCAGCTTAAGGAGATAGAATGAAAGAATGCACGTTATTATTGTTTGCCCCAACTGGCCGGTTATTGACCAATGAATTCATAGAGAAGTATAACTAAATTCTATAGAAGTATAATAGAAGAGCAGCAGAAAGCAACTGAATTTCCAACTACTTTTTCACACTCACCATAAAAATCAACCCTAGTGTTATCTACATGAGCCCACCCTCATCGAGCCAAACCCCAAAATTATGTAAAAGCAGATTTATGCCAATCATGATCACCGACTCTAAATTTGGAGCTGGCAGAGTCAAAAGGATAGACAGCACCCAGTACAAACTCTTTTAGTAAAAATGCAAGATGCTGGAATCAAATCTAAGGATGGAAAATTAAAGATCATGATTAGATATGGCATGTTAGGTTAGCCTATATTCAAGGACTGATCCACAAACTACTACGGACAAGGCCAACAGTATAGCAAGCCTTTCTACGTAAACCATTGGCTATAAATGCAAAATTCATATGGCTGTACCTACTCAACTACATGAGGAAGCAATGAGTAATCAAGAGTCACTTACTTCCATTCAAAGGAGAGTCCAAGAGCAGCTCTTGTGGCGTAATACACACCAAAATTGAGTAGAAAACCCCTCACCTGCAGCAGCTATTTTCTGTCATCTTTTTGTCTAACCATCAAACTTTCCGAAGGCAACTGTGGTGACTCAACTATTGTACCAACTAATGCAAAATATCATCTACAAAGATTCTTGAATTATTATTATACAAATTGAACAATCTTTTAACCTAAACGAATAAAGACTCAGATAACTGGAGCTAGGGATGGAAAACATGAAGTTGACATTGAGTTAATCTTCTCATTTACCACGGCTAATAGAATAAGTTGCCTCGTCCTTATACCATTTAAACATTCTCCAGGCTCACACTCAACATATGATCAGTTTAAAACGTGAATTAAAACAAACTAAACTGTTTCTGTATTATCAACCTATAACTTCAATTTAGAAGCAATTTTATGCTTTCAAACACTGTGCAATTAAATATTGAAACATTCACTAGGTGTCATGACGTTTTAATTACCTGTGGTAACAAGCCACCATAAAGTTGACTGATAGATATGGGTGGAGGGTGGAGAAGAAGATGAAAATAAACCATACCGTGGCAATTATAAGAAATACAGCAACAGGAAATCTCTTCATTCTAAATGGAGGAACTGAATAGATGGTTCCCAAAAAAAGACCAAGGGAGTAAAGAGAAGTGATGAATGGACCAAAGTTGAATCCAACAATTGTGAGACCAGTCACTGCAAAAAATATGACTAATAACCATGCAGATTGAACTGAAAGATCTCCTGCAGCTATGGGTAAGTAAGGTTTGTTCACTCTGCAAATAAAAAACAACAAATTTTTCATGCACATGTTTATCATAGACAATGAAAATACATAATAGACATATTTCAAAGCAAGTTTTTAAAATTTCTATTAGCAATAAAGCAAATTTGCAGTTTATATTCAGGCCTTAACATACTATATGATGACCTGCAACAAATTTTGAAAAGCTTAAACATTTAAGAAATGAACTTCAGACAGTGAGCCAAGACCGTATCCATGGAACTCTTTTGAAGAACCTCATTGAATCAATATAAACACTAATAGTGTGCATCCAAATTGTGCTGAATTTTAAACCACAAAATAGGAGTAACAAGTAAAGTTCTGGAGCTTGGAAATCCACCATTTGACTTGAAGACTGTATTACATTCATTTTTCTACATATTTTACATGAAAACATAGTAATATAAAGTAAATTCACTACATACTTGTCAATTCCAATGTCGTAGATCTGATTGATGCCAACTATATAGCCATTCCCATAAATTAGAGCCAAAAGACCAGAGAATGCCTTCAATACCAGAGACCATTTTATTAGATTTGAGTTCTCAATCAACTCTCTTGCCACCAAAGCACTGTCAACAAAATAATCAAGGATACCTGTAACTGAGTATGACTTAAAAAGTTAAAACTAATTTACCAATTCTAATTTCTATCCAGTGCACACGTCTTATGAGCACTTACACGGATCCTAGAGCAGTTCCACGTATGGTATGGGGCCTTAGGAATCTCCAGCATGCATCTCTGAAAGCTGAAACTTTGTTCAGTATTGGCTCTGATCCAGCAGCTCCAGTTTTTGAAGAAGCCTAGCAGCATCCACTTCAACATTAATGCCATACACAGACCAATAAGTCTCATATATGATGGTGAATTAAATATGAATTCAACCACATCAATTTAACCGTATCAAGTCTTAAAGCACGTCAGTGGGAAAGTCAGCGCATAGCCAAAGCACAGCATTTCAAACTCAGCAAACCATTATGTAGCCTTTCTTCTGACAAAAATAGAATCCAGAATATCAATTCTTCTTCTTTTATTTCCTCTTTATCAAAAAATCAATTCTGTCATCAATCATCATAGGTGGAACTTAACAATACCATTTAAATTTATCATCTTTGTCCCCACAGACATAAGCAAATATAACTTTTTATTCTCCTAACTCACGTTAGAATACCAATTAACCAAACACGTAAGGAACATTACTTTGCATAACATAACATTTAACATAAAACCACATATCTCTAACTTGGACTAACACGTATACAGAGAACAGATGCTCAAAAACTTTTCAACCAACGTAATCTAAATTAACAAAACACAAGTTTAACACTACTTAATCTAAATTAACAAAACACAAGTTTAACACATCAATACATGGAAACAAAACATACCCAGATGGAGTTAAGCCTGTAACGCCTTTTTGATGCATGGTTAGAGCCAATTCTACGGCTGTGCAGGCCAAATGAAGACAAATTCTTGGAGCATTTCAATGACAAATCAGAGGACTTACAAGTTGGCTTGGTGGGTATCTTTGTTTGATGAGAACTGGACTTGCACTGTGAAGCTATAGCTGAGATTCTAAGAGGAGAAGAGTGGGAGAGTATGAGCTCCATGGAGACAGCTAGAGAGAAGAATGAGGCAATATTTTTCTTAACTTTTTAGAATCTGAATTTTGGCCTTTTCTACTCTTGTATGCTTCCTAGTACATATTGGTATTTATGGATAGCTAAAAATGGAATTATAGGCTTTTAACAAATATACTTGACTTACTTTAAAACTTTTGAACCTCTTAAATTAAGTTTGATATTTTACTGTATTATTTTAACATTGCTTATCTTATAATTAGGCGTTAGAGAAACAATTCAAATATTGCAAATTAATCATAGTAATATAGTTCGGTAACAGATAGCGTTTATTTGATCTGATAATAACTTAGGTTCGATTATAAATGAAAAAAAAAAAATTTTTTGTTAAAAAAAATATATATAATATTATAAATTAAAACACGAGAATCATTTGGTAGAGATTGATACATGAAATATTGTATCTTATAAGAAAATGAGGTCTCGAGGACTTTAGGTAGTGAATAGTCATCAAATTTGATGGCTTAAAGGGACGCATGCACTAGTTGGCTGGACCCCATAAAAGTATTGAGTTTGATCGTCCATTTCATCTATTTTCATTTTATATCATGCAATTTACATTTACTTTACACGTATGTATTTGCAAAAACATTTTAGATTTGTTATTGCAAAGACATTTTAGATTTGCATATCAATAGTTGATATTGTATAAAATCAACAACTATTGATATTATCAAAAAATATATATATATATTTGACATGATGAGATGGGTCTGCTGATATTCTTTCATGCTTACCCTATGAGATCAGAAATTGGAGTCATATTTTTTCTCTCAAACTTTAAATTAATTATAATATTTCAAAAAATCCATGGTAAATGAAAAAAATAATAATAAAAACACAAATTTCTCTTAATATATAAGCAAAATGATACCAGTAACAATTAACGTTGACAACTGTCTAAACTGTCCTTATTGAATTGACGTTATTTTAAATTTATAAAAATTTTATATACACAAGAATTATGTTGCATCGTAAAATTATTGTTGAAATTTAAGTAATGTTATAATACATGCTTAATACTTAATATCTATTGAATTGGGTTTAAGGAAAAATTGAACAGAAGGAAGATAACAAGAAATTTAATTCAGAAAATATGCTTATAGTATATTTGTCATAATTAATTTTTGTTCATATTTTAAATTTTTATCATAATATCGTACATTGACAGGATCCTCCCAAACTCCTATTTCAAGTCTAAGTGGATCTTGTAAAGTCTGAGGTTTTGATTGAAATCTATAATTTAATGAAAATTATTTTAAAAAAATTATAATAAATTTCATAATTTCTTCATAAATTGAACAAATTAAAAATATTTAAATTTTTCGTATTTTACTTATATTCTGAATATATTTTATATATTCAGAAAATATATGAAAATGATATTTTATTTTCAAAACTATTCTCGAAATATATTTATAAAATCTAATAAATTAAAAATAATATACACTAATGTAAAATATTTCTATTATTTATAATATTAATGCATTTGACATTACCATGTGACCTTTTTTTCAGTATGCAATTATCTGCATAATCCTATGATGGATATCTGAAAAAAAAAAATTTATAAAAAAGTGAATGTTAACACCTAATGAGTGAATATAACTTTTAATAATATTTCTATTAAAACTAAACATATTGTTGATAATAATAAATAATTTTTATATCATAATAAAACTATAAGTTCTATATTAATTATTTCTATAATAATATAATCTGTAAAACTTTTCTGAAATTTTTTTACATAAATCTAATTTTCTATAAATCTCTATCTATACTAATATAATTCAGCATATAATATCTGTAATATGAAAATCTATACCAACTAGTAACCAGGAAAATCTATCATATATGGTGAAAATACTCAACACACACGCAGAGCGAGGGATAATATCTATCATATACATACTGGACGACTCTCTCGAACTTATACACATGAAGCCTGCTTGAACATTAGAGGGAAAGACACAATTTTGATATTATAAAAGTCTCAATTCAATAGTTTTCAAATCTCAAATTATTTTAATATACAAATTATATAATTCTATTTATAAATATAAATATAATTATTAATAAATATTCCTCTTAAACACAAATAAATAATACTTAAATTATTCTGAAACGTTAACTTTTCATATAATAAACTCAAGCTGGAAAATAATAAATTTTAAAATATAATTATAAATAATCAATTCAAAATAAACAAATCAATCCACCAACAAATTTGATGTCAGACTTTATTTGGAATCACTAGCACTCAAATTATCATTGAGTTCTTTTCTATCTATAAATAAGATAAAACTTTATTTAGAATCTATTAAACCAAAAAAAAAAAAAAACCAAATTAGAAAATTAAACTTGGAATTGATTTTATTGCATACCAAATTAATCCATAAATCATCTCCAATTATTTTCTATTTTCTCTGTCTTTTCTTTTATTTTTCTTCTTCTTCGACTCTTTCTTTTTTTTTTTTTTCTTCAGTTCTGTGTGTGATTTGCTTCTGATTTTCATAGTTTATATATATATATGTATGTTTATTTATATATATATATATATATATATATATATATATATATATACACTCTGGCTTATTTAATTATATGATCGATACATGCTTATATTTTAAAAACATTTGTCATCGGTCACATACCTACCCCTATTTTTTTATTAAAAAAAATTATCACCATTTTTTTTTATTTTAAAACCACTTTGCTCTCATTTGTTTACTATTTTTTTTTTTTAATTTTTCTTGTCTCAATGGGCCACCAACTTCCAAATTTAAAATTTATTTATTTATTTTAATTTCCGTGGATACTACTCATCATATTTATCACTTATAAATTTACATTTTACACCCCACTTTTTACTTTGACATTTTTTCTTCTTATACCAAACTTTCTTAATTTTTTTCTAAAAAATATCCAGCAAAAGGATATTTGTTTATATATTATTTTATTTATAAAATTTGGATTGGGTTAAATTAATAACAATGAACTATGTTTTAATTAATCTATTAGGTTCACTTGAATTGAAGCCTAACAAGTCATCTCCCCGTATGAAATTTTATCTTTGAAATTTACGAATTATCTCGACTCAAGATATTTTACTTTAAAGTTGTTGCTTTTATTTTCTCATCAATAATCATAATAATTCTATTCTCAATTAATCTTCAATTTTTTCACATACATAAAGATCGTATATTCAACATTACAACAATTCATATCTATATAGACAACCATTCAATAAAACTCCTCAATAATCATAATGGTACCCTAATAGAATATTCTGTAAATTTTCTCATATATAATAGTAAAAATCATAACAATTAACACCTACAACTATTCCAAATAATAAACTTTTTTTTTTTTTCACTTCTTGTCATAAACAAATTTTAATAAATCATTCTATGTAACTCTTATACTTCCAGTAATCTTTTTAACATTCAAATAAAAAATCAATATCCACTAATGAACAATTAATACACTTTTTCCATCATTTTCCATCCATACTTTTCGAAAACAAATAAATCATTCGGAATCATTTCCTATGACATCAACATCACATCACATTCATATAAATTTCACCTAATTATCTTAAAGTGTGAGTTCACTGTTTCGTAACTTAATTTTAAACCTAATAAACATGATTTTTCTTAAACAAAAGATTAAATATCACAATCCAGCTGCGCAACTCTGATATTCAACAAAGATACCTTCACTTACACCATTAATGTAATACCCATTACCCCGATTTCCCATCGATACGAGATTCGAGGCGAAGGGCATTACGGTTCCGAACTGAAAATTCATTTATTCCTTGAATTGAAATTTTTTTTTTAAAAGAAATGGAATCACCACTAAAAGTTTTACGACATAAAAAAAAAAATTAATATCATTTTCTCATATATAGTTTTAGAAAATCCGGCAGAGTCTCCTCTGTTTTTCTGAAAATCCAAAATTTAACCTGTAAAGAAAATACTGACACTTCTATAAAATTTCTTTCTCAACTTCAATTCGGACCTCCCGTCCGATTTCAAAATCATAAAATCACTTCAACACGCAACCAATTAAAATCAATATTTAATCAAAGTTCAAAATTCACCATCATAAGCTTTACACTATATACTTATCAAATAATATACAGAACTTACAAATATTTTATAACTTCAATATAAATTTTACTTTACAGACGTTTTAAATTTAAAAACTTACACACATACATGGTGGTGCCCTTATATATATACACATGATGCAAAATGAATATTATTAAAAAATGTATGGCGGATGTGACTCATAGAGTATCTGCAGGAGCTTCGTCTTCGTCTCAACAAGAAGCCCAAATTCGATTACCTACGCGTGGTAAATCCAACGCGCTAAGTATTTTTACTTAGTGGGTGTACACTTAATTTAAAAATCATAAAACTTTATTTCTTCATAATACAATTTCATAAAACTTTTTAACAATATTTGAAAGTTCAGAAAAATAATAAAATAATATTTTCAATCTCGACTCAAGATATTTTACTTTAAAGTTGTTGCTTTTATTTTCTCATCAATAATCATAATAATTCTATTCTCAATTAATCTTCAATTTTTCCACATACATAAAGATCGTATATTCAACATTACAACAATTCATATCTATATAGACAACCATTCAATAAAACTCCTCAATAATCATAATGGTACCCTAATAGAATATTCTGTAAATTTTCTCATATATAATACTAAAAATCATAACAATTAACACCTACAACTATTCCAAATAATAAACTTTTTTTTTTTTTCACTTCTTGTCATAAACAAATTTTAATAAATCATTCTATGTAACTCTTATACTTCCAGTAATCTTTTTAACATTCAAATAAAAAATCAATATCCACTAATGAACAATTAATACACTTTTTCCATCATTTTCCATCCATACTTTTCGAAAACAAATAAATCATTCGGAATCATTTCCTATGACATCAACATCACATCACATTCATATAAATTTCACCTAATTATCTTAAAGTTTGAGTTCACTGTT
Source organism: Dimocarpus longan (assembly GCA_022984855.1). Lineage (NCBI taxonomy): Eukaryota > Viridiplantae > Streptophyta > Magnoliopsida > Sapindales > Sapindaceae > Dimocarpus > Dimocarpus longan. The sequence goes on from CM041026.1 coordinate 11,964,535, forward strand.
TCATAACTTAATTTCAAACCTAATAAACATGATTTTTCTTAAACAAAAGATTAAATACCACAATCCAGCTGCGCAACTCTGATATTCAACAAAGATACCTTCACTTACACCATTAATGTAATACCCATTACCCCGATTTCCCGTCGATATGAGATTCGAGGCGAAGGGCATTACGGTTCGAACTGAAAATTCATTTATTCCTTGATTTGAAATTTTTTTTTTTAAAAGAAATGGAATCACCACTAAAAGTTTTACGACATAAAAAAAAATTTAATATCATTTTCTCATATATAGTTTTAGAAAATCCGGCAGAGTCTCCTCTGTTTTTCTGAAAATCCAAAATTTAACCTGTAAAGAAAATAATGACACTTCTATAAAATTTCTTTCTCAACTTCAATTCGGACCTCCCGTCCGATTTCAAAATCATAAAATCACTTCAACACGCAACCAATTAAAATCAATATTTAATCAAAGTTCAAAATTCACCATCATAAGCTTTACACTATATACTTATCAAATAATATACATAACTTACAAATATTTTATAACTTCAATATAAATTTTACTTTACAGACGTTTTAAATTTAAAAACTTACACACATACATGGTGGTGCCCTTATATATATACACATGATGCAAAATGAATATTATTAAAAAATGTATGGCGGATGTGACTCATAGAATATCTGCAGGAGCTTCGTCTTCGTCTCAACAAGAAGCCCAAATTCGATTACCTACGCGTGGTAAATCCAACGCGCTAAGTATTTCTACTTAGTGGGTGTACACTTAATTTAAAAATCATAAAACTTTATTTCTTCATAATACAATTTCACAAAACTTTTCAACAATATTTGAAAGTTCAGAAAAATAATAAAATAATATTTTCACCATATGGTACTATGTATAATTTGTTTAAAACACAATTCATGAAGTACATAAAAATCTTATTTCAAGCATGATTGTAGAAAATTCAGTTTTTCCATTCTCTCCAATCTCAAATAATCTTTACATAACACGTTACTATTTATTAATTGATTTATATAAACACAACATTTCTTTTGACTGTATTTTGAAATAATTTTCATTAAATATTTTTCGTTATTAAAATTCACAATTGAAAATAATTTACTAATAAATACATATACAAAATACATACAAATTATTATGAGACATATTTATTATATCTGTAAAAATTTTATCACACATCACCTTACTTATACACATACTACACACCGCCTTGCTTATACACATCAACTACATAAACATATTCAATACATAAAATTTGTTCTTACACGTAGAAACCCTATATTATCTATATATATATATATATTTTAACAAATCCTAATGATGATATTTTATTACAAGTTTTAATTATCTAAATTATATACAGATTATTTCTTAGTAAACCTATCAATTCGATTTGTAAGAATTTTATTACAAATTTCGATGAAAAACATATTATTACTAGTAACGCTTATCAATTACATAATAATCACTTATATATATATATATATATATATATATATATATCTCATATATTTTTCTTTAATTAATATAACACAATTTCATTACATAATCCTTAATTCTCGAAATAATAGTTGTCAATTAATATTTCATAAAATTTCAAACTATCATCAACTTCGCTAATGATCTAAGTTACTAAAAATTCTAAATACAAAACATATAAATGAGTTATATCTATTGATAATTCACATATTTTCTCAATTAATATTTTTAACGCAATTTTTAAACTTTCGTTTGAAAATTACTAATCAGTCGTTTTATCATAATTACGCAAACAAAATCAATGAGTAATTTCTTTCCAACTTTTAATTAGCTTATTTTTATCAATTCTTTTTTCATTTTCTCAAAACTCATTTTCTAAATCCGGATTTCATAATTTCTCAAACATTTATGATAAAATATAATAAGTTTCACTTTAATATTCTTAAGACGATAACTAAATTCAAATATTTCAAGAATCACATCAAATAAAATACATAAACCATCAGTTTTTCAAAGTTACTTCTATCAAACATATTTCAATGTAAACTTTAATCACATAAACTTTCCTGAAATCTATTATTAAACACATTTACACAATTATTCTTTCAACTCAATTTCCTATAATTTTCCTAATTATATTTTTGAAACTTACACGTTATCGTCAAATAAAAATAAAATTACACTATACAAATTTCAACAATGTTTTTGTGATATATAAACTAATCATTTAAAAATGATAACAAATGGAAGAGTTCACAATCTAATATCAAGTAATAAATAAAAATTTCAATATGCATCATATCAAGTCTTTACTTGTCACATCAAGTTACAATAATGCCCTTTCTCCCACATCATTTCCTTTTTTTTTTCTACATATTTCACACACTTTACTTTATCAAATAACATTTATCAAATATATTTGCAATTCTACCATTTTTCTTTAATTAGAGCCCTTTGTAAAATTCTATCACGATACCATGGATCGGTAACGGGTTTACTAGCATCAGCCAGATTAAACGGCAACCCCAGCAACGGCCGCTCGGTGTCTATCCACGGGGTTTCATATCACAATCTGTTTCCGTTTCAGGACCGGGCACTCGGTGCCTCTCAAAGTCCGTCATACAACGTCTGATATCAATCGTAACGGTGCAGTACTGCTAAAATTCACCTTATTGGCTAGCCAACTACCAATCTCCACCTACCGGTGATTAGTTTTACGCGGACCCTTTAATTTATTTTTCACACATATATATATACATATAATTTTTTATCTTTTACCAAAAATTTCGTTTAAAACCAATAAACACAATTTCATCCACAATTTTTCTCATACTTAGAAATTATCAACATAAACGACATAAACACAAATATATATATTCAATTAATTCATCAATTCTTTTTCAGATATTCATACCTTTATTCCGATATATATATATATTCGGTCAAGGTACTCAACTTATTCGTTTCTTTCCGTTTCATTTCGTTTTCTTTTTCGTTTACGTTCAAAATTCAGTCAAATCATATTTAAACATTCTTTCAGAATAATTTATCAGACACGCACTTCAAAACCCAACAAAATTTAAATCTCATATATATGAATACTTATTTAAATCTATTAGTCAAATTTCTTTGTTTTACCTCTCATGACCACTGTAAATGACTATTTTGCCCCTCACTTTAGAGTTAATCTTTTTAATAAACCCTTTTTACTTTTTTTTTTTACCACAATTTAATTCCTAGAAATGTATTTTATCTATTTAGTTTTTATTATTAGTATTTATTTATTTATAGTTCTTTTCACTTCGATTTATTTATTTATATATATATTTGACCCATCCATCATCTAAACATCATTCGAATAATATGCATATGATATAAAATGACAAAAATTACCCCTAATACACGCCATACATCAATTTCGACCATAAGATATCTTATTTCCGAAATTGTTATTCGAATCCGTTTTTCATAATATAAACTCATCTAGGAACATACAATTAACATCTAAAATCATTTAATATCTTAAATAAATAACAAAAACAAGTTTCAAGAGATTTATATAACTGATTCAAAACTAATAAAATTAAAAATTTCAGAATAAGTATACACCAACCTATTTGGGCTTTCCAATAGCTTTTCACTCACCCAATGGGAGGTTTTCAGGCCTCTCAAACCTTCCCTAAGGCTTCTGAAATTAAATCCTCACTTAGGATTTCAAAAATAAATAAAAATAAATAATAATATCAACTTAATAACTCAAACTACTAAAATAATTTCAAATACATGGTTATTGATGTATTTATCACACTTTTAAACATAATTAATCATAAAATCACACACTCATACTCATTTATTTCATTAAACCTCATCAGACCCAAAATTAAACTTGACAAATAGATGAGTTTTTGTAATTTTGAGCTTAGAAATAGGTAGATCATAGAAAAATTACAAGATTAAAGGAATTAATTAAAAATAAAACAAAACAAAATTAATGAAAAAGGGAAGAAGACTCACGCAGCAGAACAGAGCAGAATCGGCTGGGCTGGAGCAGAAAACAGAGGTTGAAAAATCTGGAACTCTCGAGTTTTTATAATAATCAACTTTTTAAAATTATGATTTTGCCCCAAAATTTTTGATATTTATAAATTGACCCCAAAAATTTCTATTTTCTGCACTTACACCCCTACTCACATACTAACATCCCATTGGACATTATTGCTATCACATCATCTCACTAACTCATTCAAACTTATTCATAACTTTATTTTATTCAAAAATAATTAATTTATTTTAATGAATAATAATAATAATAATAATAATCATAATCATAATAATAATTATATAATAAATCATTTATTTTAACTCAAAAATTATTCCCTACAATACAATCTAATTACACTGAATCACCTTCTCACTTTGCTACTTATTTTATTTAAACTCGAAAATAATTCTTTACGGGGCAAAAACGTTTTCAAAAATATTAAATTGTACTTATTCACGATCAAAATATTTTATAAATTACTTATGAAATCAACGAATATAAATCGGACGGAAATAATTATCGGGGCGTTACAATTAATAACATCACAAAATAATTACATAATTTTACACACATCTCTTGGGTCAATCTGGAACTTTATTCGAAATTTCATTATTTCAATCATCTAATAACTCAAGTCATAAATATTCAAAGATATCTTTCAAAAAAAAAAAAATATTCAAAGATATCAAATATAATTCATATCATCATCCAAAATTATGAATCATAAATATCAATAAATAATGGTTCCAAATTCAAATATATCGAAAACAAACCTTATTGAAAACTATTTTAGTCTCAATTCACTGTAAGAGATTAATAATTATTCATATTATCTCCCTCTTAATATGATAATTCTTCAAAATGAATTAAAAATTCTTTATCACCACTATTTTCACTCAAATGAGTATAAAATAATCAATCAAGTTAAACAACAAAGAACCTGAGACAACGAATATTCAGTAATTAAAATCAATGTCCTAACGCAAATACAAATGAAGATATATATCAATTTCATCACCAGTAAAAATAAAATTCTATCAAAAATTTTTATAATCACTAAACTTGATTAAAAACCATCAAAATTACATGAAAGTCATAACATTATATGAATTCATAAATTACTTTATAATCGCAAATGGATTCAAAATCAACATTTAAAAGCAAAGTATTATACAATGATTAATAATTAACTCTCAAATTCTTTACAAGGATGACTTAAACTCTTAATTCCATCTCCATTTGAAAAATAGGGAATTATATCCATATATAACTACTCAATCCCATCTTATCATGTCTATCAATCAGAAGGCTATTTAACACCAAGAACTTAAATCGCATAAGATCTACCTCACTTACCCATTATCTTTCCAGTTGATTCCATAAGCTTTTATGATTCATAAAATCAATATTTTCAAGCTCCACATCTTGTTCTAATTAGTAATCAAACAAAATAATATTATATTTATTCTACTTGATCGAAACATATGATCATATTATTTAAACATATCAAAACTCAAGCACCAAATATTCATATCAATAACTAATCCGCAAAAAATTTGTTGACGTTCGAAATTAGTCAACGAGATTCTTCCAAGCCCAACACTGCAGAAAAGGTTAATATAACACATAAAACAGGTAAAAGATGTAAAAGAATATAAAGGTAGAACACGAGACAAGAAGTGTTGAAGTGGTTCGGCTAACTTTGCCTACATCAACTGTTTGCTCTCTCAATATCTGGATAGAGTAACAGCCAGTTTTTTCTTAGTGTTTCGCTCTTAGTTTACATTGAAAAACCTCACATATTTATAGAAGGAGAGTGCTACGGCAATGTGTAATAAGTTAAAACAGAATGATGACTATAGTTAATGCACCTGATTTATTTTTAATGCAGCTGGATTACATTTAATATAGCTAGATTATATTTAATGTAATGGATAGGTGTGAGATTTATATGACTAACCCACGTGGGTTAGGTATGATTTTTGTAATCTGAACAGTAATCTCTGACAAGTTTGGCGTGCACGGCAAATCACAAAATGACCTGGCACGGTTCTGGGTGAATTGAAGTTCAGGAAGATAGTAGGTAATGATTGACGGTCTCAACAAACACTAGCTATGCACGGTCTGGCTTAGAGTGGACTCCATTTCGCAGGGTGCGTTGAGCGGGCTCCACACCGCAATTGGCTCTGAACAGACTCCACGCCGCGAAGTCTATGAGGAATGTGATTTGGAAATTTCCTCTTATGGACTGGCGAAAATTGGGTTTGGCCCAACTGAGCCAATTGTTTGAGCTTTTACCAGCCCGATTGGGCACTTCAGCAAATACCTATAACAAAATTCAAATGTAATAAACAATTACAACACAATTACAACTTCTAGGCATATTCACTAATTATATAATCAATATATATTCACCACAATATATATACACTAATAATTGTTATCCAAACATTCGGAATACTAGACAATCTAATGAATCCCTTACTACCATTATACACATATATATCTACATTAGACTGTAGATGTTAATTTAAATTTTCCATAGGCTTCAGGCAAGATTGGTCACAATGATGCATGATAAAAATATAATTTTATCTTTAACTAAATGAAAATTAAATGTTAGTGGCAAGAAAAATATCAGAATTGGAAACCATTGCTTTGATACCAACTATCGTGTTTGGAGCGAGACGAACCATCATCCCAAGTAGGTAACAACTAATACCTATTGGAGCACTCAATGGGCAACTCCACCTCTTTAAGTGGCCTTTTCCTCATGAAGCCTTTGGGCGGAGAGTTGTATTTTATCATTTCACTCACATGCTAGAGTTTCCAATGATCGACCTACTAGTCTTTTACTTTGATACCACTTGACAAGACCCTCTTAGACTCCTATCTTAAGTCCAAAAAGATCTCGTGAAAACTGATATATTTTTTACTGAAATCTAGAATTTAATGAAAATCGTTTAGAAAAATTATAGTAAAGTTTATAATTTATTTATAAATATAAATTAAACAAATTAAAAATCTTTATATTTCTCGTGTTAGATTCATATACTGAATATATAGGATATATTAATAAAATATATGGAAAAGATATTTCATTCCAAAACTATTATCGAAATACATTTATAAAATTTGGTAAATTGAAAATAATATACACTGATGTAAAATATTTCTATTATTTATAATATTAATGCATTTGACATCACCATGTGACTCTTCTTACAGTATGTAATTATTTGCACGATCCTGTGGTGAATATCTGAAAAAAAAAATAAAAAAATTATAAAAGAGTGAGTGCTAATGTCCAATGAATGGATATAACTTTTTAAAAATATTTCTATTAAAACTAAACATATTCTTGATAATAATAAATAATTTTCATAATATAATAAAATTGTAACTTTTATACAATTTATTTTTTTAATAATATAATTTATAAAATTTTTATGGAATTTCTTTATATAAATATGATTTTCTATAAATATTTATCTGTACTGATCCAATTCAATGTATAACTTCTGTAATCTAAAAATCTATACCAGCTAGTATCAAAGGAAATTTATAATACGTGGTGGAGATACTCAACACACATACAGATAAAAGGATAACATCTGTTACATACGTGCTAGGCGACTTTCTTGGACTTACACACGTAAAGTCTACTCGACTATTAGAGGGATAGTACAACGTTGGTGTTCTAAAAGTCTCATTTTAATTGTTTTTAAATATCAAATCATTTTTATATATAAATTATACAATTCTATTTTCGAATATAAATATAATTCTTAATAAATATTCTTCTCAAACATAAATAAATAATACTTAAATTATTCTGAAAATTTTAACTTTTCATATAATAAACTCAAATTGGAAAACAATAAAATCTAAAATATAATCATAAATAATCAATTCAAAATAAATAAATCAATCTATTGACAAATTTGATGTCAAGCTCTATTTGAAATCACTAGCACCAAATTATCTTTGAGTTCTTTTATATCTAAAAATAACATAAAAACTTATTTAGAATCTAAAAAAAAAAAAACAAGTTAGAAAATTAAACCTGGAATTAAAGTTATTGCACACAAAATTAACCCCGAAATCATCTCCAATTATTTCTTACTTTCTCTGTCTTTTCTTTTCTTCTTCTTCTTAGGCTTGTTATTTATTTATTTTTTCTTATTCTGTGTATGATTTGCCACCGATCACATTTCTACCCCTTTTTTTAATAAAAAGAAAAAAAATTATCACCATTTTTTTTTTCTCTCACAATCATTCCACTCTCATTTGTTTACTTTTTTTATTTTTTCTTGTCTCAATCGACAACCAATTTCTAAATTTAAAATTTAATTATTTTTTCTTTAAAATTTCCATGGACATGATTCACCATATCTATTACTCGTAAATTTATATTTTACATCCCACCTTTTGCTGTGATTTTTTTTTTCTTTTATACCAAGCTTTCTTAATTTTTTTTTTTTTAAATATACACCAATATCCATTTATCCTTTTATTTCTAAAATTTGGACAAAATCAAATTAATAATAATAAATTAGATTTCAATTAATCTCTTGGATCCACTTGGATTGAGACCTTATATACATAGATGCTCACATTAATTTTTTTTTTTTAATTGATACCAAATGGATTAAAAATTTATTAAGGATTTATCGAGATCAATAATTACTTATATGATTTAAATACGATTGTTATTTGTGCCATTCGAATAGTTCCATAATTGAAAGGCAATAAACCTTAAACTGTTTGAGATGAATCATTATATACGTGGCCCAAATAATAGGGATGTGGACAATCACTCTTGCCATATGTACATGCCATGTGTACAAAGCTTACACTCCCATCCGTCCAGATTTCATGTCCATAGGCCGTGGTATGGACCTGAGTCACACCAAAACCCACACAGCCCTAAAAACCAATTTTACGTGACAAAAATACCTCGAATGGACAAGCCGCAGCAGTAGGGCAAAGCGGTCATTTGACAAGGGTGAGGCTTTATAAGAGGCAGCAATCTAGGGTTTTTTAGCGCTTCATTGTGCGGACTACTGGGGATTTAGCAGCCGTTTCCATCTACACTTGCTCGCCTCTTTCTCTCAGGTTCGTTCCTGCACGATTCTCTACGATTCCAATTCTATTTCCTTTTTTCGATCGCAATTGTTCCTGACAGGACTTCTCTACTGTTGTTGTGAGTTTGTTTTGATCTTATATTTGCTATTGTTTTGTTTTGTTTTGTTTTCGTCGTTGAATCATATGATCCTAGACTACTTATATGATACTGATTTTTTCAGATTTTTTAAAGTGATTATGTGATATCTGTTGAATAATCTAAATATTTAGGTTTTAGGGTTCTATTTAGTGTTTTTTTCTTCGTGCTAAGAAAAACTTTGTTTAAAGACACGATAATTTATGATGATATTTAGACTTGCGCAGATATGTGGATGTGTATGCCTAATCTGGGAGAAAACTTGATCTTGGAAAGCTTATTTAGAATAACAGTTGTTGTACACATAAATAATGCACTATAACTAGCAGTAACATACCACTCTTATGCTAAATTGAATACTGTGTTTGTTTGAAGTTGCTTATATGTATTACTTTGTTTTCGTGGATAATGGGTCATAGTCATTTTTAGTATCTTTAAATTTAGTAGGAAACTTGTGCTCTTTAAGCTGTCAAATTGTTTCTCCTTCATGTGTGTTTCATACATTCTGCTTTGGTTGTTTTGGACCTTGAACATTCTTGATGGCTTATATGTGTGTCTTGTTATGTGGATGTTTATGCAGGATGGATTCTCAGATTAAGCATGCTGTGGTGGTGAAAGTCATGGGCCGCACAGGTTCAAGAGGGCAGGTGACTCAGGTGAGAGTCAAGTTCTTGGATGATCAGAACCGTTTCATCATGAGGAATGTGAAGGGACCGGTTAGAGAAGGTGATATCCTCACTCTACTCGAGTCCGAGAGAGAAGCCAGGAGGCTGCGCTGATTGGTCCATTCCCTGGTCATACATCGTCGACAAATGTTTTGGGTGTCTAGGGTCGTGGCTGTTGTTTTTTGAACTTAGCTAGTGAATGGCAATTTTATGAGTTTTAAGATTCTTCTCTTATTTTCAAGGTTTTCATATTTAGACTTGATTTTGAATTATGTGGTTATGTGTATGGGATGATCAATATCTTTAATTTTGAAATAGACTTGAGTTTGCTTTTATACTTCTTTTGTAATATTTTGAGCTTATTTGGAGATATGATTGTGGGTGCGGTTGTAATTAGAAGTTTAAAATGTGTAAGCATCCTGTCCATGGGCAATCTTATGGTAAATGGCTACTGAAGACATCCTACTGGTTTAACTTTTATTGCAAAAGCTGTAACCGAGAGTGCTTGAGAGAGTTTTCCTAAACCTGTATCTAAATTTATAAATATTATATGTATGATTCAAAAATTAACTCTTACAGCATTAAGAAAATCCGAGAGAGAAAACTCTCTCTATATAAGTGGATTGATCTTTCGAGTTATGAGGGGAATGATTTGAAAATAAATTGTTATAGCACTATTGAACTCTATAATAATAGCAGAAAATTCTTCACTTAAGTGTATTAATCTTTTGAGTAGCGCGTGGGTGTAAATTTTTAGTGAATGAATAAATTATTTCACTATTAATATTGAAAAATTATTGTCATAACATAATATATATGATTTTATAAAAAAAAAAATATTAAAACAAAATCACATCTAGTCGATGACTCTAAATAATAATATATTTAATTATAATTAAAATATTTTTAAAAAATAAATCAATAAAATAATAAAATCAAAATTATCTAAACAAAAAGAAATGAGAGATAACAAAATTTGAAATATCTTAATCTTTTAATTTTGATACTATAAATTTAAACAATAAAAGTTCACAAATTTGATTAAATTAAAAAATATCATAATTTATAAAAATAATAAACTTGAAAAATATAACACTAGATTGTAATAATTTAATTTAAAAAAATTTAATAATTCATTAATTTGCATCAATAAAAATATAAATATATTATTGTATATAAAAAAACGAAGAATGAAAGCTTAATATATACATAAAAGATTATTTAAGAAATAATAAAAGTAATTAAGTTCTTAATTTTTAAAAGCAAATATAGTATAATATATATATTTTTTAATATTTGAGGTGGGGCCCCTATTGGGTCCGCCGCTGAACCCTAGGTTCATTTATAAAAGCCGAAACCCTAATTGAGAACGCCTCACTGGAAGAAGCTGTGAGAGGTCTTTAAGGGGCAGCCGCATCACCGAAAACCCTCTTCTCTCATTAACAGGTATCTCATATTCGCCGCCAAAATCACGACACAGACACACACTCTCTCTTTCTCGCTCTCTGTGATTGTGGTATTCAATTTGTACAAGTGTATTTTGCAGGTAAGATGGCAAATGCAATGTTGTCACAGTCTGGTCTGGACGCTCCTCAGCCTCACTACGACGTCAAGCTCTTCAACCGCTGGACCTTCGAGGATGTTCAGGTCCTTGTTTCTCTCTGTTTCTCTCATGGATCTGATCACTGTTGTCATTGTATTTGTGTTTTCTTGACCTGCTTTAATGTTTTCTCTTTCCTGAGCTGTGTTTTCGAAGAATATCTTAAAACTTGTTTTGATGATTTTCTTGGGTTGTGGTTACTGTTATTAGTGTTGGTGGTTAGAGATTTGGACCGGGAACTGTATTATTAGACGAACTGCTATATATTTATGCGAGTTGTTCAAATATCATATTTTGTGTGTCTATATATCATCTTTAATGATAGGCTGTTGTTGTTGTTGTTGTGTGCCTATATTATATTGAATGAGCTTATACTCTTATTGTTCCAGATCGGGTGCTCGTCCCATTTGGAATGGTTTGAGTGGTCTCCCCTGCTCACTGAAACCATATCTGTGAAAGAAAAATATTTTTTTTTTAAAAAAAAAAATTAGGGTACATCGTGTGATTAATATTTGATGGTAAATTAATGCTGTGGTTTTATCTGCATTTGTTGTATGATTTTATATTCGTTTGCTGGATTGAAATGTTTGTCTCTTTTATCTGTTGTGGATGTTGTACCAAAATAATGTGTCCACTCTCCCACGTCCTACTTTTATATTAGTTTCAACTGATTGGAGAATCCGTGTTTTTCCTTATTGCCTGGGAATAGTTGTAAATATGATTAAGGAACCTGTGAACTGTATTGTTTGTTGTAGTTGGAATTGGTTGGCAGCGACAAATTCATTATATGGTGTTGACTGTTAATGAATCTCTTAGGTCAATGACATTTCATTGTGTGACTACATTGGAGTCCAAGCGGCTAAGCATGCAACCTATGTCCCTCACACTGCTGGGAGGTACTCAGTGAAGAGGTTCAGGAAAGCTCAGTGCCCAATTGTGGAGAGGCTTACCAACTCTCTGATGATGCACGGTAGAAACAATGGCAAGAAATTGATGGCTGTGAGGATTGTGAAGCATGCAATGGAAATTATTCACCTTTTGACTGACCAAAACCCAATTCAAGTGATTGTCGATGCTGTGATCAACAGGTATTGTGGTTGGACTTGTAAATTTGAATCATTAAAACATAGAAAAGTATAGAGATGAACTGGGTTGTTAGTAAAACATAGAAAAGTATAGAGATGAACTGGGTTCAGTAACAACATCATTCTTGTTGACCATGTACCTCATGGCCAACGGATAATTGCTTGTCTTTTTTCCTATTGCCTTGTAATAATTTATCTTGTGTATGTTCTTGCTATAGTGGTCCCCGTGAAGATGCTACTAGAATTGGCTCTGCTGGTGTTGTGAGACGTCAAGCTGTGGATATTTCTCCTCTGCGACGTGTGAATCAGGCTATCTATCTGCTCACCACTGGTGCTCGTGAGTCTGCTTTCAGAAATATTAAGACAATTGCTGAATGTTTGGCTGATGAACTTATCAATGCTGCAAAGGGTTCATCTAACAGGTAATCAAGGCCTAGAATTTATTTTGCCGTTTAATTTTTTTGAATGATTTCATCTCGAATATCTTGAGTTTGTCAACTGTAGTCATTCGTCTAACCTGATTTTTACTTTATTTTTTCAGCTATGCCATCAAGAAGAAGGATGAAATTGAAAGAGTTGCCAAGGCTAACCGTTAAAAATCTAATAGAGAAGCAGATGAAGAGAGTTTTGTTGTTTTTGATCAGTACTTTATAAGTTCGCTGTTTCAACATTTTCGAATGTTTGGTTGGTTTTTATTGCTTAATTTTTGTTTGGAGTTTTGAATAGATAATGTTAAGGATGCATTTAATGACTTGTATGGCATTTGGTGTCTGGTTAGTTATTATATGAATGTGGATTTAGCAAATTAATCAAATTAGATGTTCATTGATCTGAGATCAAAATATTAGATGTTCATTGATATGAGATCAAAATGATTTTTGTTTCACCTATTCTTGATTAATATGAAATAAACATAAAGCAATACACAAGATGTGACAGTCAGTGTCGGCAGTGCAGAGGGAGACGTAGTGTTTGGCTACAGTCTAGGCTTGCTACAGCAGTTTAGGCTTGTGACGGCGTCGCAGAGGGAGACGTCGTGTTTGGCTACAGTCTAGGCTTGCTACGGCAGTTTAGGGACGTCGTACCAGAACTGGTTGAGCCCCCAGTTCTCAGGTACCAATGCCACCGTCTCTGATTCCATTTGACTAGAATGGGTGGTCTCTACGGCTTGGTTTTGCTCTGCCAGGAACTCTTCTAGGGCTGCTAGAGCACGCGAGCTCAGCAATGGTCGGTCATTGTCTTCCGTGACCTCCTCGTTTTTAAAGCTGCTTTCCACTCTCACCTCTTCCATTTTTCGTCACTATGTTTACCTTCTTTGCTCGTTGTGAAGGGTTATGGGGAACATGTATTATTCATGTGGTGTGTTTGGCAATCAGGATTACAAAGTTCAAGTGTAACGGTTGACCAATACCTTTGAATTGGTCAGCAAGTGTTTTGCTACGGTGGTGGCTTCACAACTCAAGATCTTTCAGATCTTATGTTCGACATGCAGTGGGCACTAATGTGACTGACTTTTTTCATCTTCATGTGAGCTGTTCTCTCGCCTTTATTTGGATTGATACCTCCTGTATGGAAGTTATTTCTTGGACTGCACAATCAATGTCAGTGCTCTGTCAGTGCTCTATCCCACTTGATCTTGATAGTTCACTAAACCAATCCCAATTGATCCTGATAGTTCACTAAACCAATCCCAATAATAATAATAATAATAATAATAATAATAACAACTTTGAAATGGAGTAAATATGTTCTTTGAACTAGTTATACAAATTTCTGCTCTAATAACAAATTCTGACTACCGGGGTTCCAACAGATAATTCTTCACCACTCCATTTTCCAGAATGTACAAAAATAACCCATTTGGTATTCAAACTTTAGATCGAGCTAAGACTCTGAATGTGCTTCACCATTTCCAGCCAGTGCATCAGCACCGTTGTCCACAGCCTCTGAATTCGCTTATCCATTTCTAACTAGTGCATCAGCATTCAACTCGTTCAGTGCATCCAAGTTGGTTTCCCCGCTTAGAAAATTATTCAGCAATCTGTCTTGTACATCCACTGAGATAATATTCTTGTCCCCAAGTAGGTTTATAAAATTCGCAGCCTTCTCCATATCTCCTTCATGTTTTAAATATTCCAGACATGCGGCCAAAATAGTATTCTGTGGCTTCCACTTCTTGCTACAAACCATCACAGCTTCCTTCATTTTTTCCACAGCTTTTCGAGGCTGATTATTCTGAAGATACCCTATTGCTAAATAGTACCACGACATCTCATCAGGCTTTCCCCCCTTCGAAATTATCCTCGCTATAAAAGCTTCAGCCTTCTCCATAGGACCTTTTTTGCTGTAAGCACCGATCAAGAAGTTTGGAATCCGCACATCATAGTATGAAGCCTTGGATTCCCACTCCTCATAAATACTCTCAGCACATTCAAGGTCATCAAATTTCAATACAGAAGGCAGGACACTTATGTATCCCTTATTGAGAACCTTAGTCTTCTCCTTGTACACTTGCCAAATCCTTAAAACTTCGTCTTTCTTCCCATATGCTGCATACTGTGTCATAAGACATTCATATGCTATATTACCTTTTTTACCACGTATTAGTCCCTCCGATTTCCTCAGCATTGCCAAAGCCTTCTCCAACAGACCAGTTTTTGCATACGCATTTGCTGCACCTGTATAACTTGTCCAGTCCAAAACAATACTGGTATCCGATTCCATCCTAGTAACGGTCTTGTCAACTCCCTCAGCATCAGAAACAGCTGCATACGCAGTCAAACGAATGCAGTACGTATATCTGTTCCAAGCAATACCATTCTCCTCCATTTCACGTATCAGATTCTCAAGTTTCTCAAAATTTCCAGTCTGACAATAAAGACCTAGCAAACAATTGTAAGAGAGAGGCTTCTTCGCCAACCCCAATTGCTTGATATTGTCCATTGTGGCCTCAGCTTTTTCAACATTCCTTGCATGAACGTAGCAGTTGAGAAGAGAACCCATGGAAAGTACCCTCAATCTTTTTGGAATTGTATTAAAATAGTTTTCTGCCTCTTCTATCCCCTGAGCTTTAGAGATCAAGTCCAGCCGAATGGCAACATCACTAGCTTCAAGCGTGAAGTACCGTTTGTCACTCATCCACATAGACAACTGGAAAGAAAAAGCGAGCCATTATAATCAAATGTAGCATCCCATAACTAATACATTACCAAATACGTAACATAAAAAAATGTTTCTCCCAAGTAGTTAAGCTTAATGATGTGTTTGATAATGTCAAACCAGAACATTACAAAAAAATTCCCAACCATCATCGTTATACTATTAACATAACCCAAAATAGTTCTCGCCAATCCACTTTCAAAATTTGAAATACAATATTTGACCCCCTAAAATGTTAAAAAAATAATAACATTAAAAATTAATAATCAATTTAATGAAATTATTTCAAAGTCATCAAAATACGAGTAAATTAATACCTGAAGAGCCTGAGGGAATCGTTTATAGAAGCGCAACTCCTTAATCATGACTTGGAGTTGTTCCTTTTCTACATCTCCACCTTCTTGGACCCATTGGTCGAGCACCGGAACGATGGAGACCGTTGGATCTCCGATTGCGGAGATCTGACGGTAAAGACGATTCATGGAGTTGCCCCATTTTTTGTTTGCAAGGTGCGGTTCTGTAGTCGTTGAGAAGGAGGTCAGCTGAGATTTGACGCTATGGAGTATGCTACTCAAACGCATTAGATTCATTTCAATTTTCAAACAACACACTGAAAGAGCGAAATTCAACAGGCCATGGTTTTCGGTTTTGGGAATTTTTTTTTTTTTTTTAAAAATATTTATTTTAATTTTTATTAAGGCTGCTTCATTGGGCTTGGGCCTCGGCTTGAGATGGGAACCACTTCTTTTATCAAAGGTTATGATTTTTTTTCCCCTCTTTCTTGTTTCTGAATATATTTTTTAATTATTATAAATTTGTGATTAAGAGGGAATATGACTTGAATTCATAATTTAATTAACATGGGTGTAATGAACTTACCTCAATATTCTATTTATTGCTTTAATAGAGAGCAAGCTCACAAGGGATGTCTTCATGTTTTTTTTTCGAAAGAAAGAGTCTTCATATTTTATTTAGATATTGTTTGCATCAGAGGCAATTCAAATTTAAAACATTACCTAAACCAATCACTGTTTATCATTAAGTCACATCCAAATGTGATAAGATATGTCTTTGTGTTAATTGTTCGTATTCATAATATCTTGAAACTTTTTAACAGATAACAAATGAGTAAATGACCTTTGTGTTTTTTGTATTAAGAGATTGATAACTATTTATATTGTGAAGACTCTTTTGAACCCAATCTATGATAATATCAAACCAAGTTGGCACTACTATTAAAAATTTGTACATATATATATTTTTTTATAAAAATTTTATATATAAAAATAATCATAAAAATTACCACAAAATTTATTAATTAAAATTGTCACGTGTCATTAAACTTTTTTTTATTAGTTTAAACTTTTGAATCTGTTGGTAACTAATATGATATTAGAGTTTAGAGATCTCGAGTTCAAAGATTCTCTCTTCTCTTTATCTCGAATTTTTGTTACACATATTATAACGGTATATGACATTTTACATATATTTAACATCTGTCATCTACCAATGTTAACATGAGAGGATATATCATATATCAACCTTAAGTCTTAAATAGTATAATTGAGTCATTTCCTATTAGCTTAAGATTTTGGGTGTGATAGTAACTCATAAAGACCAATCAAATACCCAATTATAAATCTATTATTAGACAGAGAAGGCATATTGATTAATGAAATTTAGCCACAATCCAATCACCCAAAAAAAAAAAAAAAAAAAAAAAAAAGCAAAAGCAGTACTCGAATCAAAATCAATAGAGACAACATCCAGAATATACAATCAAGAATTGATCAACTTGAAAACCTTGTATTTTAATAATAATAAAAACAACTCCTTATTTTATGAGTATAAGAAGAGAAGATCATAAACTGGTGTGCAAACATTGAGTTTTACATCCAAATAGCAAAATTTTGCATTAAAACCCTCAATCAATAACAGATTTTGAATTGCTTTAAAAAATTTGTACATGACGAAATATACTACTTATTTAGTATAATTTTGATATATAATAGGGCGATTATGTAAAGTTTAAGATTTTTATAATCTAGTGGTAAATGCCAATGCAACTTTCATACGGTTGTTCACCTCCCTAACAAAGAAAGTTAGCCTTTTAAAAGTCAAAAGATAAACTTTTGTTTATTTATTTTTATAAGAAAAAAAAAGTGTAGACAAACCTTTCCATTATGAAAGTAGTTATTCGAACAGTATGTATAATGTTTTATTTAAACATATCTTTAGCGATAATATATTTATTAAAACAAGTTGTTACCATTTAATAATAAAAGAAACCTATGGGTCCTTGGCGTTAACGAACTCTTTCTCATAGAAATGGATGAGCATAGGCATATGAACTTAAGAGTCACAAGTTCAAAATCATCATCTTAAGTTAAATAGTTTTTAATAAATATAAAATAAAAAGTCATGCAATTATACAGTATTTGAATAAAATATTTGTGTGGTTACAAGTATATTTACTGGTAATTTAGTTTTAATTCAAGATTATAAATCAAATAGGTTTGAAAGCTGAAAAACTCAGAAAACTTCAAAAAAATTGACTTTTTCTATATATATATATATATATTTTTTTTTGACTTCTTGATATTAAGTCAGACAATTGCTGAAACCTAACTGAAATATAACTTTGTCACATAGCTCGAAATGCTATGCAACTTCAAAACTCGTAACCATCCATATTTATTCCACTCGAACTGTTATGGAAGGAAGAAATTGGGCATATTGGAGCCTTTTCTTTAGGAAGTACTCGACGCGTAACCCAATTATAATTAATAATTTCATATCAGGTTCAATTTTAGATGAGGAGCTAGGTTGTTTCAATGGAGTGAAGGCTGCCTAACCTTGGTAATGTGCCAAGGTTCAATCCTCATTAACCACATAATATGGTGGCAATTTTCCTACTACTTTGTGGCTCGTCATATCCTATTTTGAGAGTCGATTTCTAGATTACACTCTCAGTCAAGATGCCTGTAGGTATCGACAAGTCTGACCTAGTGTCAGAAGTTGTTGTAAATGGAAAAGAAAAGAAGAGAAAAGAAAACGATAAATTTTAAATACAGTAATGACCAATGCGAGTAATACAAAATTTTAAACACAACCGAAAGAAAATAATAATTTCGTCCCACATTGTGAGGGCAACATGTATCTCCTATATTAAATAAAACATAAAAAAAATGTTTGAGTTGCTAAAAGCCACCTCCTAGTTTAGGACTTATTTGAGATAACTTTTATTTTTGACTTTTAACAGTAGAATAAGAGAAGAAAAAGTCTAAGTTTTTTCAGATACCATTTAGATTATACATTTCAGAAAAGTTTTTAGACTTAGAAGAACTTTTAAGGCTGTTTGATTAGAATGTTATTGAAATATATTCTAATTATGATATGACTTTTATGCCATTTTAGAAGAGCTTTTAAATGTGTTTAGCTGAAACATTTTAAATATGTATGTTCTTTATAAACAATTTAATAATTTATTATTGAAACATATATGTAACTTATTTTTTCAATTATATGTACCTAAACTTTGGTTATTAAAATAAATTAAGTAATAAAAATTAAATTAAAATTACACATATATTCATGAATAATAATTCATACAAATTATGTCAATAATTTTACATGAAATTGTAATGATAAAAGTAAAAAAAAAAAAAAAAATTAATTAAGCATTAATTGTCTTGCAATTCATATTGCAAATAAGTTCCTATACAACAATTTAGCAACCAATATTACCCTATTTTCAGCTCTTTTAGACCTTACCTTGAGCTTCTTGTCACTATCGAATCACATCAACCCCATGTCAATGTACATCAATAACTTTAATGGTAAAACCGAATCAAGGCACATGAGTGCCTCCACTATTAACAACTTGAAATTAAAGGATCCAAGCTATAAAAAATAAACAAATATACCAATCAAGTTTCACTCACAATTTAATCTTAGGTCTATCTACGATTCATATCATATTGTAACAAAAACACAAAAACGAAATAAAATGAAAAGTAAAGAAACGTAAATTTGGGTAAGACTAAGATGACATGATGAAACAATAATTTTACCACATTGAGCTGTAAATATTGCATTATTCCCCACAAACTTTTAATCAAATGAAGAAAGATTACATGAAAAAATAACACCATTTCGATTGATGTTTCCTGAGGTAAGATGGAATCATAAAGGAAGAAAGAACAACCTAGACAACTACAACACAATGTAACAGAGCAAAATGGTGTGTGTACTTGTACGCTTAACGTAGGAAACTCTCAAACCATTCTTCTTTACAAAATCTAACAAAACTATTTTAGCTGCTTATTTCAATACCATTAACTGCTCCCAAAGTAATTGTCATCTTCAACTTTAAAGTCACCAAAAATTTCCAACTTGAATGACTTGATGAATGAATCAATTATTGGAGCTTGTACACGTCGGTTGAAGAAAGACACTTCTCTATCACAAGTATGGCCAAGATAACCATAAAGTGAGAGAAATTCAAATATAACAAATTACACTCCTACATATATGAATGTGTTTAATCGTTTATATATTACATGAACATAAGTTATATATTTGCAAACAACTGCATTTGAATTTCTGGACCATGTATTGTTATAAACTTATAATATTGTGCTTTTACATTGTATATGGTCTATCAACATTACTTTGAGAAAGCTTGATTTCAATTTTCAATACCATATAATACTTAATAAGCATCTCTATACTCAAAAAGCATTTCTATACTTTGAATAAAACATTTTCACGAACACAAAAAGATGGCCCATTTTACAAGTTCAAACAATACGCCACCAACCAACCCTGTTTGAAACAAAAACCAGAATCTAAAATCAGATGAGGGCTATTGTTTTATAATCCTTGTATTTGAAGAAAACAAAGTTGATAAACACATATAACATAGCAAAAGAAACACCAAGTTGACATCGATTTCTCATACACAACAAAGGAGCACCAATTTAACATTACAAAGGAAACACCAAATAGATCAAAATCATAGAAAATCCCGCAGAGCAACAAAAAACTACCTAATCTTACTCGGTTATAAGACAAAAACACGTATTCAACATTATAGACTACCAAAATTGTAAAGAGTCCGAAATGCAACAAAAATTTACCTAATCTTATTGATTTACAAGACGAAAATACATATTCAACATTCTAAACTACCAAAATTGTAATCAAGCCACATATGAAAATAAAATTTACTTAATCTTACTCATTTACAAGAAGAAAATCAGAGGCATACCTGAATACTCATGATGGGTAACATTGTCTTGCCGCAGCATTGAATTAAACCTTAAAAGTGAAGTCAAAACCTTAATAATTAGAGGATAACACAAAACAGTTCACAAAAACCTCAGCATAGTTGATAAATGGTGATAAAAGCAACTGAAACATGTGAACTTCTCCCTCCTAAGGTCTTTCAACTTGCAAGCAGTGATAATGATCAAATATAGCAAATAAGAACACAAAAGGTTTCCTCGTCGGTGTCGGAGTCATCCAACTCTTCGGTAGAGAATCTTGGTTTTATGATTTTTAAGTGACGAATACCTGGAGTGTCTTCAACTCATCTACAAATCTAATACCAGTCGAATTCACAAAATGTTAGGTTTTATACGGGAAGACAGTGGAGGAATGATTGAAACACATTGAAGGATACCTTTGGCAAATATATTTTGGTGTTTATAGTTTTAAGGGTAAATTTGGTATTACGTAAATTTCATTAAACAAAAATTGGCTTCCTGTATTTTGTTTGAAAGCTCTTTGGAGAAGCACCATAACCCCAGTTTCTCCTAGTCCTTCTCCAAAAGAGCTTTTAAAATCTATAAGTTCGTTTGGATGGATGATCCAAATGGACTCCAAAACAGCTTTTGGCCTTCAAAAGAGCTTTTAAGACTCCTAAAAGTTACGCTAAACAGGCATATAGAAACAATAAAGAGAAAAAAAAAAATCGTAAACTTTGGATAGAACAAATGGACCCCATCTCAAGTCTAGGCCCAAGCCCAATGAACCTACCTCAATAAAACAATGGAATAATACAAAAAAAATCGTTATAATTTATAAAAATATCTATTTTATAATTTATGATTTTATTTTTATTTAAAATATTTTTTGATGTTTATAAAAACATTCAAAATATGCCTTGGAGATATGTGAAATGATGGAGATGTCTCCTATAGATAAAAATTGATAATGAAATTTTAAAGAATAAAATTGATATTTTTTATTAATTTTTTAATATTAGATAGAATTTTAGATAAAAATAAAATATAGGTAATAAAATAGATATTTTAATAAAGTACGGGGCTAAATGATAAAATTAAAAACAATCCTAAACCCTAAAACCCTGCTCTGCTCTGCTCTGCAATGCTCTGTTGAATTTTAGTGTGCTGTTCGAAAATTGAAATGAAGCTAACACGTTTGAGTAGCATATTCCATAGCATCAAGCCTCAACTGGCCTCCTACTCAACAACGACTACAGAACCACACCTTGTGAAAAAAAAATGGAGCGGCTCCCTGAATCGTCTTTACCGTAAGATCTCTCCAATCGGGGATCCAACGGTCTCCATCGTTCCGGTGCTCGACCAATGGGTCCGAGAAGGCGGAAATGTAGACAAGGAACAACTCCAAGTCATGATCAAGGAGTTGCGCTCCTATAAACGATTTACGCACGCTCTCCAGGTATTATTACTGGTGTTTGATGACTTTGAAATAATTCATTTTGTTTTTAAAATAAAAAAATTTTGAAAATGTCCATGGTTTGTTTGATTGACCCAAATTTGAATTGATTGTGTATAGGTTTATAGAGAAACAATCTGATTAAACTGATTATAAATATTTAATGTTATTTTTTTAAAAATATTTTAGAGGGTTGATGGTTAATCTTACCCAATTGGTAAGTTGGCAAAATCAATATTATATTTCTAATTTTGAAAGTGGGTTGGTGAGAACTATTTTGGGTTATGTTACTAGTATAACAATGGTGGTTGGAAATTTTTTTGTAATGTTTTGGTTTGACATTATCGAACACATCATCAGCCTATACTACTAGGAGGAAACATTTTTATGTTACGTGGTAATGTATTGGTTATGGCATGTTACATTTGATTGTAATGGCTCTCTTTTTCTTCTCAGTTGTCTATGTGGATGAGTGACAAACGGTACTTCACGCTTAAAGCTAGTGATGTTGCCATTCGGCTGGACTTGATCTCTAAGGCTCAGGGGATAGAAGAGGCAGAAAACTATTTTAATAACATCCCAAAAGGATTGAGGGTACTTTCCACTTATGGTGCTCTTCTCAAATGCTACGTTAATGCAAGGAATGTCGAAAAAGCAGAGGCCACACTGGACAATATCAAGAAATTGGGTTTGGCGAAAGGGCCACTGGTTTACAATTGTTTGCTAGGACTTTATTGTCAGACCGGAAATTATGAGAAACTTGAGAATCTGATGCACAAAATGGAGGAGAATGGTATTGCTTGGGACAGATATACGTACGGCATTCGTTTGACTGCGTATGCAGCTGTTTCTGATGCTGAGAGAGTTGACAAGACCGTTACAAGGATGGAATCGGATACTGGTATTGTTTTGGACTGGACAAGTTATGCTACTGCAGCAAATGCGTATGCAAAAACTCATCTGTTGGAGAAGGCTTTGGCAATGCTAAGGAAATCTGAGGGACTAATAAGTGGTAAAAGTGGTAATTCAGCATATGAATGTCTTATGACACAGTATGCAGTATATGGGAAGAAAGACGAAGTTTTAAGGATTTGGCAAGTGTACAAGCAGAAGACTAAGGTTCTCAATAAGGGATACATAAGTGTCCTGCCATCTGTTTTGAAATTTGATGACCTTGAATGTGCTGAGAGTATTTTTGAGGAGTGGGAATCCAAGGCTTCATACTATGATATGCGGATTCCAAACTTATTGATTGGTGCTTACAGCAAAAAAGGTCTTATGGAGAAGGCTGAAGCTCTTATAGAGAGGATAATTTCGAAGGGGGGAAAGCCTGATGGGAAGTCGTGGTACTATTTAGCAATAGGGTATCTTCAGAATAAACAGCCTCGAAAAGCTGTGGAAAAAATGAAGGAAGCTGTGATGGTTTGTCATAAGAAGTGGAAGCCACAGAATACTATTTTGGCTGCATGTCTGGAATACTTAAAACATGAAGGAGATACGGAGGGGGCTGCAAATTTTATAAACCTACTTGGGGACAAGAATATTATCTCAGTGGATATACAAGACAGATTGCTGAATAATTTTCTAAGCGAGGAAACCAACTTGGATGCACTGAGCGAGTTGAATACTGAGGCATTAGTTAGAAATGGAGAAGCGAATTCAGAGGCTGAGGACGATGGCGCTGATGCAGTAGCTGGAAATGAAGAAGCACATTCAGAGCCTTAGTTCAGTCTAAAGTTTGAATACCAGTTGGATTATTTTTGTACATTCTGGAAAGCGGAGTGGTGAAAGAATTATTTGTTGGAACCCCTCTGGTCAGAATTTAGTGATTAGAATTGAACTTCGTATAACAAGTTCAAAGAACATATTTACTCCTTTAGTTTTTCAATTCAAAGTTGTTGGTTCAACGTTACTTTTATGAGGTGTGTGTGTATATATAATTCTAATTCAATATCGGAATGAATCAAATTATAGATTTTGCAAAATTGATGTTCTTATTTGTTTCATATATAATAGATCAAGTGGTAAATGTACTTTTTTCTTCACGTCACGGATGTTATTTTTTAACAAAATCAGTAAAATAATTAGAGGATAACACAAAACCTTAATAATCAGAGGATAACACAAAATAGTTCACAAAAACCTCAGCATAGTTGATAAATGGTGAAACAAGCAATTGAAACATGTGAACTCCCTCCTTGCTGTCGGAGTTATCCAACTCTTCGGTAGAGAATCTTGGTTTTATGATTTTCAAGTGACGAATACCTAGAGTGTCTTCAACTCACCTACAAATCCAATGCCAATTGAATCCTCAAAATGTTAGGTTTCATGCGGGAAGATAGTGGAGGAATGATTGAAACACATTGAAGGATACTTTTGGCAAATATATTTTGGTGTTTATAATTTTAAGGGTAAATTTGATATTACGTAAATTTCATTAAACAAAAATTGGTTTTCCGTATTTTGTTTGAAAGCTCTTTTAGAGAAGCTGGGATATGGAGCATCATAACCCCAGCTTCTCCTAGTCCTTTTCCAAAAAAGCTTTTAAAATCTATAAGCTCGTTTGGATGGATGATCCAAATGGACTCCAAAACAGCTTTTAGCCTTCAAAAGAGCTTTTAAAACTCCTAAAAACTACGCTAAACAGGAACATAGAAACAAGAAAGAGAGGCAAAAAAAATCATAAACCTTTGATAGAAAAAATATAATCCATCTCAAGCCTAGGCCCAAGCCCAATGAACCTACCTTAATAAAACAATGGAATAATATTAAAAATTATAAATATTTATTTTATAATTTATGATTTTACTTTTATCTAAAATATTTTTTGACGTTAATAAAAACAATCAAAATATGTCCTGAAAATATATGAAAGGATAGAAATACCTCCTATAGATAAAATTAATGATGAAGTCATAAAACATAAAATTGATGCTTTTTATTAATTTTTTAATATTAGGAAAAATTTTAGATAAAAGTAAAATATAGGTGATAAAAATAGATATTTTAATAAAGTACGGGACTATCCTAAAATGATAAAATTAAAAACAACCCTGAAAACCCTGCTCTGCTCTGTTGAATTTTAGTATGTTGTTTGAAAATTGAAATGAAGCTAACACGTTTGAGTAGCATACTCCATAGCATCAAGTCTCAACTGGCCTCCTACTCAACAACGACTACGGAACGACACCTTGTGAAAGAAAAATGGAGCGGCTCCCTGAATCGTCTTTACCGTAAGATCTCTCCAATCGGAGATCCAACGGTCTCCATCGTTCCGGTGCTCGACCAATGGGTCCGAGAAGGCGGAAATGTCGACAAGGAACAACTCCAAGTCATGATCAAGGAGTTGCGCTCCTATAAACGATTTACACACGCTCTCCAGGTATTATTACTGGTGTTTTGATGACTTTGAAATAATTCATTTTGTTTTTAAAATTAAAAAATTTTGAAAATGTCCATGGTTTGTTTGATTGACCCAAATTTGAATTGATTGTGCATAGGTTTAAAGAGAAACAATCTGATTAAACTGATTATTAATATTTAATGTTATTTTTTTAAAACATTTTAGAGGGTCAAATATAAATATTGGGTTTTGCTAACTTACTCAAACCATTAAAGTGACCCATCAATATTGAAGAATATCTCAAGATTGTTGTTGATGGATAATCTTACCAATTGGTAAGTTAGCAAAATCAATATTATATTTCAAAATTTGAAAGTGGGTTGGCGAGAACTATTTTGGGTTATGTTACTAGTATAACAATGGTGGTTGGAAATTTTTTTGTAATGTTTTGGTTTGACATTATCGAACACATCATTAGCCTTTACTACTAGGAGGAAACATTTTTATGTTACATTTTTGGTAATGTATTGGTTATGGCATGTTACATTTGATTGTAATGGCTCTCTTTTTCTTCTCAGTTGTCTATGTGGATGAGTGACAAACGGTACTTCACGCTTGAAGCTAGTGATGTTGCCATTCGGCTGGACTTGATCTCTAAAGCTCAGGGGATAGAAGAGGCAGAAAACTATTTTAATAACATTCCAAAAGGATTGAGGGTACTTTCCACTTATGGTGCTCTTCTCAACTGCTACGTTAATGCAAGGAATGTCGAAAAAGCAGAGGCCACGCTGGACAATATCAAGAAATTGGGTTTGGCGAAAGGGCCACTGGTTTACAATTGTTTGCTAGGTCTTTATTGTCGGACCGGAAATTATGAGAAACTTGAGAATCTGATGCACAAAATGGAGGAGAATGGTATTGCTTGGGACAGATATACGTACGGCATTCGTTTGACTGCGTATGCAGCTGTTTCTGATGCTGAGGGAGTTGACAAGACCGTTGCTAGGATGGAATCGGATACCAGTATTGTTTTGGACTGGACAAGTTATACAGGTGCAGCAAATGCGTATGCAAAAACTGGTCTGTTGGAGAAGGCTTTGGCAATGCTGAGGAAATCTGAGGGACTAATAAGTGGTAAAAAAGGTAATATAGCATATGAATGTCTTATGACACAGTATGCAGCATATGGGAAGAAAGACGAAGTTTTAAGGATTTGGCGAGTGTACAAGCAGAAGACTAAGGTTCTCAATAAGGGATACATAAGTGTCCTGCCTTCTGTATTGAAATTTGATGACCTTGAATGTGCTGAGAGTATTTTTGAGGAGTGGGAATCCAAGGCTTCATGCTATGATATGCGGATTCCAAACTTCTTGATCGGTGCTTACAGCAGAAAAGGTCTTATGGACAAGGTTGAAGCTTTTATAGAGAGGATAATTTCGAAGGGGGGAAAGCCTGATGCGAAGACATGGTACTACTTAGCAATAGGGTATCTCCAGAATAATCAGCCTCAAAAAGCTGTGGAAAAAATGAAGGAAGCTGTGATGGTTTGTCGTAGGAAGTGGAAGCCACAGAATACTATTTTGGCTGCATGTCTGGAATACTTAAAACATGAAGGCGATGTGGAGGGGGCTGCAAATTTTATAAACCTACTTGGGGACAAGAATATTATCACAGTAGATGTACAAGACAGATTGCTGAATAATTTTCTAAGCGGGGAAACCAACTTGGATGCACTGAATGAGTTGAATGCTGATGCACTAGTTAGAAATGGAGAAGCGAATTCAGAGGCTGAGGACGATGGCGCTGATGCACTAGCTGGAAATGAAGAAGCACATTCAGAGCCTTAGTTCAGTCTAAAGTTTGAATACCAGTTCGGTGGGTTCTTTTTGTACATTCTGGAAAGCGGAGTGGTGAAAGAATTATTTGTTGGAACCCATCTGGTCAGAATTTAGTGATTAGAATTGAACTTCGTATAACAAGTTCAAAGAACATATTTACTCCTTTAGTTTTTCAATTCAAAGTTATTGGCTCAACGTTACTTTTATGACGTGTGTGTATATATAATTCTAATTCAATA
Organism: Dimocarpus longan; assembly: GCA_022984855.1. Classification (NCBI taxonomy): domain Eukaryota; kingdom Viridiplantae; phylum Streptophyta; class Magnoliopsida; order Sapindales; family Sapindaceae; genus Dimocarpus; species Dimocarpus longan. The sequence continues at coordinate 11,992,441 of CM041026.1, forward strand.
TCGGAATGAATCAAATTATAGATTTTGCAAAATTGATGTTCTTATTTGTTTCATATATAATAGATCAAGTGGTAAATGTACTTTTTTCTTCACGTCACGGATGTTATTTTTTAACAAAATCAGTAAAATAATTAGAGGATAACACAAAACCTTAATAATTAGATGATAACACAAAATAGTTCGCAAAAACCTCAGCATAGTTGATAAATGGTGATACAAGCAATTGAAACATCTAAACTCCCTCCTAAGGTCTTTCAACTTGCAAATAGTGATAATGATCAAATATAGCGAATAAGAACACAAAAGGTTTCCTCGTCAATGTCGGAGTTATCCAACTCTTCGGTAGAGAATCTTGATTTTATGATTTTCAAGTGACGAATACCTAGAGTGTCTTCAACTCACCTACAAATCCAATGCCAATCGAATCCACAAAACGTTAGGTTTCATACGAGAAGATAGTGGAGGAATGATTGAAACACATTGAAGGATACTTCTGACAAATATATTTTGGTGTTTATAATTTCAAGGGTTGGTTTTCCGTATTTCGTTTGAAAGCTCTTTTGGAGAAGTTGGGGTTATGGAGCACCAAAACCCCAGTTTCTCCTAGTCCTTCTCCAAAAGAGCTTTTAAAATCTATAAGCTCATTTGGATGGATGATCCAAATGGACTCCAAAACGGCTTTTGGCCTTCAAAAGAGCTTTTAGGACTCCTAAAAGCTATGCTAAACAGGCACATAAAAACAAGAAATGGAGAGAAAAAAAAAGTTTTATTGAAAACTAATCCATTTATGATAACCCGTTTAAGAAATAATCTTTATTTTTTAAATCTTTACACAATGTCTTTTTTTGGACAAAAATACCCTTGACCCACCCCTTTTTGTCTGTCATTCTATCTGCCAAACGTTTCTGTAACATCCCGAATTTTCTCTATTTTAAGAAAAAATAAATAAATAATATTTTCGGATGAATAATGACGAGTAAATAGTGATTTGTGAGAAATGGATTCCGAAAATCATTAAAAGTGATAAAAAAGAATGAATAATTATTTAGAATATTATAAATATTTGTTATTGAGAATAGTTGTAGGTGTAAATTGTTATAGTGTAGAATATACTATTTTATGTAAATGTATGTGGAAAAATTAGATATTTATTTAGAATGAAATTATTATAGTTATTAATGATTAAATGAATACAATGACTATGATGTAAGATATTTTGAGATGAGGTGGTTTCTATATTTCGATGATGAAATTTTATAAGGGAGAATAAATTGTAAGGTCTAAATCTAATTGAATCTAAGAGATTAATTGAATTTTAATATAGTTTTATTAATTTAATCTGGTTTTAGTTTTAAAAAGTACAGAAGTTTATGGATAAATATCTCATTGGAGAATATTTTTAAAAGGAATTAAGAAAAGTTGGATTAAAAGGAAAAAGTTTAGAAGGGTTGAAAATGAAATTTTGCACATATATGGCGAACAAAAGTCAAAAATTGTTGGCCAGATTTTTTTTATAATAATAAAATAATTGAAAAAAAAAATAATATGTGTATATATATATTTATAAGGTGATAGTCGACCGAAGGTGGAAAATATTAAAACAATAAAAATAAAATAAAATAAAATTAAGAAAAATGAGGCAAGAGGCGGTGGAGGAAGCAGAAGATATAGATATATATATGTATGTTCTGCTCGATAAGAAAGAAGAGAAGGAACAAATCAGAGAGAAAAAAAAAATAATAGAGAAATGGAGAAGAAGAGAGAGAGAGAGAGAGAGAGAGAGGGGCAACATACCAGCGGCAGAGAGAAATGAAGAGAAACAAGCAGAACTGGGCAGCGGCTAAAAAAAAAAAATGCCGAGAAGGAGATGAGAAGAAGAAAAGACAGATAAGTAAATTTATTTTAATATGATGTGAATCCCATAAAAGTAGTTTATTTTGTATAGTTTTAAATTCAGTTTTATATGATTTTTGGATAAATATAGGATGATGAAGAAATAAGAGGGAAACGTGTTTTAGATCTAGAAATAGGTAAATAAGTTATGTTAGGGGATAGTTTTATATTTAACTTAAATTGTTTGAGTTATATTTATTTTTATTCCAGATTTTATTATTGATTTTAAGTAAAAAAAAAAAAATTAGTTGAATTAATTGATTTTATAGATTATGTTATTTTGATTGAAATAAAAGTTTATAGATATTATAAATTTTATTTATGTAAGTGTTACTAAAAAAGAATTAATTAATTAACTTACTACCTTAGTGATTATATATTATGATTTATGATTTGATTATAGAATATGTATTTTGATAATTATGTTTCTATTTAGAAATCGAATTATACAAATTTTGCTAAGATTTGAAAATGAATAAAATAAGATTTTCAGTATGTTTACATATATTTAAGTTTTTATTATATATTGAAAATAAATAAATTATTTAGTAAATTGTGTGATATTGTTATTTTTAATTGATTTGATTTCAAGTTTATGTGAAAATCGCAGTATAAATAATTTTGTGACATTATGAAATGAAAAATAAAAAGTTTGGAAAATATATATATATATATATATAGGCTGGTCTGAAAATAAAGAGTAAATGTATTATGAATTATGTTGATAAATTATAATAATAATAGTTTATCGAACTACGAGGGCTTTGATCCCAATAATGAAATGGGTACGTAGGCGTTTGAGATAATATCTCAAACTCAAACCCAATTGAAATATGATAATAAGTTAGTTCCCGAGACCATATGTACAGTGGAAAATAACCTAGTGGTATTTCTATCATTTTCATCATATTGATGTGTTAAATCATTGATTTTTAAATGCTTTATGTGATGAAGTAATGCGTGAAAAAAAAAAAAAGATTTTGTTTTATGTCAAATGAATGTTAATTTTGAAATTCAAGAGTATTCGTGTTATTTTATGTTTATTTATGTAATGATTAAATGATGATCGAATGATTTTGAATGATAATGGAAAGAAATAGATAAGTTCAGTGCCTTGACCGAACATATATCAGAAGAAGGGCATGGACGTTATGAAAAAGATTGGATGAGTTAACTGAATGTAAAATAGTGTTTTATGATGTTTATATGAATAATTTGAATGTATAAAGAAAAAAAAAATTATAACTGAAATTGTGTTTCTCACTCTTCGAATGAAATGTTTTTTTTTTTTTCTGTTTGGTAAATAATAAAATCAATAAAATTGAGTGGAGCCCGAGTAAACATGAGCATTGATAGGTGGGGACTGGTAGTTGGCTAGCCAATAGGGTGATATAGCAGTACTGCGTCGTTACATCGATACCGATATATAGGTTTCGATGGATGAATTATGAGAGGCACCAGGTGTCCGGTTTTGAAGTCAAAACTGATTGTGATATGTGATATGCGATCCGACTGGTAGTCATTGAGTGCCCGATGCTGAGACCGCTGTTTATTATGTCTGAGACCCGAATTTCGGTCCATGGTATCGTGTCAGAGTTTACGAAGGGCACTGAAAATTATTAAATGAAATCGTGTTATTATGTTTGAATCATTATAAAGAAAATCGTGTCATTAGGTTTTGAAGATTATTAAACGAAATCGTGTTATTAAATGATTGTTGATGAAATAGATATGTGAAATTCTTAATCAAGTGATTGTGTCAGAATTGCTTTGAAATTTTTATGAAAATTGAATTCGGATTAATAAACGCAGCTATAAGTGTTATGTGTTTTATATGTGTAATTATTAGTAAATTAATTAATGTTAATTGTGAATTTTAATAAACTTTAAGAATTTGGAACTATATATATATATATGGAAAATGATTATAATGATATTTGATTAGTATAAAAAAAAAAGAAAACCGTGTTAAAATGATTGAAAACGATAATTGTTGAGTTTATGTGTGTTTTAAATTGTAAATTAAGTTCTTTGAAAAGTTATTTGTAAAAGCATCAAAAAATTCGTGAAGTCTAAATTTACGACTTATATTTTGAGAATAAGAAAATATTTGGTAAAATTTGTATGATTTGGCATATTTGATACACTTATATAAGGAAATTATAATCTGTAACGCCCACTACGACACACATGATGAAGTTTTATATTTTAAATTAATTTTTGTGGCTTGAAAATGTTTTTGAGAATTGTTAGTACGCTGTGTGTGATATATTGATACAGTTTAGTGATAATATTATTTTGAAAATATTTGTGTGATGAAGTGAATTTTAAGTCAGACGGGAGGTCCAAAATGGTAGTTGAGAAAGTGAAAGAAAATTTTTGAAGTGTCTTTGTTTTCGTTACAGGTTTTGTAAATTTGAATTTTCAATAAAAGAGAGGAAACTCTGTCGGATTGTCGTTAAAATAAAATTCTTAATAATAATAATAGAGTTTAAAAACAACAAGATTTGTAAGTAGCACCCTCCGTCTGAATTCTCTGTTCCAACAGGAGTCGGGTAGAGGGTGTTACAGTTTCACTCTCTGTCTGTATTCCCAACCTTTTGCTCACATTCTTCTCTCTATAGGAATCCCAACCCACTGTTAGACCACCTCACCATCGCACGTCCACGTACCACCGTCGTACCTCACTAGCGCAACTCCACCCACCAACATTCACTCTCTCAGTATCCAATATTTTTCTTTGACCATCGCACCTCCTCACTTTCACATCTCACCGATTGCCGACCTCTACCCACCACCGTCCGAATGCGAACATGAAACTAAGGAAACCCGACCTACCGACCGTTGTTCTCTTTCTCTTTGTAAGCTTTTTTTGTTATTCTATCTCTAAGATTCCCTAACCTAATTCTCATTTTATGGTGATGAAAAGCCATAACTGTACTAACACCTGCCCAAATAATGAGGAGCAATTTTTTCAAATTGAAATCAACTTGGCATATTTGTATTTCACTTGATTTTGTTGATGTTTTTTTCGATGAACTATTTGCTAATCTTTGGGATTGAGATAAATGATTTTTATTTCTATTTGTTTCTAGTTCAAATTGATTATGGTCCTGGTAGACAGTTACTTGTTTGTGAGAAAAACTTTTTTAAAAATGTGCAGCTTGGGAGATTTTAATGTTTAGTGTTGCATGGCCTATAGAAGTTCATAAACTAACACATGAATATATGGATCCCAATTTGGTTAAGGTGTCTGGATTTTTGTGTACACTAATCTTTCAATTGTTTGTTATTTTCCCTTTCTAAAAAATGAATGAATTTTATTTTACATGGTTTGTAGGTTCGGACGATTTGGCTGCCAACCATGACCCTTACAGCTTGCTACAGAATTGGGATATGAATTCTGTAGATCCTTGTAGCTGGAGGATGATTACTTGCACACCTGATGGCTATGTTTCTGCTTTATAAGTTGTTTGAATCTGTTTGTACTTATTATTAGAACTTGCTCAAAAAAATCTCATAAAATGTATGCACTTTTTATTTAAGCACATTCTTAAAAGGAGTGTTTTTTTATTTCTGTTAAGAGGGGACTTCCTAGTTAGAGCTTGTCTGGCACCTTATCGCTAGGGATTGGAAACCGATCAACTTGCAGTCAGTGTAATTTCCTCCATATTAGCTTATAATCTAATGTTTGTGTGTTGTGTCTTGAGTTTAATTGATGTTTTGTTCATTGTTTGCATGAATGTGTAGGTTGCTACAGAATAATGCCATTTCAGGTCTTATTCATGCTTCACTTGGGAAGTTAGAGAAAATTCAGACACTTGATCTTTCTAATAATGTGTTTGGTGGTGGAATACCTGATTCACTACGGGATCTTCGAAATTTGAATTATTTGTGAGTTTCAGAATCTTTATACTGCTTTTCTATTGTGTAATCCTAGTATTGCTTCTAGTGTTGCAAGTCTGATTTGTATGATAAGTGTACATGGGTTTGATTCTAATTTTTACATGTTCTACTTTGTTGGCTGAGCAAGTCAGGCAGTTAAACAACAACAGCCTTACAGGATCCTGCCTCGAGATTTTGTCCAAGATTGAAGGTCTAACTCTTGTGTATGTATTTAGACTTTTACATTCGGTTATCTACTTGTTCATTGAAAAATTTGTTGTTTTTATATTGTACCTTATTCATCATTGTAGTAAAATCTAATTGTAGGGACCTTTCATTTAATAATATAAGTGGTTCTTTACCAAAAATATCATCAAGAACCTTCAAGTAAGTATTCTTCCTTCTCCTAAACCCATACTATGTGTTCTATTAGAGCCTTTGTGATTCTGATGCTCTTCATATATTTCAGAGTTGCTGGAAACCCTTTAATTCGTGGGCCAAATATAAGCCCTCATTCTTGTATTACAGTATTTTCAGTATAAATCCATAGGGTGAGATTATATACCCAGACGAACCATTAGAGTGCCTTGACAAGATAGAGATAATTCTGGAATCGATAGGATTCGATTAAAGTTCAAAATTTAATAAAGGGCATAGTAGATATTTTTCATAGAAAACTTATCGGATTTAAACGAATCCAAATGAATAAGAGATGACTAAAATTAACCAAAAGTTAATTAAATTCTACAGATAAGATTTAAATGAGGGATAGCAGAATCTGAAAATTAGGAGTGTATCGTATCAGAAAGCGACATAATAGAAAATTAATAAAGTTAGGGAATTAAAATTGGGCAATAGAATAATAATTGAAAGTATAAAGTAAGGGTGCAAGTGAACTAGAAACATGAGATGTGATCAAGTTAGAATAACCAAGAAATGATGGATTTAAAAGCAAAAAAGCTTAGAATAAAATAAAATAAAATGTAATATATATATATATATATATATATATATATATAACAAGTCAAGACAAATTAGTTGTCTTGCATGAGATAAAAAGCAAAAGAAGAATTGGCAATTGATGGTGGACAACCAAAACCAAAGGCAAGCAAGGGGTGTCCTCGGCCAAACATGATCAAGCAAGCATCAAGTCATTTTTTTCAAGTTTTAAGTTGCAAATCAAGTCTTTAAGTCATCCAAGACTAGGCAAGCAAGTGAAAGAGAGAATCAAAGCAAGAAAACAAAGGTTAGTGATGGGTTTTAATGGAATTTGAGTTGATTTTTGGTGAGATTTTTTATAGATCTTAGTTGGGAATTGGATGGCTTTTAATTTGAGTTTGTATGTGGACTTGATTAGTTTTATAAAAGGAACAAAATCATGCTTGAATCTTGAGTAGAAATCATGGTTAGGGTTAAGTAGAAATGATGTCAAGTATTAAAAAAAATAAATGGAATGAATAATAATGCATGCCAAATGTTTGAAACAAAGTTTGAGTGAGTTTAGAAAGCTAAATTGAAGGAATTGCGAACCAAGGTCAATTAGGGAATTTTAGCTCTATGCAGGGGTAAGGTAGTCCAGTAAAATTTTGGATGAAATAAGCTCCATTTCGAACCTATTTGAACCAAAGAAATCAAGAAAAGTGGTAAAAATTTCAAAGGAAATTAAATAGATTTAATTGACTAGTTTAAGGGTATATGTGTAAATTGAGCTATACCACTTCTGTTAAGCGTATTGACAATCTTAATGAGGTTAAGTGAGTGTATTTAGACTGTGAGAATTGAAAAATAAATTTTAGAATCAAAAGTTGGAAAAATATCCAAATTTTAGTAGTGAAAACTAAGAGTTTTTAACCTAAAACGTCTACCCGATGACCGTTTCTTTTCGTACCGACACTTGACCCGACCATAGTGCGAATGAGGAAGGTGTTCGGAACGAAAATGGAACAAAGAAAAGCCCTGTATAGGGCTATGAATAGTGCTCGACCAAAAGAGGTTAAAATCGGACCTTTTTAGCTTCGGATCTCCGAACGTAATTCCGTTAGTACCAAGACGTCCCTAGATGATAGTAAATAGGTTCTAGGTGAAGAAAATTGAGTCCGAAACCCTAGAATCAATAGAAAAACCAAAAAAGGGAGTTATTTAAGTTTTAAGTGATTTCTAGCCTTGTGCTAATGATTTAAGTGATTCTAAATGAGTATTCAATGTTTTAAGGTAAAGGCGGGGTGTATCAGAGGATTTCGTAGGGGGTTCGTTTTTTATCGGAAAGCGCTTCGTGAGTAGAAATATATTTTTCCCCGAGCTTAGTTTATTTAAAGCTTATTTTAATGTTATGTGCATTAATTTCATTGTGTAATTAATTTATAGATTGTAATATATTTAAATCCTATTATATGAATTGTTAAAGTAAATATATATATTCATGTAAAGAATTTATAAGAACTTAAAGTTTTTAGGCTTTTTATTTAAAAACTAGATTATTTGAGAATACCGAGAAAAAATATTTTCTTACGCTGATGGTTTACCCTTACCCCAATTGAATACCCAGTTTATGCGTGCATGGTAGATGTGAGAGAATTACTAATTGAGAGAATGAGTCAATTGAGCAACCCTCTGCACATATAGGATAGTGTAGTTTAAACCGATTGCGTAAGGGTAATACATGCTCAGAATCGCGCATCGATGACTACATATGGTAGATTTCCTAATTCCTAGTGGCTAGTTAGAAATTTATGCGGCAACGACATGAGTAGTTTTCCTGAGTTATCATCGAGACGAGAAATGAGAAAATTTTAAAAAGAAATTCGAAATGAGTTACCATCAACGGGAGGGGAGACTGGCTGCAATTGATGAGAGGGGAGACCGGAGACAATTTCAGCAAATGGATTAAGGATGCATTTCATTAAGGACATTTTTGTCCATCCAATATCTTTTTTGTAATAATAAAAATAGAAAGGTTATTTTTGAGGCAGGACTTTTTTTCTGTATTTTCTAAAAAAAAAAAATCGTAAACCTTTGATAGAACAAATGGATCCCATCTGAAGCCCAGGCCCAAGCCGAATGAACCTACCTCAATAAAACAATGGAATAATACCAAAAAGACTATTATAATTTATAAAAATATTTATTTTATAATTTATAATTTTATTTTTATCTAAAATATTTCTTGACGTTAATAAAAACACTCAAAATATATCCTAGAGATATGTGAAATGATGAAAATACCTTCTATAGATAAAAATTGATGATAAAGTCATAGAAGATAAAATTGATATTTTTTTATTAAATTTTTAATATCAAAAAGAATTTTAGATAAAAGTAAAATATTGGCGATAATGATATCATTATCCCAACTGATAAAATTAAAAACAATCCTAAACCCCGAAGCCCTGCTCCGCTCTGTTGAATTTTAGTGTGTTGTTCGACAATTGAAATGAAGCTAACACGTTCGAGTAGCATACTCCATTGCATCAAGTCTCAACTGGCCTCCTACTCAACAACGACTACAGAACCACACCTTGTGAAAGAAAAATGGAGCGGCTCCCTGAATCGTCTTTACCGTAAGATCTCTCCAATCGGAGATCCAACGGTCTCCATCGTTCCGGTGCTCGACCAGTGGGTCCGAGAAGGCGGAAATGTAGACAAGGAACAACTCCAAGTCATGATCAAGGAGTTGCGCTCCTATAAACGATTTACACACGCTCTCCAGGTATTATTACTGGTGTTTTGATGACTTTGAAATAATTCATTTTTTTTTTTAAAATAAAAAATTTTTGAAAATGTCCATGGTTTGTTTGATTGACCCAAATTTGAATTGATTGTGTATAGGTTTATAGAGAAACAATCTGATTAAACTGATTATTAATATTTAATGTTATTTTTTTTAAAACATTTTAGAGGGTCAAATATAAATATTGGGTTTTGCTAACTTACTCCAACCATTAAAGTGACCCATCAGTATTGAAGAATATCTAAAAATTGTCGTTGATGGATAATCTTACCGATCGGTAAGTTAGCAAAATTAATATTATATTTCAAAATTTGAAAGTGGGTTGGCGAGAACTATTTTGGGTTATGTTACTAGTATAACAATGGTGGTTGGAAATTTTTTTGTAATGTTTTGGTTTGACATTATCGAACACATCATTAGCCTTTACTACTAGGAGGAAACATTTTTATGTTACATTTTTGGTAATGTATTGGTTATGGCATGTTACATTTGATTGTAATGGCTCTCTTTTTCTTCTCAGTTGTCTATGTGGATGAGTGACAAACGGTACTTCACGCTTAAAGCTAGTGATGTTGCCATTCGGCTGGACTTGATCTCTAAAGCTCAGGGGATAGAAGAGGCAGAAAACTATTTTAATAACATTCCAAAAGGATTGAGGGTACTTTCCACTTATGGTGCTCTTCTCAACTGCTACGTTAATGCAAGGAATGTCGAAAAAGCAGAGGCCACGCTGGACAATATCAAAAAATTGGGTTTGGCGAAAGAGCCACTGGCTTACAATTGTTTGCTAGGTCTTTATTGTCAGACCGGAAATTATGAGAAACTTGAGAATCTGATGCACAAAATGGAGGAGAATGGTATTGCTTGGGACAGATATACGTACGGCATTCGTTTGACTGCGTATGCAGCTGTTTCTGATGCTGAGGGAGTTGACAAGACCGTTGCTAGGATGGAATCGGATACCAGTATTGTTTTGGACTGGACAAGTTATACAGGTGCAGCAAATGCGTATGCAAAAACTGGTCTGTTGGAGAAGGCTTTGGCAATGCTGAGGAAATCTGAGGGACTAATAAGTGGTAAAAAAGGTAATATAGCATATGAATGTCTTATGACACAGTATGCAGCATATGGGAAGAAAGACGAAGTTTTAAGGATTTGGCGAGTGTACAAGGAGAAAACAAAGGTTCTCAATAAGGGATACATAAGTGTCCTGCCTTCTGTATTGAAATTTGATGACCTTGAATGTGCTGAGAGTATTTTTGAGGAGTGGGAATCCAAGGCTTCATACTATGATGTGCGGATTCCAAACTTCTTGATCGGTGCTTACAGCAAAAAAGGTCTTATGGAGAAGGCTGAAGTTCTTATAGAGAGGATAATTTCCAAGGGGGGAAAGCCTGATGAGAAGTCGTGGTACTATTTAGCAATAGGGTATCTTCAGAATAATCAGCCTCGAAAAGCTGTGGAAAAAATGAAGGATGCTGTGATGGTTTGTCGTAAGAAGTGGAAGCCACAGAATACTATTTTGGCTGCATGTCTGGAATACTTAAAACATGAAGCTGCCAATTTTATAAACCTACTTGGGGACAAGAATATTATCTCAGTGGATGTACAAGACAGATTGCTGAATAATTTTCTAAGTGGGGAAACCAACTTGGATGCACTGAACGAGTTGAATGCTGAGGCATTAGTTAGAAATGGAGAAGTGAATTCAGAGGCTGAGGACGATGGCGCTGATGCAGTAGCTGGAAATGAAGAAGCACATTCAGAGCCTTAGTTTAGTCTAAAGTTTGAATACCATGGGTTATTTTTGTACATTCTGGAGAGCGGAGTGGTGAAAGAATTATTTGTTGGAACCCCTCTAGTCGGAATTTAGTGATTAGAATTGAACTTCGTATAACAAGTTCAAAATTTAGTGATTAGAATTGAACTTCGTATAACAAGTTCAAAAAACATATTTACTCCATTCGTTTTTCAATTCAAATTTATTGGTTCAACGTTACTTTTATGACGTGTGTGTATATATAATTCTAATTCAATGTTGGAATGAATCAAATTATAGATTTTGCAAAATTGATGTTGTTATTTGTTTCATAAATAATAGATTAAGTGGTAAATGTACTTTTTTCTTCACGTCACGGATGTTGTTTTTTAACAAAATCATTATTTGTCGACGTAATTTGAGAGTTAAATGTTTGTTCTTGAAAGTACAAACTGTCTTGGCAAGAGCTGATCGCACAATTGGACTTAGTAATCCTAGTTGCCAAACACATCAAAATACATTCTTACACCTTGACAAACCCGCAAACAAGCAAAACAGAGTGAGTAAAGCAAAATGGAAGAGGTAGGAGTAGAGAGCAGCTTCAAAAACGAGGAGGCAGCGGAAGACGATGACCGACCAATGCTGAGCCCGCAGGCTTTAGCGGCCCTAGAAGAGTTCCTGGCAGAGCAAAACCAAGCCCTAGAGACCACCCATACTAGTCAAACGGAATCGGAGACGGTGGCTTTGGTACCAGAAGACTGGAGGCTCAGCCAGTTCTGGTATGACGCCGTCACGGCCGAGACTGTAGCCAAAGAAGTTGTCTCCCTCTGCGCCGCCCACACCGACCCTCGCGTTGCGTGTATTGCTTGTCCAACTCTCTACGCCTACCTGAAGGTCTCTTCTGTAAATTTAAAATAAATTGCTAGTGTGTGTATATATTCTTCTTTTATTTTTATTTTAAAATGTTCGCAGAAAATTGGTCCTGAGGTGTCGGCTCAAATTCTTGAATATGACAAGCGGTTTGAGCAATACGGAAGTGATTTCACGTTTTATGATTACAACCAACCAGAAAATTTGCCTTTGGAACTCAAGCATGCTTTTCATATAGTAGTTGCGGATCCTCCTTATCTGGTCAGATATTATTATGCTTTTTACTATTTCCATGGCACTGTTACATGTCTAGTAATGTAATGTAAGCTTGATGTGTTCTTTGTTATAGACATCTCTTGTACGACGGCTGTGGATCAATTGTGCGCCACATATTTAGCAGCACATTAAAGATTAGATAGTGTCTACTATACATGGTATTAACTTGTTATTTATTGAGTCATCACTCATGTATGTATGACTTCCTTGGCAGAGAGCAGTGCTAGGGGAGGTTGCACAACTGTCACTGCTTTTATAGTGAGTCTTGTGTATGAATTTGGTTTTCACAGTCTATTGCTCATCGTGTTTGAGTAAAGAACACTCTTTTACAAAATTACCGATTTGCTATTTAATAATCATTTTTTAACCTTTTATCAGTAAACAATAACGTCCTTGCTTCAATTTTATTGTCCAAAATAGTTCTGATTTGCTTCTTTTATTGCTTGATGGATTCACTTCTTTACTAATATCAAAATTGTTTCTCTCCTTGCTATCGCTAGGTTGGATATTGAAAGAATTTAATGGTAAATAGTGGGTTGCACTTGTGTTCATAGTTGGGACGGCCAATTGTTCAATGGTAACTTGAACCAATTAAATGATTGATGAAGAGATTTATCATTGATCTAAGTAAATTTCATCTGAAAATTCTGCAGTTGTTGGATCCAGCCATATTTGCTTCCTTTTGTGGTAATGAAGAGGGATGATTTTCGTACTTTCAGATTTGGAAGGAAATGAAAAAAATGAAGAACTGGATTCGAAAACTATTTTTTTAACAATGGCTATCAAATCTGGATTGTATTTCTGTTGAAGGTCTTTGCTTTTTATGATGTTGAGTTGGTGGAGCCTGTGCAAGTGATAGGCCTAAAGGATATGCAGGCGGAGAGAGAGAGGAGAGAGTAATTTGTAATGTCAGTTAATGGTAGTTTTGTAAATAATGTAGAAGAATATCTTTAGAGTTAAATGAAATGGTTTGCTGACGTGACGGCTAATTAGGGTAGTGAGCGTGTGGGTTAGTAACTTCAGTTACTGATGCTAGCAATTTCCTTTTGTAGATGCATATTGATATGGGGAAAGGGGCACCTACTTCTCATTTTTGGATTATTTGAATATTGCTTTTAGTTTTGTTTGTTTCAAACATGCTTTTCAAATGTAACTAATGGTAATCAACTAATGTGTATGGTGGCAGAGCCAGGAGTGTTTGGAAAAAGTTTCTCAAACAACTTCATTTCTTGCAAAACCAGGGAATTTTTACTTGCTTCTACTCACAGGTGAACATTGATACCTCATTTTTCCATGTAGACATCACAATGCTTAGGTAGTTAGGTGGTTAGTCCTTTGAAGAGATACTGTCATATTCAGCATTTAAAAAAATTACAGAACATATGGTGGAGAAGATAATTACAAGAGGAGATTGTGAAAACAATTGTATTTTGTGACCAATTGCATTTCACAATCGTAACTATTACTTACCATTAAGAGCAAAAAGTAATGACACCTACTCAATGTTTTCATTGATGATTTCTATTCGTAATAGGTTCGAACAGATATCTATCAATATCTGTTAGTGGTTGCATTTTTCTCTTTTTGGCTTTTCATGGTGGATGTGATTATATTGTGGTGCTTGCAGGTGAGGTGCAAAAGGATAGGGCTGCTGAGCTCTTAGGTTTGTGTCCATGTGGTTTTAGACCCCAACACTCAAGCAAACTTGGAAATGAGTTTCGTCTGTTTACGAACTATGACCCAGGAATGAAACTTGGAGGGTGGGAGCAACAGAATTAAGTGCAGTTTCTCTCAACACAAACATAAAAGGTAGCTGATGCTATGAACCTTGCATTTTTAATATCCATAGTTAAAAAAATATATAGGTTACTACGATTCAATTGAAGTTACTTAGCTTTAATGTTCATTAATGGGGAAAGTGAATAATTGCTTACTATGTGAGAGAAATTTTATAGATTGATAACAATGAGTTTATGACAATGAATGTATAAATTTTATAAATTAAGAGTCAATAATAGTCATCAAATATTTGCATTAAACTTCCTTAAATTGAGAATTTAACTAACTTAAGCTGATTAAATTGCCAAGTTAGCAAATTCTCCTAACTACTGTCATTTTAGTAGTTGCACTTGTTGATCATCTGAATGCCTTAAACTGATGGCAGAGGCTTGACTACTTGATCATCAGTCTTGATAACTTGAGAGGCAGATATTTGATCATAGTTAACCTTTAGCATCATCGATTGCAATAGAGTTGCACTGAATCACAAGCAAAGCTATAAGCATTGGCAGAATTATAAACCAGACTCTTCAACGTAAATCAATTATATATATATATATAGGGAGAGAGAGAGTAAACAGCCCCCTCAAACTTAACTATGGTGATTCAACCAAGTTCAGTTTGGATCTTATCAACTCCAAGCAAGAAGCTGGGAAAGACCTGATGATAATATAAACGATGAGCTCTGCTGAGACACATCAAACTGCAAGAACAATTACTACTACTACACAAAGTGAACATCTTACTGAATATGTTTTGTGTGAGCGTGAGAATTAATTCATGGTTACTCAGATGATCATCTAGTCAGGCCACTGCGTAGTTAATATAATGTGCTGACTTGACAATCCATTTAGCTTATGTTAGTCAGGATCTAAGATTTAAGTGCTTGTTATTGAAATGGTTGGTCATTATTATTTAGTCTTGTATTCATTGTTGTAAACATGATAGATGAAATAAAAACCACATTACATTGTAAACATTGTTCACTTATGCCATTAATGATATTGAAGATTATCAACTTAAACTAAATTGCAGTAACCTTTACATTTATTCATGTTATCGGCAGAGCAATAAGCAACAAATGAATTATAAATTTATAATCAAAGCAGAGTCACCGACATAATCAATTCATATCCTTAAATATGGCACACTAATACACTTATAATCTTTCAAGTAACCGGTGAACAAAAATTTATTTCCTTGAAAAAGCCTTTTGAGATGGACTTTGGTTATGAAAGTTCATTAAAACAGTTGTTTGCATTTATTTTCATTCTCCTTTTTGTGATATCTTTCTTGTTGACAAATTAGTATCATGACCTGGTTGTGGATAATTCCTCAGTGTCCCTATGGCGTTGGTATGTAACATTGGTGAATTATGGACCACAGATTTAATGATGAGCTTCTTTCAACTGCAACCAGGATGATGGTTGGAGGGGGGTCTTTTCACTTTCAAGGTGGGAGTCATGGAGAACTCTGGCCACGCTAACTTCTTGTCAATGCTTATGCTGAAAGGAAAATGAGAAAATCATGTTTTTCCTCGTTTTCTTGATATTTGTAGGTGTCAAATTCCTCTTTTTATATGTACTCTCTTTCAAGTTTTACGTCCTTTTCACTCAACACAAATTTGTTTTGCAATTTTGAACTTGTAAATTATTAATTGTGGTTATGAGATGGAATTGTCTTTGATTTGAAACTACTTCTTTACCTAATCTTCGGTTAATCTAATTATTGAAATGAAGATTCCTAAGCTTTAACCTCACATTCATTTATGCTTCAAAAATTTTCAAGTTTACGCACGTGCTTTTATATATAAATTTTCTTCTATTGCATTAATTTTTAAAATTTACTTATAAATTTAACATTTTGTGTTTTAAACTCAGATGAAATAATATTTATAATATATGTTTCGTTTCCTAATTTTGACGGTGAATTCATGATTTAAAGAAACATCAAAACTACTTTGCTTTCGTTTATAACTTAATTTTGTTCATAAATTAATTTTATTTCGGTTTTAGTTTGAAGTTCATTTCAACGTCAGAATGTATTTAAAAGTATACATATTTTTTCTTTATGGATATATATGAAATCGTACTCAACAAGTCGAACATTATATTTGTAGATGTGTAGTGTATCCACATGAGTAATCCCATAAATTAATGATGTTCTCCGTGCAAGTCTTAGCATGATATACATTGTTAAAGAATGGAATGTTACAAAATAATAGATTATAAATGTTTTGAGCATCAATTTAACAGTTAAATGTTTCTATCAGTTCAATTTAGTTTTTGAAATTGAGTAATGTTATGTTTTTTAAAATTTTTTTTATCTAAATTCAAGCCCAAACAGAAAATAATATATGGTGAAATGTAATAATACATTAAATTACATTAAATTGGCTTAAGATATCACTTAGCTACAGGACATGCGCACTAAATTACATATTAATTATGCAATATAAAAATTATGATCCGGTTTTCAAGAGTCAGACCGGTCCAAAGCAGAAATAAAAACAAAAAATAAAAAATAAAAAAAAACCTGGAAATGTCGAGTTCAGAAGCAGCCTTCAAGGTGCGTTTGCCAAGTAAGACATAAATGGTTGGTTAGTCCGAGAAAACAAAATTCAAATGAAGTCATCGAGAAACCAGTTCTAAGGTGCAAGTTCCAACTACAGAAAACATGCGACCGAACATTGTTTCGGAGGTAAGCTCAGATCTGAAGTCTCTCTTTTTGTTTACTTTAGGGTTTCGTTGTTTGAAGTCTCTGCTGACGGACTCAATCCTAAATTCCGTTGTTCAAAAAATGTCACAACTGTAATTTTCATTTTTGAATCTGAGTTGTTCTTTGAACTACTTCTACTACTTTAACTTTGTTAATATTATAGTGAAACCAGCTGTTTAAGGTTTGATGTTGTCAATTATTTTGTTTTGCTTTGTAACACTCAGTGTAGTTGGTTATGATATCGTGTAATACATGTAGTGATATGGAGGTTTAGCACTAAAAGAGCTGATTCTTTCGAGTGATGCTGTTGTTTTTGTATTTCTTTTAATGAAAAGAAAGTTCTAGCAATGCAATGTTGTCAGTTTTAGTATCGGACAAAGTGTTCACTTGTGCCACATTAGAAATGAAGTTACATTGCCTGGAATATGAATTTGGTTAGTTTTGTATTGAGATTCAAATTTAATCGTAGTATTTTGTTCGTTGGTGTATAGGCTGGGTTGTCTACCAGAGTGAGCCAATGGTGGGAGAATATTCCATTCTTTACTTCGGCAGTGGTCATTGTTTGTGGGACGATTTACTTGGTCTGCCTCTTGACGGGATATGACTCCTTCTATGAAATATGCTTTTTGCCATCTGCAATTATATCACATTTTCAAGGTAAGTTTATGAGGTCCTAAGAAATCATACATTTATCATCGTATTCAGTTAACTGTAGGTTTTTTGTCTCTTAGATGCGTATGTTGTTCCCAGTTTTTAAGTGTTTTCTTCATTGGGCATAATATAACTTAAGTTTTGTATACAATTCCATTATGTTATAACTTGTTGTCCATTGGTTTCTAACAACCAGGGTTTTAGGGTTCACGTGTAGTCTCCAATTTAGATCATGGTGAAGAAGGATGGGTAGGAGAAGTTCTAGATATTGAAGTAAAGAGAATTGGACTGTTTGCTTTTTCAATTAGTCATCTACTTATTTTTCCTTGAGAACTTAGCTTAATTTTTATAGTGAAAATGATTATACATGCGCTATGCATGGAGTGATTAGTTTTTCACTTACGAGGATTTTGGGGTTCTTATGTTATGTTGGGTATGGATAAAGCAGATTTATAACATTTCAATCTGAATACTTTGAAGTGTGGCACAACTCTTGAACATTGTTGAGTTAGGTCAATTTGAATAAATTATTGGCTGGGCATCTCAATAATCTGCATTTTGAATTATAAATCAAGTACTTATCATGTTAGCTTCTTGTTTATTGGACATGGAAAATTATCAGATGCGATCCTTTTGAAGATAATAAACAGCTATGTTAATTGGATGTAAGTAGTTGACAGAGACAGACTTGTTATGTAATGCATACTTTCTAAAATTTGTTATCTTTTCATTGAGGCTATGCCACTATCATGGGAGTAAACATTGTGCTAATCTCGAACCGATATTTGCTGACCAAGTGCAACATTTGTGAGAGGTTAACTTATTTTCTTTTTTTAAAACTTGTTAACTTGTTTCTTAATCTCTCCTTAAGAAGTAAGGTAGAACTGTTTCACTATATTTTCCTCTTCACATTTTGATTCAATATGTTATAATAAATTGTTACAGGATTCTTTATGTACAAAGTTTATGACAGTAGTTTTGCTACATTCAAGGATATGTGTTTTTATGAAGTAGATGTAAAATATTCTGGATATTATTTTCAAATGAGAAGGCTTCCTCTAAGATAATCTCCAGCTAAATTTAGTCTTGGTATGATTTGCAATTGGGTACCTAAACTTCCATATTTTAGCCTGCCTCAAGTTTTAAGGCATGTCACTTTCTATCTAGTTGGCCAGTTTGAACTTTGAAGTATTCAATTCCTGAGAACTTCAACATCTTTTACAAATTTCTTCTGATTAAAAAAAGCTGATTACAGTCCAGATTCAGAACTTGTACTAGAAGTCTTTGGTATCATTTCATTTGAGCATACTTTTTCTTTCACATTTTTTTGTTTCATGTTTTGTATTGTGTTTGGGCTAGTTTTCTATAGTTTTTCTTCTGAATGTGATTCCATTTTGTCGTATGTTCATTAATCCTACTCTTTTATCTTGCAGTCTACAGGATATATTTGTCCATTCTATTTCATGGTTCACTGCTACATGTTCTGTTCAACATGTTGGCTTTGATTCCTTTGGGTTCTGAACTAGAGAGAATTATGGGCTCCATTCGCATGTTGTACATAATAATTTTGTTGGCTACTACCAATGCTATATTTCATCTTCTTATTGCATCATTGGCAGCCCACAATCCATTTAACTCTTCTCCATATCTCATGAATGAGTGTGCAATAGGCTTCTCAGGAGTCATATTTTCTATGATTGTCATTGAGACAAGTTTGAGTGGAGTACAATCAAGGAGGTTTGTTTTTCCAGACATTATCTCTATTATTCTTTTTTTTTCCCTTGCCTATTTGGGAGAATCAGATGTGCAATATTTTGTGTACATACTCCTAAATGTCAGACACATGCACAAATCCTTTTCTTCTACCGCCTGGGTTAGGATTGTAATGATTTCTTCTATTTCTGGTTCTTCAACTGACTTGCAAATTCGTTTTTCTGCAGTGTGTTCGGTCTCTTCAATGTGCCAGCTAAACTGTAAATGCGATTACTTGCTTTTGCAATGTTTGATTATCACTATTATCTATATTTGTCATTGACGTGGAATTAACAGTGGAAATGTTGGCTTCAGGTATCCGTGGATCTTGTTGGTACTGTTCCAGCTTCTTATGACCAATGTCTCATTACTTGGGCATCTATGTGGCATTCTGTCTGGATTTGCATGTATATATGTCTTCTTTGAAAAATACCCTTTTCTTCACTTCTCTGTTGCTCACTTGCTCTTGGTTCTGCTATAATATTTTATAATTTGAATAAGCCACTAAAATTATGGTTTATCTTTACATTTTCAGATACCTATGGCTTATTCAACTTCCTTATACCTGGAACATCCTTTTATTCTTCTGTTGAGGCCTCCTATTGGCTAGTAAGTGTTTTAACAGAACTAGTTCGCAGGCGGGTTCTCGTTTCCATTGCTTTATTAGATTGTTTCTGTACCTTTTGCTTTGCATATTTTGTCAAAATAAATAAAGTTACTGTTGAGTTAAGTTTGTCGTGTAAATTTTATTTATTTTTTATCTTTTAGAAAAAGTTATAGCTTTAAATATAAGCCAAATTCCTTCCCAACCCAGTTTGAGTGACCTCCTTTACAATGATAATAGACCTTACTAACAAGCTAATACTTGCAATTTTAGTTTAGTGCTTGTCAAAAGAAGGCTCAATATAATGTGTAGTTCCCAATTGGGATCCTTGGCTTTGATAGACCTGACAACACCTGGTTTTCCAGCCATAATTAAATCCATTTCATGTGCATTCTTCTACACGTCAGATAGGCATTAAGATCTCCAAACAAAGACTTGTATCCTGTTCTTGGTTTTGTAAGACAGATTCTTTACTGTGCCTGACTGAAGTTGGGTTGAATCCTGCATGTTGTCATACTTTTTTGCACCCCCTCTGCATTCTACGTTATATTTCTCGGCCTCATTCTCATAACACTTTTAAGGGTTTAGAGATTTTTGGGTTTTATATCTTACATTGTGAATTTCAGTCCACTTTCACAAGGCGGCCTAAGTTTATCTTGTGCACTGGTGGGAATCCTTCTGGTCACATTCCTACATATTCTGGCCAGAATACAAATTCTAGGTAAACATTGAACTCTTTAAACAACTGTTTTACCTTTTACCCATGAGAGGTACCTAACTTGGTGAATTTAGTAGCAGTAGTTTATTTTCTGGAAATATCTGGAGAAATCTGTCTTCATGGATGCCACAGAGGGAAACATCTTTTCAGGTATCGAATTAATTAAATTTAGAGTGTTTCTTACAAAGTTAAATACGTTATCTAATACGTTTGTTGTTACCTGGTGTTCATCCAATATGATTTTGACCTTCAGTAAAATTGGAAATGTTGTGCTGCTCAATCTCTTACTGTAACTTTTGTATTTATTTTCCAAAGATGTAATCATCAAGTTTGTGCCTTGAAAGAAATGCCAACTTGGTTGTCGAGTATATTAGCTGTCGAAGGACAGAATAGAATAAAGTGGAACGAATAAGCGATGGTGTTGCGTTCCTTGCTTTCTGTTTTTCATGTATTCTTCCAGCCCTGTCTGGAATGTGTAATGTTGGTCCTTTCTACTTTGTTTTTTTTTTTTTTTTTTTTTTTTTTTTTTTTTTTTTTTTTTTTTTCATAGCTTTGGCATCCATGTATTCTGCAAGTGCTAAAATCTTCTGTCAAAATGACATCAAAATCAGTAACATTGCTTCTTGATAACATCCAGCCAACACGAGACAGCCAATTCCCTGGAATGGGAAGGACTCTTGGTTCCAGTCAACTTCCTGTAAATTCAGATTCAAACCTAGAGGCTAGACTTTTGGATAATAGCATCCCTGACCGCCCTGTGGCAGCAACTGGTACAGGAGAGCAGCCATCGGATAGAAGGTATCAGAAGATCTTTAATGCAGCTTGAAGCTTAATAGATCAGTTATTAGTTTAAGCTCAGCAGTTGTTAATTAATATTATCTGGTTTTTCTAGATGCGAATGTCAAATTTACACTTCTGCTCTTTACCCTATTGTTATTCTGGTGGTGAATATCTTACCAAGCATGTGTAGGTCTGGATTAAATTTTTATATATTGGCTGGATGAATCTTAATGGATTGTTGTCTGTGTTCTATTTGAAAGTTTGGAGTAACAAATCTAGCCAGAGCAAACCATTGCTCCTTGGAATACAAAATCAAATAATTAACAATGCTAGTAGAAATATTGTGCCTTAAGTAGTTGTTATGCTGGGCTAGAGGTAATGCCTACTAGTTTATTTCAACGGCGATTTGTGGCCTGAATTTCATTTCACTTTGGAATAGACCCAACTCCAACATGAGGTCTGGTTTGTGTTTTAAATTTTTGAAAGCTGAAATATGCCCTGATTATCAGTAATACTTCCTTGATATATTCTTTTCAGACTAGAGTTTTGCCTTAAAGAGACCACTTCTAGTCAAATGTAGTGCTTTGACGAGTAATCATGATTTAGTACGAAACATATAGTAGTCAGCTGTGGTTTGATGCCTTCTTAAGAGTGGTTTGTATTTCTTTCAGGCAGCCAGCAGTGGACAATATAGTTGCAGCTTCCAGAGGCCCTGCAGCCGATCAGGTTTTCTTTCTTCAGTTTGGAAATTGGATTTCCCACACCCACCCACACCTCCCCCCCTCCCTTTTTTGGTTGCTATGATCCCAATATTTTGTCCATGGTATTGCAGGGCTCAATTGCCTCTGATGAAGAAATTCAAAAACTTGTTGCAATGGGTTTCGAAAAGGTAGAGACATACATTTTACATATGCATAAGTTTCATTATATGACTTTAGTCTCTCGCTTTGTAAATTTAGTAGTTTGGGGAGCTCTGTGGATTAATTGTTCCTCATTAAATATTTTCCACATTTAGTAATTTTGAGAAACAATCAATTGTGATTCGTTGTGGTGCTGCTTGTTATGCATAGATATCAAAATGAGACTGGGGAGTTTCAAATGATAATGCCTTAAGCTTGCTTTTTTTTATCCTTGTTTTTTAGACACAGGTAGAAGTCGCTCTAGCGGCTGCTGATGGGGATCTTAATGTAGCAGTGGAAATTCTCATGAGCCAGCAGGTGTGTATCTGAGAGTTATCATTGCCTAAGCACCATGTATATTACTCTTTGTTGTTACCTTTTGGGTGTTTGGATGTTTTATATGCAGGTGTAATTCGTAAAGCAATCTCATCGATGTCAGCTAAAATCTTCTACAATTACATTTAAATCCA
Organism: Dimocarpus longan; assembly: GCA_022984855.1. Classification (NCBI taxonomy): domain Eukaryota; kingdom Viridiplantae; phylum Streptophyta; class Magnoliopsida; order Sapindales; family Sapindaceae; genus Dimocarpus; species Dimocarpus longan. The sequence continues at coordinate 12,015,222 of CM041026.1, forward strand.
CTAGGTTTGGTCTGCCCCAACAATTTCTGTGTGAGGTCTGGTCCTGTGGGTCCTGTATAGGTTATAGTTCCTCTGACAGTTTTTAGGCGAGTGACTGGACAAAGGAATATTTGGACAGAAACACTTGTACGAATTTTTGTTCAAAAGGAAGGATGTAAAATTATTTGTTTAACATGAATCGATCACAAGAACCTTGGATCTCAATTAAAAGAAATCTCATCTTCATTTTCTAGAGGATTTCAGCTTTTTATCATGATATTATGCTTGCGATTGAAAGATATTACCAACGCAGAAGAGTTGAGGCTGCAGAACTTAAGAGATTTTAAAACGATTCTATATTCTAATCTCTGGAGTCGATAGAAAATGTTGAAACTAATTGAAAAGTGAAAACTGGAGCATCTAGCTGAGTGTGAAAGGGGTAAAATGATAGAGAAGCACATTAGCTGCTGCACGAAATCACTATTCATGCTGAAATAATTACATTGCCATTTATAGAAAAAGCTACGCTAAATGTAAACCACAAAACTGATGCCATTATAAGTGTAGACAAAATATTGCTGCATCTTTCACAGGGTACATTAATTTCTTACTGCAAGGACTCCAAAGAAGCATAGGAGTATTTAAAATCCGCTGATCTTCTACTGCACATGTTGCAGGTGTCTTCTAAACTTGATAACTGGCTTGTTTATTAAGCAGATTTTGAGTTCCACCAATGATGCATCTACCTCTCTACCTTTATGGATCCCCCATCATAAATATTCTTTCAAAGTCCAGGCTTTTCTCCTTGAGCTTTAAAAAGGTTTAAACTTATACTTATAGTGACCGTTAATCGCTACAGTGGCCATTTATTAGCGTGGACTTTAACCTTATCCTCGGAGAAATGTGGTAAAAGTAGAATGCTGTCATATCCTCCTTAAACCATAAGACGAAGTGTTGTAATGTCCTTGAACCACAATTCTGCAAGATGACATTCTCAAAATTTGAACTAATAACCTATAGATGTTTTAATTGCAAACCCGGTACCAACAACCTTGATGGTATCAAGTTTGAAACCAAAACACCTATAAGGTTACTAGTTTAAATCTTGGAAACGTCACCTTATGAACTTGTGGTTCAAAGAGGAGATGATAACACAGAGTCTCCACTACACTTTGATCTGTGATTCAAGGAGGACATAATAGTATCTTGCCTCCACTACACCCCTCCAAGGGCAAGGTCAAAGCTCACGTGGATAAATAACTACCGTGATAATTAACAGTTACTACAATATTCTACTAGTTTTCTGGTATTATTTGAGTTCTTTCAGCATTTGATGTTAAATAATCCGATCTCCGCCATACTGCAAACAAACAACTGCCTTTAGCTTTCATCTAATGAGGACTAAGGAACACCTGTGTGCGTGCATGCATGCAGGCATGCTTCCATAAGTTTGCGTGGAAGAGAGATGTAATGATTTTCTTAGCCAGGTATAAGTAAAATAGACCATGGATAATGGTTGAACCAACCTAAATGAGTACTGAATTTTTGTGCATAATAACCTTCCTTTCCACGATTGGAAAATAAAAGAGAGGATGTTGTGTCGTGAGGGACTCCATGCCACTTTATGCATTCCTGTACATCATAGGTTTGATAAGATAGGTGAGCAATCAATCTGTTATAAGAATCATAGAGGCTTTACTGTAAATAAGCAGAAAATAGGGCTTACACAACCCATATGGCCATACTGCCCACAGTTGTAACATGAAACTCGTTTTCGACCCATATCTGGTAAGTTAACACAGCAGAGATGACCAAATTTCTTGCACACGTAACACTGAATTTTCTGCCCATGAGAGAGAATATTGCAATTACAAGTCAACTTTTTATCCCAAATTTTGTATTCCAACCAAATTGGCAATCGATTTAAATGTTATCAAAATAATGTCATAATTAATGTGTATTCAAATGTCACTACAATGCAATTGTTAACTTTAGATTTAAATGTTATCAAAATGTCATAATTAATGAGTACAATGCAATTGTTAACTCAGAGCATCTCCAATGCTTCTATAGATTATGTTTAACAAAAACTAGTCATATTATCAATGTTAAGGGAATTGCTTCTTACATGACATTGATAGACAATTAAATTAAAAACTCTTCTCCAATGCTTCCATTTAAAATGGCTAGTTTGACTTACCCTAACTTTTTTTATTTTCTTTTTTTGGAGGAATAACAGTTATATTGCTTCTGAAACCAGTATGTACAAAGTACAAACTACATCTATACATCCAGAAACTTACACTGAATCTACAGTAATCTAATTACAATAAGCTGCAGAGAATAAACCAAAACAGCTTCCAAAAAACATCAACCTACTGCACCATCAACAACTCAACCTCAAACTACTGCATCAACAACCAGTATTAACAAAACCTACCCCAGCATTCAAAAAACCATCCAACTACAGCAGCTATCAGCCACAATTTTCTCGCATAACCATCAAACTTCCCATAATCTTTCAACAACTACAACAGTAAAAAATATGTTCAGAGTAATCTAAATACAGCATCAAAAATCAATTACAAAGTCCTCAGAGCATTTTGTCCATTTAATATGAATAGAACAAGAAGCAAACTTGATCAACAAAAATCTGACTACAGCAACAAAAATCACTACAAAGTAATCAATCCATTTAATATGACTACAGCAACAAGCACCAGCGTTCTCTGTGTTCGTTTGAATGTTTGGCTTCCCAAGCTGTAGTTCTGTTTCTTACTTGCCAAAAAAAAAAAAAAAATCACCATAAATCTCTCCATCCTAGTCTCTTACTTGCAAAAAATGTCAAAGTTTCAAACAATTCACTCAGATACTCTCCCAAATGGTTCTCGCAGGCTTTTTATCAGACACCTTTGCTGCAAGAAGACTTGTCAAGCTCACCATTGACTCACTCCCCTTTGTTGGCTTAAATTACTGCCATAGAATGTTAACTCACATAAAGAACCCAAATGGGTTCATTTTTAACACCATGATGAGAGCTTATATTAAGTTAAAACACCATGATGAGAGCTTATATTAAGTTAAACACCACTCATATGGTTCACTCTTGCCTATCCTTCTGCTTGTCCGTTGAGGAAGGTGTCCCCTTGAGCACCGCCGGGGACTCACTGGCAGAGGAACTACTAAGCTTATGAGATTGGGTCGAATTGAAAAAGCGAATCGAATCAAATCGTAGGACATGGGAGAAGGGGGATTGCCTGAGCTCATGAGATCGGAAAATCGTAGAAAACTTAATAGAGAAGAGAAGGTGAGTTGGAAGGATGGGTTTGGACTGAGGGAGAGAGAGAGAGAGTATATAAGAGGGAGAGAAGGTCTGCAGTTAGAGAGAAGAGCCGCTGTATTGGTGACATGCTGAGTCAGCATGTCTAATACTACAAGTAGAGGGTCATCTTCACAATGTCTATTTTTTTTTTTTTTTTCCATCTCAACTTGACAGTGAAAATTGACATTTGCATTGGAGAAGTATAATTTAACACAATCCTATGTGACGTAAATTTTTCACAATTCATAGGAGCATTGAAGACGTTCTTAGTTTGACGCGAAGCTTTGCTCAATAAATTAAGAAACAAATGCTCCTAGGTGAATGATTTGTAAAACTGAGTCGATACAGAAATACCTTGAGATCATCAGCAGGGTAATTTGCCCTACATGAAAACATATCATGTCCTGGATCCCCACATCTTAAGCAAACATTGGAAATCAAATTGTTTCCCAGGTCATTTCTTCCATGGTGAACAAAACAATCAACATCCTGTTAAAACATAAATCAAGGAGGCCTTACGGTGAGTAATAAGATGTAAAAAATTTTGTAACAATCCATATTTAATGATGAAGAGAGCCCTTAGACATAAACAAAGAAGGAATACGTTATGCAGACTTGCTAAACCAAACAAAAACTTTATATGTATATGTATATATATATATATATATATATGTATATTCATATAATTTACTTTGGAGTTTATATCTTTATTCCTGTAGCAGCACTTACTAGGATAGTTCAGTTTGTTATTTTATAATGTGGGATAAGTCCTTCTATAATGATGTTCGCAAGTTCCAAGTGACATATAAAAACACTCGCCACTTGATTTGTATGAAGACTAAGCTTCACATATTAAAATAGGTAGATCTTGAAGGTGTAATAGACCACGTTTTCTACTTAGAACTAGAAAACAAATTGCATTATACCATACTAATCGTATGGTAAAGTTAAGAAATTACATGTATTAGAGAATTTACTGACTGCTAGCAAGCAGACAAACAGAGAGAGTTGGAAAAAAATGTGCATCAATATTCAGAGCACACCAGGGAGTCAAACAAAAAGGAATATAGAAATGTTTCAAACCTGTTTGCAAAACCTCCATACATGCTCAAAACTGCCACAACGGAAGCATGGCTTATCCTGCTTTTGTACTTTGCAGTTTGCTGCTGAATTTGAGCATGAGCCCCAGTCACAAGTGGGAGGATCGAAGTATCTTGGCTTTTTCTGGAAAAGAAATGAAGACGAGGAGATTCCATAGAATTGTAAAAGCTTTCTTAATCATGTGTGCAAGTGCAAATTAAACAAGTACTTAAAATAGTGGAAACTAAACTTACAAGAAGTGTTCGCAATACCCCGTTATCTTTAATACCACTTTCTTCTTTTGCATAATTGTCAACCTGAATTAATAGAAACCTCAATTGTCATGTGAAGCAACAGAATATCAATGGCTCATTATGTCTTATTGAAGTAAGTGGTGTATCCTACTTTGAATAAGAAACATTTAATTGTAACCAATGATATGTACAAAGACTCGCTGATATAATTAAGATTAATGTTAAACTTTCCAAATTTTTTTGCTCAAATGACATGACATAAGAGTTATCAACATCATATTAATTATCACACCATCTTTTAATTTATAAGATGTTAATAACCCATATGACACATCATTTGGACAAAAAATTTGGGAAGCCTAACATTGCTCTACAATTAAAACTATCTACAATACCAATGAACAACAAATGAGAAACAAAAATGAAATGGAACTAGCAAAGGAAATGCATTCCTAAGTTCCTAACTCTTTGTAAAGATTTTCTGTCAATATTGATATGGTGCTAACCTTTTTATGAAAGAAATTTAAGTTTGAGTGATGTATGACAGTAAAGGAAAAAAAATATAACAATATTGATCATCCATTATTTTTTATGTTGATGTGTCAATAGATTATCAAAAGCTTAGCAAAAAAAATGACAGTAAAAATTTTTGCTCCTTCTTGTAACAACATTATTAGTCATCTTTCCTTTTTATTATTTTTCCATTAGTATTAAGTTTGATTTTTTATTTTAATTTTATTTAGTTTATTTCCTATTAAGATTTTCCTTATCCTAGCACTATTAGGATTTTGAGAATATTGGGTTGAGCTTGCTTATCAGCCAAAAGAATTTTTTAATCCAAAAACTCTATTTGTGTTTCTTTTTGCCGTGCTATTGCCACTTTAGTAGAGCTTTTGCATAATTTTTTTAAAAAAAAATTACTTTTCCAAGTGTAGTCTTTTAAACCCTTTTGAAAGTAAAAAAATATAAAAAGTATCCTCATGATATTTCATTAATTACACTTTGCTCTTTCCAATTAAAAAATAGTCAACCTTAATTATTGTATGTTATTTTAAATAAATTTACTATATAAGAATTAGAGGTGGACATCTCCAACCCAACTCAACATATCAAATCTAACCTGACCATTTTTTATTGGGTTGGATTGGATTAAATCTTAAAAACACTAAGATGATTTGAGTTGGGTTGAAAATTAAATTGGTTTGAGTTGAATTGAAAAATTTTCAATCTGACCCAACCCAACCCGACAAATGTCCATCCGTAGTTCTAAATCTAAGATTTTCTTATTTTTCTAGAAAAACACTTGCTAAGAATGAAGATCAAGAACAGTCTTTGTAGTGGATTGAATTTTTATTTCCAATCATTAAATCTTTATTTGTATTCGTTTTATTTGTAATTGAATTGTTAAGACTATGAAAATTATCAACTAGACCTTTTGTACCTTTGCGATGGACTAAATCCAACTCGATTAACCCAACCCAACCCAATCCGATTGTTATTAGATTGAGTTAAAGAATTTATTGAGTTGTGAGTCCAACTCAACCCATGTTAGATTGAACGATTTCCAATCCAATCCAACCCCAACCCAAAAACAGCTACCCCTAATAAGAACTTTTTTAAAAATAATAATCAAACGGTTTATATTCGAAAGAACTTTTTTAATTGACAACCAACTATCAACAAATTTTCTTCAAAAGCTTTATTTGTAAAGTTTTACTTCTAAAAGATACTAAAAAACTCTACTTAGAAGAGCTTCTAGCTCTATATATTGCAGTGTCTTTTGGCCATAGTGGGAGGCAATCAATAATAAGAAAGCCTTCGGAGGTCGATTCCATTGAAGGGATCAAATTCTTATTTTACTCCTCTTATTTTTATATTTTTAGTTTTTATTACTAGGAATTAGGTTCCTAACACTCATTTTTCTTTTTGCCATCTTTAAGAGAATTTTATTAAAATTCCTTACAAGAATGACAACAAAACAGGTAACCGTCCAACGCTATGACTCTGGACTTCTTAATTAAGTACAGGGGATGGCAAAAATATTCGATCCGATCCAAACCCGGAAAAACCCGATTTATTTGGAATGGATTTGGAGCTAAAAAAATTGACTTTGGGGTGGGTTTGGAGCTAAAAGGCTGATCCGCCTGGGTTACTGGGTCAGGAACGGGGCAAGTTTTTTTGCCCCGACCCGCCCCATTAACCCGGCGTATAAATTAAAAACAAAAAAACCTAACAGGTAACAGCAACCACTTCTCCAATGTTTGAAAGCATTGAGATGGATTTTTAGCATGAATTTTTGTAATGTTTTCGATTATTTATTTATTTAGTGTTTGTAATGAAACTTGATTATATTGTTACTATTATTTTAGTATTTATGACTATATAGTATTAATATTTTGGATTATGTAATGACATTTCATCATGAATGTAGTAAGTCTTTTGATATTTGTTATGTTTTTTTGTTTAAATATTTATTTTAGTTAAAAACTAAATCGGGTTAATGGATCGGATTCGGGGCAAATCCCTCCTCTTGGGTTTGGGTTTGGGGCAGAAAGTGGTAATTCGTTTGGGGTAAGGGTCGGATTTGGAGCATGTTTCAAAAATTTCGGATTGGGTTTGAAAGGGACAAAATCCGATCCGATCCGATCCGTTGCCATCCCTAGCAAACATCTTAGTTTGGCACACAAATTCTGGCAGGCATTGGTAAAAGATTTTAGGTGATAGCACTGCAAAATCTTTCTAGCACCCTAAATGAAGGGAGCAAAGGCCTTTTTTTCCTTTTTTTTTTTTTTTTCAATATTCATTTTCAAACATATGTCACTATGACATATATGAATTCTTTTGCAAAAATAAAGTGTTAATGAAGCACCTCAAACAAGAATAACTATAAAATGACAAGTATATCAACAACCATACCACATCGTTTTCGGCCATTGATTTTGTCCTCTTTCTTTTCTTTCCCTTCTTCCTCACGCCATTTGCAGCAGTATCCCCAACACATTTCCGTACAATCGGACTAGTAAATGTTGCATCATCCCTTGGTGATGACAAACAACTATTAATTACTTCAACAGGATTCTTTACATCACCATCTGCTATTACCTTTGTGGTTTCCACAGCTTTAACAGTGCCTACATTCTCCTCTTTCTTTGCAGAATCAACCTAAAGCACACCAAACACAAAAATTTGTTCATCAATCATAACAGTGACTATTATAATTTCAATTTGCCATCTTCTTCATAGCTTTCAATCTAGCAGCAAAAACAAAAAACAGCCTCTGTTAGAAATGATAGACTGTCCATCAAAACACATAATTATATAGTAATACAACGGTATTTTTGCAATATTGATCAACTACTGATAATGAATTAATTTAGAAAGAATAAACAAACAATACAACTCACAAAAAGATTTTGGGGCACATCAGTTTCTGATATTTGAACTGATTCTGCATTTGATTTTTCAACTACATGAACTGCTTCATCTTTGCCCGGTTGTCCTTTCTCCTTTGCAGCATGTTCCTAAAGCCGTTAAATAGTCAAAATAGAGCAATCAGTCGACTATTGCAAATTAATTTAGAAAGCATAAACAAACAATACAACTCACAAAAAGATTTTGGGGCACATCAATTTCTGATATTTGAACTGATTCTGCATTTGATTTTTCAACTACATGAACTGCTTCATCTTTGCCTGGTTGTCCTTTCTCCTTTGCAGCATGTTCCTAAAGCCGTTAAATAGTCAAAAATAGAGCAATCAGTCGACTATTGCAAATTAATTAATTTAGAAAGCATAAACAAACAATACAACTCACAAAAAGATTTTGGGACACAACAATTCCCGAAATTTGAACTGATTCTGCATTTGATTTTTCAACTATGTGAACTGCTTCATCTTTGCCTAGTTGTCCTTTCTCCTTTGCAGCATGTTCCTAAAGCCATTAAATAGTCAAAACAGAGCAATCAGCCGACTATTGCAAATTAATTAATTTAGAAAGCATAAACAAACAATACAACTCACAAAAAGATTTTGGGGCACGACAATTCCTGACATTTGAACTGATTCTGCATTTGATTTTTCAACTATGTGAACTGCTTCATCTTTGCCTAGTTGTCCTTTCTCCTTTGCAGCGTGTTCCTAAAGCCATTAAATGGTCAAATTAGAGCTCAAATAGCAACAAATATCAAATATGAAGCTAATAAAACTTATAAGCAAATTACAAAAAAAAAAAGTAACAATTCATTGCGAATATATCTACTCAAGAAAACAGAAAAAATCAAATCAAATACCTCTTGAAAATAAAAAGCATCAACATTTGTGTAGTTTTGGAGTCTCTTCTTCCTCTTCTTTATCAGAGCCTCAGCCTCCATCATAGCTCTTAAGTTGTCGAATCCAGTCAGATCAGAAATCTGTTTTGTGGTTGCCACATCACCATCTCCTATTACCTTTGTGGTTTCCACAGCTTTAACAGTGCCTACATCCTCCTCTTCCTTTGCAGAATCAATCTAAAGCACATCAAACACAAAAAAGTGTTCATCAATCATAACAATGACTATATTATAATTTTAATTTGCCGTCTTCTTCATAGCTTTCAATCTAGTAGCAAAAACAAAAGAACGAACTCTGCTAGAAATGATAGACTATCTATCAAAACACATAATTAGATAGTAATACAATGGTATTTTTGGAATATCAGTCAAGTATTGAAAATTAATTAATTCAGAAAGGATAAACAAACAATACAACTCACAAAAAGATTTTGGGGCACATTAATTTCTGATATTTGAACTGATTCTGCATTTGATTTTTCAACTACATGAACTGCTTCATCTTTGTCTAGTTGTCCTTTCTCCTTTGCAGCATGTTCCAAAAGCCATTAAATAGTCAAAAGAGAGCAATATCAGTGAACTATTGAAAATTAATTAATTTAAAAAGCATAAACAAACAATACAACTCACAAAAAAGTTTTGGGGCACATTAATTTCTGATATTTGAACTGATTCTGCATTTGATTTTTCAGCTATATGAACTGCTTCATCTTTGCCTAGCTGTCCTTTCTTTTTTGTAGCATGTCCCTTAAGCCATTAAAAAGTCAAATTAGAGCTCACATAGTAACAAATATCAAATATGAAGCTCAACAAAAGGGGTGAAATAAATTAAAAAAATAAAAAAGCAAGCTTGATTAAAATCAATCAAAAGAAACCTTGGAGTCAAAATTAATGGTCATGTTAAATCAACAGCACATTCATAATTCATTCAATAGTTGAAGACTCAGCTAATAAAACTTATAAGCAAACTACCAAAAAGAAAAAAGTAACGATTCATTGCAAATATGTCTACTCAAGAAAACAGAAAAAATCAAATCAAATACCTCTTGAAAATAAAAAGAGTCAACATTTGTGTAGTTTTGGAGTCTCTTCTTCTTCTCCTTCCTCTTCTTTATCAGAGCCTCGGCCTCCATCATAGCTCTTAAGTTGTTGAATCCAGTCAAATCAGAAATCTGTTTTGTGGTTTCCACATCACCGTCTCCTATGACCTTTGTGGTTTCCACAGCTTCAACAGTGCCTACATCTTCCTCTTCCTTTGCAGAATCAGTCTAAAGCACACCGAACACAAATAATTGTTCTTCAATCATAACAGTGACTATTATAATTTCAATTTGCCATCTTCTTCATAGCTTTCAATCTAGTAGCAAAAACAAAGAACAGCCTCTGCTAGAAATGATAGATTATCTATCAAAACACATAATTATATAGTAATACAATGGTATTTTTGCAATATCAATCTATCAGAAAAGGGACATGAGTCTAACTCCACCACAAAATGTGGGACTATCTAACACAATCACTCATGCGTAGTGTGCCCACTCGACAGCACCTACATCTATGCAATTGAGCTTGGACCATACAACTTAGATAGAGCCCAACTCAAACTTTCATATCATTTCAAAAAAGGGTCTTAGTCTAACTCTCCCGTAAAAACTAGCTCATGAGTGGAGGTTGCCTTATAAACCAATGCAAATTTATTTCTTCAACCAACCTAGGACTATATAACAAAGTCAACTATCGAAAATTAATTAATTTAGAAAGAATAAACAAACAATACAACTCACAAAAAGATTTTGGGGCACAACAATTCCTGATATTTGAACTGATTCTGCATTTGATTTTTCAACCATGAGAACTGCTTCATCTTTGCCGAGCTGTCCTTTCTCTTTTGCAGCATGTACCTAAAGCCATTAAATAGTCAAATTAGAGCTCAAATAGCAACAAATATCAAATATGAAGCTCAACAGAAGGGGTGAAATAAAAAAATAGAAAAACTTGATTAAAATCAATCAAAAGAAACATGGGACTCAAAATTAATGATCATGTTAAATGAACATGGAGACTCGGCTTATAAAACTTACAAGCAACTTATATAATAAAAAAATAAATAAAAAGTAAAATTATATTGCAAATACATCTACTCAAGAAAACAGAAGAAATAAAATAAAATACCTCTTGAAAATACAAAGAGGCAACATTTGTGTAGTTTTGGAGCCTCTTCTTCTCCTTCTTCCTCTTCTTTATCAGAGCCTCGGCCTCCATCATGGCTCTCAAGTTGTCAAATCCAGTCAGATCAGAAATCTGCTTGTACTCATCAGCTTTGGATCTGAGAGTAGCAGCTCCATTTTCACCTCCTTCGTTTCCATTGCTTCTTCTCTTTCCGCTTCCGTTATCTTCTTGGCTGCCTGCTATCGCCATGATAGAGTTAAGTTGCTCACGTTGATTCGACGGAGATTAGATTTGCCTGTACTCTCTGTCACAGTACTGGTCAGTTACTGTTCTAGTTGCTTTATTTGTGTGTTGGATTTACTGACACTCTCATAGAACCACGTGTGCCTTTCTTGGGTTCAACTTTCCATCGTTACCCCTGCCCGGTGAGTAGTACCAATTTGTAATTATTATTTGTGACTCACATTTTTTTTTCTTATTACAGACACATATATACATATATATATATATATATATATATATCACGAATAACAGGTGCTGCGTATATTATTAAAGGTTCTTGATCAGGTCTCTAAAATTTGATATAAAATTGGAGCTCTTAGGAGCAGGAGAACATACCCATAATGCGTGGAAAAATTATCACACCTTACATGCATAATTACAACTTGAATCCTGCCTTTTGCATGAGAAACATGTTTGACAAGCGGCCTGGTGACCAGTTCACCGAGGCACTTGCAATTTATATCACATTTTTACGTTACTTCTAAATCATAACTTTCATACATGGCTATTATGTATGGTTGATTATTCATGTTAGTTAGTTATTTATGGTATCATGTTTCACATTACCTTTTATGGGGAGCTATTATATATAAACATATAGTTAATTACTCATGTTGTGTAATTTAGTTATTTATAGTATAACATTAATATGATATAATGATTGGTGTATGATTGGTTATTCATGTTACATAATATCTTTATTTATGATATGTCATTAGTATGTGATTTATTATCTAAGCAACATGATCATTTTTATATGATAAATTATTCATGCTACTTGATTTCATTATTTATGGTGTATGGTTAATATATGGTTTGTTATTATAGAACACAAATGAAGATATGTAAGTTGTGTTTATGGTCTTAATTATGGTTGGATGACTAATTGGAGCTTTGTGGATGTTACTTCAAGATATAAAGATTCTGCACATTCCCTCCTATAATATATGATTATACACCTTTTCATATCCTTAGTGGTAGAGGTTCAAGTTTTAATAAACATATTTTACAAGTTTTGTTTAAATAACTGTTTTTTATTTGCGAGATTAGTCATCTCTTATATGTGAAAATAGATTTTCGGATCTTATAAATAGTGCGAGAACTCTCAACAAACTAGTAACATGTTTGGTATCATATTAAGTTTTTGCATTACAATACATGTTAAAAATTACTTTGAAATTATTGATTTCACAAACACTTTTATATAGTATGCAATAATATATTTATCACATATGATACTCATGGGAGGGATTTGAGCATGCTTTTTCTAACGGGCTTTTTGATTTATGCAAGTGTAAACTAAACTCATCTCGATTTAAATTGGTGCAATCTATGTAAATTGTTGCAATTTACAAAATGGTGGTTTTGTTGCCACCAAGAAAATTATTCCTCTAATCTATTTATTCATTGCACCCAACACAAGATTTAAAATTTTATTGCTTTATCCACTTTTTAAAGTGTAAGAAATAACCCTAAACTAATTTACTTGAAATGTAACTCTCTCTACATCTACACAATAGTCTTTCCTTGTTCTTAAAAAAAAAAAAAAAAAAATCCTGTCCTTTTCATGCTTTCGTTTTTTCTTTTTCTTTTTCTTCATTCTTGTTCATCATCTTCTATTACTGTTTCTTTATTTCTTTATTTATTTAATTTTTTAATTTTTCTATGTTTTGTTTTTGGCTTAATCTTCTTCTCCCTTCTTCTCTCTTTCTCAGCAAGGGAATAATTATGCATCAATAAATTTGTTACCTATGATTGTTATTTTTAGTAGTATGAGTGAAAGTAAAAGGTATTTTTATTTTATTTCTTTTTTTTAATGGTGGGGTAAGAATTAAATTTAGAAAAAATTACCTATATATTATGTTTTTTTAGTTAAAGTGTGGTTTGAACATTTAACCTCTTAAAAAAAATATAGTGCAATTTTATTTTATTTATTTAAATTATCTTGTCTTTATAAGTAATTTTATATATGGATAATTTGCTAATAAAAAATTTATTCAAAAAAGTGAGAAGTAGTTTCTTGTACGGGAATAGCCTCCTCCTTTACATGGTGTATATGGAGATCCCATACGAAAAAATGGAAACAACCCGTACCTAATCATTTTTTCATCATTTCGAGATCCCATACGAAAAAATGGAAACAACCCGTACCTAATCATTTTTTCATCATTCATTTTTCCTATATGTATGCCAGTGCCAAACATTTTTCAGCACTAAACAACTTTTTATGAATTCGTGAACGTTTGCAAATTCCTTATTAGTTCGCGAAACCTCAATATTAGTTCACGAACTACACCCGACTCAGTTCCTATCACAAATAAACCCATTTCACCATCCGCCACATGCGATTCAACATAAATGACTGGGTAATCCCCAAAACCGCGCATAGTTTGCCAAACTCTGGATTTTACCACTTTAGTTTCATTTTTTTTTAAAATCTCTATTAACGTTCAAAAGTTGACATAAAAATTAGATAAAATGTAAAAATATATTTTTAATTATGACTAAGAGATTTTTATTTCAAAAACAAAATAATTATAAAATAACATTTAAAAATAAAAAATCAAATAAAATTTATCTTCATTATCCATTTATCAGATGGACATTGAAATCAACACGCTAAATTAAAAAATAAAAAAAAAATGATAAAAATACCAAAAAAAAGGTGAAGATCCAGATTCGATCTGTATCGTTCATCCAATTGAATAGATGGTGGAAATCTAGATCTCCATCGGTCATGAACTTCATTATCATCATCAGCCTTCAAACCACCGTCGTTCAACCATCGCTACCATCTCTTTCTTTCTCTTCTTCCCCTCTCTCTCCCTTTTTTTTTCTCCTCATTTCTAGATTTCCAATGATCGGATCTCCATTAGATTTTATGGATTTTTAGTGACTAGGGAAATCATCTTATTTCTTCTTCACACCATACGCATCATCGCCTTTCTCATCGTTTTCTTCTTCATCAACCTCAACCTTATTCATCATCAAACAACCTCACCCAATCCATCATCTTCGTTATCAATGAAACTCACTCATTTCATCACAACATCACAAAAATAAAACCATAAAAAAGATAATAAGAATTTCTAATTGGTGGAGACCACCAATTTTGGGCCTCCATCACGGAGACCCAGAATCAATGGTCTCCCTATTGAAGACCATGGGGGTCTCCAATCCATTGGTTATGGCACCCACTGTGCCAAGCTCATTTGTTGTAATTCATTGTCATCGTTGAATAAACTTAGGAGCTCGTTCCACAATTGGGTACAAACTCTAGGTTCGTTGTCAAATGAACCCGAGTGGGTCATACCAGACCTTCGAATCCATTATGTCGCTGCCATATCAATCTTCTGTCACCATCATCATTAGAAAAGAGGAAAAATAAGAGAAAGATGGAGAATTAGAGAGAAGGAAAGAGGTAGGTGACAAAAAAATTAGATTTTTATTCTATATTTTTTATTTTTTTTTATTTTTCAATTGGAACATCTTAATTTTTTAATAGTTTTATGTTTAATATTATTTATATTGTTATAATCCATTTTCATTGTATTTCCCTTTTTATTCTTAAAGTCAAACGGTCAACAATTTCAATCTAATAGAATTTGTGATCATTAGAGACATTGTAGTAATTTCACATGCTTTCACAGGGTAGTTTAAGTATTTATATTAGAGTAATGTTAGGTTTTTCAAAAATTTTGTTAAAATTCACACCCAAATGATATGATATATATGTTTTCAAGATCTCATTAATTATCACATAATCTCATAATTTATAAGATTTTGACAACCACATGTCATATTATTTGAATATAAATTTGAACAAAATTTTTTGGAAACTTAATACTACTCTTTATATTAACGTCAAGTGGAGTTTTGGATAAAAAATAAATTAGAGGTGGCAAAAACAAGATTTTTTTTCTTTTGGATTATCCCTATATTATTTCATTTTGATAGCCATTCAAATGTTAACATCAAACAACAATCTACCATATAGATTCAGTTTTTTTTTTTTTTTATCTCAAACACGGTTTTAACCAAAAATGAAAAAATTTGATGAATCCATCCTTTCTTTGGAAGTTGATTAATTGCGAACTGCCTTCTCTCTTTATGGTTGTTGCTGTCACTCGCCATTGATCAACAATGTCCGGCGTCCTTATGTCACCGTTCTGTTTCTCTACCTCAACAGATATATTGAAAGGGAGTTTTGGGTGGAAACCGACGCTATTATTTGTGTTTTTCATACACTTTGATTTTTGTTGAGAGGGATCTTTAGTAAGGGGTAATTTTATCTTTAAAATTGATTAAAAGGTGAATGATTGTATTATAACTCATAAATTTTCTAGTGCCATTTATATACAATTCTTTTTTTCTTAGTGAGCACTGACATAATAAATTCAGTTTCTCAGTTGTCGGTCATTAGATCCGCTTAATTTCATTGTTTTGACATGGTCAGTTATCGCTTATTATTAGTCTATAATTTACATACAATGCATTTACTTAATTAACTTTAATGCACACAGAGATGAAGACTATTATAATCCAATGGTGAAAAAAACTAAAAGAATTCAAGGTAAATAACAAGTATTAGATTGAATAAAAATGAATGGATGGATATCTAAATCATTTTTTAAGTCAAAAAGTTGATCGATTTAGTGCATATATATATATATAATATGTTTCAGTAAATTAATGTTGTTCTTTTTTGTGAGGACTAATCAATATGAACCGGTGCATATTTATTTGCATTGGTATGAAGGGTAATCAATACACATGTTTTTGCATACTTTCCTTCTTATATCCTCTTCTTTGTTCTGAGAGGTTCTTTTGTATGTCTTTGACATACATGTTGGGCACAAAATTGATGCCATGCGACATGGAAATATTGTGTGATACAAAAGAAAGGCACATGCTTTGGATGAGAGAGGAAACAGTGAGCCAACTGCTTGCTCTTGGTGTTTACATAAGAATCCATTTATATGTACTTGTATTTCGTGAAGTACAATGAAAAAAGAAAACATATACCCAGCGCTATTTGTTGTGGGTTGTTTGGAGTTACATCAGTGTCGCACTTGTCCCGATCGACCTTTTCCCTCCAGTATTACCTGAGTAAATATAACTACGCCATTTGGCTTCCTCTTTTGTCTATTGTGTTACTACATTGTTAGTTTGGCGGAGGAAACGTTGATGTGTTCAATTTGTTTATTATTTTACAGATACATCAAGAGAAAACATTTTTTTCTTCTTCATAGTGAGTATAAATAACAAATCTTTGATGTCCACATTAGCACAAGAGGAGAGTTGCAGAGGAGCCATGGCGCCTAACGGATTGCTCTTCTTCATTGCTTTCTTTTCCCTCAAAACAGTTCACTTCGTTTATGGCGTTACAGACCCTAACGACGGTAATTTCTTATCTTGTATGTTATATATTTTTCCAATTCAGTAGTCTAGGATGCAACTTATGAAAAGCCAATAATATTTTTTTCATGGAGAAGCATGTGAAACTTAATGTCAAACTCCAATAAAAGCGGTTCATGGTATGCTATTATTATTATTTTTTTTAAAGCTGATATTTTATAAGTCAGATGACTATCGGGATCTGTCGAGATTGATCATCAATAGTGGAGTTTTGATGATTACTTTCATAATCGGGGAGAGAACAACTCCTATCAAGAGAAGATTTACAACTCACACTTTATGTTTTAAAGAACCATAATAAGATTTGAATCCTTAACCTCGTAAGATCAAGATGGGTACTCTCCTACTAAACTTTGGTGTGTGGTTTATGGTATATTATCTTAGAGGTTAGATACTTATATAATCTCATGGTAAAAGAGGATACTAATGGTTGCTTCTTCTTCTTCCTCTTTTTTTTTGTTTGTTAATTATTACACATTTGGGTATTAGGGGAAGAGGAGTCATAATTAACCACCTGTAACTCGTTGACATTTTGATCGGATGATGATTGACCAAAATGTCTATAAATAAGAGGCCTCCATCTTTGTGAAAGTACTCTTTACACGAATAAAATATCACTATCTTTTTCCCTACACTCCCAAATTTCTCTATTATTATTATTATTATTATTGTTATTATTATTGACAACAAGCGCTTATTAGTTTTTGTTTTTGTCAATTCGTTCCATTAAAATCTACAAGTACATTAATATTTTCACATTTCAAAGTTGGTATCTCGAAAAGTTCCATTTTTTTTTAAAAAAATAGAAATGAATTCGAATCTAGAAAAACTGAATGTCTTGTAGCTAGTAGCTATGTTCGGAGTTGTTTTTGATGAAATTATGATTTGAAGTTACTTCTATCAATTCAAACATATTAAAGTCATTTGGGTTTTGTAATGAATTCATGTAGACCTTATTGCCAAGAAAAAAAATCTTTTATAGGACCGTCTTATTATTAATATGGTGAGATATATTAATGAAATAATGGTATAATCTCATTTTTTTTCTCTTTTATATTTTTCACTTACCAGTCTCACCCATAAAAGATTTTATCATTATTGAGTTAGTCACATTTTTGCGTATATATGAACATGCACTAATCTTAAAAATGGTTGAGAATACACCCTTCATGGACTGAAAATCTCCGAGTGTTGCAGCTGCGGCTCTCCAATCTTTGAAGGATTCATGGCGAAATACACCACCAAGCTGGGAAAAATCAAATGATCCCTGTCAGGATTGGGAAGGTGTTACATGTACCGATTCAAGGGTGACGAGTTTGTGAGTAGTTCTCTTTGCTGATCAGTTGTCTTTACATAAATTTTATCTTCAATGAACATCCTACGCTTGCATGATGTTACAGGGGATTATCAACCATGGGACTTGAAGGAAATTTCAGCGGAGTTATTGGAGGGCTAAAAGAGTTGAGATCATTGTAAGTTCCTGAAAGTTAATTAGTACCATTATTGAGTTCACAGCAGATATTAGACCCAGATGAATTGTTTTATATATGCAGACTTGAACATCATATATGTGTTGGATTATCTTAATAAGGAGAATGGTCTCATTTTTGTTAATTCAAGTTTATGAATTTATTTCATTACAGAGACCTTTCTTTCAATAAAGGCCTTGCTGGTTCCCTCTCTCCGCGGTTAGGAGATATACAGAATCTCAGTATCTTGTAAGATCCCATAACCCAGATAATCTTTGCTTTGAAAACAGGTTCTTTAAATTTGTTGGACTCTTAAACTTTTTTCAATTTTTTCAGAATTTTAGCCGGCTGTAGTTTCACTGGTAGTATTCCACATGAACTGGGCAACTTGGCGGATATACAATTCTTGTAAGAACTGCTATGATAATAACATTAACAAATATTCCAATAAGGAGCATTATGTACTTGTTCACTTATGGAATCTACCCTCATTTTCAGGGCCCTGAATTCAAACAACTTCAGTGGTAGAATTCCTCCTTCTTTAGGTAATCTCTCCAAACTCTATTGGCTGGACTTGGCAGACAATCAGTTGACAGGATCTATCCCGGTTTCAACATACTCCTCCCCAGGATTGGATCTCCTTAAAAAAGCTAAACACTTGTGAGTACTTCTTTTTGTTGCTGTCTCCCTTCCAACTGAAAATAGGGAAAGATGAATAGACCTGCGACTTTCGATGAGTTAAGCTTATACCAAACTGACAGAAAAGTAACTTTAGTTCTTGGTGAATATGCAGCCATCTCAATAAGAACCAGCTTTCAGGTATCATTCCGGCCCAACTATTCAGCTCTGATATGGTGCTAATACATGTGTAAGTTGATATCCACCCATTAGTTTTTATTATCCTTTGGTTTTTCTTCTTCCAACTCTTTTAAGTTTTTCATTGTAGATTGTTTGATAGAAATCAACTATCTGGTCCTATACCGGAAACGTTAGGAAGCGTTCAGACTCTTGAGGTTCTGTAAGTAAAATCTCTTCTACTTTATCTTTGTTTTTCCATCTTAAATTTTGTCAAGCAAATTTATCCAAACTGAGCACTTTGTCAATGTGCAACAGTCGGCTTGATGGAAATAGTTTGTTAGGAGAGGTTCCATCAAGTCTCAATAATCTAACCAACATCAATGAATTGTAAGTTTTTTTTTTTTTTTTGTTTTTTGTTAAACTTACATATGTAGCTGTTTTAGCGATCAGGTTATTAATTAAGGAAATATTTTGACCTTGTTATAATGTTTTGCTTCAGGAATTTATCTCACAACAAGTTCTCAGGTCCTATTCCAGACTTGAGTCCAATGAGTTCCCTCAATTATGTGTGAGTCTAACAGGGAACTTGACATTTTTTCTGTTCACTTTACGAAACCTTTTCTTTTATAGCAGTCAAGAACTCTAATCAATGATTTTTTTTTACAGGGATCTCAGCAACAACTCATTTGATTCATCAGAAGCTCCAATTTGGTTCTCCACTTTACCATCACTCACCACTCTGTAAGTCTTCTGTTGATCACAAATTATATATCTGATAGAATATTTTTGAATCTCCTTACAAAAACTTCATATTTGTAATTCCAGGGTTATGGAATACGGCTCACTTGTAGGACGAGTTCCACAAGAACTCTTCAGCCTCTCACAGTTACAGCAAGTGTAAGTTCTTGATAAAACAAAGAAGACCAATAGAAGTTAGTAAAAGAATCACAGGAATTCAATGGTATAATGCTTAATCCATTTTTACAGGAAACTAAGGAACAATAAGTTCAATGGCTCATTAAGCTTAGGAGACAGCATTGGTCCACAATTACAACTTGTTGATTTGGAGAACAACCAAATTACTGCAGTAACATTAAGTTCTGCTTATACAAACACATTAGTGTGAGACAATTTATAATCTTCATTGTAAATGATACTGTGTATTGTGTGTTCCCTTCACCATTCTTCTCATTTGTGTATTCTGAACTTCAGACTTACTGGAAATCCGGTATGCACTTCGGCTCCCTCAAATACTAGTTTCTGCTCTGTGCATCAATCTACAAAGCCCTATTCTACCAGCCTGGCTCATTGTGGACATAATAAATCATGTCCTTCAGATCAGAAAATGAGTCCTCAGAATTGTGAATGCGCCTATCCATACGAAGGGACACTGTATTTCAGGGGATCCTCCTTCAGGGATTTGTCCAATGTCACTTTATTTCATTCGCTTGAGATGAGTCTATGGGAGGAATTGAATCTCACCCCTGGTTCAGTTTTTCTTCAGAATCCCTTCTTCAATACTGATGATTATCTTCAGGTGCAGCAGGCACTCTTTCCATCTCCTGCAAAATATTTCAATGAGTCACAAGTTGAGAGGATTGGGTTGGAATTGAGTAACCAAACCTACAAGCCTCCTAAGGAGTTTGGTCCTTACCATTTCATTGCTTCTCCTTATCAGAAACAACTTGTAATTGTTTTGTAAGACTTCTGGGATTCGATGCAACAGTCTGTCAGCTACTGACGTTGCACCTGGTAAGCATTATTATTATTCATTCTAATAATAGCGTTATCATATACAATACAATATATCGCATCATATACAATATACACGTACCGGTCCATTCCCTTGCAGATTAATGATCCATCAATTCAAACCCTAATTCAATATGATAATGCTACTATTAATTTGTATCTATACGATATCTTATTTAGTAAATGACACATTATTATTTTTTAGACAAAAATTACAACTAAATTGAGATATCTCTAAGAAGATAAACCTTCACACATATGTACGGGCTGCTAATGCAGTTTTTTAATTATTGGAATATTCTTCAAAATATGTATAATATATGTTATGTTAATGTGTTATAAAGTAATGAGAGCTTCTAATAGAATTGATTAATGGTTATAATTTTTATAATAAAATATGATTTTTATGTAAAATCGTAACCTTTGTGGAGTTATATGATCTGAATTATAGGATTAAAAATGAAAGTTGTAACATAGATCCAGTGGCTAGATTTCAATTAATTTGAATTGCAAAGGCATGATGACAAGTTGCAACGTAATATCAAAGGGCGCAATGCACATTGTGAAAAACACAACTTTCGTTCATTTTTTCACGCCACAATTCAGTCAATCAATTTCTATTAAAAAAAAAAACAAACAATTCAGTGATTCAATCAACCAAAGTCTTGCTAACTTGGCGATTTGCGCTCTCCATTATGTTGTCATTATTTACAAATAAATTTAGTATTGTCTCTTGCATAAAATACTAATATAATGTTAGATTGCTAAAATGCTAAATATTCTCTTGCATAAAATACTAAATATTCTCCTCGATGTTATTTATGGTTTAAATCATAGCTACAGTGATATCAAACAAAAAAACTTAATTATATCCTAGAGACATATTTGTTAACTTAGCGTATTAATAAAGGCAAATAGTGTCCTAAGGGCAACGACATCTATAATGTGCTTTGAAGCCCTTAATTGATTTTGTAGTATTTTTTAAAGTAAGAATTAGTACAAAGTATTTCAAAACCACATCCAATCTCCATTGTTTAAGGCACACAACCTTTCTTTTTACATACATATTCTCTTACATTAATTGAATTACAAAATTATGGTTACCAATTGATTAGACAGTTATCCTACTTGGTATTTAGAACAATGATCAGAAAATTTGGAGGCCAATAGAGTAAGGTAGATTGAGATGGAGAGTTCATAAGTTATATTTATATTAATTCCATGAATGTGAATATCCACTTAAATAACATGTTTTTCATAAGAAAATGAACTTCATTGTTTTCTTCAATTAATACAATGTAAATCTTATATGTGTTATATTATTATAGATGTGTTTCATAAATGAAATTTTGAATCTTCCCTACAAAATATCAAATCAAGTAGAAGAAATAAGTCCCTGTAGCTCCACCACTTAATTTTAAATATGTTCTAAATAATGTTAAATATTTTGTCTTTTGTACTCTACTTGTATCTCAATCAATTATATGATAATCGATAACTATATTCATGTTGCAAGTAAATTAAATTATCATTGATGTGTATCCATTTTATTAATTTGTACATCATTTATTGGAGCGTAAGTAAATTTTCATTGTTTTCAAGGTTTTCAGATTTGAACTAATTATTATTAATAATTTTCTTAATTGGTTTTATTGATTTATATTATGTTTGTTATCTTCTCAGCTGAGAACATTAAGAGGTGGTCACTGATCACGAGTTGGTGCGTTGGCTTGGAATGATCAAATACTTACCACTGGAAGCAGGGATGGTAAAATAATCAATAATGATGTAACAGTGAGAAAGCACATTGTTCAAACCTATAGGGGACAGCAGCAAGACGTTTGTGGACTAAAATGGTCTACTTCAGGCAGGCAATTGGCAAGCGGAGGAAATGATAATCTCCTCTTTATATGGGATAGATCCATGGCCTCTTCAAGTTCAACAACACAGTGGCTTCATAGACTAGAAGATCATAAAGCTGCAGTAAAAGCGCTTGCTTGGTGTCCATTCCAGGGCAATTTGCTAGCCTCTGGTGGAGGGGAGGTTGACTGGTGGGTGCATTAAGTTTTGGAACACTCATACAGGTGCTTGGTTGAATTCTGTGGACACAGGTTCTCAGTTTTGTGCTCTTTTGTGGAGCAAACATGAGCGTGAATTGCTTAGCTCTCATGGGCACACTCAAAGCCAGCTCACACTTTGGAAATATCCATCAATGGTGAAGATGGCAGAGCTAATGGGCCATACCTCTAGAGTTCTGTTCATGGCTCAGGTATTTCGTGATGACTTGATTAAATTATTATTATTTTTAATCTTTATCTTTTGTGGTACTTTTGTGTCTTTAAGAATTTCATAAATCCTATAGCGGAACGAATAATTGTTATATATATATATATATATTCAGAGCCCAGATGGATACACAGTGGCAAGTGCAGCTGCAGATGAAACTCTTCGATTTTGGAAGGCGTTTGGGACCCCTGAAGTGGCTGATAAACCTGTCCCAAAAACCAAACCTGAGCCATTTGCTCATCTAAGCCTCATTCGTTAGGTTCACAAGAATATCTTAATTCTTTTATTCTTTAAATTTTTTTATTCAATATAAAAGTTCACATGTCATGTTATAAATTTTGAAGTTGCATGTCTAGTTGGCTGAGAATCTCTGGTTATAGCATTTGGTTGTGTGCATGATCCACAGATGAAGAGAAATCACAAGCTATGTGTTCAGGATTTAAGCGCAGTGCAACTGCAGTTGCAACATTATGTGTTCACCTTAATGATTATAGGGAATTTAGCAAAATTGCCCTCACTACAAACTAAAATGACAAAAATGTCATTTGATGTAATTCAATTGCAAATG
This sequence comes from Dimocarpus longan, assembly GCA_022984855.1. NCBI lineage: Eukaryota > Viridiplantae > Streptophyta > Magnoliopsida > Sapindales > Sapindaceae > Dimocarpus > Dimocarpus longan. Next base: position 12,038,926 of record CM041026.1, read on the forward strand.
TGCCCCAAAATGACTAAAATGACCTTATAACATCACAATTTACATCAGGGCAGACCCTCCCCTTCATCTCACGGCAGACCTGAAACCACAAAACCTTCTCCTCTTCACGGCAGCAAATTTCTCCCCTTCACGGCGCCCTTCATAATGCCTCTCACGGCAACCCCTTCTCCCCTTCACGGCAGACCACTCACAGCAGCCATTTCTCCCCTTCACGGCAGATGACAGTTACGACAACCCTTCCTTCCATTTCAAACCAGTCCACGGCATCTCAAGGTGCATCAAAACTCTTGTCTCCATTATCACCCTCACATTGTCTTCTTCAATATATCCATGAGGTGATGGTGGTGGTTGAAGATGAGTTGAGAGAAGAAGTGGAGGAGGAAGAGGCGGAGGTTGTTGATAGAATGGAGAGTGGGAGTGGAACCTCTTTTTAGGAGAGTTTGGAGATTGTTGTTATTGTGAGGAGGAGTAGATGAAGTGGTTGATAGAGAGTGTTGTTGTTTAAGATAGTTGAAGAAATCAAGTCCAGACCGCCGGAGAAACAACATCGGACACTTCATAATGCATCTGTTGCACTCTTCCCATCAATATAGGAAAAATTCCTCTGACCTGATTTCGGGTCAGAGGCTGACCCGATTTCGGGTCAGCCTCTGACCCGAAGAGGAAAAAAATCCTCTTCGGGTCAGGGGCTGACCCGATTTCAGGTCAGCCCCTGACCCAAAGAGGATTTTTTTCCTCTTTGGGTCAAAGGTTGACCCGAAATCGAGTCAGCCCCTGACCCGAAGAGGAAAAATTCCTCTTTGGGTGACTGACCCGAAGAGGAATTTTTTTCCTCTTCAGTGACTGACCCGAAGAGGAATAAAATTCCTCTTCGGGTCAGTCTCTTTTTCCCCCAAACATATCAAATGAAATGAAATTATTAACTCAAACATTAAATATACTAACCTTAATGCCGAAATTCCTTCAACTTTCTTCACATGATTTTCTATTCTAAACTAAAGTTAACAACAAAAAGGTGATTGTTTTGGAGAAAAATTGTGATAGGGGAAATGTGTTTATTTATTTGATGGTTTCATTTGTTGATTTTGTTTGGTGGTTTATTTGTTTGTAAACGAAAAATTGGTGATTGTTTTAGAGAAAAAGATGGATGAAATGGGAGTTTTTATTTGATGCTTTGATTTGTTGATTTTATTAATAGTTGGTTGGTAAATAATTAATGATGGACGAAATGAGTTAGTTTGACTATTAATGAGTTAGTTTGTATATTCTATTGTATATATTTGCTCTTCGGGTCAGAGATTGACCCGAATTCGGGTCAGTCTCTGACCCGAAGAGGTATTTACTCTCCGGGTCAGAGGTTGACCCGAAGAGGATTTTTTCCTCTTCGGGTCAGAGGCTGACCCGATGTCGGGTCAGCCCCTGACCCGATGTCGGGTCAGCCCCTGACCCGATGTCGGGTCAACCCCTGACCCGAAGAGGATTTTTTTCCTCTTCGGGTCAAAGGCTGACCCTAAATCGGGTCAGCCTCTTACCCGAAATCAGGTCAGAGGAATTTTTTCTATATTGATGAGAGGAGTGCAACAGAGGCATTATGAAGTGTCCGATGTTGTTTCTCCGGCGATCTGGACTTGATTTCTTCAACTATCTTAAACAACAACACTCTCTATCAACCACTTCATCTACTCATCCTCACAACAACAACAATCTCCAAACTCTCCTGAAAAGAGGTTCCATTCCCACTCTCCATTCTATCAACAACCTCCGCCTTTTCCTCCTCCACTTCTTCTCTCAACTCACCTTCAACCACCACCACCGCCTCATGGATATATTGAAGAAGACAATGTGGGGGGATAATGGAGACAAGAGTTTTGATGCACCTTGAGATGTCGTGGACTGGTCTGAAATGGAAGGAAGGGCTGTCGTGACTGTCGTCTGCTGTGAAGGGGAGAAATGGCTGCTGTGAGTGGTCTGTCGTGAAGGGGAGAAGGGGTGTCATGAGAGGCATTATGAAAGGCGCCGTGAAGGGGAGGAATTGCTGCCGTAAAGGGGAGGAATTTGTTGCCGTGAAGAGGAGAAGGTTTTGTGGTTTTGGGTCTGCCGTGAGTGAGATGCAAGGGGAGTTTGTGATTTCGGGTCTGCCATGAGATGAAGGGGAGGGTCTGCCCTGATGCAAATTGTGATGTGATAAGGCCATTTTAGTCATTTTGGGGCACATTTGCAATTGAATTACATAAAATGGCATTTTTGTCATTTTAGTTTGTAGTTAGGGCAATTTTGCTAAATTCCCATGATTATATACCATGTGAGATTTTTGTGCAGAGGATTTGTAAATGTGTAATTGTCTGTTTTTTGGACCTTGTCTGAAGTTTAATTGGTATTTTAAAAATTGAAACCAAAGCATCTTTCCAGAAAAAAATGGTCGATATTTACACCCTTCTACAACTATTTATATACCCTTTTATAAGCTCATAATTATAATTTATAATATTTCAAATCAATCTTTAATGCTACAAATTTAGTGGGTTCGTTACTTTAAAAAAAAAAAAAAAAAATCCTAATTTTGACCAGTTTCAGTTGATTTGGTGCTTGAATTTTAATGATAACTTTTTTTTTGGTGGTTGGAATGGGCGCGGGAGTTCAATGCCTCGAGCAAATAATCTTGAATGGGCCCAGGAACTCTTGACAAACACTTGTACAAGAAAGTGGCCCATAGAAGTGGTACAACCCAGCTTAGATTGGGCTTGCTTAAGCAACGCACTCCTAATCCAACTTCGATCAAGCAGTATGTTGAAATTAACAATAATTAATCCTCAACTTGCCTAATGAAAACAATGCCGGAATGCCACATTACTAACGGAGAATCCTTTAGAAGATATGAAAACTTTATTTATTTATTTTTTGTTGTGATATAATATTTACCAAAATAAAATAGAAATCAACTTATCAAACCCCACAGGTAAATCAAGATTACAAGCAATATAACTGCGGATTAATAGTTATGATCCATGCTGCCTGATCATTTGGTTCACATATTGACCTAGTTTTTTGCTTTTCTCCATCGAAAATCAATACTTGTTAATGCGCATAGATTGTATAATATCATCTACTTTCTTGTATTGTCCCCCACCCATTATATCAAGCACACGATGAAACTACTGAATAATTATTCCTAAATTACACTAATTTGTTAAGTAATAATAAATTAATATGGTTAAGGCTTTTAAAAATATATAAATCTGAAAGCAGGATAAGGATTTTCAATGGCAGTCTTAAAAAGTCCATCCAAGATGAAATGCAGGAACATAAACCATATAGTTAGGAACTAGTTGTGAAGTCAATGAGTCCAATCAGAGCTTGATTGACAACTTGACCCAGATAGAGGGATGATCTGGGTCAGAGAAGAAATAATAGTGACCAACACTTGATGTCTCTAGAATCCATTTAAATAATGACCGACATCTTGATGTCAATGTGTGCTATACCGGTCGAAGCGGTTGACAACACAACCCATGTTCTCTCTCAACAAGGGCTTAACACCAGCGGTACGTAGCCACAAATGTGGCTGCCTTCTCCCATTTTCGTAAAAGTTATTATCGTCTGTATGGGAGTTGCTTAGTGTCCCAACTCGTTTGATTATGATACTTTTGGGTCAATCTCAATAAATTAAAGAAAAAAAAAATGCTGTTCATAAAGTACAATGAAGAAAAAAACATATTATACCAGCTGAATATTTCTCAATAGGTCACTTGGAGCTGGATCAGCATCTTGCATTTGTCCTCATCTCCTCAGCCAGCCTCCCCTCCTCAATTGATTTTTTTTTCTTTCTTTTTTAGTAATATTAAGTAAAGTGGGACCCTTTTACAACCACTATCCAACTATCTGACATTGAATTGCTTAGTGGAAAAATTATAATAATGATAATGATGAATTGAGGAGAAAAGTATGTAAGCATTCTTGAAACACACTCAGTGTATATGATTGGGCCATTTAAAAGATGCAAGCCGTTTGCTTCTTTGTTTAATACTCATCATTGTTTAGCAGGCGGAGGATACGCAAATATGTCTCATTTGTTTAAAGTTTGTATGACAAAGACTTTGTGGTTTGTGGATTGAAAATACATGTCAAAAAGTAACTGCATTACTAATGACAAAGAGAAAGTGAAAATTATGGATTATGTGCACAAAAAGCTATGATGATGGCATTGCCTAGTAGTGGAGATAGCTTTTGATTGACTTTCAAGACAAGGAAAATCAAGTGAAAAGAAGCAAAAAGGAAGAAAACCCTGTTGATATTTTCTTTTTACGTTCTCATATTTCTTCATGGTGGTCAGTAATCTTTAATATTCAAATATTAACATGAGAGAAGCTGCAGCAGCTGGCATGGAGCCTATCAGATTGCTCATCTTCATTGCTCTCTTTAGCGTCCAAGTTCACTACATCTGTGGCGTTACAGATTCTCATGACGGTAACATTTGATCACATGGCTGTCATCTATTGAAAATTTAATATGTCTATGGAAGAAATATGAAAATTTTGATGTTACACTTGGTATGTTATTGTAATTACCTGGTGAAGGTTGGAAGTGTACCATTGATGGATGGCTGTGGAGTAATGCTTAGTGGCAACTATGGTGTTTTTGTGTAGTTACCTGATGAAATTACTATAGGAAGTTAACATTCAACTTTGCTTCAATTGTTAAGAATTTATTGTTGAAGAACTAACATTTTGCATATGCACATCACCGGATGTTGTTGCAGCTGCGGCTCTTCAATCTTTGAAGGATTCATGGAAAAATACACCACCAACCTGGGAAAGATCAAATGATCCCTGTCAAGACTGGGAAGGAGTTATGTGTAACAATTCAAGAGTGACAGCTTTGTGAGTACTTTTTTTCTATATTTCACAAAACACAACCCTGATTATTTCTACATTTTAGATCTTGTCTTGTTTATCAATACTATTTTCAATTACAATCCATCTCTTCACATTATGCTTTCAGGGGATTATCAACCATGAGTCTTGAAGGGAAATTGAATGGAGATATAGGAGGGCTATCAGAATTGAGATCCTTGTGAGTTTCCCTCTTGTTTTGTCTTGAAAGTTGATTACCTCTATCGAGTTTTTTAGATGGGTTATACAGACATGAAAATCATCTCTGTGTTTCATTGTTGGTCTATGAATGATACTATATCTTAGGGAGCATGATCTTATTTATTAATTCAAGTGTGTGAATTTATTTCATGACAGGGACCTCTCTTTTAATAAAGGCCTAACTGGTTCCCTTTCTCCGCGATTAGGAGATCTGAAAAAGCTCAGTATCCTGTAAGATCCTAAATCTAATGCTTCGTGCTAACCTGGCTTTGTCAACAAGCTCGTATAATGTGATGAACTGCAATGTTTTTTTTTCTTCTTCTTTTTGTTTCGATCTTTCAGAATTTTAGCCGGCTGTGGTTTCACTGGTAATGTTCCTGATGAACTGGGCAATTTGGCAGAGCTATCTTTCTTGTAAGCATTGCTGTAACGATAACATTAAAAGTAAAATCAATTTAGGGGGGTTTTTATCTTTGTTCACTCTACTGAAACGTACCCTCTTTTTCAGGGCTCTGAACTCAAACAATTTTAGTGGTAGAATTCCTCCTTCTTTGGGTAAGCTTTCCAAACTCTATTGGCTGGACTTGGCAGACAATCAGTTGACAGGATCTATCCCAGTTTCAACATTCACCTACCCAGGATTGGATAAACTTAAAAATGCTAAACACTTGTGAGTGCTTTTTGTTACCAGTCCCCCTTCTAACTGAAAATAAGGAAGCATGAATGGACCTGGGACTGTTTATGAGTTAAGCCCATGCCAAACTGACAGAAAAATAACGAGTTTTTTATGAATATGCAGCCATTTCAATAAGAACCAGCTTTCAGGTACCATTTCGCCCCAACTGTTTAGCCCCGATATGGTATTAATACATGTGTAAGTTGACATCCACCCATTAATATATTTTCTTTTTTTTTTGGTTTTTTCATCTTCCAACCGTTTTTAGTTTTTTAATGTAGCTTGTTTGATGGAAATCAACTAACTGGTCCTGTACCGGACACATTAGGAAGTGTTCAGACTCTTGAGGTTCTGTGAGTAAAATCTCCTCCAGTTTGGCTTTGTTTTTTCTCTTTACACTTTATTCTTAGATCTATCCAAACTAAGCTTTTTGTTAATTTACAACAGTCGACTTGATAGAAATGATTTGTCAGGAGAGATCCCGTCAACCCTCAATAATCTTACCAACATCAATGAATTGTGAGTTTCTTTTTTTCTTAAACATATATATGTCTGCTCTTTTAGTGAGATCAGATTATAAATTAATGCAATATTTTGCCTTGTTATAATATTTTGCTTCAGGAATTTAGCTCACAACAATTTTTCAGGCCTTATTCCAGACTTGAGTCAAATGAGTTCCCTCAATTATGTGTGAGTCTAAACAAAGAACATGACAATTTTTTTCTCTTTGCTGTACAAAACCTTTTCTTTTATAGCAGTGAAGAACTCTGATCAATGATTTTTTCTTCACAGGGATCTCAGCAACAATTCATTTGATTCATCAGAAGCTCCAATTTGGTTCTCAACTTTACCATCACTCACCACTCTGTAAGTCTTATATTGGTCACACGTTATAAATCTGAGAGAACCCTCAAAATGTTTTTTGAATCTCCTTATACAACTTCAAATTTGTAATTCCAGGGTTATGGAATATGGAACACTAATAGGACGTGTTCCACAAAAACTCTTCACCTTCTCACAGATACAGCAAGTGTAAGTTCTTAATAGAACAAAGAAGACCAATAGAAGTTACTAAATGAATCATAGGAAGTCAATGCTTAATTCATTTTCATTTAAATTGTTTATAGGAAACTAAGGAACAATATGTTCAATGGCTCATTAAGCTTAGGAGACAGCATCAGTCCACAATTGCAACTTGTTGATTTGGAGAACAACCAAATTACTGCAGTAACACTGGGTTCTGCATATACAAACACATTACTGTGAGACAATTTATAAGCCTTAATCTTCATTTTTTGATATGCTGTGTATTTTGCCCTCCACCATTGATCTTATTTCTGTAATTTGTACTTCAGACTTATTGGAAACCCAGTATGTGTTACAGCCCTCTCAAATACTAATTACTGCCAGCTTCAGCAGCAAAATACGAAGCCCTATTCTACCAGCCTAGCTAACTGTGGAGGTAAAACATGTCCCGTCGATCAGAAGCTAAGCCCTCAGAGTTGCGAATGCGCCTATCCTTATGAAGGGACAATGTATTTCAGAGGACCCTCCTTCAGGGAATTGTCCAATGTCAATCTATTCCATTCGCTTGAGATGAGTCTATGGGTGAAATTGAACCTCACCCCTGGTTCAGTTTTTCTTCAGAATCCCTTCTTCAATATTGATGACTATCTCCAGGTGCAGATAGCACTCTTTCCACCTGTTGGAAAGCATTTCAACAGGTCAGAAGTTCAGAGGATTGGATTTGAATTGAGTAATCAAACCTACAAACCTCCTAAGGAGTTTGGTCCCTACTATTTCATTGCTTCGCCTTATAGTTTTCCAGGTAACTTAAACAAACTCATCCTTACAATCAATGTAGCATTGATGCACCCCCCAAACAATGATGAATTGCAAATATGTTTCAGACCTACATAAAGGAGCTTCAATTAGCACTGGGGTAATAGCTGGAATATCTGTTGGAGGTGCTGTTTTAGTTCTAGGCCTTGTGGGACTTGCCATATACGCTATTCGGCAGAAAAAACGTGCAGAAAGAGCCATCGGGTTGAGTAGACCATTTGGTAATTTACATTCTGAATCATTGTTCTTTCATGATCTAAATTGAGTAGGTTATAATGTAGGCATCATTAAATGAGCGTTGTTCTATGTTTTTCAGCATCCTGGGCACCAAGTGGAAAAGATAGTGGTGGTGCACCACAATTGAAGGGAGCAAGATGGTTCTCATATGATGAACTTAAAAAGTGCACTAATAATTTCTCTGAAAATAATGAGATAGGTTCTGGAGGTTATGGCAAGGTAAAATCCAAGTTTCTGATCTTTTACTTCTAATCCCGCCAGCATCTAAGGTTTGATCAACATTTGATCTGTTTTTGTTCTCCAGGTGTATAGAGGAATGCTCTCTGATGGGCAAGTAGTGGCCATCAAAAGAGCTCAGCAAGGATCGATGCAGGGTGGTCTTGAGTTCAAGACAGAAATTGAATTGCTTTCAAGAGTTCATCATAAGAATCTCGTTGGCCTGGTGGGATTTTGTTTCGAGCAAGGAGAGCAAATGCTGGTTTATGAATATTTGTCTAATGGAACGCTCAGGGAGAGCTTGTCAGGTAATTTGAACTTACTTGATCTAGTCAAAAGTCAGGTTTGTTGTGGTTGTTAACTTGAAATGATGATGAATTTTGAATGATGTTCGTACGTTTTGTAGGGAGATCCGGCATTCATCTTGATTGGAAAAGGAGACTTCGCATAGCTCTTGGCTCAGCTAGAGGACTAGCTTACCTACATGAGTTAGCAAATCCTCCTATTATCCACAGAGATATTAAGTCCACCAATATTCTCTTAGATGAGAATTTAACAGCTAAAGTTGCAGATTTTGGCTTGTCTAAGCTTGTATCAGATAGTTCCAAAGGACATGTTTCAACTCAAGTGAAAGGCACACTGGTAAGCATATGCTCAGTCCTCATCTATTTGCATTGTACAAGTTTCCATAATTTGAATATGTTTGTATCAGCACTAACTTCTATAACTTTGTTTGATAAATGATGTCCCCAGGGTTATCTAGATCCTGAATATTACATGACACAACAATTAACGGAAAAGAGTGATGTATATAGCTTTGGAGTAGTCATGTTAGAACTCATAACAGCTAAGCAACCAATCGAGAAAGGAAAATATGTTGTCCGTGAAGTACGGACAATGATGGATAAGACTGATGAAGAGCATTATGGATTGAAGGAGATTATGGATCCAACCATTAGAAACATGGGACTAATAGGATTCAGGAGGTTTGTGGAATTGGCCATGCAATGCGTTGAAGAATCAGCCTCAGACCGCCCAACAATGAGTGAAGTGGTCAAGGCAATAGAGACCCTTCTACAAAATGATGGGATGAACACAAACTCAACATCAGCATCATCTTCTGCCACGGATTTTACTGCTTCAAAGAATGTTTTGACACATATTTATGGTGATGCTTTGCCCAAAAAGGAAGCAAATGACTTTGATTACAGTGGTGGATACACTCTTTCTGCTAAAGTTGAACCCAAGTAGCTAGCCTAAGATCTTCTTGTCAATTTTTCCTTTGATTTTTGATTTATTAGAGAAGTTGTGTTCATGACAAGAGAAATGTTGTATGTTTGTGACATATGCGTCTGATTGTTTGTCGGAGAGCAAAATATTCGTTTGCCGTGTGATGAAAAATTTGAAGATCACACTAAAAGTCATTAGGCATTTTTTATGTTTTTTTTTGCTGTCATAAGAACTGGTCTGAGGACTTGTGCAGATGGTTGCTATTGATATAATGTACACTAAAAATGGTATCAATTTGCAGGGTATTGTTCAGAATTCTGACCAAATTGATGGAATACACTAATCCAATTCAAATTATCCAACTTTTGTTGGGTTTGTTGATGGAATTAGGTAGATTGCATTGGGATTTAAACTTCTAACTTTCAATGTAAACTGGACATGCACGTGAAAATGTGCTAAAACTTGCCTACTCACAAGAAGATATAACAGCATCCATGATCGGTGTTTTTCTTTCGTCTTCTATATTACCCCTTTTTAACTTTTGTGATCATTCAGACGCGCTACTGTTAAATTGCTGTATTGACTGACTTACATGGAACATTCAAGCCCATAATGCCTCTCATTGATGTAGGATATGCATAATGCAGCCTCACCTCACCAAACCAAATCGTACCATTTTTCGTGCAACTAATTAGTTAACAATCTCATCGATTTACAAATGGTACAGACGCATGGTAGCAAAAGTTTCCGGGGCTCAAAACACCGAAGACACAAACTATTTTTTATTACAGGAAATTGAGCTTATTTATGGACAGCATTTATTAATGCACAAACAGAACCCACTTTATCATATTCTTCATATATACATATCACAAACTATATTCCTTAGGCTCAGCCCTTATCAGGTAGTACTACTTATGATGCTCCTTTGGCGGCTTCACAATAGCGATGGGACACACTGCGTGATGCGCACAGTGCTCACTTACGCTGCCCAAAAGTGCTCTGCCAACAATAAACAAATGTCAACGATCAAACTTATCATGGGTAGTGCAACTTAAATGAGCACATGGATATGGACATATTAATAATGGCCAGTTGTTAAGGGAATTTGGTGATCACCTTTTGATCTTGCCAAGTCCACGGCTTCCTAGAATAAGGAGATTGATGCGCATTTGTTCTGCAAGCTCACATATCTTGTCCTTTGGATCCCCTTCTGCAATCAGAGTTTCTGCTTTCACCTGCAATTACGTGATATCTTCAATTTGTAACAACGACAAGACAACTATTTATTGCACACCACCCAGTCCACCCCTTAGTAATTGTATTTGAGCACTTCCTTATACCTCTTTCAAATTTTACTTTTGTTCTAAGTCACAAATTTAGTTTTCTATTAATTTACTCTCCTCCCACCATTAAAAATATATATATGTACTAACAATTTCTTATTATTGAAGCAAATTAATATCAAATTCGTAGGAGTTAATTTGAAGTTACCATCTTATCCTTGCACATTTCTAGTGCCTTGGCGAGCATGGCCGCAGCATTTTCTTCTTGGGCTGATTCCAATGCTGTAGATGTTGGATAAAATGCTGTCAAACAATTTTTAAACTAATCTACCAACAGTGAGAATAACCTATTCAATTAACAGTAAGATGATAAAATACATCTATCTAAATTAAATAAAAACGTAAGCTCGGGCGGCAAGCTGGAGTAGCTCAGTTGGTTAGAGCGTGTGGCTGTTAACCACAAGGTCGAAGGTTCAAGCCCTTCCTCTAGCGTTTGTGGTTTTTTTTTTTTTTTTTTTGTCCCCTTCACAGAATTTTGAGAACAAAAACAAGAGCAAGAGCTTGAAGTTGGAAAATATACAGACTTGCAGGACCTGGTGCAGCAGCAGCAGCAGCGAAGAGGGTGTGGTGAACAGGCTCCTGGACATGGAGCAACGTCAACATGCCCCCTTGCTCATTCGATTCAGGTACTATTCTTGTTAAACTGTACAGATTATCGAGGGTCCACTTGAGCGCTATGAAACTCTCGTCGCTGTCATCGATAGCCACCATCACCTTCATAATCTTCCTTAACACCCGATCTTGTTTCGTCAACGATTGCTGCTGCTTCACAACTAGCCCTGTGCTTGCTTCTGTCTCCATCACCGCCGAATTTTCTTGTTTACTTTACGTATATGTATAGATATATGTAACATTGAAGTGAGGAAGATGTTAGTATACGTGGAAGGTAGAGAGTTGTTTCGGCTGTACACATGGCATCCATGCAAATGAACTGTCTAAATATCGCATGCAATTCAACGGCTGCCCACTGGATTTCCTTCGTCTCTTGTCAACTCTCTAATTATAGTTCCTGTTATTGGTGAAGTGATGAGGAAAAAATTTGATAATTTAGATTTGAAATATATGAGAACAATTTAAAATTTGGAATAGAGTGGAATTGATTTGAAATTTGAAGTGTAGAACATTTCCATTGATAATTGTACTTTTAAAATACCACCCCGCGTGCATTAATATATATTTTTTTGGGGTACCGGAACAATCCAAAAGACACTCAAGACCAAATTGGTAGGATCTTTGTGTGCATTAATTTAAAACTAAGTGATCTCTACTAAAAATGGCCGGTTTGGCATTATTTTAGATTTTAAAGTATTTATCAAAGATTTTAATTAAATTGATGTTTAATTAGTTTTGCCAGTAAAGTTTTATAAATCTCAAAAGCAGTGTGCATATGTTTGGTAAATTTTAAGTTAATTATTGTGAATTTATAAAATATCCAAAATAAATATAAAAATAACATATCTTAATTTGTATTTGGTATAAATGTAATTCTATATATTTAAGATTAGGATATAAGTGTCTTATATTAAAATAGATGAGGAAGATTTGAACATTTAAAAAATTAATTAAATCCCATGACGTATTCTTTCATGATTACTTTACAAAAGTAACCACTAACCATGCTTCTTAAAACTGTTATCAAATCTATTTAGATTATTAAATCATCATTTTTGAAAATTTTACCAAACACTTTTTTTTTTACAAAAATAATTAAATAATCATATTTTAATTTCTCAAAAATAATATCCAACGGTGCCTAAATTATATTGAACCATGAATGTGATTCATAAATTATAGCATATTAGAAAGTGTGGATTTAGCTACTAAATCAACTCACACAAATTAGAGACAATTATTTTCACAATAAGAAGAGAAACTAACCACTCATGGTTTTTTTTTTTTTTTTTTTCTTTGTTGAGATTACTAGTCACACAAGTTTTAAATATCAACTTTCATAAATGAGAGACAATTACTTTCATAATAAGGAGAGAAACTAACCACACAAGTTTTTTAGTTTTATTTTTTCCCTAAGACTATTAGCCATGCAAGTCTAAAAATGCACTCCATAGGAATTCGTTTGGGGTTGAAATTAGCTCCATGAAAATAGATACTGTTAGAAAATGGACATAAACAACCATTATCATGGTTAATTTTGAATGTAATTTTAATATTGATTATGGGAGATTAAGAAAGATCCACGTTCTTTATTGTAAAAATAATGAAATTGAGATTTAATACATTCAAAATTAGGATTAAATGAATGAGAAATTGAATATCAAAATGCACACTTTGATACAAGGAATGATCATTAATCATACATTGAAAGATGGAAAGGGATTTGTGTTATTTATATACAATCATGTGATAATGAAGTATAAGTTCATCTAGCATAGATGCTCTCTCTTGTGCACGCAGGGAGGGGGTGCAAATCATGGGTCAACCTCGAATTCGAAGGATGGGTGTGTGCAATCTATGGACACGAATATAGTCGGAGTTTGAATAATCACATGATAGCACGGTTTTGGTTCCATTCAAATTCCTTTGTTTAAATTTAAGATTAAATTGTCATTAATTGAGTTTAAATTTTCGGTTGACAAATCAAAATTGAATGACAAATTAATTTCAATAATTTTCTATTGATAAATCAAATTAAATGACAAATTAATTTTAATAATTTTCAGTTGACAAATCAAATTTTAATGACAAATAAATTTTAATGATTTTGTAACCGTTAATGAAATGATTGACGGAATTGAATTATGAGTTAATAGAGGTGATTAAATTCTGATTTTAAATCAGAATTGTAACAACCATGATTGATGACCATGATTGATATGTAACAACCAAAATAATGACTATAATTGATAGGATTTAATTTTAATTTGAATTCCCTAATGGTGCGTTTACTTCATTTGGAGGAATCGGAATAGGAATCGGAATGATCTGGAATCGGAATGACTTGGAATCGGAATGAAGTATCGGAATCATATAAATTATTTACTTCAACTACAGGAATCAGAATCAGAATCAATATTATTTCCATTAAACTGTTTACTTTACTTTGGAATCGGAATGAATTAATTATAAGTTACAAAAATACCCTTAATTAAAATTATGGATTAATTATAATAATGTGTAGTTTTTTATTATAATATGCTCTTTTTTTTAATATCAAATAAAAAACTACATATTATAATAAAAAAACTTAATATTATTTTAATAATTTACTAACTTGGTGTGTAGTTTTTTATTATAATATGTAATTTTTTTTAATATTAAATAAAAAACTACATATAATAATAAAAAAAAATTACATATTATTTTATTAATCCATCATGATAATTAAGAAATTGATGATGAAAAATTAATAGTGCGTAATTTTTTATTACAATAAGTAGTTTTTTTTTTTTTTTTTTAACATCAAATAAATAGATTTTTCTTTATTTTTTTAAAAAGGGGTATAAGGGACATTTTATTTTGACAAAGGGAATGAGAATGGGATTCCCAAGTTGGTTGGGGGGAATGAGATTCCCATTTCACAACCCCAAATTGATGTGGGGCCCACATTTTCATTCCCATTACGGAATGGATTTTAAGCAAGTAAACAATATCAATCAATCTCATTCCTCATTTCCTTTGTTTAATCCATGAAGTAAATACACCATAAGTTAAATTGATTTAAATTGGCATCCAAATTGAAAAGAAAGTGAGTGATTGAGAAAAAAATAATAATAACCTTCTTTCTTTACTATCAGCTTCCAACTCTAGTTTACGCTACTAGTGTGATAGAGATCGGATTCAATTCAGTTCGCGGGACGATTTCAATAGCTGTATCTTGGGAGACGAACGCAATACGTTGCGAATTCGTTTTAAGGACATTGTATTTCTTACAAGTTTCGGCTACTTCTGTTTCTATTCATAAATTTATTCACTGTATCGATTATATAATTTGCTATTTTTGTTTTTTTTTTCTTTACTCTGCATATATGCAGTAACATCATCTTGTAATCTGTACTCGATCAACAAATATGCCTGAGTCATAAAAGCCCATTAGCTAATGTGTTTGGCCTCTTAAGGGAAGTCAAAAGTCAAGTTTGGCCCAAGGCATATGGCTCATCCACTTTGAGTGGAGATGAGAGAATGTTAAAAATACATTTGATGAGTGGCGAGAGAATAGCTCATGAGGAGGCTTCATTATGAAATTTAAATAATATTGACAAGCCTCCATCATTAAGATGGTAGGATACTTAAACCAGATAGGAACATAATAGCAAGAGGCAGAGGAAAAAGAAATGAATCGAGGTGTTACCAGTATCTTTATAAAATATCCAAAACCTCTCAATCTAAATCTTTATTGTTGTGCTTAAGCTTTTTTTTTTTTTTTTTAGTATTTTTCAGGAAATAAGACTAAATGGTGTGCATACTTAATTAGAAATGATTCAATATAAAATCAAGTTAAAGAAATGTTGAGTTTAGGTTTTGTAAAAAAAATGGTGTAATTGTGAATTTTTGGGCTACATATATAGGCTATCTTATAAGAGCTGGTACAGAGTCCTCGATTCAAGTTATATGAGCTATAACCTATAAAATTAAAGCTACGAATATCAAGTTTTTATAGTCGTTAATGGTTCATGCATCTAAAGTCTATAGAGAAATATATGATTAACTTAGCAAGCAAGGGTTAGACATGCAACTAGTAGTGGCACTGTCCCTTGCTAATGCCATAACCATTGTACCAATTTCGCATAATCAAGTGCACCACCCAACCTTGTGCTAAGGCCAACACCACACATTGCCCAGCACATGCCAACAGCGACGATGTTCACGACTAATGCACACCAATGGCAAACCTCTAGAAGTAGCTTTGGCTTTTTTAACCCTATTTCATACCCTAATTTGAGAAACCTTTAAATACCTTATTTTTCATTGTTTTGAGGGATATTTAAAAAGCAAAGGATGAAGCCCTAATGCTTCTCCTTCAACCATTGATTCTCATTTTCCCTCACCTTTATACACCTTTCAAAACACTACCATTAATGTCTTCTACCCATTTTTTTAATAGTAAGTGTTGCAAGAGAGGAGAAGAGAATTTAAAGCTCAAACTCGGAAGAGAGGAGTTTCACAGATTCGAACTCGGAGGATGCCTAAGGAGATTTATGAGTTGTATCTTTAACTTCTCTTTTGTAATTGTATTATATCCTTTGTTATATAAATATTGTATATATATTTGTGTTAGGATAATGATAAGTATCTATTGAATATAATAGAATTTATTGTTATTTGTTTGAGGATTATTTGTGCATGCTGAGTAGGTGTTATAGTTCTTAATATTTGTGAATGATTAGCCATCATTTGCGTGACTTTAGATTGTATGTTGAGACTGGAAGGAAAAACCCATAATGTACTCGAGAAAATATCTATCATAGGTTTATGAGAGGAAAATGGATCACTCGTATGATAGAGGAGTAAACCATGAGTTACTCGAGTGATAGACAAATATTCTCATTGATATAGACCAATCCATTTAGAAAGTAAATTATCTTGAACATAATGAACTTTCGTATTTGATAGCTATAAGAAGAAAGATGTTGTTAGATGAGAGTATGCTTAATGAACTATTGGAAGAGATGTATTAAGAGGATTAGTGATAAATTAGTAATAGCACAACCAATATATCTTCAATGTCGTGATTATTAATTCTAAAATTAAGTAGAATTTAGAATCCTAACACTTTTTACTTTGTTTATTTTCATCCAGGACTAGTTTAACAATCGATTCACACATGAAACTCCCGCAACACCTATATGACATCTATATGATTAATGGGCTTGTGAGATTTATTATTTATAATGGATACAAAAAAAAAAAAAAAAGTGGAAGATTTGGGTTCAACCCAAATTTTCGAACTTTAGAGATCTTTGGATTAAACTCATATCTGCATTAAAAAAAAAAAAACATAAATAAATCTAACCAACCAAATCCTAGGTTCCTTACAACAACCAACCAACTATTGTGCGAACCTAAATGAGTTCGTAATTAAAGGAAGCCTCTTAAGTTCAACAACTCATTTAACCCAATGAGTTTGTTCGACAATCTAGGTTTAAAACTCAAATTGTCTAATGACCATATCGATAATCAAGAGGGAAGAGAGATGGTGAGAGGTATGAGAGAGATACGATAGTGAGAGGGAAGATAGAGATGAAGAATAGTGGTAAGAGAGATGGAGAGTTACGAGAGAAGAGAGAGAATCATGTTTTTATCTATTTAAAACACCAACATATTTACCTAGATTTAACCTTAGCTAGCTACTAATGAAAATGTCAATTTAATCACTTAATCACTAATTGATTTCAAACCAATAACAGTAGGACTTTTTTAGTATTATATTTGAAATAAGCGATGGTTTGGTGATATTTTGTACTTTAGAGGGTTTTTGGTAATATCCCAAAAGAAAATGAAGGAAGGGTCATTCTCCTCTATCAAAATAATTAAGAAATTTTCTCAAAAAAAAAAAAAAATTAAGAACTATGGAGAAGCTGCCTCCTCACATTTTTTTTTTTTTAAATTTATAGCTTATTTATTTATAATAATTTTTTTAAATTAAAATAAAAGTCATATTTGACATTGAATGTAATGTTATTACAACATATTATAGTTAAAAAAGAAATTATGGATAAGGTATAAATATGGCAGCAACTTGATTAAGCCCAATCCCGAGGTGTTAAAATTAAAACTGACGACTTTAAACCAAAATGAGATGTTGACTCCCATATTTTTTAATTAATCAAATTATATTTCGTGGAGGAATTAATATATAACGTTTTGGATAAAAAAATTATTTAAAAAATTCAGAACAGGAAAGTGGAGTACAAAAATAGGTTTTGCAAAATGGGGTACTGTTTTCGTCCTTGGTTAAAGGTCCAAAATTGATCATTGTTTAGTGTCCAATCATATCAAACCTAGGCAAACGAAAAATCCCTTTGTATTAGTATATATACTGAAAACTAATTTTAATTTTGGTTCTTTAAAACTAAATTTAACATTAGTATGCTAATCAAGATTATTTTCTTTTGGTTGAACTACTCAACTGAGATCAACCATTTTTTTTAATGTTAATTTTTTTATGGTAAAATTTTTGCATTGAATAAATTTTGCAAGATGTTTAATTTATGATTGCTAAGTTATCAAAACGTTTATGTAAATTACTGCATAAATGATATAGTATATGAGTTATTAATTTTATAATAATTATCATTTTATTTTATAATTTATATGATATTGACAATTTATATGCAATATTATTTAAGCAATATATCATTACTTTAATTTATATTTTGTAAAAACATACAATATTAAGAGATATTAAAACATAATAAAATAATTATTAATCGCCAATTTTGAAATTTTTTCAAATATTGGATTTACTATCATATTTACTTTTGCAACAAAATTGTGAAAGAATGACAAGTAAATAAATATAGTATTTTATTTTGATCGAAGTAAATGAATTTACTTGTTAATATTAAAAAGAACACATATTATCTAATAATTTTTTTAAAAAAAACCAGTAATTAAATTTTCTTTTAAATACCCCTACAAGTAGACACTTTATCTTAAAATATTTACTAATAAAACGGATGTCACGTTCGCTAGTCACCTCTAATAATGTTATTAATAATAATAAGACTTTAATTTAAAAGCTTTGCACAGGAAGGACAAAGCACCACTAACCATAGCCTTTCATCACATTTGGCAGAATTTGACCAATGTTATTTTTTCATCATATACACCAACTTCATATAATTTACAGACATTCAAGGTAAGAATGGAACAACTAAAGCGTGTCAGTCAGGCAAAGGTATCAAAGAAACTGCCAGATTAAAGTTCATAAAGGAGAGTTAGCTAAAACAAAAAAAAATGAAAAATATAATTTTTAATTTTAAAATTAAAAAATAAAGAATTAGTACTAGGAAAGAAATAGATTGTGTCACCGACCTCTCCGCACTACAGACGCACGTGACCCTGTGAAGCCGCCACGTCACGGATTCTTACGTCACGTAACAAGTTCTCCTAGATGTCTCGTCACCATTGGTCGCTCCCCCGTTCGCGCGACAAGATCTCTTTTACTTATTTCCCAAAATGCCCATCACTTTGATCAAATTGACAAATTTATCCATCTCTCAAAGTAAATCTCTTGCCCTCCCCTTCGCTTCTCTATCAGCCATTTCTCTCGGGAGTGTACACCTGTTGTTGCTGTGCTTTCGTCTCGTCTCTCTCTCTCGCTCCCTCTATTTACAGAATAAACACACATACACATATACGCACACACTCTCTCTCTCTCGTCAAATCTCTGTTTTCGACTCTCAGATTTCGCGATCGGACGGTTCTCTTCGCTTCACTCATGACTATGATGACTCCTCCACCGGTCGATGTAAGTCCATCACACACACACTCTCCCTCTCTCTCTTTCGCTCTTCGTATCTATACGTGTACATACACGTCTTTAATTGGTTCTTTACTGTTTTAGCTGTGTAAAGATCGTTTAGGGTTTTGTGCTTGGATTGACTTGAATTGCGATCAAATTTTATGTGCGAGTTAGTGATTGAGCGAATTATGTTTTGTTTAATTTGATGAGTTGTTTTGTTTTGTAGCAAGAGGAGGAGGAGATGCTCGTGCCGCATTCGGATTTAGTCGAGGGTCCTCAGCCTATGGAAGGTTTATTTGAATAATCACCTGTGTTCTTGTTTGGTTCTGCGTAGTGTTATTAATTTGATGTGATAAACAGTTGATCTTGAATCGGATTTCAAGTGTTTTTTTTTTTTTTTTTTTTGTTTCGTTATGGTTATCGCTGTCTTGAGTTTTGTTTTGTTTATATGAATGACTGTGGGATCTTTTAGTAGTGGCACAAGTGGAGCCTGCTGGTGCTGTGGAGAATCAGCAAGTGGAGGATCCTCCTTCTATGAAATTCACATGGACAATTGATAATTTCTCTAGATTAAACACTAAGAAGCACTACTCTGATGTATTTGTTGTTGGCGGTTACAAATGGTAATTAGTTAATGACATATTATATCCTATTGGTGTGTATGATTATGATGTGTTTTGTAATTAATTTGAATGATTCCGGCAGGCGGATACTTATCTTCCCTAAGGGAAACAATGTGGACCATTTGTCCATGTATTTGGATGTTGCGGATTCGGCAACCTTGCCTTATGGATGGAGTAGATATGCGCAGTTCAGTTTGGCTGTGGTTAATCAAATCCATAACAAATATTCGATCAGAAAGGGTATCGTCTTTGATCATTTTTGTTGTTGCAATTTCAGTATTAATGTTTGTGTTTTTTTATTTAAAAAAATCAGAAATGGTACTTTTCTTTATTGTTGGAATTTTACCACTGATGTTTGTTTTTGTCAATATTATGGCAACTATCTTTTCAAATTATGAAACTATCATTATTATCATCTAAGCTTTCATTACTTTTGAATCAGTGGCAATAAATTCTTTGCTTTCCAAATGCATCGTGTTTACATTTAATATCTGATAAAATAAGATGCACTCATTTAATATATTTTTTTTTTGATAGTAAACGAAACTTTATTAAAGAGAAGAACTCATTTAATATATTAGCAGCGTCAATCGCAGAAATCAATGCATATTTACGTTATGAAGTCCTTGTCTACTTATATTACTGATCAAACACTCACAAAAGTACTAAAACAATGTTTCCTAGAAACCTATTGCAGTTAAAGAAGCATATTTTTGTTATATATAGTTAATGAACTTGTAATTTGTATTTGATACTTTTAAGAAGGGTGGAATTAGGACTAGCATGCCAGCCTGGTGAATTTGCACGTGCAAATAATATTAGAGAAACATTAATATTTAATAACATGCCAAAGTGATTTAATAAAATCAGTTTGGTGTTTATAGTTGCTGGAAGCTAATTAAGGTATCCTCAGGTTAATTTTGTTTTGTCTGTTAAGAAGTTAACTTTTGAGCTTGATTGTATCAAGAAGTCTTTTACATTTTGAGGTTTAAGTTAGGACAAAACTTTTTGGTGATAAACTGAAGGTCTTTTCTCTCTACTACCTTATCAAATTTTGGGAAATTTGTGGACTCTATATCATTATGACCTATGTTTAATGAATTCTGCAGACACACAACATCAGTTTAATGCAAGAGAGAGTGACTGGGGTTTCACATCTTTTATGCCTCTCGGTGAACTTTATGACCCTAGTAGAGGATATCTGGTTAATGATTCAGTTGTTGTTGAAGCTGAGGTTGCTGTTCGTAAGGTTTTGGATTATTGGTCATATGATTCAAAAAAGGAGACTGGTTATGTTGGGCTTAAGAACCAAGGGGCAACTTGTTACATGAACTCTCTCTTACAGACCTTGTATCATATACCTTATTTCAGAAAGGTGAGTATGTTATCTCAGCTTTCAGATGCAGTCTCACCTTGACTTGTGTCAATGTGTTGTTTAAGATGAAACACCTCAAGTGGAAAACCTATTTCAGGCCGTGTACCACATGCCAACAACCGAAAATGATGTGCCCACAGGAAGCATTCCTTTGGCTTTGCAGAGTTTATTCTATAAGCTTCAATATAATGACACCAGTGTTGCTACAAAGGAATTAACCAAATCTTTTGGATGGGATACATATGATTCTTTCATGCAACATGATGTCCAAGAACTGAACAGGGTCCTATGTGAAAAACTTGAAGATAAAATGAAGGTATTGGTGATTTATCAAGTTTAAGCCTTTTCTTTCTGGTGTCACTATGTTTTTCTTTCTAATTAGAAAAAATTCCGGTGACACGTATGTGAATGTGTATGTTATCTTATTTTGGTTATTGTTCCGTTGGATCAGGGAACTGTTGTTGAGGGAACAATACAGCAACTTTTTGAGGGTCACCATATGAATTACATTGAATGCATAAATGTAGACTACAAATCTACAAGGAAGGAATCATTTTATGGTATCTATTATTTGCTTAATTTCAAGTTGTTTGAAATTGAGTGTTAATTGTGTTGATAAAGCGTGATACAAGAATGTCCTTATTACATGGCAGATCTCCAACTTGATGTCAAAGGTTGTCGGGATGTCTATGCCTCTTTTGACAAGTATGTGGAAGTTGAACGGCTAGAGGGTGATAATAAGTACCATGCTGAAGAACATGGTTTGCAGGTCAGGTTCTTTTTGTGAATTGATAGGTACCTAATATTGAGGTGTGTAGTTGGTACATGGCTAATTTTTTCGTGCCTTGTACTTGGAACCGTGCACCTGAGGAGGGCTTTCACAAAAGCATAAAATTGTAATATTAGTTGCATCATTCATCTTCCATTCTGACTGGTGTTCATTTGTTCAACCATTTTTTATAGAAATCAAGAAGAGAGTTGCAACCTTTATACTGGGCATTTCACAGTTAATTGTACCCACTGTAGTGGCACAGTGAGAAAGATATATGTAGTTAATATTGAGTGAGACAATTTGAGGTTCCCAGATGGATTATGACATTTTTCAAAATAAATTTTTTGATGTATCCTAACAGTTACTTTAATTAGATCTAGGTGTTAAGTGGTTTGTATATGTGATTGGTTTCAGCCCTTTGGGCATCAGCTCCATACTATTCGGCAAATTAGACCACTAAAGCTCCTAGTTTAAATAATTTAATTTGAACTGAGCGATCATTTGCAGAATCAAACTGAAGGACATATTAGAATTTTCCCAAGGTGCTCTTTGAATGTTTCATATGGATAATATAAACTTTGATTTTCCTGTGCATTCTTGTGTTTTACTAAGGTAAATTATATTGAAAGTTTTCCAGTCAGAGGATGTTTTTTGATGTTGGATCATGATTCATATGCCCCAAATTTTGTTTAATTCAGGATGCTAGGAAGGGTGTGTTGTTTATTGACTTCCCTCCTGTGCTTCAACTTCAACTGAAGCGGTTTGAATATGATTTTATGCGAGATGCCATGGTGAAGGTAAGCTTGTGGCTCCCAAACCTCTGCATCTTGTACTTATCAAATATGTAGACTAAATAACTTAAAATGAAATGAATTATAAATGAGAGGAAGTACTAACAGCTACTATTCATTTAAATGTTCTTGCTCTGTGATTTACCTTTTGATAGCCCTATATGATGTACAAGTGACTTGGTATGAGTTTGAAAGGTTGTAGCTTGTTGCATGAATTGTGGATGGGAAGTTTGCTTCCATCTGGTAACTTATGTCCCCTTGAATTACTGCTGCATATATTGCTCTGTTGCTATAGCTTCTGCCATTTCCTTGATATACCAAATAACGGTCCTTGCATAGCATGTCACCATTATGTTTGTTTTTAGTGGAAGGGTAGAAATTAGAGAATCTGTTGGTATGGGAAAGGGGATCATTAACGAAATGAAGTCCACATGACCTATTTGGCATTGTTAAATAATGCAGATTGTGGATACAGGATCTAAAGCTTTATATTGAATGCCATATTAAAAAGAAGATCAATCTACAGCATAACAAAGGACATATTTATACAGGAGTACATATGGTTTGTAATAGTATGTTTTTGTGTGAACATGTGTATAGCTTCTATTTGTTAGTCAAAAGATATGCATTGAGATTTAACAATTGATGATAACCCATTTCTGTTTTGATAAGGGTTTGGTTTTGAAGTCTTCTTCGTCCATGAAGTGTGTAAAAATAATAAAGTGATTTGTTAATAAATTCTTCAATTTCGTGTAATATTAATTTGTCCTGATTTGCATAGTAATATGTTTTGTGGACTTCTTATATTTGGTCTGGTATCATCATATTATCGAGTTCAAAATGAAGAAATGTTTTACGTTTTGGAAGAACTACTTCTAAAGCTAGTACATGTATTTTTATATTAATTGTTTTTTTTTTATTTGTTTTGTAGATAAATGACCGCTATGAGTTTCCTCTTCAACTTGACCTTGACAGAGAGAATGGAAAGTATTTATCTCCTGATGCAGATAGAAGTGTTCGCAACCTTTACACACTTCATAGGTGCTGTCCTTACAGTGTGTTTGTTCCCTGGATGTAGTTTTATTGTAGAGATCCTCTGATGGTTTTTATCGAGTTTGTTGACTCTCATGCAACTTGGATCTATCATCTATGATAAACAACCGGCAGTAATCGTGCTTGCCTTGAAAAATTTATATGCTGCCCCCTGTGTTGACTAAAATTGATGGAAGCTCTTTGGGCTTTTGTTTTTGAACTTATTTTTATAGAAAATTCTTTCACATGTTTAAAAGTTTAAACCTTTTGTTATTGGGGCATCAGTCATGCATCATTAGTCTTCTGCGTTGATTAAAATTTAAGAGAGGACCATTCTCCATATTCTTTTTGAAGTTAATCAAAATTTTATTATCACAAGAATGATTAAGTATCATAGAGTGTGATTTAGCATCACTAAACCATGGTTAGAAAAAAAAAATGATGAATTTACAAGTTCTATTGGACATTGGATGTTTATAGTAGAGGATTTCTAATTTCATCTCTTCTCGAAAGGTCACAAGATCAGAGAAACCAAATTGTTTAAATTTGCACACCTTCTATGTCCCTTGCCCTGAGTCTGTGTATACTATACTTGTATTAAACATATACTTGGAAGAAGATGAGGGTTTTCATGGTTTATTTTTTGTGTCCAATAATATACTTGGATGGATATGTCTATAATGTTGATGCAAAATTTTTCGAATGCTTACATTTTCACTTTTTTTTTTTTTTTGTCTTACAGCGTCTTGGTTCATAGTGGAGGGGTGCATGGTGGACACTATTATGCCTTCATCCGGCCAACCCTTTCTGATCAATGGTATGCATTAACACTATTGGTTCATTTTCTTTCTCGCATTTTTTTTTTTTTTTTAATTTGCATAACATGTTGCTAGATACTTTGAAGTTTCCAACTACTTTTGACTTTCTATTTATCTATTTTTTTATAGGAAACAAGAGAAGAAATTATTAATAAAATGGAAATTATAAAGTGAACCAACAGCCTTTGGACCCTTAATAAGACCCTGCTGTGGTGAAACTATAAAGCTGTACAAAAAAGAGAACTATGACCCAACCTTACAGCACAATAAAACAAACCAAAATTATTTTACCATCCCAATTGATCTGAATGAAGAAAAACAAAGTCTAATGGAATTCATTAATAACTGAAGGCCATAAGATGCTAAATATTTAACTGAGTTGAATAAACAGAATTGACCAAGAATAATTTTTAGGAAGGATTGTGCCAGAACATGTGATGTCATTTTTTTAAAATTTTGCTTTCTTTTGCTTCTATAAAAATTGATAGAAGTTATTAACTGTTTGGTCATATTTTAAATTCCATAATTGTTCTTTAAAGGTTGTTCTATGTGTTTTGTGTTGGTACATATTTAAATACTAAAAAATTAAGTTGAACAACATGGCACAAGACGTGGCAGATACACTAGAAAATAAATACATCCATAGACACACACACACACAGAGAGTAATTATATGCAAATTTATGGGTTTAATAGAAAGTGATTTGTTATTCTTAGGTACAAATTTGATGATGAACGAGTCACAAAAGAAGATATGAAGAGGGCATTGGAGGAGCAGTATGGTGGTGAGGAAGAGGTAATTAAAGTTTTCATAGCATTACTCTTATGCTTTGGTTTCTTATTTACATGATGTAGTCATGAACTGACCTTGTTGCTTTGTTCTGCTCTGTCCAACAGTTGCCTCAGACCAATCCTGGCTTCAATAATACTCCTTTTAAGTTCACAAAATACTCAAATGCATACATGCTGGTGTATATACGTGAAAGTGATAAGGACAAGATAATATGCAATGTTGATGAGAAAGATATTGCTGAACATTTGAGGGTGATTTCTCATTCTTTTTTGTTGATATAGACTATAGCTTTTATCGTTGTTATTTGTAAGTTGGTGCATATCTGGAAGTGTTTTGACACATCATCTCAATCCAGATAAGGTTAAAGAAAGAACAAGAAGAGAAGGAGGACAAGCGAAGATATAAAGCAGAAGCTCATCTTTACACAATCATCAAGGTTACATTTGTTATACATTCTTCTTCTTTTTTATTATTTTTATTTTTTTAATGTTTTATCTATTTAGTCATGGTTATCATATGTCTTCAAACACATAGCGTAATTGGTTCCCTCAAAAGTGAATCATGAGGTTTAGGAATCAATGCCCTCGCACTAATCTTGGTAGAAAATTTTGGTCTAATTTTTTCATGGTGGGACTGGCATGCTAATTTTGTGTTTCTGTAATTTTTGAAGTATTCTTTTAGCACACACAGATTGCTGAATTTATGGCTAAAGCAATTGATTGATGCATAGGTTGCACGAGATGAGGACCTTGCGGAGCAGATTGGAAGGGATATATATTTTGACCTTGTGGATCATGACAAAGTTCGTAGTTTTCGTATTCAGAAGCAAACGTCATTTATTGCTTTTAAGGTAGTGTTTACCTTCTTATTCTTAGTTCGATTGATTTGAAAACTTTTGATGTTTATATCTGTGGATAGGCTGTAGTTAAACAGATTCTGCATCATTAAATGTGTTATAATTTCATGGAATAGTCATGAATTTTATTCTCTTACACTTCACATGTTTATATTCTGTGGTTCACAGGAGGAAGTTGCCAGGGAATTTGGCATACCAGTGCAGTTTCAGCGTTTTTGGATCTGGGCAAAGCGACAAAACCACACTTATCGTCCCAACCGACCATTGTTACCCCAGGAGGAAGCACACACTGTAAATTTTTCTATTTCATCTTCTTGGCAAATTTTGATTCATTTCTTCGTATTGAAAATTAGATATGTGATATGCATTTGTATTTCAGTTATTTATTGTTTACATATTAATATTTTCTGTCTTAACTTTTAGGTCACGACTAAGGGGATCAATATGGATACCTGAATGTGTGATGCTTTATTGTCTATTGTCTTCTGTGTACTTTGGGGAAAGTCCTGATGAAAAAATGTTGAAAATTGGATCTAAATAACTGCCTATTGCAATCTTGAGAACTTGATGTTGTTCAGAGTTTTAGAGGGCTGAATTTGGTTGAACTGTGGATTTAACAATTTGCTTTGGTCAGAAACACTGTGTAAGCATATCTGAGTCAAAGGGTAGTTTCTTTATAGTTGCACTATTCGATGGAATATTCAAGCAACATAAAGCTTTAACAGCTTTGTCTCTCTGCTGAAAATGCATAGATGTAGAGTTTTCTGGTTACATTGTTTAAAACCTGTCCTTTCGGCAAAGGATTGAGATGGGTATGGATTGAAGCTGATATTCAGATTTATCCTAATGTAGTGAGTATCTGGGTAGCCTTCAGCATTACCATCATTCCTCCTACCATCCTTTTACTTTTTATTCCTTGTGCTGATTGGGAATTATAACTACCTGGGGAATTTTACATTTTGAATTGGTATATTTTTATTCGAGGGATTAATTTCGGTTGCTTAAAAACTTACATCAAGTATGTTTCATTTGGCATGCATCGCAGTAGTAGAAAATTCCTATTATTCTGCTGGGATTTGTCCTGGCTATTGTTTGTCCCTGGATTGAAGTGAGCCACTTCATTGTTGTAGACAATAACTTTCAGTGAATTTTTTGATGAATCCTTAGCATCCATTTGATAATTTTTTTGGCTAGCAGTGCCATTTTATCATTTTGTGAGTACTTTAGCTGTTGATGTTCTGAACTTATATTTTAGCAAATTATGATTGAAAAATAGTTTTTTAATGCCCCTTGGTGCTCTTGAATTTTTTCTTTATCCAAGCTAATGGTTGTCACTTGCCCCTTGTAGGTAGGACAATTGAGAGAGGTGTCCAATAAGGCACACAATGCAGAACTGAAATTATTCTTGGAAGTAGAGATTGGGCCGGTAATATTGTCTTAACAAGATATCAATAGATCAATGGTGCATGTGATACCGTGGTAGAAAAATATATATGTATTTATTTTTATAATTTTATTTACTGGTTCTGTTTCAGGATTTACGTCCAATTGCTCCACCTGACAAATCTAAAGACGACATTCTGCTCTTCTTCAAGCTTTATGATCCGGAGAAAGCTGAACTCCGGTATCTAATAGGACTTTTTATATTATTTTTATTGCGTTTTGTTGTTTCATGGTTTCTGATACTTAATTTTTTTTCTTGTTTACAGATATGTCGGAAGACTCTTTTTGAAAAGCTCTAGTAAGCCAATAGAAATCATAGGGAAGCTTAATCAAATGGCTGGTTTTGATCCCGATGAAGAGATAGAACTTTATGAGGTTTGTTTTGCATTTTAACAAAATTTCCTATTTCTGTGTTCTATCTACGCATTTTAACTTAATATTCTTACTGAAAATTTGTAATCTATTATACAATGTGCAGGAAATTAAGTTTGAGCCCTGTGTTATGTGCGAACATCTTGAAAAGAGAACCTCATTTAGGCTAAGTCAGGTTGGTGTCATATTATTTTATGGTGTACTTGATCTCAGATGGCATTCTATGATGTATATACACCTTTGTTGTTTTGCCTGCAGATTGAAGATGGCGATATCATATGCTTTCAGAAAACACCTCCTCTTGAAAGTGAAGAGGAATGCCGATATCCGGATGTTCCTTCATTTTTGGAATATGTGCACAATCGACAGGTAGAATTATGCTCAAAGTGTCAAACTTTTAACTTATCATAATAGTAATAATTTGTTATTTTTCTTGTTAGTTTGTAATATGGCAAAGTTGAAGTTGTATGTTTTCCAGATTGGTTATTTTATACATTAAGATGAGTTAATAATTAGTAATCAAGTGTCAGTCTCTTGATTGAAGATGTAAACCATTCCAAATTGTTCCTTTGTTTTTCCTCTTATTCTGTTTACCTTTTTTGAGGAACTTCGGACGTTTTTTAGAGCTTCCAGGTAGAGCGCCACCTTTCACTTGGCTTTCTGTGGACCAAGTTGTCTTTGTTTAATTAACTCTAAATTGACTATGGTGAGGTTCTCCTCAAATTGTTATGTTTTCATTTCCAAAAGTTTCCTTACTCTGCAGACAGTAGGATGAGTAAGGAATTGTGATAGGACTGGTTTTCAGTGATTTTTATGCAATTTAAATTTCAAATTCTTCTGTCATGTGATAACTTAATAAGCTGCTTTGTGATATATTAAGTGAATCAACATTGCCCCTTTATGAGAATTTAGTTATTGGATGCTGTGTTTGATGTGTTTGATTTTTAACCTAACTGTTTCTCCTATTTTGTTGATGCCTATAGATTGTTCGTTTTCGATCTTTGGAAAGACCAAAAGAGGATGATTTTTGTCTAGAGTTGTAAGTATTTCCGTTTCAAGCCATTGTTTTCAGTACTGTAAATTATCACACTGTCATCCTTATTATCATTTTCCGTTTGCTATCTGTAACCTTTTATCTTCTATAATATTTCAAGGTCTAAGCTACATAGTTATGATGAGGTTGTGGAAAGAGTGGCTCGTAAAATTGGTTTGGACGATCCGTCCAAAATCAGGCTCACACCTCATAACTGCTACTCTCAGCAACCTAAACCTCAACCCATTAAATATCGTGGAGTAGAGCATTTGTCAGATATGTTAGTTCACTATAATCAGGTAGCCATCTAACTCTTCCATGTTTACTTTTTTCGTACTTGTACATGTTGGGTGATGCATTGAATGTTTTCTTTGTATACAGACCTCTGACATTTTGTATTACGAAGTTTTGGATATTCCTCTGCCAGAATTGCAAGGCTTAAAAAATCTGAAAGTTGCATTCCATCATGCTACGAAGGATGAAGTATGTTTGAACTCTACAATCATCTTCTCATTCCCTTGTCTTTGAGCTTTGGAGCGTTCTGTTATCTGGACTATTCGTATAATCCTGTTGAAATTAATTGTTTTCAGGTGGTAATTCACAATATTAGATTGCCAAAACAGAGCACAGTAGGAGATGTGATTAATGAACTTAAAACAAAGGTAAAGTTCGAGTACTTCTTGTTGGATTGCCTTAGTTTTTGTTTTTGGTTTTTAAATAATGGAAGCAATTTTAATTTCAGTCTTTGATTTAATACGAATGGATATTGTTTTAGCCGTGTCTTAATTTACTAGTTGATGTACATAGTTTTCCATAGTCCTGCATGATGCCAGCGTAAATTTTATATTCTGTGGCAACTGTTGTGTACCTTTGTTTCTGTTGAAGAAATGATTTCAAATGCAGTGTTTTATGGGGAATTTACATGTTAGAGCATATATCTCTAAGAAAAAGTTAAATAATAGTATATTTTTGTGCATTTGCTTTTGACCCTCCTTTTTATGTATATCTTTGCTAGTTGCAGTTGACTAACAGATTGTTTACTATGAAACAGGTGGAGCTGTCTCACCCAAATGCAGAACTTAGACTGCTTGAAGTTTTCTATCACAAGATCTATAAGGTAATTATGTTCTTATTGGAATTTGATTGCAATGAACATAGTTGTGATCTTAAACTGCTGTAGATGGTACCTTTTTAAGGTTCATGAGGCAGAATGATGGCTCCTGTGGTTCACCTTACGAGTTGAAGTTTTGCTGATATCTTAATCTTAGTTTGAGATTAATACATTTACATTTGTAGATCCCATTAGGATCCAATCACATGATGTTTCCTGTTGTGTAGCTCATAACTATGCTATGTTATAATGCAGATCTTTCCACCCACTGAGAAAATAGAGAATATAAATGACCAGTACTGGACGCTACGTGCAGAGGAGGCAAGTCCTTTATATGCTTTTCGTTTTGTTTGTTATCTTTTTACTTGGTTGAACAGTAAAAGATGTTAATAAGACTTTCTTGCAAACTTTCTGATTGTTTATGCCCACCTTAATTTCCCATTTCTTTTGGACTTGCAGTATGAACTTATGTCACAGTTACATGTGAACCACTGTAGTTGGTGTGTGTGAAATTGTTATGTTGGATGTTTCTGAGCATGCTGTTCTACTGATTATTGTTTTGTGGATTGTTGGTCTGCGTTATAGTCATCTTTGAAATTAAGACATGACACATATTGTCATTGAAATAGATTCAGTGATGGAAAGTAATATCTTTTTCCACGATGGGTTGTGACCAAGGTTTACAACTGAAAAAAGTGGCTTCACTATCATATTTCTAGTTATGCATTCCATTCATATTTCTTGGGATTGTCATTAATGTTGAGAAGGTTTGGGGATATGAAATATAAAGGAAATAAGGAAGAGTGCAGTTCAAATGACTTATAATCTTAATGAAGTGCTTAAAATAACTTCTAATTTTAAGGAGTGCATTTAAAATGACTTAACCTTATTGTTGTAGGTAGATTCTTCTGTGAGTATCCAAACTTGTAATTGACAATGATAGCCAAAATTATTGATTAGGTAAATGGATGTCTTGCATGGTTTTCTTGTATCTGAATCTTGTGAAACAAATTTTGTTTTCTTATTGTTTCAAAACAGAAAAAACAATACTTGATTATATAAATCATTGCATTATCACATTTTGAATCCTTTTGTCTGTATTCAAGTATGGTTATGTGGCAGACTGGCAGTGTACCAGATTGCTTAATTATTTACAGTCATATAGTCACAATTTCATGGTAACAGTGTTGAGATTGTAAATAACGAGCAAATGACAACTGAAAATGACTGACCAAAATTTCATTATGATAATATTGAACTCAATAAGCTTTAATCCTAGTTGAATGGGGTATGGTTTGTGGATCTTTTTGTTCTTTGTGCGTCATTATCCTCTGTTGAATCCTGGAATTCAGTAAAATGCTCTCATTCCAAGTTTCATTGTTATAGGAGTCTTGATTCAGTTTGTGGATTTGGTATCAATTAGAAATTTGGTCATTTTAGTTCCATGTTTATGCTTTTCAATTAGTTCTTCAGTTGATTAAATTAGTACTAGTTTCAATAAGTTTATCCATATATTGTCTTACTACCATTTCTGTGAACTTGTGTTATTTAAAATTGGTGCGTTAATATTCCATTTATATTTGATTTTGGTTTAAAGGATATGGATTTATTCATGCAGTATTGTGGTGTTGTATCTCCTAACCACTTTTATTGTTATTGATACAGATCCCAGATGAAGAAAAAAACCTGGGTCCGCATGATCGACTGATTCATGTTTATCACTTTACGAAAGAGTCTGCTCAGAATCAGATGGTATTGAAATGTGTATAACTTGGTTAAAGGGCGTTGTATATTTGAGCTGTTGATTACTGTGTGCTTAAAAATGGTCAATTATTGCTGAAAAGGTACTCATGCTTTGAAATTGTCTCTTTGACAGCAAGTACAAAATTTTGGAGAACCTTTCTTTTTGGTTATCCATGAAGGTGAAACTTTAGCTGATGTTAAAGTGCGCATACAGAAGAAATTGCAGGTTCCTGATGATGAGTTCTCTAAGGTATCATTTTTCAGTGCTCTTCATTCTACATTGCATGGTAGTTCAGTCACTCATTTTAATAATTAAATTCTGCATCGTTAATTATCTGGTCTTTTGTTTTATATCTGTCCCACTTTCTCTTTTCTTCCTTTTTTTTTTTTTTTCCTCTTTCTATTTGATAGAAGGGGGAAAAGTATCACACTAACATTATGTTATGTTACGGGGACGAAAAATTGTTTTTCATTTGAATTATATTGTCAATATTTAATAAATATATATCGTTGCTACTGGACATAGTTTGTTTTTTCCTGACTCTGTATTAATAATTTTATTTGTTTAACCAGTGGAAGTTTGCTTTCTTGTCACTTGGTCGTCCAGAGTACCTGCAGGACACTGACATTGTGTTCAACCGTTTTCAGGTTTGACAATTTTTTTTTTTTTAATTTATTTTCCTTTTCTTTAATGTTGATTATTATTTTTATTTTTAATATTTCCTGTGTTGGAATCTGTTTTGCATTACTCCCTTCAGAGAAGAGATGTTTATGGTGCTTGGGAGCAATATCTTGGGTTGGAGCATTCTGATAATGCTCCTAAAAGGGCCTATTCTGTAAATCAGGTA
This sequence comes from Dimocarpus longan, assembly GCA_022984855.1. NCBI lineage: Eukaryota > Viridiplantae > Streptophyta > Magnoliopsida > Sapindales > Sapindaceae > Dimocarpus > Dimocarpus longan. The sequence continues at coordinate 12,071,595 of CM041026.1, forward strand.
ATGTATTCTAATGCTTGGTTTCTCTGAAGGTTATCATGATGCTGCTTCAGCAATTATGAAGAATCCTGAGATAGGTCTCGTCCCTATTGCTGCTTCCAACCATTTGGTTTATGTTGCCAGCAACAGTCTGTTATTATCGCTCAAGTTAATTGATTTATTGTAAATCTTAGCTGCTGCTTGAATAGACTAAGATTGTTATTAATACAGATTTTCAATTCTCGTCTTTGAATTGCAGAATCGTCACACATTTGAGAAGCCAGTCAAAATATACAACTAGTATTAGAGCTGATGATCCAACAGCAAATTGACTACAAAGAAAATACTTCAATGCCTTTCTGGCATTACAGGAACGGAGAGGATGAAAATGAATGGTGTAGTTGAAGGAACAGATGAGGCTCAGTCTGAGGTTTCTGTAGGTTTCCATTGTTGGTTTGTAGGCTATATCCTTTCTTTCTGTTTATTGAATGTGAATGAGCAAGGGAGAGGTGATAATAGTTTTAGATGTAGCGTGTTATCATTGTTGGCGCACCCTGAATGGGGTAAATCCCATGTGTTCTTTTTCTCGCCTTTTTTCTCTTAGGAAAGCACCCCTCCATGTGCTGAGAAGTTGGTGGCTTTCTGTATACAGCTCCAGTGCAGTGTATTTTAGCAGTATATAAGAAGATTTTGACGGGGATGTATACCGAGTATAGTTTGATGTAGTTGATTTTTGTTCTTTTCCCTTTTCCTTTCTTTCCCGAGTTTATTTATTGTATTCAGGGATGGGTTTGTAAAATCGTGGGTTGAACTGCAGTTCTGGGCATATAGGATCATGTAAAAGAACTGTACTGCTCTGCAGTCCAGAATGTTCATTTGAACACCTCTTCTCGAGTTGAATCCCAAGTATTCATCATCATTCAAGGCACTCTGCCCAATCTTTTTGATGGCTGATGACAGAAAAAAACGTAATTTAAAGTTTAGAAAATGTTATAAATAACTGACGTTAACAAGTCGTTTTCTGGTTGGGTGGTTTGACAGAGTCGAGCAGCATTTCAAATTACGGTTTTCTGTTTAAAAATTTGGTAGCGTAGTGAGCGACAGTCACTAACGGCGCCATTTCAAGTGACTTTAGGTGGTTGGGCCTGCAATTCGATTCGATATATTTTGAGGTAAACGGAAAACGTTTTCTGTTCTGTTCACTTGGGGATTGGACGTGTAAGATTGAAAGAAGAGATTAGAATCTGAAGATTAGAGATGTTCTATAATCGAATCACATGGTTCAAATCACCATTGCAAATTTCAATAGACTGTAAAGACTGGAGATGCTCTATTATCGAAAGATGAGTTTATTTAAGTCACGGTTCAGTTTGTGGGATACCAATTGTGATTAGAATCTGAAGAAACTAGTTTCAAGTACAAAATAAAGGATAAGTGGGTCTGTCCTCAACCTCAGTTTCACCCAAGTTCTAAACCATCATGGGTCCATAAAACCTAATAGATAGCATTTCCTCTTTCATTGATCTTACTTATAATAAATATCTTTTATAAGATCATTGCTAAACCAAATGTCCAAAAAAGGAAAAAAAGGGCCTATTTTATGCATTTTCCCAAAAATAAATCGCTAAACCAACAGGTTTTTTATCTTTTAGCTTTTATCAAAAATGAAAATGGTACCCAACAAAAGACGGCCTTTTAGTATGAGATACAGATTACTAAGAAATTTTGTTAAATTTGTAGCATTCACTTGACCATATGGCAATATTTGTTCAATTCTATCATCGGATGAGTTGCAGCAGTTGTAAGCAAATAACTCGAAGAAACAATCGCCAATTTGGGAGAACAGAGTCCTGTTGAGCTAACACGGTCGGGTCAACCTGAATTTGGATATTTAATCACATTCTGCCCCTCTTGACAAAAGTCGGACACCTTATCATAAATTGCTGTTGGAAACATCATGTTGACAAAGCTCGATAGGATATCATTCCATCTATTGTTTCTACAGCGAATGCCTTTAGATGCATTAGCATCAGCAAATATGATCTAGCTTTAGGTCCTGGAAAAACCAACGGATGAAAATCAAAATTCAGTAAATATTTACTTGTTTTAGGAAATGTACTCAGGTATTTGTTTCATTATTACGTGTACAGAAATACTGTTTCATAACCCAGGAATGCATAATTTAAAGAACTTGGCTGAATAAACATACCCAACCCCAGAGATGCAATTTCATCTTGGTGGAAGTAGTTGCATCCCCTTGTCTTCTCTTTTTCACTCAAACTTGAGTTAATTTTATCAACAGCAGCCAGCAGATCCTGCATGTAGTCCATAAGGAACTAGTAGTGCTATATTTTGACACAAACAATTTGTATTCAACCAAAACCAAATAACATATACAGCATACTCAAGATCAACAACTTAAAACCCATGGAAAATTCACGCTTTCTAAATATCCATAAAATGAAGTCCTAACTCTTTTGCTCCCAAGTTTAACCCACTTGAGCACTGAAGCCTGTCCATTTCTATTACTGGCTCAATAAGGGAAGTTATAATCTTAAAAATATATATCACTCCAGTAAAATAAGATGAATGAATTTGTGGATTAAATGCACAGCATGTATCCATGTAATTTGAGTGCAAATATAATTTTTGACAATTTAACGTGAAGCTTTAGTAATGCAAAGCCTTAGACCATAGAGAAGCATATGAATAGATCCACAAATATGTTATAATTTTGAAACTATTAATCCAAAAATATGCGAGTTTTAGCTTGTCGAACTAATGTCTGAGTGGGAGGTTCAGATATCACTATCATTAGCCTAAGCCTCAGGGTTTCCTGAGTCCATTAATTCATTGCATAAGCCTGAGAAGCCTTCTCAAACTCTGGTTGGGTTCGATACTTTGATCATATCCAAGACTACTTCCAGAACTAGCACATCAATAGATATGAATTGAAGTATTCCATAAGTTTAGAAACCCTCTCAAACACATCATAATTTCAGTGGTGTCTGCAAAGAAATATACCTCTCTCTCTCTCTCTCTCTCTCTCTCTGCATACAAGGATGAGTTTTCAGAGCTGAAGACAAATTTAAGTTTTATCATCGTTAAGTCTCCAAATGCAAACAAAAAAACCTTCTCTTTATTGAACCAGAATATATTTGCAGTATCAATTTCTTTTAAAGATGCACAAATTCAATTTCATCCAAAAAAACATAAACAAATTTCATACCTCCCATGGAGCTAAGCTTTTCATGTAGGAAGGAAGTTTTTCATAATCATCCCTTGACACCTTTACTCTTGGCCTAGAAGCTTCAATCAACTTTCCAACATCTTCCAACTCACCTATGTTTCACGATAAAAGACAACTGATTACAACTCAGTGTTTCTCCATAACTGAAATTGTTAGATCAATAGGTTCCCTCTACCTTCATTTTCGGCAGCAGTTTGAGAAGGGGCCTTTCTACCATGTAGCTTGTCCTCATAACATCTGAAAAAATAAAACAAAACAAAACCCTAAACATCTAAGAAAATAGTTATAAGTAGAGTGTGACATAAACAATTTTGAAAGCTGAAGGACTTACTTTATTGATTCTTGCAAACTTCCATCTAGTTCATGAATCAGAGAAAGATGGCATGAGTTGTAAGCATAATTCAAGTAAGTACTGAAACCTAGTAAATGCTTTCAAGTCACTGACTGACCTTCAGATGCCAAAGTGGCAAGACAAACATCTGATAGACCAAGATTCTTTAAACTCAACGATTCGTCAAGTCTAAGCAACATCAAGAAAAAACTAAAAGGTAATCAATTTTGAATGAATTGGTTGTCTATAAAATCCAAAATCTTAATGTAATAGAGGATACAGTGGGTCATCTTCCAAGCTCTTGATGACAGAACGCGTGACAGAGGAGGGTGATGGCAAGCCCAAACCATCCTTCAAGTCTAAGGCATGAGGTGTAGATAAAGCGGTAGTCTCAACTTCATCATCATCATCAACAATCTCAAGTTCTAAACACACAAAAAACACAAGAAAAACAAAAATCAATGTCTTATCAACAGATTTAACAGGCAAGCAAGTAAGAGAGAGAGAGAGACCCGGATTGTAATGGAAGGTGGTCTTGAGGTGATCCTGGAGGTGAAGGAGATGGGTATGGTTGTTGTTGTAAATATGATTACAGTGACCCAATAACTCTTCAAAAGAGACAGTGCCAAACGACATGGAGTCCAGCATATTCAGATCATTGCTGGCGGCTGTTACGCGCCGGTTCAGCGACTGTATGAATGTTGATGAAGCCGAGTCTGAAATCAGAAACGGAAAACGTAAAAAAAAAAAAAACAGATACAGAGAGAGAGTGTGTGGTAATCAAATTAAAAAAGGGGGATACCAAGAGGGATGGGGCGGCGGTTGAGAGATTGCTTGAGAGCGTGGCAACTGCTATCCAGATGGTTGCACAACCACCCTAAGCTTCTACACACATTCCATATGCTTTCCTCCATTTCTCTTCTCTCTACTCCTTGCTGTTTGCTGTTCGCCATTCAACTCGTTCGTGGCCTCATTCAAAATTTTTCTTGCCGCATATTATTTTGAATTTCAAAGACCAAACGCTCTTTCACGTAACAACTCTTGATTATATTGTCCAAGCGCCTGTAGCTCAGTGGATAGAGCGTCTGTTTCCTAAGCAGAAAGTCGTAGGTTCGACCCCTACCTGGCGCGTATCGCGTACTCCTACATTTTTTATTTGTTAATTTTGTTATTTATCAACTTCTTAATATTTTATTACCTATCTTCGTTTATAAAAGTTTTAAGAATCATCTCTGTATTTATGGACTTCTTAATATTTTTTTACCTACCATTGTATGTAAGAGATCAAGCAAGAGTCTACACCTTTATCCTAAAACACAAACACAAATTTTCCCTTCCCTACCTAATATCTATATATACACATATATAATTTTTATATTTTTTATTTTTTTAATTTTGTTATTTATCGACTTGTTAATATTTTATGATCAAATATACATTTGTTATGGAGGATAAAATAAAACTTATTATAAATGACTGGCAAATAAATTCATAAAAATACTTAATGAATTAAGATAATGAAACATTAATTTCAAATAAAGAGAATACTAACAAATTATTTCATATTGTGAAATCTAATCAATTTTCTTTTTCTTAAAAGAAAATTATAATAAATTATTTTTTTGGAAAAAAAAAATCTGAATCTATTCTGAATTAGTTCAAAGTCAAATCAAATTTGCATTAGACAAGCCCAACTTTGATTTGGTTCGATATTCAAATTGGGAAGAACTTTTCTTTTTTAAAAGCAAAAAGGTACTATTTGAATCTACTCTGGATCCAAAAATCCAAAAAATTTTGGATTCGAATTATTTAAATCCAATCCAAGTGGTATCATCACTTTTGAACTCAATCAAGATAGTTTGAGAAATATAAAAGATATCCAAATATTTTATAAGTATATCAGAATATGTACGGATATTTTTGAAAATATAAGATATTAATCTATATTTGTATTCGGCGTATTAGTATTTACATGATTGAATGTAACAGAAAATATTCATTAAATGATAAGCTAAGGTGCTATAAGCCTATATAAGTAAATATGTGTTGTTTCCTTGGTGTGTTGGCATATTCCAACGACAAAGAATGTACTTGAGTCTGTAATAACCTAGTGATAGGCATGATCTTTCAAGATGAGAATTAGTGAGGACAACATGAATGAAATTACAAGATCGACACATCACCAGAAAGTACATTGAATCATTTGAAAAAGCGTGTGTGTAAGGATGTCCTGAATTTATTTTTTTTTCAAAATCATAAATTATAACCATTTCTTTGTGGTAAACCTCACGGGGAAGGAATCTATTGAAAATGTATAGAGTTATATCGGTATGTACGTATATACATTCTTTTTTTTTTTTTTCAACACTATAAATTATAGCCATCCATTTATAGTGAACCACATACTACAGTGATGGGATCCATTGAAAATATATAAAGTTTCGTTTGGTTGAAATATTGGTGACAAAAAAAAGAAGATCAAACTACACCAAACTTAAAAAACCGAAAATGTCAATTTTCAATTTGAGTTTGGGTCAATTCACTTTTATTTGTTAAAACCCAATCCGATTTGATTTTGGTTCATTTTAGGTCGGAAAATTGGAAAAACCAAAACTTACTCAAAAACCAAATTTAAAAAAATATTAGAAAAAAAAAAGAAAATATATAAACCCCCCGAACCTAAGCACTCATACACAATCGACTCATACCTTAGACAAACCACCCAACCCTTTAGCTCTCAAACTTGTTGCCATTGTTATTGTCGTCGACCCTATCATTGTCATTGACCTCGCAAAACTCCAACTTCGTCGTCCTTTGTTCACATCTGCATCACCGTAACCATTGTCGTCCATGGCTCACTAATCCACTCCCGACTCCCGCCACCTCCTCTCCATCCCTCCACACCAGATCTCCAAAAGTATTCTAATTCTCTCAACTCTCAATCTTGTTTCACTACTAAGAATTATCTAATATATAATTTTAATCTATGACATTTTTGTAGATTTATAAACAATTTATTCGGATTCCAATCCAACTAACTACCTTAATGAGAATACTATTGATTCCAATTACAGTTACTATAATTAAAATAAACAAACTTATTTTTATCTCAATACATCAATTCGATTTTAGATCATTCCAATTTTAGAGTATGTCAATTACGTGCAAATAAGGACACATACACGATTAATGAATACAAACATACAAACAACTCAGTAAAAGTTCTACATACTCCAAAAGCTCTACTTGAAAATTCAATTAACACACTCATAAAACTTAAACCTGTTTGATCGATTTCAAAATGCAAATAACATAATTCTCAGACAAATCTCCTCCTTCGTAACTGTTGTTTCTCCATGAATTCCTTCAAAATGAAAAGAAAAAATAATAATAATAATAACAAACAAAACTCTGATTCTCTGCTTCACAACCCAGGCCGCAAGAATCTTCAAGCAATACTCCTTCAAACTCCTACTATGGAATTATAGGTAACGTAAGCTGCAAAAATCAATCCACAAAATAATATGCAGAAATCCAAGGCTTTCTGCCACAAATTCAAAGACGATCCTAACAGTATTAGGTGAAATGAGGCTGGCAAAACGAAAGAGATCAGTGCGCATACAGTGCTCCCCACAAGCGACACGAACACGCCGAATCCTGGTACATACGATGCTAAGAGTGCTAATCCAACTATCAAAACTGCACGACTAAAGTAAATCACAAACTTTTCGAAACTTCTTGTTGAATTATCACAAGCATTGCTGGGCAGCCTTTGAAACCATTTGTTCTTCTTCAACTTCCCCTCTACAATCTCATTAATCGGGTGCACCATGATTGGAAGTGCAAATACTAGCCCCAAGCACAAACCCATCTGCAACAAAACATCAACTTAGCGAAGAATGCTGTCTTCATACAAATATTTATATGCTCTAGGACAAGATAATAATGTTCAAATGACAGCAGTACCCTAATTATTAATTACTTTTATTCAATACTGAAAAAGTAGGACATGGCATTCATTATTTGTATATACAATGGCTTTACATACATTGAATTAGGTCTTGTTTTAAAACTATAGCATTAGTTTATTATTTCATTACATGCAGATCTGCTATTATGGGGAGCCAAATAATAATAAATATTAGAGTTGAGGCACAATAAATATGGTATTAGAAAAGTAACTTATTAAAAAAGTTTGATTGCCTTACTGATTGAGTAACTTATTCGTCAATTACATCAATTAAATTGGTTATAATGATGATTATTGAAACCAATCCAATATTTATAAATTGATTGATAAGGATACCCAACCTATAAGATACTCAAATCCTTATTAAAAAGTAAAATATTGTATTGCCATTTACTCTTTAAACCAAATAAACTAATAATTAAGGTAGAGTACTCTTAACTCTATGAATCAAAACAGAACTTATCAATTTTTTAAAAATATTTAAAAGCACCATTAGCAATTAGTATATTTAAATCTCAAGTATTTACATACTTCCTAGCTAATAATTTAATTTTATCATATTCATATCAAACCAAACTAACTTATAACAACTAAGAACAAATTTAAATTAATAAACATTTAAATTACAAACTAGTAAAATAAATTTATCAAATCATATTAATAATCTAATATTATCAAAACTATAAATAACACAAGTTAAGAAAATAAAATATTTTTAATTTATAAACTCAAAACAAAGTAAGTCAAGCAAGTCAGGATGCCACGACTTGTAAAACAACCTTAATATTAAGAACGCAAAGGAAAATAATAAAAATCAAAATTTTCTTAATATTAACAAGTAAAATAATATATAAAATTACATCAAAAAAATAAAAGAGAGATTTTGTCTCATGCATAAAAAAGTGATAAATTATTTAAATAACTTATACTACTAAAATAAATGAAAAGATTTATTAAGTAAAAATAAAAAAATATATGAAAAGATATATTTCTAACTATTTTCTACTATATGCATGTAATATGTTCTTAAATCGTAAAAACAATGAAAGGGTTTAAAAAAAAAAAAAACATTATATTTATCACATATATAGTATAATACAAATTACACTTTTAAATAAATAATGCAAAGATATGAGAAAGTTAATTACCTGAACTGCAATTGAACTCCAATTGTGGGGCAGATTGAGAGTGATAATATCCATAGTCTGGTCACCATAAGCCAGGTAACCGAAGAAGCCAAACAAAAAATAGACAAGAGTTATCGCAGTGAAGGCCTGAGCCAGCCGCTTGGAAAATCTACCTTTCTCTTTCATGGATGATTCCAAGGCCAATGTCATCCCAAACCCTTCAAAACAAAACACAGCCATTCCTACAGCAAGGGGCAGGCCTCCAATGCTAGTGACTGCTTTTCTGTCCTTGAATGAAAACTCACACCCTAACATCTTGTCTACATCCTCTTCGACCACCAGCGCCATCGCCAAAAAATTGCATATGTCCGCGAAAATGCTGAAACGTGAGAGTGATGATAAAGAATTGATCCATGACAAAACAATCTGTATCGGAACTACGAAGAAAATGTATGAAGAAGCGTTGTAGGTTTTGAATATAGATGAGAGGTTTTGGCCGATGAAAACTAAATAAGCAATGTATCCACCGCACTGGGAGAGGAGAATGAGGAAGTCTGTGATAAATCGACCTGTTTTCCCCACGCATTTGTAACCCAAGTCCCCATATGTCTTTGTCTCTCCTGATTCTTCTTCTGATGCTATCTTGTTCTTGCATTGTACCTATGGACCAAGATAAATGTAAACTAACCTCTCATTTTAATTAAACAATTTAAAAATAAAACTTGGAGCTGGAAGAAAAACTAGAACCAGAATTTTGCCAACATGATGAAGATTTCTTATCAGTAAAAAATTGTGTTCAAAGTTGTAACTCTTAAACACCATGTTCATGTCCATTACTCCAGTAATTTTATATTGTTAATTTACTAGTTTGGATAAGATTACCCAATAAAAATCTTCAATAACTACCTTTAGATTGATTGTAAAATTTTCAATAACTAATTTTTTCAATAAGAATCATTAGAGATCTTACAACCAATACAAAGCCCTACAAGAAATTTGGCCTATAGCAACATGTAAAATATATTGTTGTAGCTTTTCGCAACGTGTGAAGACAGATTGTTGGGAGCATATTACCGTTGTGTTGAAGGGTTTGGTAATATGCAGCACACCTTGTTTTAGGTCTTATGGCAATGCGCACCGTATGTTGTAGTAAGTTATAGCAACGTGCAATTAATGTTGTTATGAACGTGGAAGGTAACATGAGGCACAAGTTGCTATTGATGTTTAAAGTAACATTGCTGCACGTTACCATAGGCCAGTTACGACAACGTCAACTACAAGTTATCATTGATGCTTAAGATAACATTGTCTGCACGTTACAAATTACTTATATATTATATTTGGTAGTTACTAAAATATTTTATTTAGCTTTTACTGATAACAAATATTTTAGTATATAGACTCATCTAATAACAATGAATATATCCTATTAATATAATTTTATATGTCCAATAATAAAATCATTTCATAATTTCCAAATGAGCTAATATATACAATTATTTTTCTAAAACAAGTGAAAATATACAATATAGATTCCCAAATCAATGCTGATTACTGAAGATTTTGAACGGTAACCTTACCCAAACTAACATGACAGCCTCACTCTTAATAAACATCATATATCTTAAACAATAGATAAATAACAAAAGATTTACCAAATCTTATAAAAAAATATTTAAGAATACAAAGTGCAATTCCTCTAACAATTTGATCCTTTTGTCATCACTTTTATATGATATATTTTTGAATCCAAAAATAAATAAACAAATAGATGAAAACAGCATAAGGGTTCGTCAAAAATATTGTATCCATTTAAAAAAAAAAAAAAAAAAAATAGCGAGAGAGAGAGAAAATAGACTAACAAGTAGCAACATGCAGCAGTAGGTGGCAATTCCAGCAATGAGAAGTCCGAGAATACCGCCAAACCAACCGGCAACCCGAAACGCGAAAGGCAGTCCCAAGATGCCGGTGCCCACTATCGACACTATTATATTCCCCAGCGTCTGAGCCCCCGACGCACCGGATGACGATGAGGACTGCAATAGAGGAACTGCACCGCTTTTCTCACCCTCACGTTCCATTTTTTTTTTACCCTGATTCCAGACACCAGAGTAATCTGAGTGAGTCTAGCTTTGTGTTTTTTTGTTGGAGTTGGTCTGCGATTCTACTGGTACGTTCGGTGGTACATGAAAGTGAAGGAAACTCGAAAGTTTGGTTGTATTGAACGTGCCCCTGCCGCTGACACGTCACTGTCTGTAAAAAGGTTGAGGGCAGAGATCCAGGCCACTTTGTAGTTTGCCCTTGTTTGTTCTATGTCGTATCACATCTGTGGGTCAGCAGAGGAGACAGACTTTGACATCACTTCAACTTCTATTCGATGAGATATATATATATATATATATATTACCATTTTTATATTGTGATATATATTCATATATGTATATATATATAATACCAATTCTATATCACAATATAAAAATGGTGATATGCATAGATATGTCTAGAAAGTTGTACATTCATCTATCAAATGAGTAATTATAAATTATTTGATTAAAACTTTTATTGTGATTGAAAATATTTAATATATATATGATATTAAGACAACACAAATTTTTTTAAAATAAATAAATATAATTGAATTTCGAATGGTTACGATAGTAACTTAGTTATGTTTTTATGTTAGAATGTAGCAAATATTTTTGTGGAGCCACTGGAATTGAGGAACTTTAGACTTCGACGGGTGGGAATGTTCGAGCTGTCAAATTCCAATTAAACAATTGATTTGTTCCTAAGTACAAAATTCTAATGAAACAAACGTGCAAGCGTGGCCCACCTTCAAATCAAAACCAGTGAGAGGTAAAATAAATTCGATGAGAGAGGGTTATTGGCTTATTGCAACATTCTTGCACTTACCTAATAAACTTCTATTGCATTCTATTTACGTAAATATAAAGAGATCGAGGGGCTTATGTCTAATTAACTAGTTGATGAGACAATAACTTACCAAGGTAATGATCGGTAGCTAGTCCAGTCCCAGAAGACAATCAGCCACACTGGGACTGTGATACGATCCAGACTCCTGCAGTAGGTAACAGTAGGAAATTTTCTACAATAAGCGAAAGCTTGACAAAGCAATGCTGTGTGGAGATAGAAGGCCCACAAGTCGTGAACTTCTTTTCCCCGGAGAAGAAGCAATGATACTTTAAGGAGATTGAAGAATTAAGAGATTATATTTAATTTAAAATTTATTATAATTTAAATATGTTAAAAGTTTGAATGTATTCAATTTAAATTTATATACAATCCATTAAAATTTATGTGTATTCGATTTAAATTTATATGAAATCTAATAAAATTTAAACGTATTCAAAAAGTTATTGACTTCATAAATTTTATTTAAGTGATGAATTTGGATTAATTTTAAAATTATAACAAATCTTACTATTTTTATACAAATTTTGTTTAATTTTTTAAAACATTTTAACAAAATAAATGTAGAAGTCAATTTTATCATTAATAAAAATTCAATCAAAACCTAATAAATTCTAAATCCAACAGACTCTCCTAATTAAAATAGTTCTTTATTTGTCTGTAAGATGCACACATTACCATAATAGTGGTTTGTCTCATCTAAAAAGTTGTTTTAATTGGCAGCCTTCTTTATATATATGAATATTTAATTAAATGAATATATTAAAATAATCTTTATTGTTAGTACCCAGTGAATTATGCAATTTCCTTGTAGAAGCCAATGTACCAGTTTCCAATTTTTCGGCCGCTAGCAGCCTTTCGGCGATTAACCAAATAAAGAAAATGAGGAAGAATAAATAATTGAATGATAAAAGTATTTACCTGGAAAATAAAAAGTCCATTCATATAATTAATTGGCTTCTTCCATGATATTATTGCGGAACTGATGGTGTATATGAATGTGCCGGAGACAATCTGCAAACTTCGAAATAAACAAAGGGTTCATTACAATGACACTGTTAATATTTGCTCTAGAAGTAATATCTGCTAGCAAACAGGATAGCACAACTTACTGGGCTTTTGTTTTACATAAATGGTATCGGCCAATGATCATCTACCTTATATGGCTACCGATAGTTTTATTTTTAATACTATATTTTAGGCTATAAAAAATAGTACCATAAGGTTAGGTTTGACATGTGATATTATAATGGAATAAAATGTATTAGATTGCAATAAAATAGATTGTATAAAATTAAAAATAGAATAATCCTAATTTGTCTCCTGTAGTTTGATAAAATAGCTAAAATCTCATATTAATTTAAGAAATAACTAATATCCCCTTCTTGATTTATAAAATGGATAAAAAGAAACACATTATAGTTCATGGAAATAGCCAAAAAACCCTCTATTGTTAACTTTAACGTTAAAGACTAATGTTTGAGTGTTAATATAGAAGGGTAAACCTATCAAAGCTAAATAAAATATAAAAAATTAATATTTAATGAAAGAAAATTTTAACATCTAAAACAAATTTTGATTAAAATTAAATCATCACCATCCATTATAATATGGACGGTGGAGATGAAAATTAAAATTTAATAAAAATATTTATTAAATTTAATTAAAAAATAAAAAAAATATTAATAATTTTAAAAAAAAAATTATTATGAGATCTACGTTGTCCATCACGTTGGCGGATAATGAAGATCATTTTAATAAACCACAAAAAAATTTTAAAAAATATTAGAAAACTAAAAAACCAAACTTTCTCTCTAAATCGCCCATCATCATTCACCTATCAACCACTAGACTTTCTCTCTTTTCTCTCTCTAAAAAACTAGACCCATCATCATCGTTATTACCTCTGTCATTCTCTCTCTTCTCCATCTCTCTCTCGACACCTCATTCTCTCTCTTGTCTTTTTTGTCTTTGTAAAAACCGAACGAACTAGGTCTTTATCACTCTTCTCTAAGTTCATTTGGTTGACCTAGGTTCGTCGGGGTTCAAGCTCATTTGGGTTCTCCTAGGTTTAGTTTCGTCTGGGTTCACTGGGTTTCTGGTTCTCTTGGGTTCGCTGGGGTTCAGGTTCGCTTGGGTTCGCTGGGGTTCAGGTTCGCTTGGGTTCAGCTTCATTTGGGTCCGCCTGGGTTCGGGTTCATCTGGGTTCGCTTTGGTTCGTCTGGGTTTGGCTTCATCTAGGTTCGCCTGGGTTTGCTTGAGTTCTTAAGGCTTTTATCTAAACAAACATCGTTCGTCTTTGTTTAGACTCGGATCTGGTTCTCTGGTTTTGAATCTTAAAAATTTCATCTCGTTGAAGATGGGGATGAAGATATATATATTATTCATTTTTCTTTAATTTTTTTTTTTAAAAAAAAATTATGTTGATATTGATGATGTTGTTGATCTATTGATAGTGGTTTATAGTGGAAGAAAAAGGAGAGGTTATTAGTGTTTGAGGGTTTGGTCTTGTGTGAGATGATGGTTCGGGCATTGATGATGGTTGAAGATAATGAACTGGGTGAAAAAGATGAACTAGGTTTGGTTTAGGCATTGACAATAGTTGAAGTAGATCATTTTCTGGAGAAAATGGATTTCTAGTTGTCGGAAACCAACTAAGAAATGTGTGCTCCGATTGTTTTCCATTTTTAGTATATATTTAAAAAAATATTTTAAAATTAATCTCCGCATTTGTTTAATAAATTATTTTTATTATTTTAACTTTTTCTATAACTCAAGAGTGCTTTGATCTTTTCACGTACTGTAATTATCAGATTTCATTTTTCATTAACAGAGTTAGCAGTAGGGGTAAAACAAGATTTCTTCAAACTATATGAGAGTAATTAACAATTACATCAAACAATAGGAAAAAAATTAGGATTATCCCTTAAAAAATTACTGTCTCATATTTGGTGGGGCTTAGAATTAAATTAAAAAATATTGTCTCGGTTTGATAAACCTTTGAATTTGATTAAAATTATATTAATATTAAAATTAAAATATTAAAATAATATTAATATTATATTAATATTAAAATCAAATTATTAAATATTAAATTTTAATATTTTATTTCATGGTTTTTCATACCTCATTCTCTCTCTCTCCTCTTATTTCTCCCCTTTCATCTTCTTTAATCGTCGTTCTCTCTCCATCTCTCTCTCTTTGTTCTTCTCTTTAGTCTTTTTTCCACTTCTTTGTAACATATCACCGACTGCTGCCATAAGTCTACTGCAATTCTCTTTCACTTATTTCTCTCCCCCTCTCTCTTTCATGCTGGTGATGATAGATGTTGATAGGTCTATTGCTAGTGTGACGGGTTTGTTACGGTTGTAGGTTTTTTTAGTTTGATTGTTGTGATTGATTGGGGAACCCAAATAATATGGTTGTTTTGGATAGTTTGAGGTAATGGTGAGAGAAAGAGACGGTGATGGAGATGGGTTTGACGGTGATTGCTGATGGGCTTAATTGTGGTTGATGTAGATAGGTTTGTTAGAGAGAGATGAAAGAGAAGAGAGAGAATAAGAAGAGTAAAAATCATTTCGTTTTGATCCAAACTTATTAGTTAGAGTGGAAATGATGATTTCCATGAGAATGAGAATGAAAAGAGGTTGCATTTAAGGTAGTGTTATAGGTATTTTCTGGACCACCTAGATGGGCTGATAAAAGCCCAATAAGTTGGCCCAACAGACCAAGTCCAATCTCCCAACTCGCAGAAGCCAACCCCTAGACGTTATACCCTCAGCTCGCGTATTTTATAATATAGCGATGTCGAGATCGTCAGGGCCAGGTCACACATTACAGGCAGGCTGAGATTGCCAGTCCCCAGTTCGTAATACATGAGGCCAGATCTAGCTTATAGCATGCCTTGCACGTCAAGAAATCTATTTCAGACTAATTGCAGTGTAATTTGAGGTTATGTCATCTAATCGGCATGAGTTTAGCGTCTAAATCAGGTTTTGACAGAGTTGATCTGATAAGATGTCAGACTCATTAAATGCAACCCATCATTTATTTTTGACTTATTATACTCTACTGTAGCACCTTCCTCTCTATAAATAGGAGAGGATTTTTATTATAAATTAAGAGAGAAACACTGAGTATAAAGCATACTGTTACTCTGCTCAAATGGTAAGAGAAAAATAATGGATGTAGATATAATTTAACCGAACCACTCTAAAATCTTATTGTGTTTGTTCTTCCTTTACCCTGTTCTTCATCTTTTCATCTATTTCTTACATTATTCTAACCGTTTTGCAACATTGGGCTTTCAAAAACCTGGTTGACTGATTTTTAACGTCAAGTAGCAACTTTAAACTTGGGATATTAATAAGTAGTATTTTCAACCCACTCAAAAAATATAAATAAATAACAATAATAAATAAATAAATACATTTATTGGTTGCTAGTGGCTTCTTTCCAAGAGTGCCGATCCTCATATTTTATAAATCCGTTGTAAAAAATTAAAATGGGGTTCTTCATATGTTAAAAATATTTTTCAAATTACATTAAAACAATTAAATTAAGTAGTGTAATTGGTTATCAAGTGTCCAAAGCTTCCTCACCTCCATTAGGTTCAAACTTGGATTGGTGAAGATGTGCTATTTACTTTCATTGTTTTAATTTATTTGAAAAATAAATACAAAAGGACCTCATTTTAGTTTTTCACACTTTCGAAAAATATAACATACGAAATGGTCTCATTTTACTTTTCCGCAATGGGTCTCAAAAATATTAGGACTGGCACTAGGTATATACAACCATCATCTACATATTGGCACTGAGATGTAATTTTTTTTTTTCCACTATTTTTCTGACTAATTAACAAGATATAAAATATCCACTAGTTGAGAGTCTTGAGAGGTGGATCCTGGCCCCTACTGGAACAAATAGGAAAATTTACAAAATAAACTGAATGTTGTTCCTCCTACATTGTCCTAAACTCTCCTCTATAATTTGTCTGATTTAGATCCTATGTACATTTATGGGGCCTCAAAACAATAAGGCTGGCAGACACATTCGATAGCATGCAACAGCTTCCTGCGTGGACCAACTGCATCTGCACCCATATCCTTGAGTTTCTTCATGGTTAGATTCACCAACAGAAATTTATTCACATTCTTTCCCTGAAATAGCTTAACAAACTGTCCCAATCCCAGCGATGCGAGCCACTGACTCAAACCACCAGCTTTTTGTAGTTTCCTCTCAAGATTTAGTGCCTTCAGCCTTTGATGCAGCAACACACTTCTATCAAGGGAAGCAGTGATGCCAATGCCTTGCAATAGTCTAGGGGGCTTCCTAGTTTTCACACTATCTGATGCCCCAAGTACACTATGCAACTTTGAAGTGTGATCTTGATCTAGATTTTCCAAATTTCTATAATCTAACATTGCTGGCTTGCCTAAGGTTGGATTATACTGATGAGGAGCTTTTCTTGTAATCTGAACACATCTGGTAGAAGCCAACGATGTCAACTTCTCTTGCTCATTAACTAAAGGCTTCTTCAGAAGTGGCTCAGTTAAACATTGAGATTGGATATTAACTGTTTCTTTGGGCATCGCTTGCAGTTCCTTTGGGCCTACATTTGGTGCTGTGGAATTATCAGCCACAGGTAGAGGAGGCACCAGAATAGTAACTTTCTGCTTTTTAACTATAATCCAGTCTTCATCTCCATACTCAGAATTAGCATTATCTTCAGGCACTGCCACCAACTGTCTTCGCTGTTTGACCATTAGTGCAGACCTGCTAGTTACATACAAAGCAATGAGCTCAAAAACACAAATTATTTCAATAAATAAGTATACAGATCACAAGAAAATTTAAACAAAAAGAAAATCTTCGCGAGCAATATCATATGTGTGTTTCTCTTTTACAATTAGAAAGCTAGCAACTGTAATCAGTTAGCTATCAGCAAAAGCAATACACGTTGTTCAAAAAGGAAAAAGCAAGAGGAAAACACTTGGTAAGTATGCATCAGAAGCAAGAGGAATATACTTAGTATGTCGCAACAGGAAGAAGTGGGGAAACATATGTTGTCACTTATTAACGGCTGCCACTACAATGACTTAAGTGAAATGACTAAACATATGTTGTCACTTATTAATGGCTGCCACTACAATGATTGCAAAATCTCTAATGAAAAAGCAACTATTTGTTCATCGGGGATTATATAAAGAAATGTAGAACTAATCACCTCATTAAAAATATCAAATCAGACAGAGACAAACTCAAATACTGCAGCAAGAATGTAATAACTGACACAAGAAGCCTTCAGTCCAATTAACTGAACTTCCAACTATCTTACATTACATGTGATAGCAATTTTTTTGTGAAGGACATTTACAAGTAAAATAAAAATAACAGACGTCCATTTCTTGAGGTTCGACAAGACTTCAACTTCAAAAACGTTTAGCAAAATTAGTTTTGCATTTTATAAAATCACCAGCCTACCCCGCCAACTTGAACGATACAAACTTCTACGGTTTGTTTCACATACATATTGTAAGGCATACTATAACTACGTTGACAATTAAACATTCCATGCCAACATAAAGACAAGCTAGATCAATGAATCCTACAAACTGGTTCAAGAAAAACAAGGAGGAGTTTGGTTATCTCCAATAAAACTATACATTTAGTCACAGTGCTTTAGCTACAGGTTGAACAGAGAAGCTTTTCTTACCAAATAAAATCACTGTTTAACATATCTTGACCATATATTTTAGCTTATAACCACATAAACCCACTAATTCATTAAGTAATTAAAGTTCTGTTGAAACACCATTTCATTCTGTTACTTGCATTGTACACAAATCACCACTTGGCTATCCATGTAATTCACAATACCAACAGCAATTGTAAAAAATTAATGAAAATCTTAAGTCTTGCTTCCTGCAAAACATCCATGCTATCATTAGAGATTTCATGTATACACGAAAGATGATTGAGGTTGCCCGTAAGAAGAGAAAATTTTCGAACTCATGGACAAACATAATTCAAGTTTCCATTTAAAAAGGTAAAAGGTCATTAACAGGAAAAAATGGTCAACAATAGGGTCTAACTTTGTCTGATTATTCCATATCTTCAAACAGGTTGGTCATTAATAAAACATAAAAGTCAAAATGATGGAAAGCCCAATTGCACAGATACAAGAATCCACCCAACCAGCGAATCTCTGTCCAAAACCCATATCATAAAACAAAATAATCAACTTCATACATGCATATATGATAAACCAATCTCAACAGCTTCATTAAACAAAGAAAAAACTAAAAATAAAGAAATTAGTTGCATAAATGTAGTTGCAAAATTCTCAACCATGCAAACAAATCTTTGTTTATGACCCAAAAATGAAACATCACAAAGCACATAATATACCAGAAGCCTCTGAAAACAGACATACTCAAGCATGAAAAAACAGATAGCATAAACACAGTTTCTGTAGGAAAAAAAAAATCAAAATACCAGTTAAAGCAGAATTTAATTTGATAAACTGATTCGAAATTGTATAACGAATTAAAACGAACATTATATTACAAATCTAATTAAATTGGATCGAAAAGTACCTCAAATAATCTCAAAACCCTAATTAACTGAGTATATCTAATTTTGATAAGCTGCGGATCAAAGTAAAAGAAGAAGTATTGTTTTCCATAATTTAGCTTGTTTATTTACTGCAAATGATAAAAAATATTTGCTAATTATATTTTGTGTAGCAAAAAGGTGATGCAATGCAAAAGGCTGATTGATTATTTTTAGATAATATTTAAACCTACAAACGCACTTCTAAGTGAAGACTCAAAAGCGGTGAAAATAAAATTGTAATTGATCATTAAAACGCATGAATAGGCGTCAAACTGATACCTGGTATAAATGGTCATGCAAGGACAACAAACGAGCAAGCCCAAACTCTAATCCAACAGGACATACAAAGATTAGATAAAAAAATATACAAAAATTAAAAAATTACCAGAATAGAGTAGCGATCGAGATTATGTTGAAGAAATCCGAAATCTATAGTTTGAGAGAAGAGGATCCGACATTGAAGAACCGGGTCGGCGTGGAATTGTGAGACTACCACCCCAAAGAAGAAGCGGAGTTTTTCTTGCAAGTAGCTTCCTTGTTTAATATACACGCGTTGGGTTTCTCAACCTACGCTATTTATTCCATATAGAAAACTCGGAGCTTTTGAAACCGATTTTAAAATGATATTTTAAAAAACGAAAAACATACTTTAAAAATATAATTGAATGTATTTGATAGAATTTTTCTAAAGGAAATCCGCTGCTTTGTTAGCTTCTCTGCAAATATAATTGAATGTATTTAATAAAAACAAACATTTTCCACCCTTTTTTTTGTTTTTAAAAATGAAAAACCATTTTAGAAAATAAATCCAAACAACTTTTTCATTAATTTTTTATCTTTAGAGAATTTTTTTTATCATGAATTCATTATGAAAGTGATGTGAATTAAAAATTAGAAATTAATGTACAATAAATTTGAAATATAATTTTAATGCAACTTTGTTAATAATAATGATAATAAATTTGTTTCTTTCAATAAATGATTATCCTAAATTTGTTAATAATATCTTTTAGGATCACCCCCTTACCATTAGTAAACACTATAGTGTCCGGTGGACCTAGACTGAAACACTGCTCACCCAGGCAGATTTTTTTAAAAAAAAATTAAAACAATTTTTAATTCTTTTGGTCAAATGACTATCGAGATTTGCTATCGAGATTTGCTGATATACTCTGCTTAGCGTGCGATCTAAAATACTTGCCCAAGTCTACTTAGTTGGCAAGGATTACACAAGATAAAATCATGAAATGCAATCAACAGGACCATCTGATAAAAGTAACACTTCAACTAGTTTTGAATTCATGGGTCCAAGGAATAAAGATGGTAGTAATGGAGATTTTGGGATCTCTAAGTATCATTCTGCACACTTTTTAAACATGGAAAGATGGTGGAACAAACATGAAGAAGCCTACATTTGACATGTTCATGATTATATTGAAAATTATTCAAATTTTATATTATGGTATCAATAGTATAGTAACATAATTCCTCAAAAAGATGTTTAGGAACTTGTCATTTTATTTTTTTATTTTTAAATATTTTAAAACAATTAGACTCAAATAAACAACAAAACAAGCAGAGTACAGAACAAAAGTTTCCAACAGAGTACACACAGAAGAAATTCCAGTTTCTGCAATGCAACTTTGTCATTAAACAACACCACAAAATCTCGTTATTGCATGATCAAAGTAAATAGCTTTCTACTCTTCTTCCCAAATCTAACTCAGCCTAGAAGTTCCCAATTAAATATGTTAAACAGCTTCAAATCACTATTTAAAGTGGACCCAAGTTACATTCAACATAAATGGAAACAAAACAAAAGATGAAAGAACGCGAAATTGTAAAAAATTTGCACATTTTTGTGATGAACATAGCTAATCGATTCTAGGACTCCAAAAATCTGCCAGTCAAGAAGTGCAAGACAAACCCTGGCAAACAAATCCCATGAAGCTTCTGCATTCCAGAAACTGAACGAGCTACTTGTACATAATTTCTTGGACGGGAAACTGAAAACAGATTGATAATCAAATACCTGAAAAAGGCATCTTCATTTTAGAATATAATAAAATGATAAAAAATTTTAAGGACTCGGGGTAATAGAACACAAGCTCCACGTACAGGTTTTGTACTTTACAAAAAGCCAAAACACGCTCCCATAACTTATAGATACAAAATGATAACAGAAACTGCTATCCATCCGTTCCAGCAGTTACTGAGTAATAACCGCATGGAGTGAGAGACTGAAATAATAGATAAAGATTAAGCCTGGTTCACCTTAGCCATTTCTCCAGGCATCTACAGGAAAGCAATTGGCTTCCTGGCTAACTTATTCGCCTTTCCCATTTTGTTCGGCAGCAACAAAATTGCGAATAACTTCTATCGCTAACTGGTGAGCAGTCTTGCTCTGCAGCTTGGCAAGTGCATCCACAGCTTCATATGTCTCCTTATCAGCAAAAAGTTTCAGGTTGTACCGTGATGATCCTTTTACTGGACCTTCCCATTTGTCAACTAACTCTTGAAGTTTTTCAAATCCCTGACATTATTAATCAATTCCAGTCAACATGAGAAAAGTTATACCAATGGGTCAAAAGTTCTAAATGTAGTAACTGAATCTACAAAAACCTAGCCATCGGCATTGGTGCTGTCTAAATAACAAACTGCAATTGCCATTGTTTTAGTGCTCACCATGCGGTTTGTGAAGTCGCCAAATGATTCCGCCTTGGTTAGTCGTTTGTGCTTCCAGTAATAGAACAAAGGTTCAAAAACCTTTTCTAGATCTTGAACCTTGACCTTATCCTTGAAGGTTCTAGCTAATGAGGTTTGGTTAGGTGTCCCTCCAAGCCAAATCTGTAACACAAAAACAACAGCATGTTCCCTTACTATTTGCATTTGGATAAAAGAAAGGAGAGAAAAAATAATTGAGTCAAGTCAACACTTTAAATACCTGATAGCTGTTGGGACCATCACCAACCAGTCCAAGTTCAGCCATGTATGGTCTAGCACAACCATTTGGGCACCCAGTTACCCTTATTACCAAGGATTCATTGTACTTGAGACCAACCTGATATTGCAAACTTGTGTCTATTAGTTCATCTCATATTCAGGAAAGAACATGCATTAACCACGTTCATCAACTACTTAGTAAATTCTGCTTAAAGCTTCCGTATCAGTTATATACCTTCTCAAATACAGCTCGAACTCGCTTGAGGATGTCAGGTGTTCCCCGTTCAGCTTCAGTTATAGCAAGTGGACAAAGTGGCAAAGCAGGGCATGCCATTGCAGTTACATTAAGGGGATCTACATATCTAGGAAGCTGTATAAAAACCAGACATGGTCAAGCTACGCTTAATTGTAAACCACATAACGACTTCGAAAGAAAAAGAAAGGATCAAACAAATAATTGAAAGCCACAGCAAACAATAACGATATCAACTAGAAGATTTTCAAGAAAGTACGATGTTTGAAGAGATTTAAATAACTGTCAGAAACTACAATTTCTCCCATGTTTGGACTCTGATACCACTTAATGTCCTATATCATTGTGATATTTGGATATGGCATGGGACCAAGGTTTAGAATTCAATCCATAGCGTTTTCACACAAACTAAGTTAAATTCATGAACAAGGAACATTAAAAATTTGCATTAAGTGTTTACTGGAGAGCTTAATTCTATAAATATATAGTAGTATCAGCTCTGAATATTTATATTTCATAAGGAAATAATTCATGCTTTACTGACACCGTGCTCTCATAGTTTGTTTGTTTCCCCCAAGCCCCCCAACCCCACCGCTTCTAATTCAGAAGCAGTAATAGCAACCCTCAAAACTTTGTTTCTTAATCTCAAGTTATCACAGCAACTAAAGAAACATTAGAGATCACTATGGACGTAACATATTGGACTAATAAATAACAATCTATTAGCTATGTAAAAATTTAACCCCTAAACCTCATATAGGAACACACATACAAAATACATTTTTATTGTTCTTTGATTTTTCAATTCCCTGAACACAATAACAATTCTAAAGTTTGTTGAGAATGCAAGCTAAATAAGTAGAAGCTTCAAGAAGTTACATTAAGTGACAACACTTGCGCAAAAGTTCTACTATTCGCTCAGAAATTGGATTCTCTTAAACTACCTTGACATTCTCTGTTAATTTACAGTTAAAATGTACGTTCCTAACAACTAAACAAAGCTAAGCAAGAACTGCGAGTTTCTTCAAATAACCAAAAAAAAAAAAGGTAAAAATTAATCTAATAATTTGCTGTACAGATTAAGAAATTACCAGAAGACCAGCCTGTGCAAGAGTTGTGGTGATGGGGCGCTTCCATGCTTTGCGAATGTCACACAAAATAATATTCTGGTTCGGAGTTATTCGCACGCTTAAATTATACTTCTCAATTATCTCCCTCAGTGTCTTCTTCATTTTACCCGCAACACGACCACTATCAACATGAAGTCCACAAAATAAACTCCCATCACCCTGTTCATAAATTTTAAACAGTCAAAAACCCTAAGGCACAAAGTCCAATAGAACATTTATCCACAAATTTAGGACTTTCACATCAGCATTGAAGTCAGAACATTCTCATCTAACGGTATCAAAAAATTAGTATCTCAACAGGGGATAAATTGGATAAATGATACTACATATAAAATATATAAGCCAATAGAACAAACCTGTTCATGCCATCCCAGGTGACTTCTAAATTCCCATTCAGGCAGCTCACGGAAAGGCTCAAATTTCTTGCCGTAATATTGCTCAACAACATTCCTAAACTTTTCAATGCCCCACGAGTCGACTAGATATTTCATTCTACTGTACTTACGATCATCCCTCCTCCCATTGTCTCGTTGTGTAACAACAATAGCTTTGACGGCATACAAAATGTCCTCTTTTGGGACATATCCCAATGGTTCTCCTAGACGAGGAAATGTGGTTTCCAACCGATGAGTTCTTCCCATACCACCACCAACCTGTGACAGAAACCATCAGATAACAAACAACCAACCAACCAGGTGCAACAAATTAAGTTTAAAAAAATTACATAAATGTTGAATCCCTGAGGCTCCCCATTTTCATCAGAAACAACGACGACACCAATATCATTAGTGAGAATATCCACCGAGTTATCCGTAGGTACAGTGACTGCAATTTTGAACTTCCTCGGCAAGAACTGAGTTCCATAGATGGGCTCCGGGGAATCAGGGAAATTTGTTCCATGAGAATTGTCATTGCGTGCCTTTACCACTTGAGGAGGTTCTGCAGTCATGATTTGCTCCCCATCCACCCACATATCGTAGTAGAAACCTGACTGAGGAGTGAGGAGGGCAGCAATGTTCTCCGCTGTTTCCTGCGCAAACAGATAGTCCTTTCTGACCAACGGAGCAGCAGGAGCAAGAACATTCCTATTAAGATCACCGCAAGCACCAAGAGTAGAACCCATACTTCTGATAATGCTACTCATCACCGTTTTGAGGTCCTTCTTCAGAACACCATGAAGCTGAAAGGTCTGCCTAGTCGTCAAACGAAGAGTCCCGATTCCAAATTGATCAGCCAAATCATCCATGGTCAAATAGAGTTGGTTTGACACCTTTCCACAAGGATTCTTAGTTCGAAGCATGAAGGAGTAGGATCTCCCACCGCGTTCTTCTCTGTTATACTGCTGATAACTCCCATGAAACTTGATTAATTGGGTAGCAGACTCATTGATATTAGGCGCATCTGTCAACAACTCCTCATTAAGAGGATATCTTATGAAATTACTTTGTTCTTTGATAATTTCTACCTTACTACGCTTAGTCTCAGTTTGTGGCTTCACAGGCTGCAAAACATAACCAACAATTAATCTAAAATTTTAACATCTCACATAAATTTCAATCCTTCTCTTCTCTAAAAAAATTAAAATTAAAAAAAAAACTCCAAACCAAATTCTTCACACCTCCACATAATAATATGTATAACCAAAATATTTCAAAAAAAAAAGAATGAAAAAACTGACTGTGGACACAGCTCGAACAATTGAAGTTCTGGCTGGAAGCCGTCGATTGAGAGTGAGTGCTAGTGAGTTTGAAGAAATCATGGAATCAGTCGGAATCACGGAACTGGTAGCACCAAACAACGTCGTCATGTTGCCAAAATGGCTTGTAAGAACGCCTAGATATGTATTCTGTTCAAAAAATACAGATAAGAGATCGAGAGAGTAAGACCTTGAATTAAAATGAGATATATGGTTGAGTGGGTTACAGTGAGCAGGAAAGCTATGTGCATATCTTTTAGTAGACAATCAGAAACAAAATAAAAAAGCCAAAACTTTATTATCACATAATCAAACAAAAGTCCAGTAGATCAGTGAAAAGCATGTGTTACCGCGCTACTCAAGAAGAAGAAACTGGAGAGGACTGTCGCCAAGTGGAGAGAACGAAAAGCGGCGTGGAGCGGCGGAGCAAAATGCCCTGTAAAAACCCTAGATATTTGTTAAAAGAAAGGGATAGACACTGAGAGAGTAACAGTTTCAATCTTGAACTAAAATGAGATATTTGTTGGGTGGTGGTTACAGTGAGCAGGAAAGCAAAGTGCAGATATATTCCCGCATATTTAATCTGAGAGTGGTCTTTGCTCATATGCCTGACACGGGACACCTTCAACAACTTGATAGTTGGTTTTCACACGCTTGTCGTTTTGTTTGGCAGGTTTGAAATCTACTGGCGCGTGTGTTGGGAATGCGTTGAGGATGGACTTACAGACATGCAAAAGTGAATTTGGATTGTTCGATACATTGAACGTGGACGGGATTGCGTTTTAGCTTTTCGTCAGTTGTGACTGCGCCGTTGCCTTATCAAATGTTCTCTGAGGGCCTGAGGCTACATTTGGCCTCCGGGGGTGTGATCGAAAATAAAGGGAAGATGAGAAGAAATTGAATTTGAATTTGAATCGGATTTAATAGGATTAAAAAATTATTATCTAATATTGGATAGAATTTAGAATTAGATTAAAGTTATATAATATTATATTTTATATAGATTGAGATTTGATTAAAATAAAATTACTTTATATATTTTATTATATAATTTAAATTAAAATTAATTATAAAAAATGCTTAAAAAATATTTATTAAAGAAACATTGCAAGTTAGCAAGAAACAGAAACATTTATATGGACATCCCATAGATGTTAAATCTACCTCACCAATCTCACATGTTTCTTCAATCAATGGTTATGTGCTCCTCTATATCTGTAAAGTCTTGTAACATTATTTCCCGTACGTGTGCAACATCAATGCAATCAACACATCTAGAGACTATAACCATCAAACGCCAACACCATATATGTTTCCCTAAATGCTAAACGCATTAAAAAATTTAGAAAAATAAAGACAGAAATTAGCTTGATTCATCTTCATCCATCATCAACCCAATCACTTATTAGCGTTAGATTCACACGATCGAGATTATTGCTAACATTTCAGTAAGTAGAATAACGACAAATCTAAATACAATGCTTTTTCATCTCAATTATATTATTAAAATACCGAAAATAGAGTACATTAAAGGCAAGTTTCCATTCAAAACTTTTTCCATTTTTAAATTTTTTTTGCATCAAGTCACCCAAACGGGTGGCCGCCGTTCTCCTACACTACTGGTAAATAGCCAAGCACTCCCCTCTAAAGAGGTTTTGAAGGCATTACTGTAGTGCAAGATTCATCTTAACTAATCCAATGAATATTTAAAGGGCCTTGGTTTAGTGCTGGAAGTGGCCTAAACTTAACGCTCCACCTTATAAATAGTTTGACTGAGTTAGCTTTGCCAAGTCAAACTGTCTGACTTGGTTAGAGTAAGATATGGACGGATCCCTCAAAATCGAGGGTCCTACGCACCTCTCACAATGGTTGCTCCCATGAGCATAAATGCTCGTAGGTAGCTAATGTTGGAAAAATTAAAATAGAGCAAAATACACCAAGCCCCCCTCAGGTAAGATATAAATACAGTTATAATCAAATATTGAGTTTAATAACACAATAACCTCAGTTTAAAGGTCAAAATGGGTTAAAATTAACGGTCAACTTTAATTTAAAGTGTAAAGACATAAATGCCCTCCATTTTTTAAATTAATTTTTTTTCTTTTAAAATTTAAAACACTCAATCTCAACTTTCATCTTCATCAGGAGGAGATCATGAAGGTTTCTACTCATCCAGAAACCTTCATCTCCCAAATATCAATTTGCATCCAGACATAAATGACCATTCCCTGCAAAAACTCACATCAATATGTAAAAACCCAAACATATCATTAATCATCTGCAAAAATCCAAACACATCCAGATATCATCTTCAAACACATCCAGACATCATCTTCAAACAGATCTGGGTTCGAACTCAGACGAACCCAGATCTGGGTTCGTCGAACCACGTCTGGGTTCGTCCAACCATGACAAACCCACATCTGGGTTTAGCGAACCACGCCGAACCCAGGTCTGACGAACCAGACGTCTGACGAACCAGACGACGAAGACGCGAACCCAGATCTGCCGAACCCAGGTCTGACGAACCAGACGACGAAGACGCGAACCCAGATCAAATCTGGGTTCGCGACGACGAGATCTGGGTTCGTCGTCGTCGCGAACCCAGATGATCTGGGTTCGCGACGTCGCGCACCCAGATCTGATCTGGGTTCGCGTCGTTCGAACCCAGATCTGATCTGGGTTCCACGAACCCAGATCAGGGAGAAAAGAAGAAAAAGAGGAGAAGAAGAAGAAGAAAAAGAAGGTAGTCCGATCAGGTAGAGGTAGAGAAGAAAAAGAGGAGGAGAAGAAGAAGAATAAGAAGAAGAAGTGGTGGGAGGGAGATCAGGTTTTGGAAAAATGGTTTTAATAATTTTTGTTATCAGTAAATGACGAAATTATCCTTGATCAACCGAGAGTTGGTTAATAGATACTGTTGATTTGGGGGTATTGTGTTATTAAACTCAATCTTTATTTATAACTGATTTAGGTTTTACCTGAGAGGGGTTTTGTGTATTTTGCTCAATTAAAATATGTAAAATTGGAAATTACAACAAATGGCCATATGAAAATGTAAAATAATGAGTTTTAAAATTTTTTATGACACTCAGGAATCAAGAATCTACATAACAGTAAAATTAGATAATAAAATTAAATAAACGAGAATTTTTTACTTTCTATATTTATCTTTACTGATTGCTTACCACCATATCTTTCTTCATGAATATTTCTACATCAAAAACAAGTGAGTGAACATAATTATATAGAACTATGATCACTAACTTTTTATTTCCTTTATTGAAAAAAAAAATCAAATCAAAGTATGAGAGGAAAGTGTTTAATTTTTTGTTTGCTGCAGAAAATTAAAAAAAAAAAAAAAAAAAATCTTTCTTTTTTCAAACATACAGCAAAAATAAAAAACCCTAATGAAAATAAAACTATTTCTTTTATTTATATAGGCAAAGATTATGGTTTTCATTAATTCAAAATTAATATTGAACCCCATATTAATTAAAAATTAAAATTTTATCTCATATAACATAATTAATTTATATTATATTATATTATAGAATAGAACTTATGACCTTTAATAAATTAATTTATAATTAATTTAAACTAAAGTCACCATTAAGAATTGAATTCAATACCTCTTATAAAATTAATTAAATAATTATTCATTCATCATTAATAATTAACTAATTAATTATTAAATAATTTGAATAATTAATATTATTCAAATACTAAATAAGCATAAATTTTGCTTCCTACGTAACACCTGTAATTTGACAGTTCAATTACAATATTTTATATATACGTTTCTTATAATGAAATGAGCGATCAAATGAATCAAACGGATTTACAGTTTTGAGCTTCAATAATATCAGAATTATTAATTAAACTCTTTAATTAAATAATTTATGATTATTAATCTTAGAGTTATCACATTAAAAATCTAATATTGCACTCCCAAAACTATATATATTTTTATACAATCTGAAATTTTTAGTGTTTATTGGTTTAATTACTACATGAGATTTGACCTTTCATAAATAGTTCATAATTGGAGTTAGGTCAAAATATTCATTTAACCCATCTACTTATTTCATGATCTTTAAGTACAATTGATTTTCTGATAAACAATATATTCGTAACAACTTATGAATTTATCTTTCCATTTACATATAAATAGATATTTGACCATTCTTATTATTGAAGACTTGAATCAACCCATAAAGAAACTACTTTTCTAATTCTTGTAATAAGAAATTAATTATATTACTGTATAAAATGTCCCCAACTACTTACTAAATTAGATCCTTAAAATACGAAGTTATTGATAAGGTATCTACACTCATCTTATTTATATAAATCAAAAGATATAACTTAATAAGTAGAAGTTCATAATTCACTTAGGATTAAGATAAATTTAGAGACTCACATTTATCATGGTCTAATCCTATAATCTTTATTACATAAGATATCTTCATTTCTATATCACCACATGAACAGTCTCGGATAAGACTATCGTACCGAATACAAAATAAATCACAATTATAAATTTACCTCAAACAAAGTATTGTAAATAAAGTATCCAACTTTATTTGTTTTCCACAAACTCTTTATATTATTTAACTCAAACTAAATCTGCTTGTATATAATGCTTATATATTTGGTTTTAAAATCATATTAGTAATCAAAGATGTTTCTCATGATATTTATAATTTTTGGAAATATATAAATTGAATGAAATGATTACTCTATTAATATTTATAAAATCGTTTACATGATTACGTGTTCTTAGGGTATAAACTTTAACAATAAAAAGGTAAGGACTTTTAGTAATTTGCGTAATCACTTTGACTGTCATATTTTTTCATCATTTTTTAGTTAAGGTTATCAAGTTATGAAGAAAAGATATCTTAAGAGCAGTGGCGGATCCACTGTGGGGCCATGGGAGGCACATGCCCCCCCCTCCCGCCCCCGCGAAATTTTTTTTTTTAAAAAAAGATAAAATTACTGCTTAATTGAAAAAAAAAACAAAAAAAAAAAATCTGATCTGCGCTGCACTGCACTGCAACAGTGCATATGTTCACCGTTGCAGTCAGCATAACAGCTTATTTCTTTTTGTTTTTTCTTTTATTTTTAATTATTTATTATTTTCTTATTCAATTATTTATTTTTCCTATTTCTAATAGAATTTACTTGTTTTCCTATTTTTTATTCCTATTAGACTTAGTTTTCCTACTTCTAATATTTTTCCTACTCCTAATTAATTAATATTTTTTTTTCAATTTTATTCTTTTAATTCTCTTCTATATAAATACTATTAACATTGACAATTTATAATTTTAGCGAATTACTTTTTTTTTTTTCTTTTTCTCCTCATCTTCATCTGGCATATCTTTATTTTCACTTTGACAACTTGTGACTTATCAGATTAGTCTCCTAAATTAATTACTTTTTTAATTTATTTATTTTTTAATAATTTAAATTTAATATATATCTTATCAATAAACCCTAAAATCTTAAACTTTAAATCATTGCATTAAAATTATTCATGTATAATGTATTGTCGTGATTCAATTATATATATATGTAATATTGTTTACTTTATAACTTTATTTTATTTAGAATCAATAAATTATTATTAATTTTTTTAAAAAAAAATTATTATGTTTTTATTTGTTATGAAATAGTTATGGAGGCATATATGAAAAAAAAATTATCACTTGAGTTGGAATCATCTTCTTTAAAGAAAAATTATGTTGAAGTCAATTTTTCAGATCTTCCTGTTGATCCAGTGTTTCGAACTAAAATATGGGATTATGATCCTAATGTCCGTGAGTAAGTTCAAAAAATATATCTGTTAAAAGGTCTTTGTCAATCTCGAAAACAAAATTTTCCTATGAGACCTTTTGAACAAAAGTCTAGGCGATTCAACACTATTTGGTTTACTGAATATTTGACTTGGTTAGAGTACAGTGTAATAAAAGATACAATATATTGTCTAAGTTGTTATCTTTTCAAATCAGATATTGGAAAACAAGCGGATGGTGACTCTTTTGTTAGTGAAGGGTTTATAAATTGGAAGAAGATAGATTCGTTAAGGCAGCATGCTAAAAGTAATGCTCATAAAGATGCTTGGAGCAAATGTGAAGATTTATTAAATTAGAATCAATATATTGAGTCAACTATAAACAAACAGTCAGATTAAGCTCAAATTGAGTATCGAACTCGCTTACGTGCTTCAATTGATTATAGTTGTTTTCTTTTACGGCAAGGGCTTCCATTTCGAGGACACGATGAATCAGAAAATTCTAGTAATAAAAGCAATTTTTTTGAACTTTTACATTGGTTATGTGCTCAAAATGAGAACGTAAAAGCTGTGACACTCAAAAGTGCTCATGAAAACTTAAAAATGACGGCACCTAAGATTCAGAAGGATATAGTAAGTACTATTTTAAGTGAAATTATTAATGCAATTATTAGAGATATTGACAATTCATTGTTTTCACTTATTATGGATAAATCTCGTGATATATCTTCGAAAGAGCATATGACAATTGTATTGAGATATGTGGACAAAAATAGTAATGTAATTGAGCGTTTTGTTGGCATTGAGCATGTTACTGATACTTCTGCACTTTCACTTAAAACGACTATTGATTTTTTTTTTTTTTTTTTTTTCTAGATATGAATTAAGTATTTCTAGATTACGAGGATAAGGTTATGACAGAGCAAGTAATATGCGATGTGAATTTAATGGACTTAAAGCACTTATTTTAAAAGAGAATGAAAGTGCTTTTTATGTGCATTATTTTGTCTATCAACTTCAATTAGCTCTTGTTGTTATGACGAAAAGTCATATAGATATTATTGGTCTTTTTTATTGGATTACTCAGATGGTAAATATTATTGGAGCATCTGTTAAACGTTGCGATATTCTTCGAGAAAAACAAGCAGCTAAAGTCTTTGAAGCACTAGAGAATGATAAACTTTTAAGTGGACGAGATTTAAATCAAGAAACTAGTCTTAAGAGACCAAGTGATATACGTTATGGCTCACATTACAATACTATAATCAGAATAATTTTCATGTTCTCTTCTATTGTAGAGATACTTGATATGTTAATAGATGATGGATCAAATCAAGAGCCAAAAATATGAATCAAAGCTTTTATTGGATGCAATAAAAACATTTGATTTTATTTTTAATCTTCACTTGATGAGAACAATATTGGGAGTTATACACGAGTTGTCACTTATATTACAGAAAAAAGATCAAAATATTATCAATACCATGACTTTAGTAAAAGCATGTAAAGAACGACTTCAGACAATGAGAGAAAATGGATGAGATTCTTTCTTTAAGCAGGTTTTCACTTTTTGTGAAAAATATAAAATCCAAGTTGTTAACATGAATGATTTGTTTATACCTCGAGGGAGATCAAGGCGTAAAACTCAGGAGATAAACAATATACATCATTATTGAGTAGACTTGTTTTATGCTGTGTTATATTTGTAACTTTAAGAACTAAATAATCGGTTTCCGGAGACAAATACTGAGTTGCTTCTTTGTGTTGCATATTTTAGTCAAAGAGATCAATTTCGTGCATTTGACAAACAAAAACTGATTCAACTTGCTCAATTTTATCCAAAAGACTTTTCATTTGTTGAACTTTTGGCACTTGAAGATCAACTTGAAAATTATATTACAGTTATGCGCTCTAATATTGAATTTTCAGAATTAAATTGTCTTACAGATTTGGCATAAAAGATGGTTGAGAAGAAACAAGATAAGGTTTTTTCATTAGTTTACTTGCTATTGACATTGACATTATTACTACCGATTGCAACTGCTACCGTTGAAAGAGTATTTTCTACTATGAATATTGTGAAGACTGAATTACATAATCGAATGGGAGATCAATGGTTAAATGATAACTTGCTTGCGTATGTGGAGAAAGATATTTTTGACAAAATTGATAAAGAAGTTATCATGAAACGATTTCAAGATATGAAACCTCGTCAAGGAATATTATAATTTTATATAATTTATTTTTTTATTTTTTATTTATTTTAATGATTTCATTATGATTTTAAAGTATATGACTATTTGTTTTGCCTAAATATAATATATGTTTTATTTTATTTAAACTATATAGCATTATTGGATATTGTTTTACATAAAAATATTACATAATTAATATATTATTAATTTTTGATATTTTTATTATTTTATTTATGTGCCCCCCTGAATAAATTTTCTGAATCTGCCACTGCTTAAGAGCAATCTACCGATTAATTTACTCTATTTCTATTTATTATCAACGCATGAAGTATGTGTCAAACTTTACAATTTCAATTTTGGTCTACTATTTAATTGATATGCAAGCTTACTTTAGTGTTGGAGTGCCTTTAGCCAGCACCATTTCGATATCAAAACATTCAACCCTCATTTTTATATCTTTCTTATAGGTTGCTAGTGATCAAGCAAGCTGATTGTGGAGTAGACGATTGACATCAGTAATTGTAGAATTCAACATCTATAATACATATATCAGGTGAAAAAATTGACATTTCCTAAAGTTAGCGGCTAAATTATAAATCTTCCTAAATTTAGTGTTCATGGTCTAAACACTCTCTTTATTAATTTGGTTTTTTTAAAGTTGTCACTTAATGTGTTAAAAATTTGTTGAGACCTGTCAATATCAATAATCACTTGAACGATTTATATTATTGAAAAATTACTAGAAAAAAGAAACACTATAGTAAATATATTGAATAACTCAATGTAACCAATGTTATTTATAAAATCAAACTATACAACAACTTTAAAAGAAAGTAAGAACATAAATAAAATACTGATATTTAATGAAGAAAAAGATTTAGGCTTGTAAATGGTTATAGGATTTGACTAATTTATCCAACCATTAACATTACCTATCGATTGCAGTTTTTGAAATGATTTTAACAACTACCCTTACAACCAATCTAATGACTACAATTATTGAATAATGATATTTATTGGGTAAGGTAGCTAAACTCATGAGTGCAATGTCCTAAAGATAAATTTCCACCATTTACTTCTACTTAAATTTCTTTGATAATTGTCTCACAGGATTTAATAATTAATCTACTGTATTGGCTTTTAGCATTTGAACCAACACTCAACAAAACTAAAGTTTTAAGTGAGTTCTTTGTATGCAGAAAAACATATGAATTAGTGAGAGATTAGAGAAGAAAAAATTATATTTCTCATCCAACTTCTCCTTATTTATAACTATGTTAATGTCCCTTACTCAAATTGATATCTTGTTGGAAAGATGTTAATGTTAACTAGATGGAGAGTGAAGAACTGCAACTCTTAACTAGAAATTTGAAAATTTCTGAAAATTTTCATCAATCATGACCTCATCCGTGATCTGGAGTTTGGACCTCCCGGTTGTGGATGCCTCTGCCAACCTTTGCAACATTGCCTGCAACGTGGTGATCGTGCCTCCACGTCGCAAATACCTCTGGTCTTGAATTAGATTAGACCTAAAACAAACTGATTAATACCAAATTCTTATTTCCATAACCTCGACCACAACTTGATGGTCATGTTGCTGGTCACAGATTGCCTTTTTTATTTCAGGTTGTTTCAAAATCTCAAGTTTCTATTCAAACTTTCATTCCCTAAGTTTTCTATTCAAACTTCCAACACACATATTCACTCTCATAGTTAGAATACAATTATTCGATATCAAAAGTTTGTTGAGAATTATCAAAATCAATATCTATCTATGTTACTGGTTGAGTTTGGAGAGATGGAAATACGTATCTCTTTATTAATTACTTACACTAGTTTTAGCATATAATGCATAATTTAACCAATATTAGTCTCTTTTTATTTCAAGCTTTAAGAAAATATTTATTTGATTTTCACAAGCTTATCATTATTATTTTTTTTGAAAAGATTTCATAAGCTTCATTTGTTGCCTCCCCGTGTATGTAAAATTGATTTTTTCATAGTTTTAGATCTTTGCATGATACCATTTGTTATATTTGCAATTTACATGAAATTTTTATTATATCACATTAAAATCAAACTTCATTAGCATTTCATCACTATTTATTATTATTAAAATCAAATAGTAAAGTAATAAGACAAATATAAATTATAATACAATTGATTTTTTTAAGGAGGAACCATAATATGATTGTTAAAGTACTAAATTTTTACTATTAAAAATTTTACTGTCAACATATGTTATGAGTGTTTTTATTATCAGACCAGATGGGCTGTCCAAAGTCCAAAGTATGGGTTCAGTGACCCGAAGGCCCAAGAAGCCCAGCAATCTGTTAATCTCTCTGCTCGTCTCTTTATTTAGCCGTCTGCCCGTTAACCTGCTCGCTTATTTGTTTGCCATCTGTTCGCATATCAGATCATCCAAGTATTCGTTTATCAGTTTTTCTCATGTGCTTGTTTATCAGCTCGTGAAAGAGCTCGTTCGTGTGCTCGCTTATCAGCTCATCCAACTGCTCGTTTATGATGCTGAGTGTCTATTAATTCATCAGATCGTTGTATAGCTCGCTTATTACCTTTATCAACAACCTTTAATGGGATCAATTCAACAGAGTCTTATTTGCTCAACAACTTGACAGAATATTCTTCTCGCTAAAAAGCTCGCTTCTGCCACATGTTTCATACTACAAATCAGCTACAGTCGGAATGGTCAGAACAAATTACAATTCAAGGCGTGTCGTACACGTCAATCCCGTCAGAGATTATAACTTGGATTACAGAGATCTCACCTAACTAGTATGAGTTAGCCGTCTAAACTCATACTTTGGTAGAATTAGACTTGACATTGTCAGCAACATTAAATGTAATTCATCATTTCAGTTTAACTTATTGTATTTTATCTTATTACGTTTTACTGTAGCACATCTCATTCTCAATAAATAGGAGAAAATTTTTATTATAAAAAAAGGGCAATCTCTTGAGTGCTGTTACTCTACTAAAATAGTGAGAGAGTGAACAGTAGACGTAGACATCTTTTTAGGTCGAATCACTTAAAAATTTCCTGATGTTCTTTGTTCTCCCCTGACTCTTTCCTTTGATTTGTTTTCTACTCGTTTCTCATACTGTCTTTATCGAAACTGTAATTTGGGTTTAAAAACGAACCTAGTTGGCTAAATCCAGATATCGACAACATATTATATATATTTTTTGTTATTTTATGAAAATAAATAAAATTTAAAACAGGTTAAATAGGTAGATTCGAGTTATTTATTAAAATAACAAGTGGTAGCTAATCGGCTGAATTTTGGTGAAACCAATTTCAACACAATATGAATACCACACGACATGAATTTGTTATGACACCATGCATTATCAAATCCAATATTATAAATTTACTTTCTTAAATTTTATCAAGCATTTTTTTTATAGCATTTTACTTTTATTTAAGCTTTTTACTTTCATAGTAGAATCTTTTTAATTTTCCTTTTTTTATAAGAGATTTTTTTTTTTAAAAAAAATTTCTAATAACTTATAAAGGGGCATTCTAATTTGAGAAAAATCGAAAATCCCTAAACGACGACGTAACAAAGCTTAAAAAGAGACTCAAATGAAACACGTAGACCTCACGCAACAGCAACTCGATTGAAACTACGCGTAACACTCGCAGTGGCCAAACTTGCGTTGGCTGTTGTGTCTGGCCGAGAAAAGCTCGGCGTCCCGTATTCTTTCAAAAATATTCACACATTAAAAAATTAACAATAAAACAATTAACACAAGTTACACGAGAACACAGACTCTCTTTCTCACCTCCCTAATTTTTTTCACTGCCCAAACGCCTGTGTCTTTCTGTCCGACGACGAATATCACAGCTCAGATCGTAAAAACTTTACCGGTAAATTTCACTTGTTTTCTTGTCTAAATTATCAGAAACATTGGAGATCTTTACAGTGTAAAAAAAATAATGTCATTGTAAAGAAAGAAATTAAGTGGGGTTGAATGTGCATGTCACATGTGACAAGCCAAATGACATATAGGCCCATTGAAGGCATTGTCCTACTTTCCCTTCAGTTAGTTCTACGAATTTCTTGAATCTTTATTTTCTGGTTCGCCTTCTTGTATTCTTGTATTTATTTTCCTTATAAAAATATTAATTATCGTTTAGTGGTTAGTGGTGTTTTATATGAATTTTTGTGTGTGTATTTATTTATTTATTTATATGTTTGTTTGTTTTGGCTGAAACGATAGAATTAGATTGGAAATAAATTACTAATTTTGGAAAGATGAAGTTTGGAGAAACGTTTAAGGAATATCTGCATGGAGACCAGAAGAGGTTTTTGGTCGAATGCTCTCATGTGGAGTATAAGCGACTCAAGAAGGTTTTGAAGGAGTGCAGGTCTTGTAAATCATTACATGATTCTTGCGAAACAGGGCAAGAAGACAATATTGTGGAGGACCGATTCTCTTCCAAATTATGTTCATGCCAGTCTTGCCCAGGTAACTTTTATTTTAATACTCAATTTTAATTTCGCTAATTATTGATCGTGAATTGTAAAATAATATATGAAGTGTGTGCGTGTAATACTGATGCGGGAACATTGAATTTGTTGAGCTCCTCTGGTTGAATATTTATGTGGAATTATAATTATAATTTAATTGTTTGAATTTAAATTGGTATGTGAATATTTCCTCTAAAAAAGAGAAAAAAAAAAAGTTGGTATGTGAATAGATTTTGAGAAAATTTCTACAAGTAATACGTAAAACAAATAAAAATCACAGATTTGAAAAATAGCACTGAAAACCTTAATTGAATTTTTTTAGTACTCGTGCCAATAGTACGCGAAAATAGTTTGCAATTTTTGGTGCTAAGAAAAGGAAAAAAACACAAGTTCCCATAGATTTTTATTTCTTAGACAAAGATAGAACTTGCAATGGATGCTGTGACGATGATGTCAAGTCTAGTAGAATATTGCAAGTATTTGATAGGAATGATGATAGTGTCTGAAAATCCATGGGTAAACTGTTTTAGGTTTTAGATTAACTTATTTGCTTTGCCTAAATAAACTGTTTTAGGTTTTAGGTTAACTTATTTGCTTTGCCTAAGTAACTATATTTTATGCCATTCTGCTTAGTAATTTCATTTAAACAAATTTTATCAAAATTAATTGTTTAAATTTTCTTGAAGTGCTCTCTTGTATGTGCATTGCAATTTGCTGGGAGCAATGGAAAGGTTGGGGAAATTCTGAGTATTGGAAAAAGAAGAAAAAAGAATGTGATGTGTTCTAAAGGCTTCCTCTATCAAGATCTCTTAGACATGTACTTTGGTTAAATGTACATGTGAAAGTTCAGTGTCTTGGCTATGAAGTCTCATTATGTGTAGTTTGAGTTGAAAGAAAAACAATTAGGAGCTGAATATTTGTTTTAACTATCAAAACAACTGATGTTACAAATTATTGAAAGTTCGTGTTGTAAATTCAACTAACTTTTTGAGGGTTTTCCAGTGCGTGATCAGTTGTTCTTCTCTGAGTTGATGAAGGAAGCTTCAGATATAGCTGCATGCTTTAGTTCTAAAACTAAGAAGCTCCTAAATCTTCATGTTCCAAGTGGAAAGCAAAGATTTTTATCACTTGTTCGTCGATGTTACAAAAATGACCAAGCCATGAAAGATGAAGGGGGCATGTTAATTGAATACCTTACGATGAATGCTATTGCTATTCGTAAAATCCTCAAGAAATATGATAAAGTATGCAACCTTTACTCCATATATCTTGTATAGATGTGCTGACTTGGTTGACATTATCTTATTTAACGCCGAGGTTTCTTAATTTTTTCATTGTAGGTACATTGTTCTGTAAATGGGAAGAATTTCACATCCAAGATGAAGGCTGAACATATAGAGCTTTTGCAGTCACCTTGGGTGATAGAATTGGGAGCTTTTCTTTTGAACTTTAATGGATTAAATGGTGGGGGTTTTTGTGAGTCTTCAGGTCATTATTCCTGTGATTTCAATGCTTCACGATCGGTGATGACACTGACACTTGCAAATTCTATGAAGTTAGAATATGATCTAACTTGTGCCGTTTGCTTGGTAAGATCTGTTTCAGTCAACTTATAAAGTTAATTAGAATAGAACGATGGCATTCTGTTTATACTTGTTTTTGGTTATGCTCTGACAGGACACCGTTTACAATCCATATGCTTTGAGTTGTGGTCATCTCTTTTGTAAGTCGTGCGCTTGCTCAGCTGCTTCTGTTCTGGTTTTAGAAGGCCTTAGAGCTGCTAGTCCAAATTCGAAGTGTCCAATATGCAGAGAGGTATGTGTTTAGCATTAGAACAAATGAGAAAATTTTATCTATTTAAAAAGCCCCTTTTATAATTATTTTTCTTTTCCAAGAACACAATGCTAATTTGGAATCAAAACAAACACTGCTATAGTTTTCACAAAATACTGTTGCTCTAATATATAATATGATGCCTGACCCCTTGCTGCTCATAAAGATGCTTTGCCACATATATTTTACAGAGTTTTTTCTTTATCATTGCTAGTTTTCTTTCTTGCTGGGTAAGGTTTCAGGTGGCGATTCCGTTGTGCCACTTAAAACTAATAATACTGAAACACCTTTGTAGATCTCTTTTAAAATATTCCTATGTTATCTTTTAAAGTTTATTCTTTCTATATCGGGATGCAATGAGATCCAGGGGATACTTTTCTTGGCATGTTTCTAATTCAACGTGACTGTTTGATCACAAATGCTATCTATTGTTAGGCCATTTAACTTACCTTGATTTTTTGTCCTATGATATGCAGGCTGGGGTATATGCAAATGCAGTTCACATGCATGAACTTGATCTCTTACTGAAAAACAAGTAACGATAATGAAAACTGAAAACTGACATCATTGTTTTGAAAAAAAAAAAAAAAAAAACCATTTCTGAGTATTATTAATAATTTTCCAGGTTGAAAAAATATTGGAGGGAGAGGACGATGGAGGAAAGCGCTGAGAGGGTAAAGCAATCCAAGGCATATTGGGATTTACAAACCAAATATGCAATTGGATTTTGACTGTCCGATTCTCTTATTTAAGGTGAAGAAGATAAAATGATTCAAATTATCTCCTCTATTGAAGGCAATGGTACATACTATCGCGGTGAATGATCTTTACAAGTTTCGATTCAAATTTCAGGAAGACAAGCTTATTATGAACATAACTAAAAAGCAAATGATGAAAATGAGAGATCCCCATCTCCTAATAAATTTTGTAGATTTTTTCATGGATTGTAGCTAACAATTTTTAGTTAATGTTTTTTCTTTCTATTTAAAATTAAAAAAAAAAAAAAGGAATTTTGATTCCTATATTTGTCTGTAAGTTACAGTCTGTAACTAATCTTCTTGACATTGTATGTGACGCGATAAATAACTAATAGTTCATGATGTCTGCATGAACGGTTTGAAGTTGGGCTAAAATTCTGTATTTCATGTTCCGCAACTTGTTAATTTTCATTTTTCTCTTTGAGGAATTCCGTGATGAGGGATGGCAGCGTGAAGGGTTCGGACGGATTTGCCAATCCATACCCTAACTGGACCTGCCAAAGTTCTCGCGGGTTTGGATATTAATTTTCATATAAATATGGGTTTTATTAAAATCTAACTCCTTTTTTATAACCCATTTGAAAAATAACCATTTTTTTTAAATCTCAACCTTAAGGTAGAGAATCTCAACCTCTAGGTTCGGAATCCCAACTTTCAGGTTGTGAGTCATAGTGTTAATTCAATTCAATCTCAACTTCAGGGTTGAGATTTTTTCAACCTAAAAAAAATGGTTAGTTTTCAAATAGACTCTTAAAAATGGGTTATTTTTAAGTCTTTTCTCTATAAATATTTATATCCCAAAAATAAATAAACTTAATTTAGTAAATTCCTTGTTGCCCAAACTTAAAATTAAATATAAAAATCATACCGGAAAAATTTTAATTTAGTCCCTAACTTTTGATAAAATATTACTTTTTTACTAATATTTGCATTTTGAATTCATGTCATCCCTAACGTTTCGGAAATATACTAATTTAGTCATTCTGTTAGTCAATAAGGGTTAATTTGATCATTTTAACTTGAATATATTTATATAATTTTAATATATATTTGATATAATATATATTTTTATATTTTTAATTTAATATATAAAAAAAATAAATTAAAAAAAAGGAGGTCTCCATGCCCATGGAGACCTTCTCCTCCCAGTGATGGAGACTAGTGCTAGTCTCCATCGCAGGACAGGAGATTAGGTCTCCGCCCTGGTCTCGCTGGAGACTAGTTTCTGGTCTCCAACCGCTAGAGACTAGTTTTCTGGCTCTAGCAAATGGAGACCTTCTAGTCTTCGTCGTCGAATACCAGATCTCACTGGAAACCAGTTTTCTGGCTCCAACTGATGGAGATCCTCTAATCTCCATCGTCGGACACCATATTTGATCTTCGATGATGGAGACCAGAGGGTCTTTTTTTTTTTTTTTAGTTTTGATAAACATTTTTTTTTTTAGATTTTGAAGATGTTTGGTTTGATGTTAGATGTTTAATTTAGATGATATTGATTTGATGAAAATAATGGATATGATGATTTTGATGAATGTAAAAGATGAAATTGAAGATGAGGAAGATGATGAGAGGTAGAAACTAAAGATGAAGAATAATTTTTTTTATTATTTTATATTAAAAATATCAATAAATTAAATTAAAAAATTTGATTTAATGATGTGTTATAATTTTATTGGAAGGTGGTCAATGGTAATTTTGTAATAATAGGGATGATTATTTTGTAATTATCAGTTTTTAAAAGGGTAATTACGTCATTTTAACTATTTTAAATTAAATCATAGGTAAATTCATCTTTTTATCCCGTTTAGTTAGTTTGACTGTTATCTTTTTTGTCAGAGAGACTAAATTGATGCATTTCCGAAACGTTAGCGATAACGGAAATTTGAAATGCAAACATTAATAAAAAAAATAATATTTTATCAAATGTTAGGGATTAAATTAAAATTTTCCCAATCATACTATTAGTTTAACCACTAAAAGTAATTCTCCTGTACACCAATTCCATCTCCAAAATTTTCATTGATTCAATTGTTGCCAAACCTTTTTCAAATTATCCTCTCAAACCTTAAAATCTTATTTCTGGTTGGAATCCTCACATGGAAAGTCAATTTCAAATCCTAAAGAAAAAATTACAAAAAATGCTT
Organism: Dimocarpus longan; assembly: GCA_022984855.1. Classification (NCBI taxonomy): domain Eukaryota; kingdom Viridiplantae; phylum Streptophyta; class Magnoliopsida; order Sapindales; family Sapindaceae; genus Dimocarpus; species Dimocarpus longan. The sequence continues at coordinate 12,114,042 of CM041026.1, forward strand.
GTTTGGATGCAATTTTGAAAATGGTTTTTTATTTTCAAAAACAAAAAAACGAGAAAAAGTTGTTTAGTAGTATGTTTTTAAAAATATGTTTTTGAAAATATAAAATATATTTTTTTTAAAAATGATAACTAAAAAGTGAAAAATATATATTTTTGTTATGTTTTTAACCATTTTCAAAAATATGTTTCCAAAACAAATTATTAGTTTTTTCTCTAAATAATTATTTTACTCATTCTTAAAAATAATATCAAACACATTTACATAATTTTATGTTTTTAAAAATAAATTTTAAAAAATCTTACCAAACACATTTCATTTTCATAAACATCATTTTTAAAATATATTTTTCATTTTTTTAAATAGTTTTCAAAAACATAATTTTAAAAACGATTCCAAATAGGCTTCCCAATTTTTTTTTCTCTTTTCCTTCTTGATGGCGTTCTCTCTCTATCTCTCTACCTCTCCTCTCTTCTCTACTGTTTCTAGTGCTTGCTTTCTTCGCATGTTGCCCGATTTTTTTTTTTTTTTTCTTGGGCTGACTGAGAAAGTCTTTTGGTTCATTTAGTAATGGATTTTCCTTTGAAAACATTTGAGCTCAATTACTTTTGGTGAGCGCGAACTAAAACTAAAAAAGAAAAAATTGATAAAATAATTCATTTACCTCAAAAATAACCTTTATTTTTTTATAAAAAAAAAATCTCAACCCTAAGGTTAAGATTCCAAATGAGGATTAGGATTAAATTAGGATTCCAAATCTAGATATTGAAATTCTTTGCCTTGAGGTTGAGATTTAAAAAACAAAAATTATTTTTCAAATGAGTTATAAAAAATGGGTTAGTTTTCAACACAACCCAAATTAAAATGGTTTGTTTTATAAATGACTCTTTTTCAGATTGAACATTAACTATTTTTTCAAAATCTTATAATAAAAATTATTTTTGGATAAAAATACAATAGATTAAAATAAAGATTTTTTTTTTAAAAAAAATATTTTTCTATTTCACTCAATAAAGGGTTACTCCCACCGTTTACCTCAAATTGAAATTAGCAAAGAGGAGAGGGATGTTATTGCACGGAACTACGAAAGTGATTGCAAGGACAATCAACCAACTCAACTGACATGTTTTTATTTGGAAAATTAAAAACCAAAGAAGGAAAGGTGAAAATAGTGAGGCGTTGGTTACGATAAAAAGGTGTTGCCTGAAAGCTGTTTTCCAAAGCAAAAGCAGTAGTGATGATGGCATTCTCTATCTGGCTATCTCGCCTTCGCTCCTCTTCCAAATCCATCTTCAGTGGTCTCCGTGCTTCCAAATTCACAACAACTCACCACACTAGCATCACAACTCTTCTGCCATCCAAAGCTGAGAAGCCCTTCGCCTCTCTGCTTCCTTTAGCTCTCGCCGTCTCCGCTGGATCCCTCGCCATTCAATCCCAAACCACTCCTACTCTCTGCGATTCTTCTTCTCAAGATTCTCGGTCTCTCTCTCTTAACTTATTTATTTGGTCATACATATATATCCGTATTTACTTAACTATATTGACTTGTGTCAGGGTTGTGAGTATTGGCGGCAAAGGAAGCACAGAGTATGTGGTCAAGGGGTCCCACAAGGGGGTTCCACAGGAGGTTGTTGATGAGCTCAAGGCCATTTGTAAAGTATGCATATGATCTTTCAATCTCTTCAAATGCATTATTTATTTTTGGTTGCGATGTGGAAGGTTGAAATGAAGTGATTAGCGTTCAACCTTCTTTTTAAAATATTTGGTAGGATAACATGACAATGGATTATGAGGAGAGGTACTTCCACGGAGAACCACAGCACACCTTTCACAAAGCTGTTAATATTCCTGATATCGTCGTTTTTCCAAGGTTGTTGCTTCTTCACTCTTTACAATTTATGTTTTATTAAATTCACATTTCATTGTTGTTATTTCGAATTTCGATTTGCAGGATTCCGAATTTCTAAGTTTTTGTCTTTTTAGTTCCTTTGTAGAGTATATGAACAAAAAATTGCAATAAGTTGCTGGAATTTTATTTGCTTGATAAATTTGAGTGTTAAAAATATGGAATTTGGAAAAATAAATAAATAAATAAATTTGAAATCATTATGTTTCTATTTGGTTTTGAATGCACATGAAATAATTGTTTTGAGCTTTGTGTTGATGCCAGTGTATCATTCAGCAAGTGTTTTCCTGGTTAACCTTATTTGTTACAATAGTTATTCATGTTTGATCCGGACCTGACTGCTCAGTTCCTCGAAACCATCTTGGTTGAACTGTGAATGTTTGTTGTAATTTAAGTCTCCAATATACTACCGTTATACTTAGATTGATGGTTGCATATTTTTTTTTGATAGTAAACGAAACTTTATTCGAAAAGAGAGGAAACAGAGATACAAGAGTGAACCAGAAGTCCACCAACAAACAATAGAAACACAAACCAAAAGAGATTGAAAAGAACAAACAACAAACAATTAACAATTAACAGTCTTCCAATCTAATAAAATGAAAAATAACGAAGAATCTTTAAAATCCGCGCACGTAGATGCCCAAAGCGAAGCCAGAAAATACGCTTTATCCCATAAAAAATTCTCGTCCTCTTCAATTTCCTTGAAAATTCTTCTGTTTCTTTCTTCCCATATTACCCATAGGATGGCGAAAACTCCACACCACCAAAGTATACCAGCTTTTTTTCCCCTTCCAAGAGCATGAAAGTCTTCCATTAAGAAAGACCATAAGAACTTAGGAGAGGCCCAATTCAAACTCATCACGGAGAACAACTTACTCCATAATTTACCTGCCACCGAACAATGAAGAAAAAGATGATTCAAGTTTTCCTCACTACGCTTACACATGATACACCAATGGGGAGAGAGACAAACATTAGGATATCTTTTTTGGAGAACTTCACCCGAACTTAATTTCTGATGAACAATAAGCCAAACTAAAAATTTCACCTTGTTTGGCACCTTTGACTTCCAAATAAGATTATCAAAGACAAACCTTGGATGAGAATCATTAAGGGTTAACTTTTCAAAAAAGGACTTGCAAGAAAAAATACCATTGGAACTTATCCTCTAAATCCTTTGATCTTCCATCCCTGGGTTAAGAGAAACACATTCGAGTAAAGAGATAAGAGAAGAAAATTCTTCAACCTCTCTATCATTCAAGTTCCTTCTAAAATCAAAAGACCATCCTCTATGAAGCGATGAACTATCCCATCTGTCAAAAACTAAAGCACTCTGAGAAGTTACCAGCTTGAATAATCTTGGAAACTTTAAACAAAGAGGCATAGTGTCAACCCAACAATCCTCCCAAAACCGAATTCGAGCCCCGTTTCCGACCACTAACCTCAAATTTTCAGAGAAAGCTTGGAAACCTTACATAATTACTTTCCAAGGACAACTGCTAAAACCTGTAATAACCATATTAGAGTCCCATCCATTTCTCTGCAACCCATACTTACTTCTAATCACTTTATGCCACATGGATTTAGGTTCCAACGGAAACCTCCAAATCCACTTCCCGAGCAAAGCTAAATTTTTCAAAACCACGTTCCCAATACCTAAGCCTCCTTTGTTCCAAGGGCGGGAAACAATATCCCAGCTCAATAGATGAGCCTTCTTTCCATCCCCAAAACCCTCCCACAAGAAGTCTCTCATAACCTTTTCGATCCTCTTTGCCACCCGGATAGGAATTTTAAACAAGGAAAGAAAATAAGTAGGAATGCTATGCAACACCGCTTGAATCAAGACCAATCTTCCTCCCCTGGATAAAAAGGCATTTTTCTATCCCTCTAATCTCCTCTCTACTTTCTCAACAACTGGAGCTCAAAACTCTGAAGATCTAGGATTGCCTCCCAAAGGTAAACCTAAATATTTCAAAGGCCAAGAACCTACCTCACATCCAACAGAGTTAGCCAAATCCACAATCTTACATCCATCACAATTTATACCAGCCAACACACTCTTAGCCAAGTTTACCTTAAGCTCAGAAATCCAACAAAAGAAACGAAGCAACTCAACCAAATAGCCAAAATTCTCTTTATTACCCGAGGAAAAGAAGACAGTATCATCTGCAAATTGAAGATGAGACACCACAACATTCTCCTTTCCGACACAAAATCCCTCTATCAAGCGACTCTCCTTAGCTCTATCAATTAATCTTCCCAAACAATCCGCTACGAGAATAAACAAAAAGGGGGAGAGAGGATCTCCTTGCCTAAGCCCTCTAGAGGCAGAGAAATTTCCTCTAGGTTTCCCATTTATCATTATTGAGAAATTTGTAGTCTTCAAACATCCCCTAATCCAACTTCTCCATTTTGACCCAAAACCCTTTGCTTCCAAAACGAAATCTAAAAAGTCCCAATCAACATGATCATAAGCTTTTTCGAAATCGATTTTGAAAACAACCCCTTCTCTTTTCTTCATTCTATAATCCTTCACAACCTCATTAGCCACCAAGATAGAGTCAAGAATTTGCCTGCCTTTAACAAAAGCAGACTGGCAACTAGCGATGGTGGAGTCCAGCACCTCTTTCAATCTGAGAGATAAAACCTTTGCAATGATTTTGTACAGACTGGAGACCAAACTGATAGGTCTAAAATCACCAATTTTCAAAGAGTTGGATTTTTTCGGAATGAGACAAATATAAGTTGGTTGGTGATCTTATTGACAATCCCATTCCCAAAAAATTCCGAGAAAACATCCATCAAATCTTTTTTGATAATCACCCAACATTTATGAAAGAAATCAAAATTAAAGCCATCTGGACCAGGAGCTTTCTCTTTACTACAATCCGCAACTGCCTTCTTAATTTCCTCTTCTTCGAAAGGTCTTTCCAACCAAGCGGCCCTTTCTCTTCCAATGCAATCCCAATTAAGGCCTTGAATTGAAGGTCTTTCTACATTTTCTTTAGAATATAAATTCTGGAATCTCATGCACTTAGAACAAAGCCAACAAAGGAAGTGTTTAGAGAGAGCTTGTAAAGTTTCGTTCTCTCTTTGTTGTATTCATGATTTCATAATTTTCTCTGCTAGATGCTTCAATTAAACATTTCTACATGCAGGTCTGAAGAAGAAGTTTCCAAGATTGTCAAATGTTGTGACAAACATAAGGTCTGGTTCTTTTTTTTTCCCAAATTAGGATAGTGCTAGCATAAACATTTCAAATTTGGTATTGTGGATGATATCATCAAATGTAATGACTAAGATGCTCTGACTGAATCTAAGATTTGACTACCCTGTCTGATTGTATAGTTCATTTTCTAGCTTTACTTGATCATATATAAAATTCTGTGCTTCTTAGTGGGTGCTAATTTGGGTTCTTTTACATTGTAATCAGGTCCCCATTGTGCCTTATGGTGGAGCTACCTCACTTGAGGGTCATACCTTATCTCCTAATGGAGGTGTTTGCATTGACATGTCTTTCATGAAAGTACGTAATCGATTTCTTTTATTGTATATTTTTATGTGACATGAACTTTCATTCATCTAACTGAACATTTCTTCAGTAAACAATCTGGTAAAAATTGTAGCAATTTCTTTATTGGACCAGCATCCTTTGTTGCAAGTCATGCCAGTTAACTTACCTTCCCTTACAAACAAAGACTATGAGCAAGTCTTGTGGGCTTCCTTTAATCAGATGTAACTACTGCTGTTAAAATTTGGAACTTTATGACTTAATTTTTTACTTCCTGATGCCATTGACTAATTTGGTTCTGTTATAGTGCATATGGTAATTTTAATTGACTAGTTTCTTCAATTTCTGGTTACTGGCTCTACCTGCTTGGAGCAAAGAATATACACCAGTCAGAGAACTCTGTTGTATTTTCTATTCAGAGAATTTGGTATCCCCTTGACCTCTGGTTGTTGTTCATAAGTCATTTACTTGTCCGTATTTAACAAACATGTCCTTGTTGCTCTGTGATAAGTTTTAATGCAAATAAGGTGTTTCAGTTTATTAATCTATAAGTTTCTAACTTTTTATTGGAGTCACAAGTTCCTAACTCTAACTCTATGGTAGTATGAAGTAATATGGATGCTGTTCAGATCCAATGAAAGCGCTCAATACCTTGTCTTTGTAGGTTTAATATCAGGGGCTTTGGAGGGTTCATTAAACCGACAGACTTTCTTGAGAAGATCCAATAATAGAAATTTAATAGTTTGGTTCTTGTGTGATGTCATCAGTTCAAATGCTTCTTACTTTTATTTTTAAGGAAAAATGACTTCTTATTAGATTTTTTAATTCTAACTACGGATGAAGTTATTGGAATTCGAATATTGTTTTATTGCTAAGACCTAGTTTCTTAATAATCTTATGATGATTATCAATGCCAATGCCACTTTTCTTAATAATCTAAGTAATACCATTCTTAGCTATTGCTAGTAACCATTAAGCCCAAATAGTAAGCTGTTAAGAAGAGCAACAATAATATTTAAGCTGTATAACACTCCGTTTCATGTGCAAGACCAACAGGCTTACCATATGGCTCAAACCCAATAACAAACACATAGCAAATTTAGATAATTGATAACAAATTCAAATATTATCAAATGTGACGACTCAAACCCAGACACTTATGGTGCTTTTGATACTTTATTAGCAACTGTTAGACTGAAAAGTTTAAGTTATTAAGAAATAATCCAACATTAGTATTTTAAGCCCTTTAACAACTATTATGATGAAAAGTTTTTGTTTGGTTGAATTTGATGTTCTTGTGTGCTTTGTTTAAGTTCAAATCCATTTTTAGTTCCTTTGGGAGACTTGAGGAAGTTTTATGTATCTGCTTGTCCTGCTTTTATTTGCAACTTCTATTTATTACTACCTATAGTTGTACCTTCATTTTGCTAGCTTACTAAATTATTAATTCAGTTTCCTAAGATCTGTATTATCTGTATGATATGCTTCATGTTCTCTGGAAAATGAATATATATTTTAAAAGTTTCTTGAAATTTCATGTGTTATTGAAATAAGGGTGTATTTGGTTTACCAGTTGAAACAAGTTTTCCAAGATTTGGATATGAGTTGAAAAAATCTGGGTTCTTAGTATTTTGAATAGGGATTAAATTTGAAAACTGGATTATAATTTTTTTGTATTAGTATCTGATTAAGTTTTCTTTGTGTTTCTAGTTACAGTTTCACTGAAATCATTTTCTTTTTGTTCAGAATTTATGCTGGTTTTAGGATTATATAGCAAAATTTATTTTAGGTCTACAACCATTTTATTTTAAATTCTTTACATCCCATATTTAAATGAAAATTAATGCAACATATCCAAATTCGATACTATTTGTGCGAATTTGTCTGAAAAGTCTTAGGATGCATAGATCAAGTTTTTGCTGATCTAAGGAGCTTGTATTTTCCCCTGTACTGTGGGGCTTTCGGAAAGCCTGACAGCTGCAGCAGATTTACTTGGGCTTCATTGAGTTATAGTTGGTTATTTTTCTTTTACTCTTACTTTTTCTATTTCAATAAGCAATTTTATCATAGTATTAATGGTCGTGTTTTTCCAAAGCTCTTTCATTGGCTGTAACCAACATGTTTTTTCTTTAGAACTCAATCTTATCTTTGTTTCGGAAATTCTTGGAAACATTGCGTTGCAAAATTAAGGAAATCTAAGTACTTGACTCTGTAAGCATCTTGGTGAATGCGATTATTCTGATAGTAGTTGATTGCATACCTTATGCATGTGTCAAAGGAAAACTACATGTATTCTGTAGATTCTTTCTGTTTTTTTGTTTGTGTTAGGCTTATGTTGGAATTGTTGTTCACATTCTAGAGTGTTAAAGCATTACATGTTGAGGACATGGATGTGGTAGTTGAGCCTGGAATTGGATGGATGGAACTCAATGAGTACTTGGAGCCATATGGTCTATTCTTTCCCCTTGATCCTGGTCAGTTTACTACATTCTTCAAATTTACTTTGTATTAGTAAGAGGAAATGTTTATGAATGTCCTTATTGCTGTCGTATTTGTTAACCCCTCGCACCCCCATCACCCTTGTTTTACTTGTATCTAAACCCGTGAAATGATTTAAGATCAAAATAAAGTCAGAATTTATGAAATGTGTTTGCCTTGGAACAGTGTAGTGTAAGTTGTCACATTTTCGTTTGCTTAAAATTTACTATGATATTCTAGACAGCTTCCTTAAGAACTACTCTTATTTTCTTCTTTGTCATTGTCACTTTAGCAATTGAGATTAACATCTTCGTTTTGATTTACAGGGCCTGGTGCAACCATTGGGGGTATGTGTGCTACACGCTGCTCTGGTTCTTTAGCTGTTAGGTAGTTGGCTCTGCTTCATTAGCTGTAAAATCTGATTTATTACTGAAATCTGGCACTTCAAATTATTAATTGACTGATGTTGTAGTATTACACTTAATTATTGTGGGTCTTAGTAAGAGTTAAAGTTGTTAAACCCAGGACCTTTCCTCACCCCTGGTAGAACATTTTTCTCCTCAGATAATTTTGCTGTTTGAAGTGTTGTTGATTGCTTTAGTTATTTCTGTATCTTTTTAGAGTTGGATATGAATAAGGATGTGAAACGTTTCTAGTTTAGCACTAGATTCAAAATTCTTTGGAACTAAATTTTCAATTATTCAACTATTTTGTTTTCTCTCTCATAAATTATTCTATAGTGCTTCCACTAAATTGCAGTGGTTTGAGTTATCCTCTTTCCACATGTCTAAATCTTATAAAGCAATTATAAAAGAGGTCATTCAGATTGTCTGAATGCAAGTGGAGCTAATTATTTTGATTTTAGCATGTAGGTATGGAACTATGCGTGATAATGTCATCAATCTAAAGGTTTGTCAAATTCGCTTCTATAGTGTGCTTTGGTTACACTAGTGATATGTTCCTCAAAATCCGTGCTTTTCAGGTAGTTCTTCCCAATGGAGATGTTGTCAAGACAGCTTCTCGTGCTCGAAAAAGTGCTGCAGGGTTTGTTTTCTAATTTCTTTCTGAAAGCCAGTTTTTTGTTGGGAAAGTAAATTGATAAGTATTAGAAACTAGAATTAAGTATTTTTAACAAATATATCTGTGAATACGAAAACAACCTTTAGAGGGGTACAATCAGTGTTCGAGCTCTTTTCTATCCTCAGTTTCAACTTTGAATTGACCACATCCGCGGCTTTGGTCAATAAATGCTTTTTTTTTTTTTGGGTTTTGATATACTTCTGTTGGTAGAACTCTCAAAAATGTTTACCATGCAACGAAGTCTCTTTTAACATTTATGTTATGAGCCCTTGTATGTATGTGTGTGTGTGTGTGTGTGTTCCAAATAAGGCCTATGTGCAGCTAATTTGGATTATCCTTTTGTTATGAGTGAGAGAGGAAGAGAAAGGGGGAAACATTGGTTTGTTTTCTAATTCTTGGTTTCATGATGCATAGAAAATTAGTTTCTTGAACTTCAGCAATGTGCGAGCCTTATGAGACTTGATTTTGCTAGGTATGATTTGACCCGCCTGGTAATTGGAAGTGAGGGAACCCTGGGTGTCATAACGGAAGTTACTCTGCGGCTTCAGAAAATTCCTCAGCATTCAGTGGTACAATAATCTTTCTCTGGTTTGAAGCACTTCCTTTTTATTTGAAGTTGTCTTATAATTTAGTTTGTTGATTAAATACTACTCTCGAATTTAATTATTTACCTTTTATGCGTTTATAAGATGATTTTTTTTTTTTATTATTATTTTTTTTATTGAAAGTGATTATGTTATAGGTTGCAATGTGTAACTTTCCTACAATTAAGGATGCAGCAGATGTTGCTATTGCCACTATGATGTCCGGTATACAGGTAGGACTTTATCTGCAAATGTAGTTCACTTATTCAGTTCCTTCTCAGATTGCTCAAAATTTTAATAAAAACTGAATAGGTATCAAGAGTGGAGCTACTGGATGAAGTTCAAGTGAGAGCTGTCAATATTGCAAATGGGAAGAATTTACCCGAAGTTCCAACTTTGATGTTTGAATTTGTAGGCACCGGTGAGATGAGATCCCTAATTTATTTTGATTCATTAATTTCATTATTTGATTTTTAACCATGCCATTTTAAAAAACATATATCATGCATTGCAGTTATACATTTTTCCTTGATATATTATAAATGTAATATTTACAGTATGCCACCTAGAAGGAAGACTGGAAGGAATCTGATTTTTAATTCTCCAAGACCAATCAGAACTTTTACGTGTCTGAATTTAGGTGTTTTTATATATAGACCTATCTCTTTTCCCTTCTTTTGATCTTAATTTTAAGGTTTAAAGGTGAGAAAAATACAAGAAACAAGTATGCATTGATTTATATCTGATTTGGGAAAGTCATGGGCTGATTGATATAGGTGTAGCATGGCCGCAATGTCTATTCTGTTTCTTATCAAGAAGTATTAGAGTATAGGATAAGATAATAAAGTTATGCAGAGCATCTGCTTCGAGGAGTGTGGCTGCTGTTTGGGATCAACATCTGGTTTGTAGACTGGCCTAGGCTGCATGCCAACATGTGGATGGAGTAATGCTGATTTTTTTTTTTTTTTTTTTTTGTAATGTTTGAATTAGTGATGCTAAAATTGAATGACATTTTTTCGTGCAAGTTCTTTTTTTTTTTATAGTAAACGAAACTTTATTAGAATAAAGAGGAAATAGAGATACAAGAGTGAACCAGAAGTCCACTAACAAACAACGGAAACACACACTAAAAAAGATTGAAAAGAACAAACAGTAAACAATTAACAATTAACAGCTTTCCAATCTAACAAAATGAAAAATAACGAAGAATCCTTATAATCTGCACACGTCGATGCCCAAAGCGAAGCCAGAAAATACGCTTTATCCCATAAAAAATTCTCGTCCTCTTTTATTTCATTGAAAATTCTTCTGTTCCTTTCTTCCCATATTACCCATAGGATGGCGAAAACTCCACACCACCAAAGTATACTAGCTTTCTTTCCCCTTCCAAGAGCCTGAAATTCTTTGATTCTAGATGATTCTATTCCAAGGTTTGATTTTGCTAACCTTATTTCGAAGAACAAGACTAAGTTTTTAGTTTGACTTATTGCTTATTAGAAATTAAGTACATGTGATGTTCTCCAAAGAATATATCCTAGTACTTGTCTTCCTCCCTGTTGGTGTGTCGTGTAAGAGTAATGGAGAAAACTTGGATCATCTCTTCCTCCATTGTCCGGTGATTGATTTTTTATAGAACAAGTTGTTTTCTTTAATTGGTCTAAAGTGAGCTGCTCCTAATTTTTCTTTTTGGAAGAATTTAAAGTTCTTGGAAGAGGAAAAAGGCTCGTATTCTTTGGTATTGTGGAGTTTTTGCTACTTTATGGGTTATTTGGGAAGGAAATAGAATAATCTTTGATGAAGTCATAGAAAAGAAGAATTTTTTAGGAGATAAAGCGTATTATTTGGCTTATCTGTGGGCTTCTTCTAGTAAGATTTTAAAGATTTATCTTTATTTTTCGTTTTGCTTGATTGAAAGGCTGCTGTTGATTGATTGTTTACTCTAATATTGTATTTGGTTTTTGTTTTTGTTTGTTATGATTGATGGATTTCTGATTCACATTTGTAACTTCTTTCTTTTTAATAAGGTCTTTGTTTCCTATAAAAAAATAATAATAATAATAAAATAAAAGAAAAAATAGGTTACTAGAATCAATCTAATCAGCAGCTCTGTTGAAGTGTATAGATGCATTGCGGAGTTTATATTATGTGTCCAATTTTTAATTGGGTTGCATATGCCAATGGTCTTCAGCCTAACTCCTACCAAACAATAGAGTGATTGCAAGTTCAGTTTTGCTTGAGCTGCCGATTCTATTAATCACGAAAGAAAAGATATTGTTGAACTGTTTTCTTTATTGTTTGAACTCTTGAATTTTATATTTATAGTCTTTAACTTTACTGGAGCGTCATGTAGCATTTGAATATTGTTTGTGGAGTAACCGGTACGCTACTTTGTGAGAATAAATTGATTAAGGAAGAAGAAGACTAGTGTAATAAGAATATAATCACATTGTCAGCCAGCCAAGCTGTAATTCCAGTGTTCTCTTTGGGTGAATGATGACCAATAATACACCAAGTAGGCTTCCCTTTATATTTCAAACTAACCTGATTCAATGTTAGTGATTTTTAAGTAAAAATGTGAAATCTAAAAGTTTAAACTTGTAGGTAAAGGTTCAAACATTATAACACACCTTCATGTGCATGACTAATACCCTTGCCTTAAAAACTAAGTCCAAACACAAATATATTCAGATCAAACATTAATAACAAATAATAATTTAATCACGGTGGAGAAACTTGAACCTGAATAATAGTATTTAAGCTCTCTAAAGTAATATTTAATACCAAAAAGAATGCAAAAAGCAGATTTGAATGATGTATTGTAAATTCTGTTGAATGGACTCTTCACCAAGGGTCCCATGCTTCTGTAGGATGTTATGCTTTTCCTATGGTTGCAGAAGACTCCATTCTAACAGAAAATTTTCACTTCTCTGAAAAGTGTTGATGTTGTGTAATGGGTCATACCTAACACTGGTACTGAAATTGATGCATCTTTTGACTGCTTTTCACAACTAATATTAGTAATTATGCAGTGGGTGGGACTCAGTACAAATCATCCTTTTTGTTTCCTCTCCATATGATCTTTTATTCTCTCCCCTTTTTCTTTTCTTTTCTTTTTTTTTCTTTTTTTTCCCCTTGGCTTACTATGTCTTGGATAAATGCTATGGTTTTCAATGAGGAGCCATTTCATGAACTTTGTCTTCATTTCTACCTGTGCGGACTTTTAATAAACTGTTTTTACTATTGGTTAGAGGCATATGCACGTGAGCAGACACTCATTGTTCAGAGGATTGTTTCTGAGCACAATGGATCAGATTTTGTTTTTGCAGAAGAGCCTGAAGCTAAAAGGGAACTCTGGAGGGTAATAGGAATTTGATTACTGTATAACAGTTTGCATCGGAGTCCTTTCTTGTTAGACCTGTGAATTGTTTGGCTCTTGCATTGCATCTGCTTTCTGCTGAATGTGTTTTTTTTTCCCTTGATAGGGGCTGTAACCCTTTTTGTTAATTTTATAATAGGGATTGTATACTATTTCAATTTTAAAATTAGTATGTTCGAACTGTACCAGTGATTGTACAATGGTTTTACCTTCTCATAGTGTCCTTAATTGTAAAAAATTAGAACTGATAGTTATTCTGTAAATGTATAACTAATTTAAGTAAAATGGGCTATCTATGCTTGTGTTTCTTGATTTTTTATGCAATATAATCAGTACTGTCTAAGGGTTCCATTCATTCAATTTCGTTTACTTATAATTTTTACTTATTTCTCATAGGGTTTTCAGGCACTTAATTTCATCTGAATGTTGAAATGCTTGTCTCGTTTGAAAGAAACCTAAAAGTATTGAGTCTAATATTTGGCTATTAAGTTAAATGACCTTAACTGAAACCCCAACTTTTAATTTGTTAGGTGTCAGATCAGTTTTCAAGTTCTCAACTCAGTGATACAATCTTGGAAAAACTCAATGCTAACCAGATTTCTGGTCGTATTCAGCATGTTGTGTCTTGTTTTTTGGCTCAAATTGGCAGCTCCACTTAAATGTTGTGTTCGGTTGATTGTTTACTTGTGTAATAAAATTTTGTGATTTGTAAATCTATATGCATTTTGAATGTTGCTTTTGGTTCCACTCAGATAAGAAAGGAAGCACTCTGGGCTTGCTTTGCAATGAAACCTGATTTCGAGGCCATGACTACAGTGAGTTCTGTATTAATAAACTTATATGATTCCAGTGGAAAGTCAATCATAAGGATCACTTCATGTATGTCAGATAGTAGTCCCTTCCTTATATTGCTTAATTGCTTCTTTTCTATACTTTTGTGTTCAGGATGTTTGTGTTCCTCTATCTCACCTTGCAGAATTGATATCAAAGTCTAAAAAAGAGCTTGATGCATCATCACTGGTTTGGTATGTTCAAAATTGTTAGTCTTGTTTAACACGATTTGCAGGTTATATTACATTTATGTTTCTTTATCTGCATGAACATTTGAGCTGATGTTTGTTTTGCATATGCCCTACTATGGTTCTAATAACAGCACAGTTGTTGCTCATGCTGGAGATGGAAACTTTCACACCGTGATTCTGTTTGATCCTAAGGATGAGGAGCAACTGCAGGAAGCAGAAAGGCTAAACCACCTCATGGTTCATGCTGCCTTGTCGATGGAAGGTAAATACTTTATTTCTGGACAGTTGAAAGAATATCTGTCCATTTTTAGAAAATTGATGCTAAGATAGTGGTGCTATGTTTCTGTACATATGATGTAGATTTCGTTATCAGGAAACGCTGTATGGTTAGGGTTTGTCTGTTGTGTTCTCAATGACAAAAATATGATTGCTCAAGATACTCCCAAAAATTATGCTGAGCCAGTTTTGGTGCTAAATTTTGGTTTTTGTTTTTGCTAATGGGCAGGAACATGTACTGGTGAACATGGAGTTGGGACAGGGAAAATGAAGGTATATCACTCCTATTCTGTTGTATATCCCCCTGTTTTATATAGATTATTGGATTGAGATAGTATTGTGACTATGGTTAGGAATCTACACCACCACCATGAACTTGTATTCTCCAGTGTTGGCAGTTCCATAACTTTTCAATGTCATGTGATGTGAGTAATTCTTAATTGGCAAGTATAACTGGACACACAAAATAATTCCTGATGACCAATTAGATTACACTGTTGTGGACGCTTTTGCGCTTCAGTTGGTTCTTTTTCTTCTGAACCTCAACATGTTTTTAGTATTAGATTGGTTTTCAGTACTAGATGTTTAATTTTTTGTTGGTTTTCTGTGGGAACATAGTTAATGTACTTAGTGGTATGCAATGAACTAAATATCAAAATTATACTTGATATATCCCCTATATTTTCTATTTTAAGGTAAACTAAATTAATTTTTTCCGATATTTTGAGAATATTCTCGATATTTTCATCTATATTTTTATAAATTTAAAACCCCAATATTTTCACTGAAACCGTTATTTAATTCATTGGACTGGTATGGCATGATTTGTTTTATGTTAGCAGTATCTGGAAAGAGAGCTTGGAATAGAGGCTTTGATGACGATGAAGAGAATCAAAGCAGCATTAGACCCCAACAATATCATGAATCCAGGAAAGCTCATTCCTCCGCATGTTTGTTTTTGAACTTGCCCCTTTACTCAACCAAAGAAGTGATAAAAGAGAGAGCTAATATGGAGAGATAATTAGAGAAAGCGCCGGGTTTCACTGCATGTATTGACATTGTTATTTAAGTGTAAGTTAATTTTGACCCTTAAACATTTCTAATCCAAAGGTTAAATAATGGGTCATAAATTATGTAAAATTAAGGGGATGATGCTCCTGCCCTTATTGTAATGCAATAAAATAGATGTTATGATTTCAGTACAGTAAGTGCAGCCCCATCCAATCACCTACAAAGGTGATAAAAGTGCCATTATCAACCCAAGCTAAGGTCAGTTTGGGTTGTTCAGGTGGTCCCTGGCTGGGCACCTCACTTATTGGCTGAAGTGGAGTCATTTTCAAATGGGTAAAATGAAAACATTCTGGCGTTCACATTAAAGGTAAAAAACCTCGAATGATTGTGGGACATGTCACTTAATAAGGACACCTATTCAACATGTAGATTGGCGAAAGGTATAAAGACAGAACAACAACAGGACAAACTGCGGGTATTCAAGAAGACAGATTCGTCAATGGCCTTGCGTCGCAGTTGTTGAGCACAGCCTTGTGAGTAACAATTTTTAAGTCGGCACTTTACCTTCACCATACTCAATAAAAAGTGAAATTTTTTTCTTTGTATATTGATTGTGAGTGATACAGAAGCCACTTATCAAGATTGTATCATTAAAATTTTATCAACTTAATCTCAATTGTCTCTTAAACTCATTCTAATATCTAAAAAAACATAAGAAGACACATTCTAGACTTTTTAACAATACTGTTTTACCTTAAGCAATGGGATTCCAAACCTAAAATTGAATAGGATTCCATCTGATTTCCATAAGGACAAGAAATTTGCCTATTCTAATAGCTTGCAGCCCCTACCGTTGTTTCATAGGATGTCATGGTCAAATATAAATCTAAATAAAAATTAAAATGTTCAACAAATTTTATATTAATTTCAAATAAATAAATATCTTATATTACATGTTCTAAAATTCAAAACTACTAAAAGTTTGCCTCAGAATTCAACTGCAAAGTTGCGATTACGTGACTTCAAGAAGGGTGGGACTCCGCATGGTCTTTTGAAGAGTAAACCTCCTTAAGAAGTGAAGTATTTGCTACCTTTCTCCATCTCTCCCACAAACAAAAGCAATTTCCACGATGGCAAAATTTTAAATGATACATAAAGAAGATACTTAAATCGGCATGCATTGTGAATTAAAAAGCTTTTATTTCACAAATTTGAGGTGCCATCCTCCGTCTTCTGACGTTTGGCATCAGGCTCTTCACCCTCTTCATGGTTAAGATGTCCATTTACTACCTCTTGACCCAGAAGAGAGATGTGCTTGGTTGTGATCTGGCAACCGGCTCTAAGCTTTGGACCCCAATGCCTTTCAGGATTTGGAAGGAAGCGAGCAACCTTCTTGGCTTGTGCCTTGCTAAGTGAGGCAACAGCTCGGGCAAAATTTGCCTGTCCAAAAGAATAAGTGATTGACGCAATAAACTTTTAAAACATGCCAACTTTTGTGGGCATGTGTTTCTACGAGTGCATGTGGGAGAATTTTGCTAGCCCATAATAACAAAGCACTAAGAGAAAATAATATTTAGCCATGTGCCTATGTGCTTGTATGCAAGCTTGATTCCCCTATTCACACAATAAAAAGGAAATAACTTTCTAGCAGTATGCCAACTTCTGAGTGCACCTGAGTGGACACAAAGGCATGTGAGAAAGTTCTAATCCGTGAAGTCAAGACTGAAAACCAGTGCACATTGATTTAAAAAAAGGCCACTTGGCAAACATACTTTAAGAGTTGGTTCTTTGGCAAGGATTACACTTCCTGGCTGATCAGGTGGTTGAGCTTTTATTGGATGATTTTTGACCTACATAAAAAAATAAATTATGAACACAATAATACATATAACACCTTTCACTGTAATTACCTCACACTTAAACCACTGACGTAGAATTATTAGATATTAGAGAGGCCAAATCTCAAAAAAAACAAGCTCCTATAGGTATTTCTTCAAACAGCCATATATACAACTGATCTAACCTCAATAAACTTTTAACATGATTAATTGATTAAATAATCTTCTGAATGTGTATCAGCACAAAAGAGTATTGAAAGGAAGTCCTTACCCAGCATCGCATTATGTCCCATATAACATCCATCGGAGCATCTGACTTGAGCCCCAGTGGATTCACATGAGTTCCAGAAATACGATATCCTGCATTGATAACAGCAGAACGAAAAACCACTGCTGAAGGGGAGGTGCATTTTAGTGTCGCACAAAGATTGTGCAGACTCAAGAACAGAGGAACGTCAGGCAATTCCTGCAAATAGTTCATAAATGAGAACATGAACATCCATATGTTAAAATATCTTCACAGCAATTAAAAATTTCATTCTGTGAATCAAGGTATTGACATTGCTCATGAGGCAACTCTTTGAGTAACTACTAAAACCAAGTGACGCAGGACGGAGTTTGGATATGTTCCTTATGAGCTGTCGGTTGGTTTGAAAGGCTAAAAAAAATTCTTTAGGAGTAGAAAGACAGTAGATTGTTAAGATAGTAGGCATCACACCTAAGGCAGAGATTGCATCACAAGACCTTTAGATACTGTCTAGGAATTGCTCCTGGCAAGTGGCACCAAGACATCACACTTAGGTTTGTTAGCATCTCACAAACTAAAAAAAAAAAGTTAAGAAAAAAAAAATCAAACTTTTATTCACTCACTCCATACCCAGCAGATCAGCATACGTATAGTCTGTATAGATAGGACTCACATTTCATAAACTTTATTTGGCAATTTATTGTCTCTTGGGCAAGAAGATTTAAAGACAGCTGACTGACATGCATAAGGCCCTAGAATAGGGCACAACATATAATAAGTAATGTTATCTGGGACACAAAGCTTCATAGATAGTGTGGAGGAGGCTATCTTTCTAAAGAAAACTTAAACCAAAAATCTTCTAGGAAAAAGAAAATCAACCAAAAACTGTAAGAACATTAACACTATCGAGACAAGATAATTTGTGACAAGGACTATGGACCTACCTTTTTAGAGATGGAGTATCACCTATCAATTATTCGTAAAAAAAGAGTCCAACAAAGAACAAAGATAATTATGATAATATCACTTAAGCAAGGGACCTCTAAGTGGTAGGTGTAGCATGTAAAACCAGAAACCAATTTCTTCAATAAAGAAATGTTCTGAGGAATGGAAAAAATTAGACAAATGTAGGCTACTTTGTATTGATAGAGACTTAGATGGTTTCTTGATTGCTGATGTTCCATTGCATTAAATATGAAATCAGGCAAGAGCTGAAAAGGAAAAGGAATATAAAACAAACACACCTCTGAAATTGTTGTCAATACAGCAGAGATGCGATTATAAGCAGGATACCGATCCTTCATAGATTTCACATCTCCCAAAATGGACGTTACCCAATCTTGATCATGAATGGGGGCAGACCATATAGGCCCTCCCATAACAAATTTCTTTTCACAGTCACTGCATGCTTGCGGAACAACTGGACCAAACCCAGGTAGATATCTTACACTGTTATTCTGAAGTTGTACACAGAAAACCCACATGAATGAAAAATCAAAACGATGCAAAAATTACTATTAAAAGCTCTTTGGCTGACTGAGAAAGTCTTTTGGTTCATTTAGTAATGGATTTTCTTTTGAAAACATTTGAGCTCAATTACATTTTGTGAGCGCGAACTAAAGTTAAAATGATTTGTTTTATAAATGACTCTTTTTTTAGATTGAACATTAACCCTTTTTTCAAAATTTTATAATAAAAATTAGTTTTGGATAAAAATATAATACATAAAAATAAAGAATTTTATTTTTAAAAAAATATTTTTCTATTTCACTCAATAAAGGTTACTCCCACCGTTACCTCAAATTGAAATTAACAAGGATTTGTTGAAAACTAATCCATTTTTGATAAGCTATTTAAGAAATAACATTTATTTTTTAAATTTCAACCTCAAAATAAAGAATCTCAACCTTTACGTCGAAATCCTAACTTTTAGATTATATATCATAATATTAATTCAAATTCCCATTTGAATTCTTAACTTTATGATTGAAATTTTTTCTTCGTAAAAAATTAAAATTTATTTTTTAGGTTGAACTTTTTAAATGAGTTATTTTACCAATTTTTTAATTAGCAAAGAGCAGAGGGATGTTATTGCACGGAACTACGAAAGTGATTGCAACGACAACCAACCAACTCAACTGATACGTTTTTATTTGGATAATTAAAAAAGGAAAAGTGAAAATAGTGAGGCGTTGTTTAAGATAAAAAGGTGTTGCCTGAAAGCTGTTTTCCAAAGCAAAAGCAGTAGTGATGATGGCATTCTCTATCTGGCTATCTCGCCTTCGCTCCTCTTCCAAATCCATCTTCACTGGTCTCCGTGCTTCCAAATTCACAACAACTCACAACACTAGCATCACAACTCTTCTGCTATCCAAAGCTGAGAAGCCCTTCGCCTCTCTGCTTCCTTTAGCTTTCGTCGTCTCTGCTGGATCCCTCGCCATTCAATCCCAAACCACTCCTTCTCTCTGCGATTCTTCTTCTCAAGATTCTCGGTCTCTCTCTCTTAACTTATTTATTTGGTCATACATATATGTACGTATTTACTTAACTATATTGAATTGTGTCAGGGTTGTGAGTATTGGTGGCAAAGGAAGCACAGAGTATGTGGTCAAGGGGTCCCACAAGGAGGTTCCACAGGAGGTTGTTGATGAGCTCAAGGCCATTTGTAAAGTATGCATATGATCATTCAATCTCTTCGAATGCATTATTTATTTATGAGTGAATTGCTGGCTACTCTACAGGTTTGCTTTATTACAATTGAAAATCACTTTTAACTTTTATAACAATGACTACCTCCCTCCAGTAAGGTTTGATCACAGTTGATCATTTAAAATAACCAAAAAATGATAAAATAGAACAAAAAGATAAGAATACTCTTGATTAATTAATTTTATAATTTTTAAATTATAAAATAATTAATTTTTTTTTAAAAAAATAATAATGAAATAAATTCTGTACCGTTTCATCGTATGTTGATGGACGGTGGTGATTAATTTTCAACTATCAAAATTAATAATAAAATTTTTAATATTTTCAAAATAAAAAAATTAAAAAAAATCGGTGGAGATCCAGATTAGATCCAATTTATAAAACTCTCCCATCGACTCCTTCATCTCTCTACCCCCTCGCTCTCTCTCTCTCTCTCTCTTCTTTTTCTTCTCTTCTTTTTCTTCATCTTCTTCATCGGTCGGTATCCCTCATCGATCGGTATCCCTCTCTCTCCCTCTCTTCTCATTTTTCTCTTTATTTGCATCTTCTCATTCTCTTGCCCAAATACCTAGATCGACATTTGGGTATCGAGCGTTTGAGAGGTTTTCAGATCGATCTGGGGTTTCTAAATCACCGGAAACCCAGATCGATATGGGTTTCCGGTGATCTAGAAACCCAGATCTCTGGGTTGTTTCCAGAGATCTGGAAACCCCAGATCGATCTAGGTTTCCAAATATCTCTGGGTTGTTTTCAGATATCTGGAGATCTCTAGGTTGTTTCTAGAGATCTGGAAACCTAGATCAATCAGGAAACCCAAATCGATTTGGGTTTCCGTCCCAGACGCTTGGGTTCCAGATTAGAAACCCAGATTCAATCTGGGTTTTCGTCTGGGAACCCAGACGCTCGACGTCTGGGTTTTCG